>JALIRH010000103.1:562806-1162806 GCA_023055505.1 Callipepla californica brunnescens | reverse complement strand
CTTGCTGTCCGCAAACAAAAACAAAAGGGCTCCTTCTAAGCTACAAAGTGATGCAGATAATTACTACAGTATTTCTGCCACAGCCCTGTTGTTATTCAGCGCTCCCTTTCTTCTTTTCTGCAGACTTCCTACCCAGCTTCCTGCTTCTTGTGTATTTGGAAATACTCTGTTGGTGCTCTCTACATTTTTGCCAAGCTATCCCTCAACACTTCTGGCATTATTACAGTCAGGTTGTAAGCTTTCATAATTTTCAGGGTGTTTTTTATTTTTTTTCCTACTTTTCTTCAACTGGATGGCAATTCAATTTTTTGCTAATTATTTCCTTTTGTTTACTGTTTAATTATACTTGGGCTCTTGGGCAGTAAATGGGATTTCAGAGGTAGAACATGTTTTTTTTGGAGTTTTTAACAGTGAATCCTTCAATGGCTTCCACTTTACCTACATTTTACCCTCTGGGTTGCTTCTTTTACCTCTGTTACCAGGAACTTTCCTTGTTTTATAGAGCCAGCATTACAGGTGCTGAGCATTGTCAAAGAATCACAGAATCACAGAATCATGAAAGCTGGAAAATATCAAGATCCCCAAGCTCAACCCCAACCCATCCCCAACATGCCCAATAACAATGACCCTAAATACAGCCATAGGATCATTAGAGTTGGAGAAGACCTCCAAGATCTCCCAAGCTCAACCCCATCCCCACAGTGCCCACTAACCATGACTCTACATTGAACCACAGAGTAATCAGAGTTGAGAAGACCTTCAAGAACCCTACATCCAACCCCAACCCAACCACACCATGCTCACTGACTATGTCCCCAAGTGCCACATCTCCACAGCTCTTGAGTACCTTGTAGAAGGTTTTGGGAGTGCACTTCTTGAGGAATTCAGAATGTGCACACCCTATGGCCCAAGCACTGAATGCAAGCCGAATGCAGAAGCAAAACCCCCACAATCCAGCCATAGAAAATGCAGGCTGAGTCACCCCACCTGGCCCCAGTTAGCAGCCAGGAGCTGGAATGTTTCTGTGTGTTCAGCTGGGCTGTGCAGCCGCCACTGCCAGGAGCACCAACAGAGAGCAGATGAGAGATCTGAGATTGGGCTTCTCTGGATATTCCAGGAATAACAACATTGAGAGTGTTGGTGAATAAACACAGACAGGGAAATGCTGTGCCCAGTGCTCCCCTCCAGCTCTGAAAGGTTGTGGACTGGAAGCATGCTGCAGAGAAGGGACCTAGCTTTGAAGGCTGCTACGGAAATCTGATGGTACCCAGAAACTGAGAGCCAAGCTGCAGCCAAGCTCTACATGGACGAGGAGATCCTAATGCAGAGCAGACTGGGATGGCATCATCTCATCTGAACTGAGATCACTCACCACCCATCAACACACAGAGAGCCCAGGACAGCCCATGCTGCCCCAACACTGTACACATCTCATCTGGAGCATCCCCAGTGGGAACCCCCAGGATTGATCGTTCCTTTGCATCAAGCACCTTCAATTCAAATGGGCTGTGGGCATCTGGCCATGAACTGTGCAGCAGATGAACACAGAGCTACTGTGCTCCAAGCCCACAGCTCAGCAATGCCACGGGACCACTGCAGCACAGCCCAGACAGAGCAGCTCTGGATTTGGTAGGAGGAAAATTGGGGAGGGATGCACAAAAACAGGGCACTGCACTGAGCACAGGCACTGGGACTTTCCCAGGACAAAGCCAGCTGTCACCCCAAAGTGGTGTGAGGCCACTTCTGCCCTTTCCCCACCACCAGCCCCAGGTGTGGCCAGAATGAGGGCACATGTGCTCTCCTAATTAGGGCACTGCGGTCTGACGCTGCGGTGCTTGGCACGGCACGGGGCAGAGCCTCCAGCTCTCTCCATCCCCCAATATTTATGTTACTGCCGTCAGGATCCGTTTTGCTGACGGTGCTGCCTTGCCCTCCCTCTGCCCTCCGCAGGATTTCATCAGAGCCACTGTGCCGGCCTGGGGACAAAATCATCTTTTATTCTTATTTTATTCCTCCCCTCTATCACGCGATACAATGGAGCCCCGCAGCAGCACGCACCAGGAGCTCTGCAGACAGGTCCTTGGTTCTGATAGACCCTGCTGGGACTCGGGCACTGTGTACCATCACCCTTCAGGAATCCCAGAAAGGAAATACTTTTCTCCCTGGGGTGCGGGGGAGCACAGCAGGATGTTATCTGAAGCCCAGCCCTGCGGAGATGCATCACCACCACTGCACTCCCTGAAAGCAGCGGGGAACAGCTGTAGGGTGACCCCAAGCTTAGCCTCCTCCAGGCAGCAGCACTGCCTGCGTGAGGCGTGGGAGGGGGAAAGAGAAAGAGAGGACGGGCAGATTTGTACTGCATCTCAGCGCTGCATCAAGGACATCCTTCTGTGCCAATGCACCGCTAACCAAACTCAATCCTTAAGTCCTTGCTTGGAATATGGATGGTGACACCCAGACTGCAGCTCAGGAATTTCTTCACCCCTCCTTCCACCTCGATGGCCTGAGCACCCACGCTGCAGATCTGCCTATTTCTGACCCCTCTGGGTATACTCCAGGCATCCCACCCACCTCCTGCCCTTCTCCATGTGGGTAAGGATGCAGAATGCTCACATCTTACCCACATCACCTCCATCGCTCCTCCGTGTGCTCTTTATGCAGCAACAATTACACTTTGCTCAACTTTTCCATTAACCCAAACAGCCCTGAGTCACGTCTCGTGAACTAACAGGTTTTGTTTTCAATCTGATTCAATACTCACGTCTGCACGCATCAGACAGATGCAAAAGGTTTGGTCCCCCAGTGCCTCGCAGGGACCCATCAGTCTGGCTGCTTTGCAGACAGGAATGACTCCCTGAGATGCCAGACAGCTCTGAATGAGGTCCAGGATTTATCCTAGGAGCGTCTGGCTGCACAGATACTGCAGGCACCCTTAGGACTCGTCTGCTAAAAGCACCATCCACCCGCGGATGAGCCTCTGCAGTGGGGTGGAAGCTGGGCACGTGTAGCTCACAAACCCCACAGGGTGAAGGCAGCTGAACTGGGAGCACTGGGACTCATAGGGCCACAACTCAGAGCAGGTCTGGCTGCTGGATAGGTTCTCCACTGTCCCATAATGCTCACGCTCCGGTTGATGGTTCTCCCATCAACCCATAGGGCACACATGCGGGTACCTAAAGCGCCGTAGGTGGTTCCTCAGTAGGGTCTGTCCACTAGGAGGTCTGTTTTCAAGACATCCAGGAACTTCACATTCTGCTCATCCCTCCATCAACCCCAACCCAGAGGCACAACAACAACCTCGCAGCAATACGATTTGGCACACAGAGCAGAACTGCAGCCCTCCGATACGGATCCACAGATGCTCCTGCAGACCCCTCATACTGTGTGCTCCTCTCCTTCCACCACGGTGGAGGCTCTGAACTCCCATCTCAGCAGCACCGCTCCCACCACTGCCCTTGGTACAAACCAGAGGAGAGCCCCATTTATTGCCCTCTTTGAGCATCACCCCAGCTCTGCCTTGCTTGTCGTCTGGAGAGTGCGACTGGGAGCCAGCGCTGGGGCCGCAGTCTGCACTATTGTTACCATTTAATGAGAGGAAATTATCATTAATGCTGATTTTAGCTTTTTTTTTTTTTTTTTCCCCTTGAATTTATTTCTTTTAATGGCTTTCCCAGAAAAACTGCGCCAGTCTCTGGCTTTACGCAGCGTGCTGCCACCTGAATGCTAATGAGTGCCAAGGGGACCCGGCATGTCACCGGGCTGCAGCACAGCCACACACTCCCTGCCAGACAGCAAACTGATTTCCAAATGGCTCTGATGGCAGAAGGTGGCTCACAGCTTGGATCCGCACAATTACCTGAGCGCTTCTCTCTGTGGGCTCTTCCACTGCTTGAAAATAACCTCACCTGCCAGCATGGGCCTCCCAAATGGAGAGAGGTGAGATCCTGGTACTGCTGCCCAGATGTGGGGAGTTCTGTCCATGGAGGTGTCCTTGAGACATGGACGGAGCCCTGGGCAGCCTGAGATGGTGGGAGGGGAACCTGACCACAGCTCACATGGGTGGGGGACTGTAAGGTTCCTTCCAATCCAACCATTCCACGGTTCTAAGGTTCTGTGATCTTCAAAGCCCCTCCTAACCTAACTATTCTATGGTTGCATGATCTTCAAGGTCTCTTCCAACCCAACCATTCTATGGTTCTATGATCTTCAAAGTCCCTTCTGACCCAACCGTTCTATGGTTCTGTGACCATCAAGGTCCCTTCCAACCCAACCATTCTGTGGTTCTATGGTCTTCAAGTTCCCTTCCAATCCAGATGTTCTATGGCTCTGTGGTCTTCAAGGTCACACCCAATCCAACCATTCTATGGCTCTGTGATATTCAGCATCTCTTCTAGCCCAATCATGCTATGGTTCTATGATGTTCAATGTATCTTCTAACCCAATCATGCTATGGTTCTGTGATGTTCAGTGTATCTTCTAACCCAACTATGCTATGGTTCTATGTATCATGATTCCATGATCCCATGAATCTACAATTCTATGCTACATCTTCATCCCCCCACCTTCAGAGTGCATTTTTTCCCCTGCTTTTGGAGGGAGGCTTGGAGGAGCACCAGAAAAAACACAGATGGCTCAGTGCTAAGGAAGGGTCCTGTTTGTCTGTTTGATTGGTTGCCAAAGAAATTGCTAAATCAATTAGGCTGCTGTATGTGGGCCAGAACAGATCTGACCTTCTCCATCCCCTCCTTGCCAAAAGCCCTGTGCATGAGGCTGAGGGCAAAGGGTGCGTGGTGTGAGCAGTCATGAAGTCCCCACAGAGATATAGCACAGCTCAGGCATGCTCAGCCCCACTTCCAAAAGATTCATCTTGTCCTTGGCCTGCTCTGCATGGGAAGGAGAAGAGGCCATAAAGGCACAACTGCTGCAGGCTGAGCCCAGCCCCCAGACCGATGCAGACTGGGACAAGGGGGAGTGAAGGAAATCTGAAACGCTCCCATTAACCCGTGGGTAACATAAGCAGTGGCCTCAAAGATAGCATTTCGTCTGTTCCCACACACTGCTGCATCTCGCTGCACTCAGCAGCTGGAATGCGAGAGGCTGAAGTGCAATTTATGGAGTGCTCTGTGACCTCGAGGGATGAATGGGACTGCAAGACAGCATTTATTAGTACTGTTTTACATTAAAAGGAGCATGGCTCATCGGTGGTTTACATTTCTGGGGCACCTTTCATCTCCAAAAGATAACAAAAGCATCCCACAAATAACGGGTGTGAGCCAGAGCCTCGCCACCGGCCCTCCCTGAGCTCGTACCTGCTTATATCAGGGCCCAGAGGAATTCAGATCTCCTGCTCTGACTGTAGACATCTCCCATAACACACAGCATGCCACTCCGAAACCCCGCTGAGCCCAGATGAAAACAGCCAACATTCCGTAGCACGTTCCCTGCTCTGTACAGCCACGCAGCCTTGTGTTTGTCCTGGTTTAAAGCACAAAAGCTCCAAGCTGAGCATGCTGCAAAGGGTGATGGAAGCCAGGCAGGAGTCATGCACAGATTGAAACTCCTGAACCCCAACCTGGAGACCGCTCAGAGGAGTGCAACCATTGCCTTCCCAACCCTTGTCCAGAGCTGTGGCGAGCAGCAGGTTGGCATCCCATAATGCTTACAGGATGGGATGCTCAGCAGCATCCAGCAAACTTCTGTCTGCTCTCCTAGAGGTGACACAAAGCTGTCCCTGGAGGTGGAAATGTGGCACTTGGGGACGTGGTCAGGGGGTGGAGTGGGATGGGTTGGGGTTGGGCTTGGGGATCTTGGAGGTCTTCTCTGACCTGAATGATTCTGTGGTCCTATGATCTCCACTCATCAATGCACGAGTTGCTGTGGCCTCCAAGAAGCCCTCAGCATTTCTGCAAGCACCTCCTCCTCTGTGCTCTGACTGATAACAGGACAGAATGCTGCCTCCTCACCACCGATTTCCAGAGGACAGCTTAGAGTGGGGAAAGAAAAGGTGTAAAGGATTTCACACTCTGGGTTTGAAATCCAGCAGTGCTTTACGCGTCATTTTTTGCAAAACCCTGTTAGGATTTCCATTTGTATTTCAGCAGTTTCCTTCCTGCTGAGCATTACTCACCCCCCAGGACAGCACAGTTTCCTACAGAGCCTAAAATGAAATTATCAGGGGCTCACAAGTACCATGGAAAGAAACCTACATCAGGCCACACAGTGCAGAGGAGAAGGGAAAACCTTACAGCCACTCTATTCTGCAGGGAAGGGCAAGGCAAGAGAAGGCAGGCACAGCCGTGGCAGAGCTGAGATGTGTGATTCTGGAGAGGTGTGCCAGGGAACAGCCAGGGCTGACCCTCAGAGCTCCATGAAACCCCCTGGCATCCCTCACTCCAGGGTACAGCTGGTCTTTCTGGCCACCATGGCATGATGTTGATGCACAATGAGATTGCCATCAGCCAGACCCCATAGATGCCTCTCTGTAGGGCTGCACTGTCCCCCAGCACAGACATCTTACCCAGGATTACACCAACCCAAGTGCCTAATCTGGCACTCGCTCTTGCTGAATTTTGTGCTGTTGGTGATTGTCCAGTGCCATAATCTATCAAGATCTTTCTGTAGGACTCTCTACCCTCAAAGGAATCAGTAGCTCCTCCTGTTTTAGTACTAGGCAGCCCTTTGTTAACTTCATCGGCTCCTTTGTGCAAGTCACTGATACAAACATCGAAGAGAGCTGGCATGAAAATTAAGCACAGCTTCCCACAGGTCCCCTTCAAGTCAGGAGAGGGATGAGTCAGATGAGATCCCAGCCCATGGTCCTGCCATGAGAAGCATGTCAGGGATGCTGCTCCTACCAGCAGGTGAGGAACTGGCTTCGGTTTTCTTCTTTCAGACCACCAAAAAATCCTGTGTGCAGGAGCATCAGATGCTAAGAGGCTGTTCTGTGTATTCCCTCTTGGGTCTTCAATCAGTGGTTTTCACCGTTTCCCAACTAAGCCCTTTCCAGGAACTGGAAGAGGAGGAATAACGATTTTATTTTTTTTTAATCCAGTGACATTTCCTATTTGTGCTAAAAGTAGGAATTAAAATGGCTTAGGTCAATTGGAAACAGATTTCAGGAAAGGGAAAGGGGATCAGCTACACGAAAAAACCGAGCGTGCCACCCCTCCACGTTCTCTGTAAATCAAAATGAAATGTCTTCATTCACTGTCAGGTCATTTAACCATCTTGTTTAACCTTTCTTCCTTCTAACCGAAAACTGCCGTTTCAAAACAAAGGAGTTGAAAAGCTCCATTGAGAAGATGTCAAAAAGAAACGCTCTGGCATTTCCAAAATGACACATTTCATTTTGACATTTCAAACGAAATGCCTGGACATTAAAAGTAAATTAACTCTCCCCGGGGATTTTGAACATACCAAGTTGCCAAATTCAACTTAGGAATAGTTTGGTCTTTCCTAAATCCAACTTCTGAGTGATTTTACACTGATTCTACCGCTTGGTTTTGGTCTGGGCTGTGGTACTGGGACCCTTGCACTGCCCTTGTACATAATCCATCTCTGTACTTGCTTCAAATTTCATCTCCAGCCAACATCTCCAGTCTAGAAACACGTACACCTTATGAAAATACCACATAGGAATAGGTTAGCCTATGGCCTGACAAAAGCCTCTCGAATTACTTTAACATGTGCTCCGCTCCTAATATACTGCTGTCATTCACAGGGATTAATGGTTCTAATTAATCACCAGATTTGAAGGCACAGGTTCTAATTAATCACCAGATTTGAAGGCACAGGAGAAAACCATCTCCCCTTGCACAATGCAGAGGGAACATTATTTATTTGGTAGTACTAACATACAAAAACAACTTCTCAGTAGATTTCTCCTCGCACATGCATGTCAAGCCATGAGTGATTTGCACGGCTTTGGGGGCACGACAAGAACAGCCCACAATGACAACCAAGGGTACTGTCTAAAACCGCTCTTCAGATGAGTAATACCCGTGCTGATGGGTGCATGCACCAGCCAAAGACCCTGGTGAAGGGTTTGGGGACACGGCAGTAGCTGCACTCCAGCTTACTTCCATCAGCTCTTGGGGGGATGCAGTGTGGGAGCTGCAAAGCTCACCGATGGGCTGGAGCTCCTGCAGCCAAGCTTCTAGAATATACCATGCTCACAGGCTTCAAGCCAATTGGGACAGACAGTATCTACAGGAAAAAATGCAGCACTGAGCTTTAGCATCATCGAATCGTGAAGGTCGGAGTAGACCTCCAAGATTCCCAAGCCGAAGCCCAACCCATCCCACCATGCCCACTGACCATGTTACCACGTGCCACATCTCCATGGTTTGGGAAGACCTGCATGGAGGACACCATCACTTCCCCAGGCAGCCTGTGCCAGTGCACCACCACTCTTTCAGAGTTCCTAATATCCAACCTGAACCTCCTCTGGCACAACCAGAGCCCATCAGCTCTTGTCCTGTCAACCTTGTTCCAACCTGGCTCCAGCCTGCTTCATAGAATTATGCGATGACTGTAGTTGGAGAAGACTCCTAGGTTCACCAAGCCCAAGCCCAAACCATCCCCACCATGGCCGCTAACCATGTCCTGTTCTGGCATGACCTCCCAGGGGTGACAGATGGAGCAAAGAGCTGTTCAGCAGGTCAGCCACGGGCAGAAAGATACGTCCCAGAGCATGAGCAGCAAGGTACCCGCTCTGTCCAGTGGCACAAATCTAACGATATGGTCCCTTCCCCTGCCAACTTAATATCCTCACATCCTCATTATCCTACCTGCGATTTGATTTTCCTGTTTTGCTTTTTAACACTGAGACTTCCTCATACTGAAAGCACTCAGTACCAATGACAAAGCAAAGAAAAATGCATCTAACAGTCCACTATCTTCGACTCTCTCAGATTTCTAAAGGGTCTTACCCAAGCTCAGAATATCCTTGCCCCCTATGCTGAGACCCCAAACAGGGCTATGGGAGTTCTGAAATACCAACTCTTCTCCAGTGAGAGGTGTGCATTGAACTGAACACCAAAGAATAAGCGACGTGTTTATACGCCTGCTTGCACAGCACGGTGCTTGTAGGCTGGATGCTCCTTCTATTTATTTAATGTGAATCCACATGAGGTGCAGAGTGGCTCAGAATGCAGCTCAATGCCAACAGCACTGCCATTGTCCACCATATAAAAGCAGGTATCCCAGCACGGTCACGGGAGGCATAAAGCACAGAGCAAGACAAAACACCACCGCTTTTATGAGACAGCTGAAGAAAAGAATGATTGCAATAGAAAAACATCGATCTCTATTTTGCTTTTCCCTCTCATTGTCCTTTCTCTGGATCTCTTTACTCTTTGCTTTCTGAGGTTAGAGAGAGGAGAGCAACAAGCCCCTCCGTGTTCAGCTCTTTCTTCATTCTACGTACAGCTCTGCATTTCACCGTATGAGGAAGCTCACTCAACATCCCAGCCTCCAACAGACCTAAAGAAGCTGTTCCTTTTCTCTTGGCACCTAAACTGGGAACTTGCTGGTACAAAACCAGATCTAGGCTTTTCTTCAGTAAGAATCCTCCAACCAAAGCCAAAAACAACAACAACAAAAACCCAACACAATGAAGAAAACACCACTCGTGAGCACTGAAGCAATGCCCTCAGGTGACATCTGCAAGACTGGGTGCCCATGCAGTCCCTCAGGTAAGATACAAAATGGAAGTCCCACCCTCTAATTAAAGGCACTAATTAAAGGTTCCTTGGCTCATTTCTTGCAAGAATGAAAAGAAAAGCTCAAGGCTTTGGGAAAGTGCTCCCGGGTGCGTGTGCCATGAGCCATTCTTGAAGGTATTACAGAAATGGACTTTCTTGTACGCAGAATCTGAAGAGCTGCGTCAAGACTCCATGCAAAGAGAGGCAGTCTGCAGAGTATAATGGAGTACAAATGGGCTCTAATAGGGCATTTGGCCGTTACAGCAGTATTAATCCACTCAGCAGCTAGCTGAACTGCGGTGCGGATGCGAGGCTCATGAAAACTCCCTTTTCCCCACCGCACCAGGGAAAGGTCTGCAGTGATTTGCATCCAAACAAACGAGCTTCATGAATATCGGTTCCTTACGCGGGAGGATAATTTTATTGCCTCATCCAAGCAATTTTAGCCAAACCACGCTTCCTCCTCGGAAGGCTGCCTTTGGGGAGGGGATATTGTTGCACATACAACAAAAATACACATTTCGACTTCCAAAACCCGTGTTCTCCTTGTCACTTATTTCCGAAACAGCTGCTGTCTGTCAGCGATGCCTCTCCTTTGTCAGAGCCTATCAGCATCACTCAGCACATCAGATCTGTCTCACATGAAGGAAGTTAGCAAGCTGTGGGTTCCTGGCCATCCATCAGCGCCAACACTTGGTCATGAGCGATCCCGAGTGCACAGCAATAAAATGCTCTCAGGTTCCAGAAATACCAACAGGAGCTCAGAGCTCACAAGAGTTTGGTGCAAAACAAATGAAAACACAGGCAGATATCAGAAGTTTTCCTATGCTGAGAGGGAGTGGGTTAGCCAAATTAAAAGCAAAGCCCCAAGGTCTCTGCTGGGATGAGTGGGTGTGAATTCCATGCAGACCCAAGGCCATGGTGCAGGAGCTCTGCGGGCAGCAGGTTATCACTGTGGGAAGACCTCACCTCACAGTGAGGTCTTCTATTTCCTTCCTACCCCAAAAACCAGCACCTGTTCTTCCCTGCTTCAAACCAAGCCATGTCTCTCATGCCACCTGACGCAGCCCAACGCTGCTGTTATTGCAAATGCTGCATAACTGCAGCATAAAACAGGAGAGACAAACAGAGACGGAGGCAGAGGAAGATCTTTGATTCATGAAAGGTGAATTCTGCCCCACAGCACTGCCTCAGACACTCCTTGGCTGCTAAATTTAACAAAAGATGGAGCAAAGCTGCCGTTCTCAGCAATAAAACCCTTCTCCCACAGCATCACCGGAGACCCCACTCCAGCACTAGCTCCGAGGCTGCCCATAACCTATTAATTAGAGGATGCTGTTATGCAAATAATGAAAATTAATTAAGCCCTCACTTATTACTTTAAAATAGCCTCTTCCTTGCTGCTCTCAAATACACCCCAGGCAAGCGGCTAGCATTCTCTTAATCATAAAAGTGGTGGCCTGTGAGCTGACACTGCTTTAAAGGATGTCTTTAATATCAACATAAAATCAAACACAAAAACAGCTTTGTCTCCCGAGTGGGTCAGCAGCAGGGAGATGTTAACCCAGCACTCCCAGGGTAGTAGGAGAAGGGGGATTCTTCCAGAAATGATAGAGGCACCCTGCCCAAGCTCAGCTCCCACCGGCCAAACAGGACAGATGTCTCCAGATCTGAGTTTGGAGTGGGTTGGGGACTGCTTTGGGACACCCTTTGGAGGGTGGCAGTGTCAGAGACCATCACTTGCACTTGCAGAATGGAAAAAACACAGCCTTCCTTGAGGACAGAGCACATGGCAGTGATCTCTCCCAGCCCAAACCTGGAGGCCAGCAGCCATACTCAGATGTTGCTGCACATCTCTTTCCCAGGACTGTGCTCCCAGCACCTCTTGCACGGAGGTGATCCTCACAGCAATCTCCTGTTTGCAAAAGCTTTAAGCATCTGCTTAAAGCACCTTTTCCCCACTCTGAGCACCTGGTTTCTCCCACTGTGTGTGCAGAGCTGGGAGTGGATCGCTGCATCACCCGCACCGCCAGCGCTGACAGCTGGAGGAAAACATGAGAATCTCTGTTTTGCACTTCTCTACATGACTGAGGCTGGGATGGGAGTTGCACCCAGAAGAAGTGATGAAAAGCACCGCCTGCTCCTCCATGGGGGGACGCTCCCAGCAGTGCAGAGCCTGGCTGCTCCATCATGAATGAGGGCGAAAGGAGAGGTGCTGCCAGGAGAGGGGGGATCACACCATGCACAATAAGGAGCACAGACGACCATCCACAAGGGGCAGCTAGCAAATTCCCCTTTGTCTTTGCTGGGCTGAGCTGCACGCTCCGTTCCCCATCTCTTTTCCACTTCCAAAGCCCATTGCTATTGATTTCGCTCTTTCCAGCTGCTCATCCCACCCATGCAAACCCATCACCCCTTCCAATAAAGTCTGCAAAGGTCCTAACAATAGTCTGCATCGTCCCTTAAATTTGAGAAGAAGCTCAGCCCTCTGCTGCTCCGAACTTTGCACACGTTTTGTGCCAGCTCTGTGAGGCAGCGATTGAAGAGGTGCCACAGTGCAGCTGCATTTCATTGAAGACCTTCCGACGTTTCTCTCCCGTGTCATAAAAATAAAAAAATAAATACACGAGGAAGTGGTCACGCAGCGGGAAGCTCTGAGGATTGAAAGCCCATAATCAGAGACAAACTGGACTGAAATAAATAGAAGCCCTCTTCCCAGGAAGCAAACCCCTGCACTGCTCTCCGCTCCTTTCTAGCAGCACACCAGGTGAGCACAGGCAGTGCTTGTTATCCTCTGAGTCATTGGAAGCAGCCATCCAACGCCAGCCCTGCTCACAGCAGTGGGGGACTGCAAAATATGCAACCATGCTGATGCACATCTCGCTCTCAAGTCGAGATCTCCTCCTTGGAGATCCCCAAAAAAACACCTGGACCCCAGCACTGGGTGGTTCAGAAGGACCCAGGCAGTGATGCTGTGCACCAGGTTTCACACCTGCTTGTACCCAGGGCTGCCTATGTGCTGTTGGACACCCAGCTGCTTCCCCTTCTACCTGAATGAGGACTGTCCTTATTGCACACAAGCACAAGTATGTATGCCCCGCCATGTTCAGGGGGGCAGCTTTTATCTCCTCTTTCTGTTTTCCTTTGTTTGATCATACCTAGTCCATCCTCATCTCCCTCTAACTGTACCCATAGTTGTAAAAAAAATGGGATGAGGGGAGGGGAGGGGAGGGGAGGGGAGGATGAGAGGAGAGGAGAGGAGAGGAGAGGAGAGGAGAGGAGAGGAGAGGAGAGGAGAGGAGAGGAGAGGAGAGGAGAGGAGAGGAGAGGAGAGGAGAGGAGAGGAGAGGAGAGGAGAGGAGAGGAGAGGAGAGGAGAGGAGAGGAGAGGAGAGGAGAGGAGAGGAGAGGAGAGGAGAGGAGAGGAGAGGAGAGGAGAGGAGAAACAGATGTAGAATATAACAGAATAGATGCAGAATAGAACAAAATAGAAATGGGATGGGACAGAATCATACTGAAGAGAAAGGAACAAATGCAGAACAGAACACAACACTTATCACATACAGAGGAGTCCCTCACTGCATTTCACACCAAAGAGATGCAGGACGGAACCAGAACCAATGCTGCAGACTAAGAGCAGACCCCTCCTGACCTCCCAGGGGCATGGGAAACACAGCCACATCAATACCAGCCCCAGATGAGCAGCACAGGATGTCATATTTGCAGCAGGACCTTCCACGCTGCTCTGTGCCATTGAACCATCACCACTGAGTGATGATCAGATGAAGGCATGACAGAGATCAGAGGGTGAAAGCACAGCTCGAGGAGAGCACCTTCCCGAGCATGAGCAGCACTGGGGGCAAGGGGAGCATCAGGATGGAGAGAAAACCTCCCCAGGGAAAGTCACCCTACAGAGGACAACAGCCCTCTCTGCGCAGAGAACTTGCAGTGCTGCTCAGCAGTCCCACTTCCAGGATTTTCCCTAAAAGCTGAGTTTCTCTGCTGGGGAGAAGGATACAAAAACAACAAAAAGAAGCATCCATGCATTGGCCAGCATCCGACATGCAAAATGCAGCCCCTGGCTCCAGTCAGAGCCCTGCCCAAAGCTTCCCTTCACCCCACACAGGCACCTCTCCAGGGTGCGTGCAGTATAGGGTTAAACTTCAAAAATGACATTTTAAACACAAAAAGGGGAGGGACACCACGCTACCCCCCACCCCCCCCCCCCCCCAACGCTACCCCCCTCCTCCCTACCCCACACCGACACGCATTTGCATCTCACCTGAATTCTCATCAACCCCATCCAAGTCCCTGTCTGCAGCGATGGAATTAACAGCACTGCCTCCTGCCGTGGGTGCTCCTGGGGCAGGTGGCAGTAGTGCCAACAGCCCTGCCAATGCTTCGGCTATTTTGTTGGGTTTGGTTTTGTTTGTTTGTTTGCTTTTTTCTCCTTTATTTTTTTTTTCTTCTTTTTTTTTTTTTTTTTTTTTCCCCTTTTTTTCCGACGCTGTTTTGCTCAGAGCTCTGGCCAGACCCACGGCTCTCCCATCCCTCTCATAAATCACCTCCTCGGCACGCCCAGAGGCAATCCGGTGTCTGCCCGGCACTGCGCTGATTGGCCTCTCGCTAATTACCCGCGAGGAAGAGTGTGGCTCGGGTGACGCGTTGATGGAGATAAATATTGTAACTTGGCCACTCGTGCTGCAAACTCGTTCCAGCCGGAGAGAGACCCTTCGGTGGATTTCAAAGGGAAAATGCCTGGATAATGAATTTATTTTTTGCTTTGAGGCCATGAAATATTAAGGTGGTGACCTATGCAGCGCGTTCCAGGTGCAATTAGGAGCTGTTGGTCGGGGAAATGTGCGGCGGCGGAGCTCAGGCAGCGCTCAGCCCCATCTCGTCTTGCTATAGCAACGGGGAGACCTTGGCAACCCACGGTCCTAGCGGTTATTGAGAAGGGAGCAGGAATTGTATGTACATCGTGGTGCCTACCAGCTCCAGAGCTGCTCCGGCACTGGGATGCAAAACCGGGGACAGGAGAGCCCCAAGGTAGCCCAGCTGCCACCAGTCCTGCCTGCAGCTGGCTGCCCTACAAAAGCGAATGCTCAGCAGCCAAATGAACCACCTTGTAAATATCTCAAGCTGCTGCATGCTCTGCAGAGCCTGTGCCTTCCAGAGCAGCACCCAACACCTCCCATCATATCCTGTCCCAACTCTTGTTCCACCTCCTCCTGTCCCACCTCCCCACGTCCCACCACCTCCTGCCCCATCACCTCATGCCCCACCTCCCCATTTCCCATCTCCCCACGTCTCGTCCCACCACCTCCCCGTGTCCCACCATGCTTTGCCCAGGGGAGGCATGGCAAGGCCATGTTACTGCTTCTGTTGTCATTCAGGCTGTTAGTGGGGCAGCAATAACCCATTATGAGCACGAGTCAGTCCTTTCAGTGGGAGATGCTTGCATTGCTGCTTTTCTTGGCACCCCGAGGCCCCAGGACCATGTTCCTCACACCCATCATCCCACTGTCTCAATTCCCACGCAAACTCATCTATTTCATTTCACTCTAGCATCTAGATTAGCCCAAAAGAGTTCCTCCAGCACCCTCTGAAGATCTGACCTGCACGTCTGCCCCACCACAAGTGCACGTCCCCACCAAGACTCATGCCCAGCTTTAACTCCACCAGGCTTTCCCAGCACAAGCCAAAAGCTTCTGTAGAATGACAGAATCATTAAGGCTGGAAAAGACCACCAAGATCACATAGGCCAACCCCAACCCATCAGCTTCCCTACTGTCCCCAGTGCCGGCCACCAGTGCAGCCCAGTGGGAATGTAGCTCTGTGCTCAGCATCACTCCTGCAGTACCTGGAGACAATTAAACAGTAGTACTGGAAACGTTGGTCCTTCAGGAAAGCTGACAAGGAGGTTTTGGAGCATGGAAAGCATAGGGGTGTGCTGTGTTTAAACACCATTCTGAAGAGAGGAGCAGCAGGAATTGAGGGTAGAGCAGACAGAGTAGTGGTGACTGCACTCAAGAAGAGCAATGGTATGGAAAACCTATAGAAAACCTATATATCCAACTCCCAGCCCCAAGGCATCATCAGAGTCCACAGAGTGACGCCAACATCCACTGCTGAGGGCTGGACACAAGGTGCATGTCAGCATATTATTTGGTTTTATTTTCGACTGGACTGGAAAGTACCTCCACCAGAAGGCATCGTGCCCTTTTGTGCACATTAAAACAAAGAGCTATCAGAGGCAAATGTCAACATGCTAACAGCGGGCTGGTAGAAAGAAGCACCTACCTCCCTCATCCTGCACATCTCACCCTGCAGCCCATCCTACGCCCATGGGCTGGCAGGGAATGCCAGCCACCAGCAGGGAATACGACATGCTGCCTTCCTGCAGGGCTGTACTGGGGTGCCCAGGAGCTCATCCCAACAGAGCAGCCCCCAGCGCAAAGATACGGGTGATGGAAAGCAGCCCTTGTCCAAGGGGGGTGGATCTTTCATTATGTTTTGTTTATCTCCTATATCAACAAAGCCATGAAGCATACGATCCCTCCAGGTTTTGTGAATCCACTTAGATTGTATCTCTGGAGCTGGAGCTTTCCAGGAATTGAATAGCTGCAAGACACGACGTGGGTGAAGCGAAATCAAACACGAAGCCTCCAACATGAAAGGCAAATGGAGAGGATGACAGCACTGCTTATACTGAGGGAGAAAGAGGGAGGCAAGGAAATTAAAAGCAATTAAAGGGAATTAATTAAAAGGTATAGCCGAACTATGAAAGAAGAAAAACAGCTATGCAGAGTTTGCTAAATAGACCCAACTTTTAATTGTTGCACTTAGAGCTGCAAGCCCTAGGGGCTCCACTGCCCCGTGGCTGTCTCGAAACAACAAAAGAGAATCCCATGACTTAACCAAATGACTCCTCTGCCTCTCCATCTGCGTGGCTGACGAGTTTCGGAGCTCTCCTCCCAGCCAGCAGCGAAGGAGCCATGAGAAGCAAGGCTGTCCCCACAAAGACCACAGAACAAGTTGGAAAGATCCATGAGGACCACTGAGTACAGACCCTCCTCTCACACAGCACTACCCAAACCAAACCCAGTGTCTGAGGGCAATGTCCCAAAGCTCCCTGAGCTCCAGCAGCCCAGGGCTGTGCCCACTACCCTGGGCAGCCTGTTCTGTGACCACCACCTTCTCATGCAGAGACAGTGCAGGGTCTGAAAGTCACAGAGAGCTGATTCCCACCAGGGAGATGGATGCAGCCATGCAGGGCTGAGTCACAGGGATGGGCATAGGGCATCCACAGGGTGGGTGGGAAGTGCACAGCACGCAGATGGCCCAAACCCCAATGTTCTAAGGGGGGAGTGGGTGGGGGTTCTCAGCCTTCAGCCCAGCCTGGAGGGTGCTCCACACATTGGGAGATGCTGTCTTTAATTCAGCAGCTGATTCTCATTACCTCTCTGCACAGAAAGCAGCAGCTTTCAGCTGAAAATTAAATGGCAGCAGCAGCTAAGTGATCAGCATAAACTCTCCTCTGCACAAGCCCATCGATGACCAAATAACCATAACCCCTTCTTAGAGCACCAACAGAAGATTTATCCTGCCTCTGGGCTCCATCAGGTTGGCAGTACCCCATGTTTGCTTCCCAGCTGAGATGATTGTAAGTTGAGTGTTTGCTGCTGCAAGGACTGCTCTGCTCAATAATTCAATGCCCAATGACTGCTTAACAAGAGCGCTGCCCACCATTCCAACAGCAATACAATGTCCAGGCCTTGAGATTCCAGCAAAGGAGCCTGAAATGAGCTCCTGGTTGGTGTAAGGAGTGCAATTCGTGCAATTCTGGGTCATGCACAGCGTGGCATGTGGCACACGGGGACATGGTCAGGGAACGTGGGAGGATGGGATGGGGTGGGATTGCTGGTCCTGGAGGTCTTCTCCAACACTGATCATTCTATGATTCCATGAGTGGGCATGGTGGAGATGGGTTGGACTAGTTGACCTCAGTGCTCCTTTCCAGTCTCAATGATTCTGAGTGGGCATGGTGGGGATGGGTTGGACTAGATGATCTCAATGCTCTTTTCCAGTCTCAATGATTCTTAGTGGGCATGGTGGGGATGGGTTGGGTTTGGACCTGGCATTCTTGGAGGTCTTTTCCAACCTCAATAATTCCATGATTCTGTGAACCCAACGAGAAATGGAACTGCTCATGGTTTAAAGCCTCACTGATGCACAGCATGCAAAGTCAGCTGCCCTTTGAGCCACTAAACAGAGCCTATCTGGAGGCTGAGCTCTTCAACTCCATCCCTGAGCCCAACCTCCATACAGGGCACCACAGAGGATCCCAGCTCCATCCCCATGGCACAACTCCATTGCAGACCTCTTCCTTCCTCCTCCACCCCAAGGGTCTGTGGCATTAAGGCATTCTCTGCATGGCTCCATCGGGGTGTGGAAGCCCTTGGAAAGGAAGCACTTGGTGGCGTGGAGCACTGGGACACAGAGCAGCTGTGCACAACACCCACGGTGGCACTGCTGGCAGGAAACGACACACCACTGCCCAGCTTTGCTCAGGAACAAAATGGGGCAGAAAAACAAAACAGGATGATTCTGGCTCACCTGCCCACCTGCATCATCCTTCCAGCCACAGGCACCACGGACCAAGCAGCATCTGATCCTTTTAGCACCACTGCAAGACCTGCGCTCTCCAGTGCTGCGTGGGAAGAACACACAGCCAGGGAGCCAGCTGAAACACATTATTCCACTCAGCAGATCCCCAGCTGTGCTCAAGTTAAAAAAAAAATGGATTAATTTATCACTCTCCTGATTCCAAAGATGAGCTTGGAAACACAGTGTGTCCCACTGGGTTGACAGACACCTACTGCTTTGGTATCTTGCACACCATGCCCTCCCCTCTAGCAGGACCAGGGCACTCTCACTATTACCCAGCCAGAGCCATGTCCCTGTCTCAGACACCTCTCCCTCTACTCTCTTGAGCCCTAACAGAAGTACCTAACAAAAACAGCAAGGCACAAAGGTCACTTTCCGATAAATCAAGGACAGGAATCAAAATCTCTACTGCGTTAAGCAGTGAGAAGGGCTGGGGATTGCACCCACAGTAACAGGAAAGCAAACCCAACCTGAGTCCCTCAGCGCCATCAGAGGAGGTGGAAGGATGGTGAAGGTGATGAGAATCAAATCAATAAAGTGAGAAAATCTTGGCTGAGCAAGGAGGACCCCCTGGCCCTCTGCTCAGCACATCAACACACAAAGTCTACTGCTTAAATTTTGTTTCCAAATTAACTGGGAGTATGCTTCAGCTTTGCATTGCTCAGCATGGACAAAAGACAGCTCCTCAGTGTGGAGATGCACCAAAGAACCTTCTCGGCACCGATTTGGGATCGCCTGCGGAGGAAAACCCCACTGCTGCAACCTGAGTGTGCCAGCCAGGTGCTATCACAGCACCTCCACCACCCTACACATGGAGCAGACCGATGCAGGCAGCGATGAAGGAATGTCCTTCTGACCCACGAGGACAGACCTGCCGCTGGTCAAGGTGCAGCTGTGGGACAATCCAAAGGCAAAACAGAGCCTGGAGATGTCCACCTGGAAGCCAGCAACGACGGGGTCCAAGAGCAGCAGCTGTGTGCTGAGCTGCTCCTGCAGACAGACGCAGGGGGAGCACAGCGTGCACAGAGCCAGCAGAGCCAGCCCCGAGCACACAGCGGGGATTTACAAGTCAGAACGCTTCCCCAAGAACAACAAGAAGAAAAAAAAAAAAGCCCCTTCGGCCATCATTTATGTTTTGCTCTTTTTTTTTTTTCTTTTTTAATATGAAGAAGAAAAGCAGCAGCACTTGCTGGGAAACAAGAAGCCACACAAACAGCTCCAGCCTCCCCAATCCTAAAAGTCTAACAGATTTTACCCATAAAGGACTTCCAGGGTGACCTCACCTCAACCAAAGAACCCAAACGGGGCACAGAGACCCCGTGCTGAACCACACAAGGACTTCAGACCCAGCCAGCAGTCCACACAAAGTCTGGCACATCCCATTACAAGATGGATTAGGAGTGCTCTTATGACTTGCAGTAACACACGGGTATGGGCAAGGGTGAGCTATCCCCACTGGGCTGGAGGGTGCACACTTCTTCAAGCACCAGTTTGGACCCCGAGGTCTGAAGGCAGCTCTGTAGGGCTATGGGGAGTTTACAGACTAGGGGGAATGGGGAACTGGAGGGCTCAGCCTTGGGCTGGGGAACATAGTGCAGATAGGGGGATGCTGATTTGGGGTCCCTGTGCCACACAGCCAGCTGGGGAGGGGACAGGAGCCAGAGAGGGCCATTTCCATCTCTCTGCAGACAGCCAGAGGAAGGAGGGTGACACAGGGATGATGAAGTCCCCTTCACAGCATCGGGGTTGCCAAGCAACCAGGACATACTGAGAGACAATAGGGACTGAGGCCAAAATGTGGGGTTGGGTGAGGGACTGCTTTCCCCCTGCGTGGGGAAAGACACTGCGACGTGGGGCCGAGGAGAGGATTACAACCCCAAATCACTGCTCCCCACCACCCTGGTCCCACCGTCCCTCCCTGCATCCCGGGCAGAGACCATGGAAAGTTCCCGCAGATTTCCAACGCCACGACAGCTCTTGCGAAAAAAATGCACCAGAGGAAACTCGCTCAGCACTGGAAGGTTGCTTTCGTTTCCTCCCCTGATTTATTTCACTTTATTTTATTGGCTGATATTTACTTCTCTTCAAAGCCTCCCCGTGCCTTTGGGTTGCATGCTGGGCAGCAGGGCTGTGCAGAGGCAGCGTGCAGCAGGGCATTGCTTTACAGCTCGAGTCCCAGTAGAGACAACGGGCTCAGGATAACCCCAGACGTGGAGAAGGGCTGCTCTGACACCAGTGGGAGGCACAGGTGAGCAAAGCCACCACTGGTCACACTGTGAGTGAATGGAAATGAATGCAAAGATTGGCGTGAATCAGTTCCTGCAACACACCATTAATTGCACGTGATCCGAGGGCTCCCTGCAGCCTTTAATGCAAAGTGGTGATGGAGTTCTCCCTTGGGATTTCAAGGCACACCATGAAGCCACCACCCAGCACCACTGCAGCCATTCCAGGGCCACCACAGGGTGTTTCAGGGTGCCACCAAAGGTGGTAAAATGACACAGAGCTGTGGGTGTCCCTGTTCATTGCACAGGTCCCTTCCAACTCCAGCAGTCTTAGGATTCTAGGACATACCCATAGAGAAACCCAAGCAAAAAAAAAGAGGGGGAAGGCTCAAGTCAATAAATGAATAAGTCAACAAAAGGATCATTTGGGGGTCCAACTGTAAAACGGGGCACAGGCTCACTTTGGTAAACCTGGCCCACTGGCAATGCTCCTTCCATTGGGGATCAAGATGTTCCTGCTCCATAACGAATAAGAAATCCTACAGGGCAAAAGCCAACCTTGCCAAATAGTAAATCCTACCCACTCTGAATCCCAAACCTGCAAGAAGCAGCAATCTGGGAGACACCAATAGCAAGTCAGTACCCCCATAATGTTACTTGGGACCTTCTGGAGCATATCCTGAAAGGATCCAATCACCCCACAACCCAAAAGGACCTCATCACCCCACATCCCAAAAGGACTCAGTGTCCCCAAGGGGATGCTTGGCTGGCAGGGGTGACAGCCTACAGACAAGCCATAAAACTTTCATGTCAGCCGTACAACCACTCCTCTTGCCCATTGGCAGCCACAAATAAAATCCCCACACCATGCTCACAGAGGATGGATTCCCATAAGGTAATCCTGGAAGGATTCTGGTGTGATCTATCCCATTTGTCAGACCAAACCATCCTGCAGCTCCAGGTGGAGGCAGTGATTCTGCATTCTGGTATCAAACCATAGCTCAGTTCCGTTAGCGAAGAGCATCCCACTGCCCCAGAGCCCAGGCACAGAACACTGGGGCACCGTTTCTAATGAATGACCCCACGTATCCTTACAGCTTCTGACCCACTGCTGTCACCCCTCTGCTCCCGATAATGGGATCTATCGAACTGACGGGATGAAAGGATGAGCAGGGCTGCTCCCGCTACACCTGTAAGGCACAGACAGTGATAGAAGGGAAGAATGTCCCCAAATGGCACAAATCCCATTACCCGGGGCTCATCCATCACAACACCCCATCCTCTGGCAGCACCAAGTGATGCCTCAGCGTGGGAGGAGTACGGATCCTCCATCCCAACATTATCCATACATCTCTATGGATGCCTTAAAACCTTTGAACTACTCGCTCTTGCTTTCCCCATCCATCCCTTTTATCACGGAGTCCCCAAACGTCCCTCGTCCAGCTCCTGTCCCAACAGGACACATGCAGAGGACTATCTGCAACGCCCAGTGCTGCAGCCGTGTCCCTACAAATAATGGTGCCGGGTGCTGCCTTGTCCCATGCTGCCACCTTCCTCCCCTGACAGCTACGGACAGCAGGGACACGCTGGGACAGGGGAACTCTGCCACGGGATGCCGTGACGTGGGGACATGTGGTGACATGGGGGGACACGGGGGGAGACACAGAGACAGGCAGCAGCACATGCAGGGGAAGCATCATCTTCTGGGGGGAATGGGGGGACCCTAAGACACAGCGGGCACAGCCTCTGTGAGAGGGGTGTGCCCGGATAAAGGGATGGGGTGATGAAGAAATGGGACGAATAGGGGATAAACACGGGAAAAAGAAAAAGGATGGGAATGGGATAAAGAAATGGGATGAAGGAATGGGATTAATATGGGGAAAAAAGAAAAAAAAAAGAGGCAAAGGGTGAGGGAGAAGGGTGAAGGAACAGGGTGAATATGGGATTAACAGGAATGAAGAAATGGGATGGGTATGGGGGGTGAAGAAATAGGGTAAAAGAATGGGGTGACCGACACGGGTCCCAGTCCAACATTCTAAGATTCTATGATAAACAGGGGTGAAGGAATGGGATGAAGGAACGGGGAGTGGGAATGGGATGCATAAGGGATAATACGGGAGAAAGAAATGGGACGGGTATGGGATGGAGTGAGCAAGACGGATGAGCAGGGGATGAAGAAATGAAATGGATACGGGATAAGGAACCGGGGTGGAAGAACGGGACGAAGGAACGGGGTGAACACGGGATGAAAGCGGGGAAAGGAGACGGGACCGACGTGGGATAGGGAAGCGGGGCGGACGGGCGGGATGCATGCGGGGATAAAGAAGCGGGGCGGGAGGTGCGGCACGAGGAATAGCGATACGCACGCGGGGCACGGACACGGGACGGACCCACGGACATCGTACCTCCGCGCCGCGCAACTTCGGACGAAGTTCCGCCTCTCCGCCACCGGGACGGGACGGGACGGGACAGACCCACCTGCGCTCCGGGTTTCCCCCCCACCCCGTCCGTCCTCGGGCGCTGTGGCGGTGCGGAGCGCGGCGGAGGCCCGGATGTGTGCCCGCTCCCTCCCTCTGCCGCTGCCCGGGGCGGTGCCGCCCCGCGCTGAGCTCTGAGGGGGGGTGGGGGGGGGGGGGTTGGGTGCCGCCGCCCGCCCGTGGGCGCCACGTGGGAGCCGCCCTGACCCCCCCCCCCCCCCCCTCCTCCCCGCCTTCTTCTCCCTCCCTCCCTCCCTCCCTCGGCGGGGTGACAGCTCCACGCGCCCGGAGAGCGGGTGGGGGACGGGCGGGTGTATCGGCCAATGAGAGAGCGAGGAGGGATCGGGGGGCGGGGAGAAGGGGAGAGGCGGCCAATCGGAGCGCGGCGGGGAGGGAGGGGGAGGCGGTGTGAGGCGAGCGCTGTGAGGTGTTGGTCCTCGCTGCCGTCTGAGGCGGTGGGATCTCGCCCCGTCCTGCTGACTGCCCGGGATTAAAATGGGGAGAATTGAGTAAATCGCAGGTGTCTGATCTGTGTGGGAGAACGCTCGCCCAAAGCTGGGCGTCTTGGGTCTCACCCCTGACAGCCCCCATCTGCTCGGGTCCCTGTGGAGAATAACCTCCAGATGGTGTGGAGATCTTGTGGTTGTTTTCCCCTCCTGCCCGGACATAGTTAAACCTGAGGTGTTCCCAGAGAGACAAAGAACTTGGTTAGAAGTGGATGGAATACAGGCACAGCTCTTTCTGCTCTGCCTGGCATTATAGAATCATAGAATCCCAAAATGGTTGGGTTGGAAGGGTCCTTAAAGATCACAGAACCACAGGACCGTGGAATGGTTGGGTTGGAAGGGTCCTTGAACATCAGAGAGCCAGAGGACCATGGAATGGTTGGGTTGGAAGGGTCCTTAAAGATCACAAAACCAGAGGATCATTGAATGGTTGGGTTGGAAGGGTCCTTGAAGATCACAGAACCAGAAGACCATGGAATGCTTGGGTTGGAAGGGTCCTTGAACATCAGAGAGCCAGAGGACCATGGAATGGTTGGGTTGGAAGGGTCCTTGAAGATCACAGAACCAGAGGACCATGGAAAGGTTGGGTTGGAAGGGTCCTTGAAGATCACAGAATCAAAGAATTGTAGGGTTGGAAGGGACCTCAGGAGATCTTCTAGTCCCACACCCTGAGAAAGCAGGTTCCCTATATCACGTTGCATAGGAAAGTGTCCAGGCAGGACTTGAACATCTGCAGAGAAGGAGACTCCACCACCTCCCTGGGCAGCCTGCTCCAGTGCTCTGTCACCCTCAAAGAAAATCAGTTCTTTCTCACCCTTCACTGACCACTCTGTCCTCTTACATGGATCCTGCCAGAGAACCATGGAGTGGTTGGGTTGAAAGGGTCCTTGAAGATCGTAGCACCAGAGAACCATGGAATGGTTAAGTTGGGAGGGTCCTTGAAGATAACAGAACCAGAGAACTATGAAATGGTTGGGCTGAAAGGCACCTTAAAGCTCCCCCAGACCCAGTGCTGCCATGGGCTGGTTGCCCTGCATCAGCTCAGGCTTCCCAGGGCTGCATCCAGCCAAGCCTTTGTGCCTGCACATTGTATCTCATTGTCTCTCATTGCCCTGACCGACCACCTTCAGACCCCATGGGCATGCATCCCAGTCACCTGCCTGTTGTCTGCCCTAGTGGCTTCCTGGCCAGGAAGAAGCACTGAGCCTGGTGGCACCGCAGCACCTGAGCACTCTGTCACAGCAGCACCCAGAGTCCACTGACGGGGAGCTGCTTTTGGACCACTTCAGCTCTCCAAGGCACACCTTGCCTCTCCTGTGGCTGCTGGACTCCTGAAGGTTTGTTACGCAACTTGCAGAGTCATGGAGATAGATATATCCAGCCCTGTCTGGCTGCTATGTCTGTTCCACTCATCATAGGATCATTAAGGCTGGAAAAGACCTCCAAGTTCCCCAACCCCAGCCCACCCCACCATACCCACTGATAATGTCTGCAAGTACCACATCTCCACAGGTCTTGAACGCACCCAGGGATGGGGACTTCTCCACCTCCCTGAGCAGCCTGTGCATCACCACTTTTTGGATAAGACGTTGTTTTTTTCCTAATACCCACCCTGAACCTCCCTGGGTACAACTTAAGGCCACTGCCTCTCATCCCATCTCTTGCACTTCTACAGCCATTTGGACACCTCTAGCATGCTGAGGCAGAGGGAACTGACTTGCCACATTTACCCCCTTCTAAGAGCAGAAACTTGGCTCTGTGAGATTGTTCCACTCTGACATTTGCTAATGAAGTGATTGAGAGTGTGGGAACTGGCAGGAGAGGCAGGGAGCTACCTCATCTTCATACACATAATCGATAGCAAATCAGTACTTAAAAAGTGAAGCAGATGATGGTGTTTTTGTAGGGCAAGACATGCCCTGCATTTCAGCCTTTGATTCAGAGGGTTTAATGTGCCATGAGACAGAGCTCAGCAAGTGAGTCACATTGTAAAAGCCCTCCTGTAGCTCCTGGAGCTCCCTCTTGGCAAGTGTGTCACGGTTGCTTCAGGATGTCTGGGTCTGGTCTCCAGCTCTGTAAGCCCCCAAGGCCCTGGTAGGAAAATCCCTGAGTGCAGACCTCAGAGGGATGGCACCAAATCATGCGTCGAGCTCTTGCTGGGGTCTAGACTCTCATGGGCTGGATTGGGTCCAGGGTGGATGAGGCAGAGGGTGGCACAGCTCTCTCCACCTGTAGGTATCCCATTGGGATGCTGAAGCCCCAGGCTAATAGCCTGCAGCACAGGGACTGAGCCCACATCTCAGGAAGCTGATGCTGCGGCTACCCACTGCATCTTGCAGGAAAAACAAACCCAGCTCCTTGCTTCCATCATGTTTACAGGGCATCTCACCATTCCTAGCTGAAGAAGGAGCATCTTCTGTGTATTTGCACAACCACATCCATCCCAGATGACCATCAGCGCTTCTGAAGTGTCTGCCTAAATTCTAAGCTCCTGCTTGAGAGTGGGGCTCTGCCAAGAAACCCAAAGGTCCTTCTCCTATCTTTGGTACGTTATCTGCTTTTCTCCAACATCTCAGTAACTTATTTTAATCTGGAGCTGCACGTTCAGCAAGTGACTGGGCTGGAGACGTTTTTTCCTCCTTTACTTATACATTGAGGATGCAGGGAGAGTTCCTTTGCTACTCACTCCTGCTCTCCCCTTGTGCTGGTCTGACGGCAGTCTGGCTCCTCTTCTTCTCCTAAACTGTCTGACAGTTTGGAGACCCGAAGTGAGGCGTTGGAGAAGAGATGGGGATGGAGAAGCAACTGGGAGGAGAGCAACACAGAGGAAGGACAGCCACTAGCCTGGGGCTCTTGAGATTTCATCGAATCATAGGATTGTCGAGTTATGGATTTGTTGGGGTTGGAAAAGACCCCCAAAATCCCCAAGTCCAACCCCAAGCTATCCCCACCCTGCTCACTGACCCCAAGTGCCACATTCACAGAACTGGTCCACTTGAGTTTGCAGTGAGAAGGCCGTAGGAGCACTTCTGTGTTGACTGCTCCAGTGGTTAATTGCTGGTCCTCAGCTAAGGCCACATCAGCAATGGCGATAATAAATGTCTGTGGAGATGAAGGAAGGCAGACATGTGCTCTGCTGACACCTGACGATGGCAAGCCTGACTTTGGATCCATGCACCAACTACTCTGATGCATCACTGGTGCAGCCCAGGGCAGGAAGGGGTCCATCCTGATGCATGCAGGGAAGGACACTAAACAGAGAAGCCCTGAAATCCTGCTCTTGAAGCTTCCTGGGAGTAGGGACATCTGCATCCAAGTGTGCCAGCAGCTGAAGGGCCAAGCAGCTCAGCAGGAGCACAAAGGGTTACAGACACTCGTGTGGACCTGGACACCCTGAGCACAGAGTGGAGGCCGGCCAGCAGGCTGACCTGGTGTTGCTGGAAGCTGACACTGGGTGCTTGACTTGAAATGGCCCTGGGACTGAACAGATGGCTCCTCTTTATTTGCATGCTACTTGGATTTGCGACTTGAGCAGAAGAATAACTTAATTTTTGACATTTGCTTCTCCTCAGAGCCCAGCACAATTTATGTTACAGTGACATTTGCGTGAAGGATGTTGCTTTAGGCACAAAAGCCATCCTGGCTTTAACCCTACAAGGAGCCAAAGAGGCAGAAACCGTCTTCCTCCCGCACTCCTTCGTAGGCTCTTCCAGAGGATATCACACTTACACTATAACCAAAAAATCATGAGAAAACAGTCATTTGGGGCTTGTGGAAGGAAGGGGCAGGACTGGAGTGAGACTGTGCTGGAAAATATCTCCTCTGTAGGCCTGGTGGATGAGGTTTACCTACTATTAAAAATACCCTTCAAGGCTTGTGTGGTTCATCTCGAGAAGAGGGGATAAATCTAGCAGATTCCCGTTCCCAGCGATCCACGTACGGACCTCCTGCACCCATAGCCCGAAGAGAAGCATTGCTGGTGTCAGTGGTTGGTGAATGGGACTTCCAGCAGCCAGAGCAGGGAGATCTGTGCCTCCAGATCTGTGCCTTTGATACTTTTCCAGGTGATTTTCAGTAACTCTTGCATTCACTACGATCCCCCTCTTGTGGCTTGTTTTGCAAATCTCCTGCCTCTGGCTGCCGGGGTTGTGTGTTTTCAGGAGCAATGGAATACGGTGGCTTCATGGGATAGTTTCCCCTCAGCTGAGCTGCTGTGGCTGCATGCTGTGAGGGAGCAGGGTCAATGTGTGTGGAGCACAGGGATGGACTGAGTGATCCTTGTGGGTTCCTTACAACTCAGGACAATGTATGATCCTCCCTGCATGGTGCCCAATCTGTCTCTTGTGTGGGAAAGAGAGCTTTGCAGTTTTCATCCCGTTAAGCTGCATGCTTTGAAAACGAGCCTGAGCCCAGCGCACACACAGGGCTGGGAGCCACGGCACTGGGATCTGAGTGTGCTGGGCTAGCTCTCGCTTCTCCAGTGTCTGCAGGGATCCCAATTGCAGCCTGAATTCCACCACTGCTTGTCAGTGGCCATTTGAGGTAAGAGCCCTCTTCCTTGAAGCTGGGACAGCTGTGCTCCATGTCCTCTCAGGAGCCATCTGTGTGCTCAGATTCAGGCTCTTTGGAATCCAGCTGTGGGTCCTCTTTGAAACTCCATGGAACTTTTCACCTATTGCTTTTGGTTCCAGAAACAAACTGAGGGATGTTGAAACAGCCTGGCATGTGGGGAGGCCATTTGCTGGGTGTGACACTGGCGCACCACGATGCTCAACTAATTTCTTCATAGTTCTCCCAACACAGAGCCTGCACCAGAACCCATCTGCAGCCGGATGCCAGCATACAGCCAGAGGCTGCTGTGGTTGTCAGCACTTTGGGAGCCCATCAGGAGAACGACCACACGGACTCCCTCTGTGGCTGTGCTGTCCACCACTTTCCCTAGAGCAGAAGGACCCTAAAGCTTCATCTTATTTACAAGGATGCTTATCGCTGGTGTGAGTCCCTTGTGCACCCAGAGTTATCAAGGCAATGGATTGCTCAGGAGTCTGGCCATTCTGCTTATAGCTTTGCCAAGCTGTAATTGCTTGGGATCACATTTTTCCATGACAGATGTCTGCCTAAGGCTGAAGTTCGCTGGAAAGTTTCAGCCACACTATTTTGACCATTTCCAAGAATGAGGGGAAAGCATAGTGTTTTGTACAGCTTTTGGAAATAAATAATTCCATGAAACTGCTGTTGAGAGAGGGAAGGCTCCACGTTTTGGAGAAAGAGCATGAAATTTGGCTTTGCTGTCAGAAAGTGCCATTTACCACTTCCAGGAAAGTTTGTTTAATTTTGAATTGGTTACAAGCTCTGCAAATCATGGCTTGCATGGGCTCAGCAGACCCGGTCAGAGTCACAGCTCTACTCTCCAAAGATTGTCTCCAGCAGTACACTGCAGATCAGGCTGCAAAGCTTTTGGTACTGCCACTATAAGAGCTGGAGAAGTAGAGAGGGCTGGAGAGAGCAGAAGGGGTGACTATGGGAGGTGCTGGGTTGGGGCCAGCAATGGGGAAGCGTTGGTTTTCTGGTTGTGGATGGGATGCCACAAGCTGTATGGAAACAATAGCAAGGGAGAAGCTCCAATGAGAAGTATGGGACCAGATGTCTCTGCTCCTCTAGGGACAAGTGGCCTTTGCATTGCCATTAAGGTCACCTTCTGCCTCCATCCTTCACATGTAGGGTGAGTTCCTTCTCACAGTTTGGCTGCCACGCCACCATCCCAGGGACCACAGGAGGAGAAGAAAGGGAAGCACCAAGTGCACATCCAAGGGACTTCCAGCTGTCAGGAGCTGCTGTGGCTGCGGTGGAGATGACGGTGAGGGATCCGAGTCCCTTGGACCCATTTTCCATCCACTAGCACAGGTGCTGTGCAAGCTGAGCTCCCCACATTCATCATCGAAGGTTGTGCTGAATGTCTGGACAGTGCCCTACAGCATGCCTGGTGGGCTCGGAGGCGGATAGCATCTGACTCTCTCTTGTCCTGGCAAGAAGATTGCCTTGCTTTATAATGCCGCAGATCAGATGCCAAGAACACGCTTTTGCCATCCAGTGGAGGCAAGGCTGTTAGGAGTGGAGGCGTTGACACAAAGTGCCTTTGGGGGAAATGGCACAGAGCAACATCCCTAGTTCAAGAGGCTGTCTGAGTGTAGCAACAGTCTCTTGTTCCCAGGCTCTGGGCCAGGGTAAATTGGCTGCAGCGTACTTTGGGAATGAGGAGTTTGCCTCCAGGAGAATAAGGGTTTAGAACAGCTTAGCTGAGAGTCCCTCTTCAGCTCATCCACGCAGAGGACGGCTGCCAGCTCCTCGGGTGGGCCTGGTGCTGCCTTTCCTGGATGCAGCAGGAGCTGCTCCAGCAGGTGCAAACAGGAGATATAGAAACAGGGACAGAAGTGGGGACCCCCAGATTGACTTTGCTCATGTGAAGCAGCCAGAGCTGACAGAAAGAAATGACCCCAACAGGGAAGAGAGGAAGGCAGACACCAGGACTGCTCACTGCATGCTCCACATGCCAAGCTCCACCTGTGCCCCCTCATCCCCTGCAAGGTGCCAAGCATTCAAATGCATCACAAAGGATCAGGGAATGACCTGAGCACAAAAAGCCTCAGCCCTACACCCTGCCCATCCCCGTGCCCAGGACATGTCCCCATCCCTGTAGCAGCTGGATCCCATGGCCCGTGTGGATCCCATCCCACAGGAGGGGGCATGCAGACTGCATCCCTGAGAGCCCTGACTCATGCAACCCACATCCATACCATTACACTGTCTTTAAAAGAGTGGTCCTACCAGACCTCTTGATGGGCACTGCTGTCAGTTCTATGCCAGCCCCAATGCCAAGCCCCGCTCACTGTGGCTGGCAGGCTGTGTCATTTTCTATGGGTCAGGTTGTTCTTTTCCCTGGCACTGCTTCCCAGCATACATAAATTCCTCGAGTCATTTTAATTAGCTCATTAATAACTTTTTTTTTTTCCTACTGCATTTCTGTTAAACTTCATGCAATTCTTTGACTTGGTACAAGCAGTGTGTAAACAAATGTGCAACATCCATTATGCTGTAACTTAAAACATCTGAGTTAAAACGTTGGAAAATGGGTATATGAATAAAATGGTGATATAAATATGTGTTTCTGACCTAGAATCATAGCAAACTAGAGCCAGGAGGGAGCCTTGGAGGATGTTCAGCTCACCCTGCACCCAAGATGAGGTTGGCTGTGACTTCCTGGTGTTACTACTGATCTCCAAGGACGGGTATGTCACCATCTCTGCTTTGATCATACGCCCACCTGCTAACAAAAGTGCATCAAAATTTAATATTTTGCCGGAAAATGGTGTATTTTAAGTTTCTGGTTCTAAAAACAAACAAAGAAACAAAACTCCTATTGCAAAATGTGATGCCAAACAGTGTTTCCAAACATTTAAAGTCTTTCAGTCCACACTGTTCTTGGTGCCAGACTCGATGCAGTGCCACAACCCTCTTTCTCAGCCTCGCTTCCCACTTAAGGGCTTCCAGGGCAGTTCCCTCTTCCCTCATTGCTCCGTCTCATGCTGTGCTGTGCAGCAAACAGATCCAAGGTAAAAACTGTTCCTCTACCCCACCCCGAGAACCCCCCCCCCCCCCCCACCAGTTATTTTTAACCTGGATGAGTTACTGCACTGGTTTAGTGCCAGGACAACTGAAGAGCACGCAGTGATGTAGTGAGCAGGCAGTGCTGGAGGAAGCAGGAATTCTTTTAAGTTGGCTTTGCTGCAGAGAAAAAAACTCTTTGCAGAGCGTCCTGCTGCTGGTGCCATGCACGGGCTTTGCTCACAGCAAAGTGGAATCACAGCAAGTTCCCCAGCTTAAAGCAAGGCAAAGTGGAGCTGAGCTGCCAGGGACAGACTGGGGGTCTCCTGCTGTTGCTTTTCACACACTTTGCTCAGCCAGTGGGAAAAGTTCCTGAAGGACTATATCTGTAGTTGAGTTCATTATCTTTATGATCCCATCCCTAGCAACACTCAATGGTTAATACACCTGAAGGAAATAATACAGTTCTTACGGTTAAATGTTTTGGCTGAGCCCCTGCTCCTGCACTGGGAAGAGCTGCTGCTTTGTCTCACTAATTGCCTCTTTGACCTTTTCAGAATACAGCCTTTCCCATTAGCCATAGGACAGCTGCACAGGAGCTGTGACACTGAACCTCTGGCTATGCATCCCCTACAGATGATCACGCTCTGCAGCTGTTTGATACTAACCTTTCTCCAGATCCTGCCGTTCATCCTAGAAAGGCCCAAAAGCCCCAAGGAAGAGGTCTGGCATTTCCAAAATGTCCACGGGGAGGCCTCATGGCAGGCTGGCAGAAATCCTCATTTTGTTATGATTTCAGCTTGTCTTAAGGTACGACAGCAGAGCTTCATTTGTTTCTGTGAAAATGTGTTAGGAGTAGAGCTTGGCTTTGCTGCTACACGTTCGTAGGTGACCCTCAGCTCTGAGCAAGGTACATGGGAAGAGTGACCTGATGCCATTCAGCCTGAGCTTCAGCATTTGTAGAAGAGATGGTGGGCAAAGCTCATCCTGAGAGCAGGTCTGGATTGTGCTCAGCTGATCACACAGAGCGAAGTGGTTCAGCCTTCCTTCTGGGGTGTTAGGGCTGGACAGTGTCCTGCTAATTGGTATGCAAGTTAATCCTTTTCTTGCAATATATTGTGCCCATGGGTCAGGGCACTCATCTGGCAGTGCTGGAGGAGACCTCGCAGACCCCTTCCCAGCCTGGAGGAGATTTGCTCCTGGGCAAGTTCTGCTGGAGTGGGGCTCGTTCAGCTTCTTTCTCTGTTTTGTATAAAATAATTAACTGGCGGAGAGAGAGAGAGAGAGGGAGACAGAGACTTTGTGTGTTTACAGCTCATTGCTTAGGCATTCATCCAGAAGGGGAAGATCCAGTCCCTGCTCTTCGGATTAAGTTAAACAAAACTCCACAGACTCTGCCCAGGGACCTTCCTTATACCCAAAAGAAAGCAGAAAGTTGAAGCAGGAGGAGATATGAGGGGAAAGTTCCCATCAGTGGCCTCTCAATTGGCACTGTCCAGGGATCAAAGGAGACCACATCTCTCACTTACAGACTTGAACACCATGGGCTGGAGCAGATAACTCATCTTCTTCCAACTTACTAACATCAGAAGATGGCAGGTTTCTTTCTTTGAAATGTAGGGATACCCTCATTTTTGTCCAGTTCTTGTGTATTGGGTGTGAAAACCCTCGGAGGAAGGCTTGCTTTATGACCACCACGACTTAGCAGAGCAGCTTCCTGGCCCTCTATCAACAGTGCTCCATCGCCAACACAACGCCAGCCTTCAGATCATGGTGTGCTTCGCCAGCCTTTGTTCTTCTGTTTGGTGAATTGATCTTCATCTGAGCAAGTATCGCTCACTGTCAGAATGACAAACCCGCCCATGAAAAGAAAAGAAACAGCCCGACTTCAAAGGGCTGTGGTTCTTTTCTTGTGGCCTATCCTAACCTGCACGCAGCTGAAAAACTTGTTTAACCCAATTCATTGCGGGCCAACTTCTTTCCCTCCGACAGACAAAGGCACAAAAACAATGAGAGCATTCAGGTGCAGAAGAGGGAGGGGTGCACGCCGCGTTCCCACCGATAAGCACAAAGCCTGAGGAGCAACAGCTTATCTCAGGCAACGTCCCCTTGAAGTCAGTGGCGTGTGTGCAGAGATTCTATCTTTTATGGGGCCGACTGGTAGAGGTGGAAAAACGGGTCAAGCTCTCAGGAACACAAACCCTTCTTCAGGCCACAGGAGTATTGGGGTCACCCAGTGCCAGCAGATGCCCTACGAGGGACAGTGGGACAAAAAGTGGGCAGAGGTGAACAGTTGGCCGGGGCCTGGTGCTCTGGCAGGTGGCTGGCAGGGTGGCTCAACACAAAGGTTCTGTGTGATTTTCTGGGGGACTCACCACATGACAGCTCTGCGGCCATTAGCCGGTGGCATCTGTGATTTTGGGGTTCTTCTGCACCAGGTTTCCTGTCCAGGACAGAACACGGGTGCCAAAGCACTCCCAGGCACTGCCTTCCAGCAGCAGCTCTGCCTCATACAGAGATTTCTGTTTGGTTTTTTTCCTATGTCTATTTTCTAAATGTGCTTCAAGATAAAATCCTCCAGAGTTTGTTCTTCAGCAGTGCATGTGCCTTCATTTCCTCCAGCTGATATTCATTCCTGCCTTCCTCCTTTTTCTTTTCTCTTTTTTTTTTTTTTTTTTCCAAGAGAAATGTCTTAACATTTGCGGAAAGGAACTATTGTTTTTGCACTTTAGAAATGTGAACGTGTCACTATAGCAATTATCTCTTAAACTTAACAAAACAGCCTAATGCAGTTAAGATTAATAGGAACTCTGTCACCTCAGAGCACTTTTCTTTTTATTAATGACTCATTGCAAAGCACATTAGCAGCGGTGTCACATTCTCACTACTGCTTCTCTGCAGTGGATGTAGCATTGCCACGGCACGAGCAGATCAGCCAGGGATGCTGCATCATTGTGGGTTTGACTTGATGCTCTCAGTGGTCTCTTCCAACCTTAGCGATTAGGATAGCAAATAAAACCAGACAGTGGACAGCAGCATCTGGACGAGCACTGGTAGCAAAAAGAATGAATGAATGAAGGATGAATGTACCAAAGGCCAGGTTCTTGCTTTGCCACAGCCAGCAACCAGTGCCTGCAGGTACAGGTTTTTGCCGGAATCAGTGGGGCTCTCCAAGAAGACAGCACTGAGAATAATTCTAAACTTGCACATCTCTCTGATAGTCGTAAAAGGGTTAAACGCTGGGACACACAGAGTTGTGCACCATGAGCTCTGCACGCAGCGCTGCCACTGGTTTGTATGGGGCGACACCTGGCAGTTGCTGTGGGCTCAGAGAATGTGTGGGGACATGGGTTTTGTGCTGCTTCTCTGGGGTTGGACAGGACGTCATCAAGCTTTCTCAGCTTATCTGTCTGAGCTCTTTCTTCCACATTTAAAATGGCCCGGGAATGCTGGCCAGGTTGCTGCTGCTCCACCAGGCTCAGCGCAGGCTTCTACCTACACGAGGGAAGGGGAAAGATCTGGGATGGCTTTCATCTGCAACCAAGGTGAGTGCTGGAGTGCTGAGGACGTTATACACGGCCTCCTTCATGCCAGCTGTATCCCAGCTGCACGCACCATTTCTGCAGCACAGTGGAAATAAATGGGGAAGGAGGAGAGAAAAGAGGAGCCTGGAGATCTGAACTTTCACTGTGGGTATGCTGTGCGGCCCAGGATCCTAGCAGCAGCGCTTATTTTCCTACAACAAAAAGTAAAGGTTACTTATCCCCCTCTGAAGGTAGACTGAGGCATAATGTTTGTCAAAGTGCCCGGAGCTTTGGGCCCTAGCAGGCACTCTTCCCATTAGGACGCAGCCAAGTGCTCCAGGGAAACCTGCAACGCTGGAAACAGCCGCTGCATTCCGGATTTACCCACATTTCTTGATGATGCATCCTAAGAACAGCTCTCCTCCACCACAAGAAAGGTCTGGGAATGCTCAGGCAAGGCCAGGGACTGGAGGTGAGGCACATCCCGGGGCACGGCTGGAAATGCCCCTCTGGCACTGCGATTCTCTCCATGGGAAACGGAAAATAAAGGCACTTCCAATGGGGCAGAGCCCGGCTGCAGGGGAGTGAAAGAGGGAGGAACAGCCTCCAGAAATCCCTTTGACTCGGTCCCTGGGCAGACGGTGAGGATCAGTGTCACGAGGCAGGGCTGGGCGGGCCCTCTGAGTTCTGGTCCAGAAATCATCACACAGCTTCTTGCAAAACTTCCAGGATTTCACGGGCTGGACTCGAGCAGAAATGCCACAGGCAGAGCTGCCAGCCCCGAGCATTCACACACCATGAGTCAGCCCCCATCCCGGCTCCTCCGGGGCTCTTTTCCTTTCTGGGTGTGCTGGGAGCCGAAGCCGGGCTCGTATTTTCCACTTTTTTTTTTCCCCTACATGTCCCCCCCCTTCTCCTGGTAGCAAGGCTGAAGCCTTGCTGTTGCTCGGTCGAAAGGGACATTTCTGAAAGGCATGGGAGAGGTAAAGCCCCAAACCCCTGAAGCAGAGCCCTAAGTAGCGCTGGGGCTTCTGACAAACTGCACAGATTTGGCAGCTCCCAGCTCCTCGTTTAATTGCCCGCAGATCTCGCCTTGTAACTAGCACGGGAGGTCAAGGTGCTGGCAGCTGTGTGGACCTACATTTCTCCTACAAAAACACTCCCGTGTTTTTCCCTTTTTTTTTTTTTTTTTCCCAGTTTTAATAAAGCAGAGGACGAGCATCTTCCCGCGGTGCACGGAACTCCCTGCACCTACAGCTGGGGCATCTCCTGCGGACGGATGCTAAACTTAAGCACGCACTCTTTCCATCCAGATTCACCCCGGGGACGGGTTTGCCCTTTCTTTTATTGACGGGGCTCGTGGCAGCTCGCAGGCAGCGGTCTCTGGCACCCCTGTGTGGCTGCCTGTGCCAGCACAGCCTGTCCGGGAGAAAAATAACACCGGGTTGGAAGGGATATAAAGATCCCCCGGTTCCAAACCCATGCCGTGGGCAAGGCCACATCCTTGTCACAGCTTGGCCCTGCTCGCGTCCTGGGGACGCACCGCCCCGTCTCGTATTTCTGCAGACCCCGTGGTACAAGGGAATATGTGCAATGTGCGAAAGCACAGGGTGAGGGTGCAGGCAGGTGGATGAGGGCAGGGGTGCATGCAACGGCTGCAGAGGGCAGAGAGCAGAGGTGCAAGAAGGGGTGAAGCAAACGGGAGCAGCAGATGTGCAGGGGGTGTGGGCAGGGCTGTGTTCCGGGCACAGAGGGGTGCGGTGGGGCTGCAGCAGGCAGCAGCACGGTGGGAGCAGAGGACAGCCATGGAGCAGCAGGGAGCAGCAGAGAGCAGAAGGATGCAGGAGGGTTCAGCAGGGAGCAACGGCAGCAGGACGAGGCAGAGGCTGCAGGAGGGGAACGGCAGGTTGCAGGCAAGCTACAGCAGGGATGCGGCAGGGAACAGCAGAATGAAGGCTGCGATTAGCAGGGTGCAGGCAAGGAGAAGCGTGGAGCAGGAGGAAGCCGGCAGGGTGCAAGCAGACCGCAGGAGGGAGTAATGGTGCAGCAGGGAACAGCAGGGGGCAGGCAGGGTGCAGACAGGGAGCAGAAAGAGCAGGCGAGGTGCGGCAGGGAGCAGGCAGCCCCGCAGCCAGCAGGGGACATCGCAGCCTAACTTCGTCAGGAGGATCTGGCGGGACTGGGGATGGAATAGGATGAGGCATGGGAGATGCAAGGTGCAAGGGCACTGCGGTGCAGCAGCGGGGAGCAGGAGGGATGGGGTGTCGAGTGGCTGGATGCTTGCGGGTTGCAGGAACACAGGATGGGCTGCACAGTCACAGCAAGCAGCGTGTGCTTATCTATCCAGGTGTCCCTCTGAGTACCAAAACCTTCCCTCAGAAATCACACCAAGAACTTGAAACTGCTAGATCTAAAAGGAAACCTTGTATTTCAGATCTGAAGACTCTGCAGTGTGATGTCTCCCCTCGCAATACCACTCACCTCCAAGATACCTCTGCAGAAGAGAAGCTCCAGTAACCCCATATGTAAAACTTAAGGACCTGAACGCTGATGCTTATTTTTTCTATTTCCCCTTTCCTGACTTTCTGTCCCCATACCTGGAGGTAGGATCAACACTAACCCCTGGCTTTCACTGCAGTGCTTTCTGAGCCATGCAACGGTGCTGTTATTAACACTGCTGGGGATCTGGGCACTGGGACATCAAAGGATTGAGCTGCCTTTGTGCACCCAAAATCCCAAAGCTTGCTGACTAGGCAGGGGCTATTTGCATCTCACAGCATCCCGTGCATTTGACTGCTGGATGTGCCCACTGTAAAGTGGATTGGGTTTAATGTGCCAATGGTTCCTTGGTTTCTGGTGTGCTCAGATATCTGTCTGGGGTTTGCACAGCTGCTGAGTAAGGCGCAGATATGAGAAAAGGGATGGGAGGCTGCTGGTACATCAGGATCACAGCGGTGGCACTGGGCTATCATGGAGCTGGTTCTCCATGTGGCTGACTATTGCACAAACCCATACAATGCAGAGAACATCCCAGCTGCTCAGCTCACAAACCTGCCTCTGTCTGACAGCCCTCTGACAAGCCACTGAGTTTCATCTTCCCTGAACCGCAGCACAGCCCAGGGCTGCGGTGGGTGCGGTGCCACTGAAAGGCAGAGCTGTCCCCTAAACACGTTGGGATGTTGGGCAGGGAAGGGCTTTGGAGGTGGTTTCCTCAGGGCAGAGATGGAACAGACCTGCTCATGTCTCATCCAATGCCCTTCATCATAGGGCCCCACCTATAGCCCCTATAGGATGGCTGTAGACCACTAGTGTAGCAGCCACTGTTAAATACACAAGAAGAAAAAAAAAAGAAGGAACAACCCTAATTAAAGACCTGGGACGATGAGGAATTCACCACAACCCCAGGTCCCACACCCTTCATTACCTCTGTCATTAAATCGTTGCTACTGAATGCAGCAAACTCCATTTTCCGTGTCCTGCTGTGAACCTCTGTGCTTTTTGACACTTTCTTATCAAGCCCAATCGCTGTCTCCGGCAGAAATTTAACAGAATAAGATTCTTCGGGCATTTCCTATACCAGGAAACATAGTTTTGTAAGGTTATTTGGCAGCTCTACGTTTACATTTCGCGTGTGTAGGCCTTTCTGTGAGGTTATCTACAGTACACGTATGCACATACAGATTTCCATGGGTTCAGTGATACAGCAATCATATCCAGGCACGGTAAATACGGAGCTGCACCGCTCTGACTCACAAAACACAATACCCACGGCATGCTTGCGATTTGATACAGTTATCTCCTTTTCCCCTATTGAAAGGGGGAGCCCTTTCCTTCCAGTTTTGCAGCAAGCAGGCAGCAATGGCGTTTCCTGGCAATGGCAGTACCCTTTCCTCCACGCTCACCTTACTGGGGGGAGTGGGGTCTGTACTGGGGCACCGCCAGCACATGGGGCAGAGCCCAGCTCAGCCAGCCCATCGCATTCCCAGCACAGGGACTATCATCCCGAGCTTCTCCCCAGCAGCGTGGCTTCCCTCCAAAGCCTCGCAGCTTTATTCTCCCTCTGCCTGTCACTTCATTCCTGATGGTCTTTCAGGGCTGTCGTTTGCTTTTAAAAGGCAGCAGTGTCGATACAGCTGCCTGTGCGTAATGTGACACGGAGCGAAGGAAGGCCTGGCACTGCCAAGCCAAGCGTCTGCCCTTTGCACATCGGGAGGAGAGCACTGCTGTGTCATCCGCCCTGAGGGCTGTCCTCCTCCTGCTCCCTTTCCTGCGGTGCTATGCCCTGCAGGGCTGATTCTTTCAGGGTTGCACCCTGCCTAGCTGCATCCTGCACAACTGCATCCTGCATGGCTGCATCCCACGTGGCTGTATCCTGCAGAGCTGCATCCTGCATGGCTGCGTCCGATGTGGCTGTATCCAGCACAACTGCATCCCACATGGCTGGCTCCTGCACCCCACGTGGCTGTAACCTGCATGGTTGAATCCCATATGGCTGTATCCTGCACAACTGCATCCTGCATGGCTGGCTCCTGCACCCTACGTGGCTGCATCCTGCATGGCTGCATCCCACATGTCTGTATCCTGCACAACTGCATCCTACATGGCTGCATCCCGCATGGCTGTATCCTGCACAACTGCACCCTACGTGGCTGGCTCCTGCACCCCACGTGGCTGGATCCTACATGGCTGGATCCTGCATGGCTGCATCCAGCGCAGCTGTATCTTGCAACCTGCATGGCTGAATCCCGCATCCTGCTCAGCTGCATTCTGCACGGATGCCTCTCACACCCTGCATGGCTGCAGCCTGCACTCGGAGTCCCGGCTGGTGAAACTCTCTCTGCCCGTGGATTGGCAGTCCCCTCCCTGCTGTCAGGCTTTGCGCCTCCTCCCTTTCCAGCAGCATTGCAATCCTCTGATGCAATTAACAGCCACAGTAAGGGACTGTGGAAAAACAGCCCCGTCTGCAAGCAGAAGAAGGGAGATGTATTTCCCAGGGTGCAGCATGAAGCAGCGAGGCTTTGCCAGCCACCAGTGGCACAGAGCAGTGCCTGGTGACATGCAGAGAGCCGGGCTGCTCTCAATCCACTCTGCATCAGAGATGTCCCTGCCAGGGATGCTCGCTGTCGCCCTGCAGGCAGGAGGTGGTGTGGATGGGATCGGCCATCACCCAGCACTGCTCCTTGCAGCCCGGCTTTTGCGGGGCTGTAATCGTGGCAGTCCTGTACAAGAGTGACTTGTTCTCCCCCACGTCATCACGCTTTGCGTTTCTGTGTTCTCTTTAACACAAATATGTTGTCACGGATTTCATCAGGATGGGAAAAGCATGAATTATGACAGAGAACCCCATTAGGCAGCCGAGTTATGTGAAGCTCCAGGAAACTGTAGGATTGTGGAGTTACAGAAGAAGCTGTGTTGGAAGGGACCTCATAGATCACCCATTTCCAACCCCAGATATCAGGGCTAGTTCCTTAAGTGGCACGGGGAGGTCAGTGAGGCGCTCCAGATGCTTGCACCTTGGTACTGGTCTTAGGAAACTGGTCGGACTAGGAGAGACTGGGGCAGCACAGGCTCCTTGGGCCACACTGACCCATTGCACACAGCCGTGGCACAGACCAGCAAAAAGAAAAGGTGTGTGAGGAGCCCGTCCCTGCCCTCAGCACCCCTAGTCCAGCCCTGAACTCTGACTGTGGTGCCATCCGCCCCACGTGCACTTCCCATTGCCCCCCTGTCTCAGTTTCCCTATCTCACCCCACTGAGGTTCAGAGGAGGAAAAGCCGGAGCAACCCCGCGGGGGACGGACAGACCTTCAGGCAGACGGGCAGAGATCTCAGCAGCGCAGAGCCTGGGAGCAGGAATAAAGACCTCATCTGTCTCCTTGCTCCTACAGTGGGTCCATTCTTTGCGTGTTGAAGGCGGTCTATTTGCTTGCCAGCTGCACCCGGATGGAATAATGCTCTCTCTGACGGCTGCAGTGGGGCTGTGGACCCAAGTGCTGCGGGGCTTCCCTTCCTGTAGGACTCAGAGCACTCAGTGGGGCAAGGTGTGGGAACCCCCCCATTGTGGCACCCCATCCCACAGATGGAGCAGGACGTGGGTGCCACCCAGAAGCTCCCTGCACGCGCTTTAACCCACGGCCAACTCGTTTTCCCAAGCACTGACTCATGCTGTGTTGTTATTCCCCGGCGCACGGCACCCGGCGCAGCAGCCACATCTTTTCCCTCAGAAGGATGTTCCACCTCCTCCTCCCGCTTCTCCCGAGTCACATCGTAGCAGGCTCGGGGAATCAGAGTGGGAAGGGGACCTTAAAGGCCGCGTGGCCCCACGTGCGCGGGGACACGGACATCTCCATCAGTGCTCAGAGCCCATCCAGCCTGAGCTCGGCTGAAGAGCCCGTGGCCTTCTTTCTCATATCAGGCTCTGATCTGGAAGGACCCTTCTCAAACCCTCTCCCCCCACTCCCCTGCGGGAGAAGGCGCAACAAGATTAGCGACGCGCTCTCCCCATCACCAACACCCCCTTCCCCATCAGGTCTCCACGGCAACCCTCCCAGCCACAGAGGCGGACGGCACCCTCGGGGGCTCTGATTCGGCACAGCCAAGCAACCCGAGAGGGGGGGGTGGGGGATCAGTAGGGTGGCAAACGCATCCCCAGGGCAGAGCCGGGCGCTGAGCGCGTCCCGCGGCCCCGCAGCCTACAGCTCCCGGCAGGGCCCGCGCGGGGCGGGGCGCGGGGCGGGCGGTGCGTCAGGGCCCGGCACTGCCCGGCTCCTCCGGCGGAGCTGCTGCTGGCGGCCGGGCGGTGCCCCCCTCCCGCCGGCCCGGAGCGCTGCCATCCGGTAACGGGGGGCGGGGGGGTCGGACCAGGCGGGGGTGGGGAAGGGGCGGAGGGCGGGGGGGAAGAAGGGGGGAGGGGTGCGGCGGCGAGCGGGGCTTTGTGCGCGTGGCCGCCGGGCGCTGCCGTGCCCTGCGCTGGGGGTTGCGGTGGTGGAGGGGGGGGGGGGGGGGGTTGCGGTGTTGGGGGGGAGAGGGGTGCGGGGCCCCGCTCGGCGGAGGGGCTCCGTTCCTCCGGATTCCCCTCCCCGTGACGTGCGCGGGGCGGCCCAGTGAGGACGTGACAATGGCTGATCGCCCGCGGGCTCTGTCCGAGGTCGCTGAGCCCGGGGGTGGTTGTGGGGGTGGGGGTGGGCAGTGCCGTGCCGCTGTGCTCCCGCAGTGCCGCAGAGCCGCGGCCGGGCCGGGCTCCGTCTGCACGTGCGGTTCGGAACGCGGCGTGCCCCGCCGCTCCCCTGGCGGAGCTCGGTTCCCTTTGTCCGCCCGCGCTGCTTTCCCTCTTCACCTGCTGCCTGGCCTCGGCATGGGCACGGGCTGCGGGTGGAGGGCACGGCGGGCGGAGGTGGCACGGGGCGCTTCCAGGCTCTGCCGCCGCCGCCGCGGTGCGAGCGGAGCCGCGGGACGGTGCAGGACCTCCGACGTCCCCGCGTCCAACCCCGACCCATCCCCGCCCCGCAGCCGTGGTCCCACCGCTGGGGTGGGTTTCTGCCGTCGGATGCCGTCAGAGCGCCCTGATGGGGCTCCACTGGGTGGAGAAGAACACAGCGTGGTGCAGATCTGTGCTCCTTCTGCCACGTTCTGGGCGGCTCAGGCTGTGTTTGCCTTTGAATCGTGTTCCTTGGAGTGTAGGCCCTCCTTCTGCAGCGCCTGCACCCGAGGGCTCTGCGAATTCCCTGTGCCACAGCTAAGGTGTGTTAACGTTGTCCAGCTCCGTTTGTTGTCCTTCCTCAAACCCGAAGATGCTTTTAAAGGGGAGCAAGGAGCAGAACGATGCCACGTCACGTCCACGTGTAGCAAAACAGCGCATCCGAGCAGAGCTGCAGGAGGAAAGCCAGCACCCGGGGCTGCAGAAGTCCTTGCTGAGACGAGCTGAGCCCGGTGCTGCGTTGGCACAGGGAGCAGGGAGCTGTCTGAGGTGGCTCCTTGCTCTCATGCTTGCTGACGGAGCTGAGTCAGCCCTGCACAGTGCTGGGATGGGAACGGTCCACGGACAGTTCCTCCTTTGCACGGAAGCATTCTTCTGTGGTCAGTGGAGGAGGGATGGGGAGATGCCCTTCAGCTCGTGCTTTCTGAACTCTGTGGGCTGCAGCTGTTCTACTTTGACCCTCCTCTGCGTTCCCAGTTTTGGGGTTTGTCCCCTGTTCCTCACAGCACCTCTCCTGGGCCGTGCTCTTTTCTTAATGGGAGCAAGGTGAGATTGCAGCAGTTAGCACCAGTTGCATTTTTGCCCATATTCTGCAAGCAGACCCTCCTGAAACCTCCTCGTATTCCTGCTCCTGCTGCTGGAGCAAGCCTGCAGCCGCATCCCAACGTTGATTTAGCAGAATCAGACATTCCCGTCACAGGTGACATCAGTAGGATTCAGGGTTAGCCATCTCCTGGTGTGTTTGGGGCAGCTCGGGATGGAGCGTTCTGTCTGGAAGATGCGTGGTGTTGTTAGGACTTGTGGACCGGTAATGTCCACAGATGCTTCAGGCCATCCTCGTGAGGCTCCTTGGAGCAGTTCTGCTCCACGAGTGTCATTACAGAGTCACAGGGCCAGTGCAGCTAACCAGGAGTTTGCTGTTCATTTGAGAGACGGGCTGTTTTATTTGTGTTCCTTATACAGATTAAAATAACGTTACTTGAGCGTGTATGTAAATATAGGCGTTGACAGTACAGGTGCCTTTCTGCTGACCCTAAGAGAGATTCATTTCAGACTGAGGTGGGGATGCTATTGGGTGTTCTGGAGCTATTTGTGCATCCAACCACCAACCTTCCTCCAGAAACAAAGAGTTTTATCATAGAGAAGAATTGTAGAATGGTTTGGGTTGGAAGGGAACTTTGAAGGCCATCAGGTCCGGCTCCCTGCAGGGAACAGGGACAGCCACAGCTCCGTCAGGTTCTCCTTTGGGGTCAGCTATAGCCATGCGAGGCTCTGGGGACCTCACGGTGACGAGGCATGTTCTTGTGCTTTGGTTAGAGCATCGCTTCCATCTCTCCTCCATCCCTCAGCCTCCTTCCCCCAGGCAGCAAAAGGAAAAAAAACCCAACCAACTGGTTTCCAAACAGGAGGAGGAACTGTGGTGACCCACCTCACCCAGCTCCTCGCTCAGGTCTCTGTAGGACCACATCCCTCCTCACCCCTCAGCGAGCAGCCCTAGCGTGCAGCAATTGTTGGAGGGCGTCACCAGCTCTCTGAATTGGCCTGGATGCAGGTAAGCCTTCCCCTTCCTTCTGGAGCTGTTGGAGGGACAGGAGTGCACAGCACGGCTGCCCCGGCTTCCCCGTGTCCTGCAGCAAGGAGCAAGCCAGGTACACCACGCTTGGTCTCTAGCTCGAGTTCATGGATCTGGGGGCAGCTGGAGGCTCCACGGTTGTGTGCGTTTCACATACATGTGAAGTTCCTAGCAGCATTAGGAATTTGGGTTTAGGGGACTGTCACTTTGGGGGTTGTCAGTTTGGGGGATATCGCTTTGAGGGACATCATTCGTCCGTATGGAAATTTGGGAAGGGTTGGAAGCTTGCATCATCACAGCAGCACTGTGGTGGCCTGGCCAAGCAAGACCCTTCAGCTGAGCCCTACATCCTGCAGCACACCAGCAGTGAAGGGCTTTATTGAAGCCCCGAGCTGCTGGCTGTCCTTTCCAGGCTTTGAATATCGTTGGGGCACAGTATCTTTCCAGGAATCAGCCCAAAGGAGGGCACTGAGTGGCTGAGTGGACATTTTTTTGTGTTCGTTACATGGGGTGAAAGATGTATTCATTAAGAGGCTACAGCCACCTCAAACTGAGGCTTCCTTCCCATTTCTGTGCTTTTTTTTTCACTTCTGTTATTTTGTTTACAGAGATGAGGTTTATGCAGTCAGATGGGATTTCGCTTGTTGTTCCTACAGAAATGTTTCAACCCCAGGTCTGGTTTCAGAGGAGCACAGGTCTCACAGATCAGGAGCTTTAAGGAGATGGGTGGAAGAGGGAAATGCCAATTTCTTCCTGCCCACAGGGAAGGGCTGCAGAGGTGATGTTGGCAGGGTGCAGGTGGGTTACCTCTGTGACACCCAGTGAGATTTGGGGTTTGTGGTTTCTTCAAGCAAAAGAAGTCCAGACTGAGCCCAAGGAAGGAGTCAGCTGTAGGGATATATACCTGGTCCCCTCCGTCAGCTGTCAGCAGGGATTTCCCATGCCCTTGTGGGACACCTCATTATGGCCTCTTGTGTTACGGCAGCGCTTTGGGGCACTGAACCCACTAATACAGAAGAAAACCACTGCTAGTCCAAGACACATCCCCAGATCTCTGAATTCAATAGGATTTTCCTTGTCTAACCTTCTTTGCATCACCAGCCACCTGAGTAGGCGGCTAGGACGTGCCACGATTGGCGCTGCACAGAGCAGAAGTTGTAAGTCCTTGACGGGATTTACGGTACAGGAAAGCACCTGGCTGTACGGCCTAGCTGTCTGTAGGGTGCCAATGGGGAATGGGAGCACCCCGGCGTAGGAGCTTCTCATGGAGGTGTAGCTTCTTGACTTGGAATTGTAGAATCACAGAGCCCTAAAACGGTTGGGTTGGAAGGGACCTGAAGGGACCAGAACCTTAGGATGGATGAGTTGGAAAGGATCTATGTGACCACGGCGATGCTCTTTACTGGATGTGGGGCTTGGAGCTGCTGGTGGGCACACCAGTTTAAGGAGATCCATGTGGGAAGCTGTGCTGCCCTCCTGGCTGGGGCCGCGTGCTCTCCCCTTTCTGCCGTCACTACTCGCTCTTCCATTACTTTATTTATTTCTGCTGGGGCTTCTGTTCCTTTTCTGTCAGCCCGCGGGATGACTTTCCTTACGCTCTCCTCTATTTAGGGCTCTGGGGGAGGAAGTGACTCAGCCATTCCTCTCTTGTCTCTGCACAGTCATCCCCGCCGGCTCGGCTCTCCTCCCCGCACACCTCGCCGTACGATGTTGCTCCTCCGTGCAGCCCGTCTGCTTTCCTCACCCCATGTTTGGGTGAGGAAAGGAGCGTTTTGGGGGCGGACCAAGTGCCAGGCGTATTCCTGCTGCTCGAGGAGGACGCGTTGCAGGGCCTGCGAGCCCCGATGGTGGCAGAAAGGAATGAGTTTGTTTGGGGTCGTTTGGAGAGAACGGATGGCACGCTGTGTGCTGCGTTACAGGGGAAAAAAAAAAAAAAGTGCCATCGTTTCAGGTTAATTGTTTTCCTGTGCTGGAAGCCAGCACAGCTGGCTGCTACATCACTTTGCTTCTTTGAAAGGCAGCTCTGAGGGGAACCTACAAACCCAACCTACCCGGAGCCCTTCCTTCTCCCCACCAAACCCAAATGCTCTCAAGCACAGGAAGCATTTTTGACCTGCTTGGGAAATTCTGGCACCCCTTTGTTTATAGGATTGGGTAGGGGCTATTTTTGTCTCTAGCAGAGATGAGAATTGGGGTGGGATGGGATCCGTGCTGGATCTTCTCCATCAGCAGCGCCGTACCCTTGCTGTCCTTTGCTGGGTAGTGGTCGGCTCTCCGTGGTGACTCGGCTCCTGGGTTTTGCATGCCTGAAGTCGGGCTCTGTTTCTCGATGGATTTAGCAGTAGGGTTGCTGATGCTTCCTAGCTCGACCTCACCCTCGATCTGCATGATGCACACAGTGGGGACTTGATCCCGCATTGACAGTGCTGGATTTCAGGGAGTGGTGAGTTTTAGGCTTGCCCAGGTTTTTGGTAGAGTTCTCACACTCGGTAGCTAGAGCAGGTGGCAGAGGGATCACCTTGAGATCCCCATAAGAGGTCCTTGGTGACCCCAGGATCTCGCAGTAAAGAGCTGAGGACGTGAGTTATGTCTCATCTTTTCTGAGATCTCTGTTGAGCAGACCCATCCAGTTCTGTCAGGTGTTTCCAGGTACGGTGTGGTAGCCTTGCAGGAGGCACATTTCCCCTGTTCCTTATGTGGTTGTCTTCTCATGGAGCTGTGTACCACAGAAGTTACACGGGGGAGGCTTTCTGATGGCAGCGCTGGATGCGATGCACAAGTTGAATGGGAGGTGCTTCCAAGTAGCTCGTGATGCTCCCAGGAAATCAGCAACAGGACAAGAGGTGATAATTCAGGTTGGATATCAGAAGTAAACTCTGCTCCAGAGAGCAGCGATGCATTGACACAGGCTGCCCAGATAGGTGTGTAGGGTGGAGGTTGTGTGCTGGTGACAACTGGGGCTCCTGCAGTTCACTTCCTACAGCATCTCATGGGACTGGAGGTTGGGCTGCAGGGTTGCACAGACAAATTGGAGACAGCTGATGGCTCTGCCTTGGTACAGATGGTGAGGAAGCAAGAGGAGGGGCAGGGCAGCGTGCACATCCTCCCCTTTGGTCATCCTTTCCTGTTTGCTTGGGCCAGTGTCAGACATCTGGAGGTGAGCTCAACCAAATTCCTGCTCCGGGGCTGGAGCTGGGGCCCTTTAATCTCCTTGTGCCATGCCTTGAGGCTGCTGGCATGGCAGAGCTGGTGTAACCCAGCCTGGAGGAAGAGGTGGGTAAAAGTGAAGCCTGTAGCTCCTTTTGCTTGTACCGGCCCTATAATGGGGTCATCCCCTTTGCTCCTTGCCTCCTGGGGCCTGAGCCTTCTCTTGTGCTTTTGAGCTCTACGTTGACCTGAGCCCCTCTCCCAGAGCTCAGCCTGCACCTCACAGCTGCTTGCCACTGTTGTTGATGCTTCTTGTGTGGCTTTGATGAAGTGGGAGGTGAGACCTGGTGGCCCTGTCCTGGAGGCCTGAGCTGGGGCAGGTGTCCCCAGGTAGGACCCTGTGTCTGGGTTTCTTGGCTGCATGGGGACAGTGCCACTTTATGGCACCGCAGTAATGCTCCTGGGCATGTGTGCCTCTGAGAAAGCTTATCACCAGCTGACCTAATTATGGTAATCTCGCTCTTCCCCAGTTAGTGCAGGGTTCCCTGGCTCTCACAAGTCTTCCCCAGTTCTTCCAAGCTGCTGCTTGTTTTCCCATCATTCTTTTGATGATATTAACTGTTCACTCAAGCCAGGCAATCCAGAAAGCAGGACTTCTAGCCTGTCAGTCTCCTATCCTGGCTTGGTTAGCCACCCCACCACATCCAGCTGGGTCTCTTGGCACCTCGCTGCGTGGCCTTGCAGCCCCACCATGCCAACCCCATGTGGTCCCACCCTTCATCACATCCTCTTCCCCAGCCACACGTGTGCTGGGTGAAGTCCTCCCTCTGCTTGAGTTACAGGTGGGAATGGTGCCCTGCTCGTGGTTGTAGGGTTGGGTAGCTCATCATCTTTGCTCCTCCTGCTGCCCTGCTCACCCCCTTTGCAGAAGGGTTGGTCTGGGCTCTGACAAGGGGCAGGTTACCTCCAGAAGGTGCCACGCTCTCCTCCAGCAGCTCAGGGTTTTGCAGCACGTCAGCAGGATTTAACAGCACCGTCATGGAGGCAAGCCTGGGAGACAGAGAGCAGAACAGCAAAGCCTTGCATCTTGGGGTGAGTTCTACTCAGTCACAAACAGCTGTTTCTCCCCAGCATCTGGAGGAGCCCAGCAGTGCATCTGGGCAGACAGCGGCCATTTATAGCCCTGGTGCCCCGTGCTGGGCAGAGCTTAGCACTAAGCCCTCTGCTAAAGCACCTGATGGGATCAGTGAGGTTAGCAAGCTCCTTGACAGCAGTGCCTGCAAACAGCAAGTCAGCACTGCACCCAAAACCTGTTTTTTTCCCCCCTCTTCTGTTCAGTATCCTCGGTTTGACCTGAAAGGGGACAGGGGAGCGGCGCTGGGGTATCAGCAGGGCTGTATCTGCAGCAGGGCTGTATCTGCAGCAGGGTTTCTGCATCCGTGCTGCTAACAGCGGCTGGCTCTGCAGAGTAAATATTTTCCTCACAGAGCAGCTCCTGGAGGAGCTCCTCATGCTGAACCACAAACATCACTGTGAGCAGAGAGCCTGAGAAAGCCATCGGGGCTGTGGCAGTCCACAGAGGTGGGATAGGGGTCTTCCCATTTCCTTCTTTTTTAAGTAGAAAGGAAAAAGAAAAAAGAAGAAAGTGGCACGATTGATGCTTGCCTGAAGTTCCTGTGAGTTCCCAGCTGCTAACACACACTAATTGCTGCAGTGCATTAAATGATGTGCTGTGTGCTCACTGCTGGGTGTGCCCCAAGATATCCTCACATACTCCGAGCTCTCCTCCATAGAATGAGGGATGAGGATTAGGAATTGTCAGTGAGTGTGGTTGTTTTTTTTTTATTTTATTCTATTTTATTTTCTTTCCATTGGCCCTTGGAAGAATTGCTGTGATGGAGATGGTTGTAAGGAGCAAAAGGGTTTGAGGTTTTTTGCTGCGCCCAGTCGGGATGGATCTGTTTGATTTCATTGGAAGATCACTGAGGAGTAGCACCAAGTTGAGGTGCTCCATCCAATCCATAGCAGAACGTGTTCTGATGCTTTGGTACCACTGAAGCGAAAACCCTTCATTTATAAAGACCAAATTTAGGGACAGCTCTTTCCAACTCTTTGATCTGACCTATCTGAAACTTAGCGAGCCGAATCAGAGCTGCTGGGAAAAAAACAAGTGATGTGAATTTCTTGTGGGTGTTTGCTTTGTTTGTTTGTTTGTCTTCCCTTTGTCTCTGTGCTGTTAGTTCCTCAGAATAAAAACTCCAGTGGGACTGGGAGGGCCCAGCACCGAGCCCCAGCATCCCCTGTGCCGCTCAGCACCCCACGTGCTGGGTCAGTAATGCTGTTTGCATTCCTCCCACTTTCCTATGAAGTCTCCAAGTGCTCAGAGTAGGCCGGGGTTGGACGCGGGTTTTGTTTTCTTGGCCAAACGCATCGTGTCTTTTATTCCAGGGAGTGCCTTTTGCAGTCTCTTCTTCAGCTTAGCTGCTTCATTTGTGGTTATGCTCCGTGTGTGTAATGCTGTTGAATGGTTGCTTGAATAATCCAATTCCTTTTTACCTTTTCTTCTGTATGTTGGCTAAAAAAGTAATGCTCAGTGGTTCAGGCACTGCTGCAGATGGGCTCTTGGCTGTGTTCTTCAGGACACAGAGTTCCTCAGTGGTGGACTCTGTCCTCATCTAGCTCTGTGAGTTGGAAAATAGGAACAGTTTCTTCTCCAAAGAGCTGTTAGGCACTGGCACAGGCTGCTCAGGGAGGCAGTGGGGTCTAACCCTACCCTAACCCTACCTTAACCCTAACCCTACCCTAACCCTAACCCTAACCCTGTTTAGGGCCATGGTCAGTAGACACGGTGGGGATGGGTTGAGGTTGAACTTGGGGATCTTGGAGGTCTTTTCCAGCCTTCATGGTCCTGTGTTTCCGTGACCTGCTTGTGTCATGAGGCAAACTTATCAAAATAAGTATTTCCAGCCAGACGGTGTTTGTGATAAACACACGCAGTTTGGGTTGTCTCTAGGTGATCCCCGGGTCAGTGCTTTACTGCCCCTGGTGGACTGCTCCCTGCAGGCAGCTCGGTGTTTCCCCAAACACTCCTTTTTCCACTGAAGAGTTAACGTTTGCTTTGAGATTATCTGAGCTGCTTCGCTGGGCTTGACCTTGGCTGAGAAGCAAGCAAACAAGGCGTGGGTGCTGGGTCAGGGTGCTGGTTGTGCCTGTTCCTTCCCATGAGCTGCATCTTTATGACTATGAAGCCAAAACGGCTGTGGGTTCATATCTTCTGTGGCACTTCCCTTGCTTAGCCCAACCAGGGGAGATGACAGCAGTCCCCAGCCCCAGTGCTGCTCCCTTTGCTTCTGGGGTTTCAGCCCATCCCACATATGCGAAAATAATGGGGCTTGGAGAAAAAGGTGAGATGTAGGGCTTTGTAAGAAGGGGACACTTGGGGACAGGGTGGCTGGGACAGCAGTGACGTGGCTGCTTTCCTGGGGGTACCTCCTTTCAGGAGCCAGGAGCTGCAGCAGGTGAGCAAATGGCCCCAGAGCTGTGTTCTGCAGGTGCCTGTAGAAACGCTCATGCTCTCTAACCAGTTGTTTGTGATAATGACATAGATAAGCACAGTGCACTCATCCTGTTTGTCACCTGCATTTGCTTCAAATTGATGAAAACCTTCCTGTCCTTACCCATCCGCTGGGACTTATCTGAGCTGAGCTTCATTAACTCGTATTAATGAAACCCAATGATCCTCTGGGCGATAAACATCACTGCGCTGACACTTGCAGCATCATCCCTGCTGGGATGAGCAAGAGGTGGCACTGCAGGGACTGGTGGGGCTCTGCGGACGCACACGGTGATTGCAGTGCTGGTTTGGAAGTGACTGCACAAACAGATGCCTCAGTAGTGTTGGCTGGCCAGTACTGCATTGAAATTCCTATCTAGGGAGTTCCTCCACTCTATGTTTGTGGGACTGGTTCACTGAAGGATGTGGTTGGTTCACTGAAGGATGGGTTGGTTCATTGAGGGCTGGCATTGATTTTTTGAAGGACAGGGTTGGTTTGATGAGGGATGATGTTGGCTTGTTGAAGGAAGGGACTGATTTGTTGAGGGGTGGTGTTGGATCATTGAAGGATGGTGTTAGATCAAGGAAAGGTGGTGTTGGTTGGATTGTTGAAGGACGGGGTTGGATTGTTGAAGGACGGGGTTGGATTGTTGAAGGACGGGGTTGGATTGTTGAAGGACGGGGTTGGATTGTTGAAGGACGGGGTTGGATTGTTGAAGGACGAGGTTGGATTGTTGAAGGACGGGGTTGGATTGTTGAAGGACGGGGTTGGTTCATTAAAGGTTGATGCTGGTTCATTGAAAGATGGGATTGGTTCACTGAAGGATGGTGCTGGATTGTTGAAGGGCAGGTTCACTGGAGGACACATCCCCGTGGGGTGGTGTAGGGCAGGATCTGATCTGTGGTGTGGGATTGGTGATGCGTGGCCAGGAAATCCTGCTGGGCTCAGCTCCTGGAGTTTCCCTGCTGGTCACAGTGAGCTGCAGGCTCTTCCCAAAAGGTCGTTGGAGCAGTGTGGTGGAATTACTGATGGAAGATCCATGGAAGAACGTGCAGGTGATGCTGTGCTTCCTCACAGGTTGAGAAATGGATGGATATAGGGTCATTAATGGTGGAAGGCCATTAGGGCTGATTAGCCACTTGCTGTCCATGGGAAACAGAGAGCAGGTGTAACCCACCACCTATAGTGGTGGAGAGAATAATGAACCCAGTGAACAGAACCATCTGACTCCTACAGAATGACCCAGAGGATTGATGCCAGTGGTCCGGGCTGTGGCAGAGCTGTGCCTCTTAGGCTGGTTCATCCTCAGAGAGTCAGGTGTGTTGGGATTATTCATCAGATCAGAATTGAAGTCACTTCTGTGAAACGCGATCGCTTTTCTGGTTGGAAGCCTGCATTCTGGAGCGCATCCAGACCATGGCAGAAATTGGGAACAGAGCGAAGGAGGACACCATCAGCCCCAGGGAAGGGAAGGATTTGGCAGCCGGATCAGGTCAGATGAACGCCAGCGTGCAAGGGTCAGGCATTGTGCCATGTGTCCTACCCCAGGGAAAGGTGAAATAAGTCCATAGGAGACCTTCTCTCATTCTGTGTGTACGGACTTTCCCCAATCCTTGATCTTTCCCACTAAAAATATTTGCAGGGTCTCGACTCGGGTGCTGCTTTCTTTCAGCTGTTTCTTAAAGACTCAGAAAACCTCCTGGGGGCAGAGCAGGGGAAGGGTGAGCTGCATCCCTGAGATGCACAAGATGCTCGTTGCCATCAGCCTTGCACGTTGTGAAGGGATGGGTGGCCTCCGTGGGGTCAGCACGCTGCCGCAGGGATCGCCGTGCCGTGCTGACATCCCCACGGGGGATGGATGTGTCTTTTAGGATTACGGGGCTTTTCACTGCACAAGTGCCCATTATATTGCCTCAGTGCCCAGAAAGAAAAGATTTGCTTTCTGATAATGGTCCCCCTTGGGTTATTTGCAAAAGACTGTGTGTGTGTGTGTGTGTGTGTGTGTGTGTGTGTGTGTGTGCAGGGAGACACTCTGCTGGCCAAGGGGTTTTGCACTGTGAGGGTGCAGATGCCCTCCCGAGGAGGACACATTCCCCAGTGTCCCCATGATCCCACCTCTGCTCTCCTTTGATTCATTGTTGGGTTTTCCTTTTCCTTCTCTCACAGCACCCAGCACAAACAGGCAAGAAGGCGCACAGATTTGACGCGATGGAGAGCGTGCAGCTATGACATAAGGCGAGGCTTTTTGTTTCGGAGGGTGAAGAGGGGTTTGGTTTTGTGAAGCAAGCTGCACAGGGGATCACCGTGTGACAGCAGGGATCTACCTCGCCGTGCTCCCTTCCGTGTTGGGTCGCTGCGTCGGCAGCTGGTTTGGGTCAGATCCTGTGCCCTTTTGTACTTGGCACCCTCCTGGCTTTGTCTCACTGCTGCCGAGGTTGGTAGCAGAGGTCGAGTGGGGTGAACCCCTTCTGCGTGCGGCCATTCGGGGACTCGGACCGCAGAGGTAGTGCACCTGGACCCCGTGGCACAGCACAGGAGGATTTCGGCCTCATACCCTGGGAGCAGAGCTGGAGCTTCAGAGCCCCACATGGCAGGGAGCTCCCCCTCTCCCTTCGTTATTGTTTGTATTTATTCTGATGGGAATGGCTGCATCCTGATTCGCCGTGGCACCCGCCTGCTCGGTGACATGCCGGGCACGTCGGTGGCACCGAGACGTGGCAGCTGCTGGGCGTCTCGCCTGTCACCGGGGCTTTTCTGCATGGCCAGGTAGCAGAAACCAAGGGAGATGATGAAAAATAGCGAATGCTCAGCCAGCCGTGGCTGCAGCCATTCCGAAAAGCCCGAGGCCGCATCCGGCAGCAGCCGCTCACACTGCAAGGTGCTCGGAGCTTAATTAGAAAAGGGTCCTCTCCGAGATGGAACCATTATGGTGCTGTGCTTCATCCAGAAGGATGCTGGAGCAGCAAATCCAAAGCCTACGTGTGATGCTTGTCTGAGGTGTGGCAGTACCTGGGTGCAGCGTTGCTCCTTCTCCATAGTAACTGCTGCCATCCTTCGCACGGGAGCTGCTCTTTCTTCACTCCTCGTGAAGCTCTCGCTGCTGGAGGAAGGCACCTCGCTAATGACTTGTTGACGGAAGTCTGCCGCCTTAAAAGAGAAAATATTGCTGCTGCAGGAGTTCATTAAAAGGGGAGGGAGGGAATTGAGCCGGGGCTGTGGCAGTGAGTGGGAGCTCTCAGGTGGGATCCTTCTGCACACACCGCTGCGGTTTGGGTCTGATAGAGGAAAACCCCATTTGGGGTGGGGCCGTGTTGAGGTTCGAGGGAGGGGAGCTACGCTGGGGTGTGACAGGGAGACCAGTTGGGTTTTGACGGAGCAGAGCTCTGTGTGGGATCTGATGGAGCAGAGCTCTGTTTCAGGACTGGTGGAGGGAAGCCCTGTTGGGGTCTGATGGAGCAGACCAGCTCCATCAGACCTGGTGTAGAGAACCTGCTTTGGCCGTAAGGTTGGACTCGATGATCTCTTGAGGTCCCTTCCAACCCCTACGATTCTGTGATTCTGTGAGCAGAGCCCTACTGCGATCTGATAGAGGGAAGCCCTATTTGGGTTTCAGTGGAGCAAAGCTCTCTTTTGTGACCTGAGCCTCCAGTGGAGGGGAGCCCTATTTGGCTCTGTTGGAGGGGAGCAGTGTTTCACAGCAGTATTTCACTCCTGTTGTGAGCTGATGGAGTGAAGCCCTATTGGGGTCTGTTGGAGGGGAGCTCTATTGGGATCTGATGGAGGAGAGCCCATTTGGGATTTGATGGAGCAGGGTCCTATTGGCATCTGAAGGATATGCCCCCTATTTGGGATCCAGAGGTAGGAGAGCCCTGTTGGGTACTAGCAGAGTGAAACCCTTCTGGGGTCAGGTAGGGGGAGACATTAGGTTCTGACAGAGGAGAGTGTTATGGGGATCCAATGGATTGGAGCCCTGTTGCAGTCTGATGGATCAGTCTGAATTGTGGCTCATTTACTCCATTCTTATGAAAAGGCAGCAGAAAGGAAAGGGTTTCTTCAGGTGAGATCAGGTCAGGTTTTACTGCCTGACCTGAATTCAGCCAGCTGTCAAACAGAAAACTGAATGCCAAGGAGAGCCATAAAACCAGAAATATTTCTTGGGCAGGATGGTGGATGTATGGGGTGAGGGAGGTGATGGAGGCTTTGACCAAGTGACTTACCTTGCTGCCCAACCCCAGAAAGAAGTGTGAGCTGGTGAGGAGGCTGATGAAAAAGAAAAGAGACCCTGATTTTGGGGCTGTATTGCTCACTTCGAGGATTTCATCTCAGCACCTCCAGGCTGTGAGATACCCTTTATGACAGATAGGAGGGCCTTCTGCAGAATGCTGATGTGGTTAACGCAGTGCTACTGAAACAGGGAAAATTCACCCGGGATGATGACAGGGACTCTGGAAGCAGCTCACAGCAGCACGGAGGTGGCCGTGCTGGTATGTGAAGCATTTGCACTGCAGTTTCCTTTTATGGGAAGCAGCTCCTGTTCTGAGCAGAGCATGGGGTGATGGATCCCATATGGAAAGCAGGTTTGTCATGGTCTGGAGGCTGTCAGCCTGCCTAGGAGCGGCTCGCTGCTGTGTCAAGCCACGTGTTAGTCCCGGGAGGTGAGCACAGGAATGGTTTAATGGAGAAGACATAACCAGGAGATGCAGGTTTTCAAACTGGTGCCTCGTGCGGGTTCATTCATGCTGTTCGCCTTTTGGTTCCTCAAGTTCAGCCTGAGCCCGGAGCACCTTTGGGTGCTCTTTTGCGGGTGCTGTCTACTGGAGTCAGAAAAATCCTCATTATTACCATGCTTATTTGCTGATTAAGGGTTAAACTGCGCAGTGGGAGGGCTAGAGGAAGAACCCCATTTAGATCAGTCTTTAAAACAACAGCTACTAACATCATTGTAATGTATAATTATTATTAATCACTGCTAAGTTGTAATAATCGGTTTGCACATCTGTAGGCTTCCATATTTTATAGTGATAATGAGCAGTGCTTTGTAGAAAAGATTTGGAAGATGTTTTTTACACCCCAAAAGCTCACAGCCTTTGTTCTTTGACAGAGTAGGGGCAGAAGGGAGAAACAGGGGAAAAAAAAATCCATCTTTGAGGTCGATTCCCATTAATTATCGTAGAGGAGTGTATCTGGGTTGGGAATCCATGGTGAAGACACTACACCAACATAAGTCCAAGGGGTTGCCACTCCCCAAAAAGCTCTCAGTCATCTTCTCGGTTTGCAGAGCATTCATTGCTCATGCGTGGGTTTATTGTTTTGTTTCCAAATCTCTGTGTTTGTACGAGGGCGAGGTGAGATCAGCAAGGCTGGAAAACACCCCCGAGATCATCTAGTCCAAGAGAGATGGGAAACCTGCTCCAGAAACAAAGGGTTTCTTACCCGTGACAGCACGAAGCAGAGGGCTGGAGCTGCTGGGAGCTTGTGGAGGTTCCAGAAGAGCCATCTGCCCAAAGCAGGAGCAGTGCTGAGTTGGGATAGAAACCCTCCTGCTTGCTTGCTGACTTCATATAAACCCAGTCCCTTTCAATCTCCAGTTGCTAACGAGCAGAACACTGATGGGACACGGGGACCTCTCCATGCTGGTGTGGCCCTTGGGGACCAGGTCCTGGTCATCCCCTTCTTCTGTAGCACTTTCTATTTAATAACTGATGCTTTCCATTTGGTAATTGGCACTAATTAGCTAAGGGTGAGAGGCATGCCCTCCGCTGGGGCTCCATGCTCTCTGGGGCTCCTCTTTCTGTATTTTTCTCCTTCTTAACATGCCACGTGATTTTGCTCAGGAGCTAATGTGCGATGTTGATCTCCATAATGAGCCTTTTTGACAGTCTGGGCACATTTGGGAATAATTCCTTGAGCAGACGAAATCCTTAGGCCAGAACTGCTCGTTCTCAGCGGTTTCCAAATGAAGCTGCAATTGTTCAGCAGTGACAGATGAGAAATAGTTCGGGAGCTGCAAATTGCACAAGCTGGGAACAGATTTCTCTCCTTCCCATCCGGATGGCATGTGACTCACTCAGATTTTGCTGGGTAATTTTATACCCATCTCCAGCCAGACTAAATACACGGAGCAAGGGAGGGCAAGGGATGAAATCTGGATCCTGAACGTGGGTCAGGCGGTGGCCGTCCTCTCCTAGGAGCAAAAGGGCACTTGGACTTCGGTACGTGCATCCAGTTGTATTTGTGCAGCCTTGTCCTCCTTTGCTCTGTGTTTACGTTGAACATCAGTTAGAACATCTCTAAAACCTGCATGCACTGCACTCCGTGAGCCTGGCTGCCGTTGCTCTCTGGAGATTTGGCCACGCTATCTGCAGGTCCCCTTGCAGATGAATGCTTTGATTTTTTGCAGGATTTTTCTCTCTCTTTTTTTTTTTTTTCCAAATCCATTTTTAGCAAGTTTTAAAAATAGATCCTGTTGTGATCGCTGTTTCACCTCCACACCCAAAGCTCCTCACCGGACTGCTTGCAGTCATGCTGCTGAGTCAGCATCTGGCTTGCTGCCGCAGTCCCAGGGAAGGTTTCCATGGAACCATAGCATCGCAGAGCAGTTGTGTTGGAAGGAGTCTTAAAGATCGTAGATCCACGGAGTGGTTGGGTTGGAAGGGACCTTGAAGACTGATCACAGAACTGTTGAATAATCGGGTTGGAGTGGACCTTAAAGATTGTAGATCCACAGAGTGGTTGGGTTGGAAGGGACCATGAAGAGCACAGAACTGTGGAATAATCGGGTTGGAGTGGACTTTAAAGATTGTAGAGCCATTCAGTGGTTGGGTTGGAAGGGATCTCACAGCCTTCCCCAACCCCACCCCTGGCACGGGCTGGCTGTCCCCCACCAGCTCACGCTGCCCATCCATGGCCTTGAGCACCTCCAGGGGCACCTGAACTTCTCTGGGTGAATTTTTCATACTTCTCTAGAGAGGAGGATAGAGAAAATGTTTGATGTGGTCCTTAGGCGTCAGAGTGTAACAGAGGTGGACCTTTTGGGTGCTGGAACATCCGTGTGCTGGTCTCTGTGGCGTCCTGCTGCACATGGCAGGTCTGCATGGAGCATCTTGCCCAACCAGCACTCACTCCTCATCCTTTTCCCTCCCCAGGTCCCCTCGCTCCGCGGTCTCAAAGCCGAAGGGATGGAGAACTCCTCAGTGGCTTCAGCCTCATCAGAGGCAGGCAGCAGCCGCTCGCAGGAGATCGAGGAGCTGGAGCGCTTCATCGACAGCTACGTGCTGGAGTACCAGGTGCAGGGGCTGCTCACTGACAAGACCGAGGGCGATGGAGAGAGTGAGAAGACACAGTCCAACATCTCGCAGGTCGGTGGGGCTGGGGCATGCTGAGACATCTTTCCTAGCCTACAAATGCAAGGAAATGTTGGATGTAGAGGGTGGCTTCCTCCATCAGCCTCGTATGGGGATGACAACAGTTGGTGAAGATCTGCTGACTGCGTTTTGTATTTATTATGAATATGAAATCATGCCCTGAGGGTTTCTGACCACTCGGTGCTTTCTGTTTTGAGTGGAGTGTGCTATACGAGCCTGGAAGTCCCATTTGGGTGTCTCTTGGGACTGGATGAACACAGTCACTTCTTCCCCCACAAACAGCACCCAGAGGAATGGCTTGGAGGAGGTGTGGTTTGTCGGTGTCATTAGGAGCAAAGATAACAAAGGTTGTGTCCCTTTAAAAATTAACTTTGTGAGTCCTGCACAAGGAGAAATTTAACCTCTTGGGCTGGTGGTGGTGTTTTGAAGAAAGTCCTGGTGCCGGGTTGTGCAGAGAGATGTGGCTGGAGGTGTGTAATAGTGGATGGGGTGTGAGGTTCTGTGGAAGCTTCCCTCTGCCCCAGTGGCAGAGAAGTGCCCTGGCACAGTATTTGTTCTGCAGAGATACGAGAGCAACCCCATCCATGAGACAAGCATAGGATGAGCTTATCAGGTTGGGAATTAGAAACAGCTTCCTCTCCAAAGAACAGTGATGCACTGGCACAGGCTGCCCTGGGAGGTGATGGGGTCCCTGACCCAGGACAGATTGAGGATGAACCGTGGAGATATGGGGACATGGTCAGTGGGCACGGTGGGGTGGGTTGGAGTTGGGCTTGGGGATCTTGGAGGTCTTTTCCAACCTCCATGACTGTGTGATTCTGGGATAGAATCCTAGAAACTCCTGAACTGAAAGGGATCCATCCAAACCCTACAGCTGGGTGGTGGGACACCACTCTGAGCTCAGCAGCTCGGGGCCATCCCACTGGGCAGCCTGTGCCATGCCCAGCTGTGGCTTAAAGATGTGAAAGGAACCTTTGAAAGCCGGTTTTGCCAAAGAGACGTCTTCTACAAATTGACAATTAAAGCCATTAGAGATGGGAGGAAATAAATTTAAAATCCCAAGCAGTTTGACAGGGTGTTTTGTCAACCTGAGGCCAGGAGATGGCTGTGTTTGAAGTGATGCTTTGGAGGGGCTTCAGGTCAAACAGGCAGTGCTGCTGTATTCAGCACGTCAAATGGAGAAATACTATTGAGTTAGAAATAGATTAATAGTCAAAGTTTTACCCCGTGGTTCAGAAGAGGCTCAGCACTGAGTGGTGGAACAGTTTGCCCTTTCCCATAAAGGAAAAGGTCCGTGAGATCTGGTGCTCACTTGAAAGGCATCACTGGACCTGAGAGTGAGATGGGAGTCCCGTTGGGAAATGGGGTGATGTGCCCATGTCTCTGCTGTGCCAGCCAAATCCATCTTGGTGTGTGTGTAAATGGGATTGTGGCTTTTCTGCATGACTTGGGAGCAGCTGCTGGAGTTTTTAATGTGAGTTCTAGGGATGCTGTCTTTAACAACAATCAGATTTTGTTCTCAAAGGAAAGTGCTAGGGAGACATCTGGGCACTTACACCACTCTTAAGGGCTTCTCAATTGGGGCAGCTCAGTGTGGTTGCGTCTCAGTGTGACTGCTTGGAAATAAGATTTCTGTGTGAATCTCTAGCACAGTCCAGGCTATCCTTGGGACAAGAGGGGAAGATGATTTACAAGTGTCATCTGCTGTTACCAAGCTTGCTTATTCTAAGGAGGAATTATCTGTTGTCTCCAAAAGATATTTGCTTTCTTGTCTTCATAGTGCCTCAGACTTCTGTAAGAAATAGTCAGGAGTTGTTTGTTTTTCTTCCTGAGCACCCTTATCAAAGCAGTGACGATGCATGCACGGGTGAGCTGCTCTGTCAGCCTGGCTGAAGGCAGCAGGCTCCCTTTAACGAGAGCTGCAGGAGAAAGGATGGGTGCGTGGCTGAGCACCAGGAGAGCTGTGTTAGCTGCAGGGTTCTGCTGAGACTTAATCACTAGCTTTGGGCGAGTGACTGAGTCTGTGCTGTCTGCTTCCTCGTGACAGGGAGTGGAAATGGCTTTAAGGATTGCACGGGATCTTTCATCTTTGTGGAGGGAAAGTCACTTTATTGTTGTTATTACTTGCAGTGTTCGTGCTGTGTCTCTCCTTTTCGTTGTGGAGTGGTAACCAGTGACCCCACATTGGGTTGTTTTGATGCAGACACCTCTGTGATGCATTGGCTGAATCAGCAGCTCTGTCTTCCATTTAGAAATAATAATAATAAAAAAAAAACCCAAAAACCAAGAAAAATACAAGAAGAACAAGAAACACAACTTTTTCCCACCCCCCCATCTTTAAAACCCTCTGTAGCGATGCAGCCCAGGGATGGCTGTGGCAGCTTCTCCAGCTTCCTGCCTTTGTTCCTGGAGCTTTCCTCTCGTGGCCATCGCCAAGCAGAGCATTTCCCAGCTGGGATCATCCCTGGTGGTCAGAGGGAGCCCTGTTGTTCTGGAACAGAGCTGGTGCTGCAGAGGGAAGGCTGTGGATGCTCCACATCCCAGCGCAGTCACGCTGCTGTTTGCTGATGGTCTGCACGCTCACAGTGCTGCCTGGGTGATGTTTGCTGCTGGCTGATGCAGCGTTTTCCCCAGCCTGGCTATTATTTTACACAATGCCTTTCTATCCCTTTTGCAGTGGACGGCGGATTGTAGTGAGCAGCTCGATGGCAGCTGCTCCCCATCCAGAGGGAAGGGCTCGTCGTCCCACCAGCACAAGCAGGTAGGGGAGTGTTTAGTTCTTCCTCTCCAGAGCTTTGATTTTTGTCCTTATCCTGCAGCCTGGGAATGCTGAGCCCATACTGCCAGCTCAGCACTGGGATGGTTCCTCCTCCTGGAGGACCCAGCAAGGACACTGGGCTTGGTGGAAACCAGGCGTGGAGGTTCTACATCTGTATTCTGTGTTTTGGGGTGCTGTGGCTTGGACTCCGTTTATCAATGTCTCCTCAAACTCTAGAATGAAGCACCTCCAGGTTAGTGCTGGGAACTGGAGGAGTGCCTGGGAATGGTTTAAAAAGGGGAAATTTAGGTTAGGTGGTGGTGAGGCCCTGGCACTGCTGCCCAGAGAAGTGTGGGTGCCCCATCCCTGGAGATGTCCAAGACCATGGGTGGGCCCTGGGCATCCTGAGCGGGTGGGGGGCAGCCAGCCCACAATAGGAGTGGGGTTGGGGTGGGTTTAGGGCTCCCTTCCAACCCAGCCGTTCTAGGATCCTCCAGTTCTGTGGTCTTTAAGGACTCCCCCAACCCAGACATCCCATGGTTCTACGAGACACTTTTTCCCTCTGCTCTGCCACCTGAAGCCTCAGGAGGTGAGCAGCTTCCCAACATGTGGATTTGTCACACAAAAACACCAACGCTTCTGCATAAGGTTTGCTGATCCCAAGGATCTGCACTGGGATTACTCCCAGCAGATACTGGTGGCCGGCAAGATGTCTGCATGATCCTGCACGTACTGTGGCCATATATATTTATAAACCCTATTGGCAGTGGCTGCCTTAGGGGAAGCTAGGGCACGGCTGACATCCATGTATGCCCAGGCTGTGCTCTCTGCTCTGCTTTCCCTGCATTTGGGCTCTCTCCCAGCCTGCAGCAGAGCTCGTAATTATCTCTCTCCGTGTTGGGCTTCCTTTAACAGCGAGGAACAAATTTTCCTTGGCACCAGAAAGGAGCTGCACGCTATTGTTCTGCTGCCCAGGCAGCATTTCTCTTTCTGCTACGGATATACAGCTGAATCACTGCTGGTGAGAGTGGGGTTCAGCACTTTACTCTTTTTGGATGCTGATTTTTTCTCACTGGTAGCTTCGAAAGGGAAAAAAAAAATGTTAACGAAGGTTTTGTCTTGCACGTAAATTATCACTCCCCCTTTCAAACCTGCTCAGGAACAAAAAGCTGGCTAATTATTTCCTGAGGGATGATGTTACCTTTTGTTTTTCAGTGCAGTTTGTTAAGGATTTTGAGAGTTTTTATTGGGAAGTGGAACTCTCTGATTTCCGTATTTTCTTTCCAGCTGGGCTTTCTGCATTGTGCAGTAAGCTCTGGTGGCAGCAGGGAGGAAAGCCAGGCTGTGACTCTGTTGCTCTTGGGTGGGGGGATCTCCTGACATAGATTGCTTGCAGTCCTGGTGTGCTGAGGGGAGCCCAGTGTCACGGTTACACTCTGCTCAGCTATAATTCTCCTGGGTTCCTCCTGGGAACGCTTTGTGTTGCTGCACAGAGCACTGAGCCCTGCAGTGTTTCTGCAGTGCACTGGGCAGTGCCCCCAGAGGGCCCTTAGGGTTGGAAACCCACGGTCTGTGGGGTGAAAACAATCCCAGTGATGTGTATAATGCACTGGCTGTGCCTCTGTACCTGAGGAAGGTTTGGATAATGGTAGCATTTCAGATCTTTTCATGTCTAGATTTTATTTTATTTTTCTAAAAAGACCCAGTGGGAAGATTTTATGTAACACTCTATTTGCATTCCCCTCGTGGGGCCGAAGCTTTGATATATTTCTGAGAGCGATTCATTAAGCGAAAAGCTTGTGCAGTGTTACATAGGAGAGATCCATGGAGCTCTGGGATGTGAGAAGCCTGGCAGGAGCTCTGTAGCCATCTCCGTGTCCCTCTACATGCCCTGGGGACTTGCAGCAGGGCCAGGAGCCTTGGGGGCTTCTCCAGCTGAGGGTCATATTGTCCACAAACCCATGCCTTGATGGTACCATAAGCATGAGGAGCTCCCACGCCTCCACCACACCAAAGCTCGTCCACATGAAGCCTTATCTTCAGTGACTCAGAGATGCTCCGTGCTGTGCTGGTGTCAGAATGCATCCCTGTGGGAGATGCTGCGTGTTGCATCAGCGCATGGTGCAGGCAGAGGGCACCTGGGGTCACACAGCCATGGGGGTATCTGACTGCTGGGGGTGGGGTAGGGTTGGAGCAGACCCACTGAAAACCTTTAGGACACACCTCTAAACCCCATCCTGGTGATGAGCGCTTGGCTTTCAACCACAGGAAGCTGTGTTGATGTGTGGAGGTGATTGACTCCGCTGGGGAGCAGCAGGTTTCGGTGCATCGCGAAACCCAGAAGTGCAAAACACAAAGCCAGCATGAATGCAGATTCCCCTTGCTGTTGCAGAAGCAGATTAATGGGACTCAGGGAGGAAGAGATGGTGGCACAGGTTTTCTGTGGTCTGCAAAGAAACGCCTCAGTGTTGGGAGCTAAGAGTGAGCTGTCATGCTTGGCAGGTACCAGCTAATGCAGGACTGCCCCTCACAGGTCTTTATACACCACTGTTTTATACTTTACAGTGCTATAATGGTGTGCATTTTAGACAGTGCAATACAGGAATACTTAGAAGTATTCCACATCCTTCTCCACAGGGCTGCTGTCAGAGAGTTCTCCCAGTTTTCACCTCTGCCTGTGCCTGCCCTGTCCCTGCACCCTGCACTTGGCTTTGTGGAAGCTCACGGGTTCACAGGGCCCCACTTTTTGAGCCTGTCCAGGTCCTTCTAGATGACATCCCTTCTGCACCACTCAGCTTTGGTTTCATCCCCATATTGCTGAAGGTGCACTCGATCCAATCATCTGTGTCACTGATAAAGATGCTTAAGAGTGCTGGTAGTTAGATGGAGCCCTGGGGGACACCACTTGTCACCACCTCCGCCTGGTTCTAGGACACATCCCTCTGTCTGCAACCTTCCCACCAATTCTTTACCCACCAAATAGTCCACATCCATACACAGAGGCTGCCAAGATTTTCTTACTGAGGATGTAATTCATTTCTCGTGCTGATGTGAATGCTGATGTCAGGTTCAGGTTGCTCATCCTTGCAGCTGGATGTGAGGAGCGGTGATTTTCTTGCTGAGGTAATCCTGGTGACAGGTTGGGGGTCACCACCTCTCCCTTTGCATTATGTCCCAGGGCTGCTTTGTTGCCTTGCTTTGGAGAGAAGGAGATCGATAGCATGAGTGGCTGTTCCTTGTAGGCAGCGCTGTGATTTCTAGGGGATTTTTTGCACTGTGCTTGGCTGTCACGCTGAAGGGCTGTTGGGGCAAGTGGGTGCAGGCAGACACAGACGTTTGCTTTGTCTCATCCACAGCAGAGAAAGAGAAGGCGAAAGTCAGGGAGTCACTTTGAGGCTCTGCCAGGGATTACAGGTCGGTGCAGCCCTGCCTTGGGAAGAAATTAGAAGGCTAGGAGAGGTGACCAGCCCTCAGAGGTGATCAAAGAGCAGCCCTGGCAGAACCGGTCACTAAGTGGCATTCCATCTGTAAGTGCTGCTGACGTTTTTGTGAATGCAGATCTGCTCAATCATGGCTGCTGAGGGAGGAATTAAACCATTTAGCTGATGACTAGGTTCAGCTTGCTCTGAGGCTCCTGTTTGGGTTACAGCAGCACCCTTTATAAAGCAACGACCTTGTCTTTGGTGGTTGATTTAACCCCTTTGTACTCTTTATTCTTTCCTTAACTCTCCATATCCTCCAGGTTTTGGCACATCAGTGTTTGTTTGGGAGATGCATATACCAGAAGTACTTGTGTTGGACATCACTGGGACCTTTGGTCCTGAGCTCTGTCCATTCACATCTGCAATTGTGTCTGAGGGAAACCAGATGGACCTTTGGTCTCTTGTGGCCATTCCTATATTTTAGGAAGTCTCTCGTGGTAACTTGCAGGTTGGTACCAGTCTACAGCCAGGACTTGTCAAGGGTGATCTTTGCTGTCCAGGACGTCTGTGTCTGTGCCTGTCCTGGGACAAATGTCATTACCACCTTCCCTATTGGAGTCTGTTTGGTCCCAGGACTGTTCTGCTGAGTGTTTAGTTATGCACTGTCTTAGCATGTTTTAAAACAGGCATTTGAGATTGAGTGCATGATGTGACTTTCGTATCCCTGGTTTTATAGGAGATGCTTCCAGCTAACTAGCAATACTCCCCAGAAAATAGCAATAGGGTGAGAGGTAATGGCCTCAAGTTGCACCAGGGAAGATTTAGGTTGGATGTTAACAATTTCTTCTCCAAAGAGCAGTGATGCCCTGGTACAGGTTGCCCAGGGAAGTGGTGGAGATGGGGCACCGAGGGACATGTTTGGTGGGCATGGTGGGGATGGGTTGAGGTTGGATATGGGGATCTTGGAGGTATTCTCCAACCTTAATGGTTCTATGACTCTATGACCTGTGGAGATGGGATATTGAAAGTGCTCACCAATCTCTACAGAACTACATTCTCTGCTGTCCTTCAGTCTGGTTTGCAGCATCCTGAGAGGTTCCACCAGAAACTGCATCAGAGTTCAGTGTAGCTGTATCTCTCACCTTGAGCCCACAGCTCATCTCCTTGGGAGCCTATATTTTGGGGTCTGAACTCCAGAAACACTTGTCCTGAGGTCTGTGCTTTAACCAGCTGTTCAGCAGCTGTTTGACAGAGGACTTGCATAACTAGGAGCAGGAGCTATGGTAGTGTGCCCTTATTGGGCATCAAGCAGTCAAGGAACACTGCATCTCCAGGTGCAAATTGGAAAGGGAATGGTTTCTTAATCTCTCTTATTGTGACAGCATGTTCTTTTTGGATGTGGTTGTTTTTTTTTCCTTCACAGTCTGTTTATTGGGGCGATTTTCTGTCTTTGTTGTAGCTGTATGCATTGAGAATAAAGAAGCTGGAAGTTCATCCCAACTGAAATATCAATTTTTCCCCAAGTCTTAAAGTATATTATTTATATTGTAAATAGTTATTTTTTTCCATGGGGGAAAAAAAAAAAAAAGGAATGTGTGCTTTTGAATAGATCCACAAGGGCCTGAAATCCTTGGTGGGCTTGTAGGACACCCTCCAGTTTGGCCTAGGCACACACTGTAGGTGCTGTGTTGGGACAGTTCATGCTGGGGCCATCTCAGATCTGCAGCTCGAGGCCCATGTCCTGGGAAAACCCTTTTATCTGCCCCACCTTAGGCTATACATTGAGTGTGGGGGATTTTCTGTAGCAAGAATGTGTGTCAGAATCCACTGTTGTCTTCACCAACAGGCCAAACTTTACCTTTCAGTGAGGACAACCACTTAGGGATTGCAGAGTTTCCATCCATTGTATGCTCATCAGGGAAAGTTTTCCTTCTGCCATTGTGATTTTCCAGTGTGCACTGAAGCACCAGGAAGAAGTAACTCTTGAGCTGGCAAAGGGAGTGGAATTAATTAGTTCGCACTGCACAGCGCTGCGAAGGTGAAAATTGCAGTATAAGTGAAACATGTGATTATTGCTAATTAAAATGTAAATGTTAGATGTGACAGCTAGGAGGGTGGCTGGCAGGGTTGACATGCACAGCCTCGCTGTTCCTAAGGGGATGCAGAGCTTGGCCAGGAGGATTTGCATGGATAAAAGCAGCCGCTGGCAGTCTCTCTCTCTCAAGGAGGTGTTTGTCGCCAACCCCAAAAGTTGGGATGGAGATTCCTTCTCCTGGTGGTGAATGTAGACCTAGAGTGGTAGCTGGAGCCTGCTGAGAGCTGGGAATGAAAGCTCTCAGATCTTCAAGGACTGGCAGAGTCCTTGTCTTTTGGGGACATGGGTCCCAAGGGGAAAAGGATGGGAGCATATAACCATCGGTACATTTGGACTGCTTTGTGGTGTGGAGGAATAAGGTGCTTTCTGCCATTAGTATTACTGCTCACGGGAATAACCACAGCTTCTCAGACTTCTTCTATACATAACTCAAAAACTGGTTGACTTACCCTCTTTTGGAGTTCGTACTGACTTTAGGTTGTAGCAGGCACAACATGTTCGGGCTTGCTGGCTTTGAGGATGGAGAACTGGCAGTGGGGCCGTGCAGAAATGGGCAGTGATGCATTTTAACTGATATTGGGTAAATCCTACACCTTACCTCCAGTCTCTCATGTTGGGTAAATCCTCCAGCCCCAACAGGTGGAGGAGCACAGGAGACCCAACCAGGACATGGGCTGTGCCCGGAATTAATCACCTACCAAATTTTCAGCATAATAGAGCTGAATATTCTGCACTCTTTGATTTGGGGATTTTTAACTATTCCGGGTCACTGCTGAAGCCTTTTGGAAGCCTGTAAGGAAAGCTATAGGAGCAATTACCCTGACAAAAAACCCTTTCTCCTGAAGCGCCAACCCGGGTGTTGTTTGGGTAGATAGGGCTGGTTGGGTTGGTTATTCTGGTTTTGGCTTATTCATCTTGTCCTGCAGGGTGCTGACTGAACAAGAAAGCTGTGAGAGGTTTGACCGCAGTGAGAAGAAGAAAGGAGGGCATTAGGAACAACCCCTGAAGGGACAGGAGCTACTGGGTTAGAGCTTTGGGCTGGTGAAGCCCAAGTCTTGTCAGGTGTATGGGGAGCCAGACTCAGCTGTGGGCTAAGCAGAGGGGAGAACTGAATGAGGGGTTGATTTGGGATGTGGGGGTTTGAGTTGTCAGGAATAAGGGATGTATCTGCAGTTGTAGAGGATGTAGGACTAGTGGATATGTATACGTGGTCATGAAGCCATAGGAGGTATTATTTTTTCTCCACGTGTGAACCAGTTAAATCTCATGATCATTTTTCATCTCTGCCATGTGAGAAAATCCCATCCGGACGTATAAAAGGAAAGAACACACAAAAATAGTGCCACGATGCACGGGTATGGTTTGTGAGGTCGGGAGCTCTCCTGCTTGGCCAGCACAGCGGTTTTCATGGGTGCGGGGTGGCATTGCCCTTGACTAAAGCCAGCTGTTTGTTGTTCCAGGAAGACTGGGATCACAGCAGCGGTGGGAGCGCAGGATCGCGTCCGGGGTCAGGCTCCAGGTGTGGCTCTGGATCGAGATCTGGCAGCCGCGGGAGGAGCAGCCAGTTCAGGCACGCCACCAAGGTACACCTGGTAGCCACGGGGAGAGCTGGGTGCTGGCCTCGTGTCCTCTGCTTGCTGTCTGCTGGAGGTTTCCAGTGGTGTGCGCTGTGTGTGTGGCTCCGTGTAGGGTGTGATGCATGTCGGTGTCGCAGGAGCTGCCCGCTTCGTGCCTGACTGCTGACGAGTGAGGCTGTCCTTTGGCCTCGGGTTGTGCTAACGTGTGCCTTTGTGCTGGGTGAGAGGGATGTGGACAGGCGGTTGAGCACGAAGGAGGTTTGCTTTTCTCCTTGGGATCCTGGAGTACTTCTGATCTGGGAAGTTCTTTGGTTTTGGTGAGTCTTTGCTAGAGGTTGGCGTAAGAGTGGACAGCAAGCAGACAGTGTTACATTATGACCCCAAATCCAGCAGCTTTACAGGGGTAGAGGGGGAGTTACCTTCCTACCCTACAGAAAACACTGGGAATTTGCTTCTGATGTGGTTCTAGTGCCCGAACTCAGACCAGGGACCTCCATCTGCATGCATGAGTGTTGGCCAGCATTCACAGTCCTGGTCCATCCTCGCATCTCAGGCAACCTGTAGAGTTAATGTCCTGAGACGGTTTGGAGCTTAGGATTGAATGAGAAGGAGGCTTCTTCTCCAGTAGCACTAATAATCCCTTAATTTACACCACGAGCAGCACTGAGACTGCTCGGTGCTGTTAATGCAAAGCGTGGTGATGAGACGTGTTGTTGCAGTCATGCCACCAGGAGTGTCATTTTGCATTTGTAGGGGTTTGCTGGGGAATGGCAACGAGGAGTGGCAGGAGGAACCGGTGTAACACTGAGCTGGCTTTGGAAAAAAAGTGCTGCCTGCATCTGAATGCTGACTTTGTGGGGAATTTGCTGAGGTTGCATGTGTAAGTAAACAGGCAGAGTCCACGTGGCCTATGGCATGCTCTGTCCCTGTCACTGCGTGTTCTGGGTGATGGGTGTAGTTTTGGTCACCTGAGTGTTTGCTCACAGGATCTGGAGGGCAGAGGTTATGAAAGTGCATTTAGACCACTTTGGGAATGAGATTCATTTTAGTGAATCTGAGCATTGATGGCATTCTCACCGGTGCGTTGCTCAGTCGTCGTTCCTGTTGGCTTAATTAATTTGCAGCAGTTCTAACCCCTTCACAGTGAAAATTAGTATCTAAAGCTGAGGGTTGGGACATGGGGAGCTTCACATTAAAACTGGTCACCTCTGTAATTGTGTTCCTGGGGGAACTGGCAACAAGGAACTGCTTCACTTAAATACATGCAATTTATTCTTTCTCCTGGACTTGAGAATTGGCCTTTTTAGCCCTATGGCAGAGTCTCAGCAGCACGCTGGGGGCTGCTGGTGACCCAAGGCACGACCCAGTTACCAAGGCAGGTCATCTTAGGCAGCAAGGACTTGGAATGACCACAGTGACTCAGGACTCGGTGACAAATTTCATTATCTTTGGGCCCCGATGCTGCTGTCAGGGGGTTGGGCTGGTACCTGGAGCATCCCTGAGAGGTGGTGGGGATGTGGGCCAGGAGGACCAGGAGCTGCAGCCCGGTTTGTGTGGTGCCTGAGCATTTGCACCCCTCTGACCTCCTCCTGTACTGCTGCCCTGCAGTTTCCACCAATTGCTGTGAGTTCAGCTGGCTTCATCCAAACAGGCTTGAAGCAGCTTCAGAGGCCAAGCACTTTTTTCTCAGGATTGAAGAAGGAGCTCAAGCTGAATTTGGGCAGTGATCTCAGAACTTAACGTGTTGTGTTAGGGACCCATTCCCACATTATCAGAAATTTTGGCTGTTTTAATGTCTCTGTTGCTGATTTGTCCCATTCTCATTGCAATTACTTATATGCTCCCATCCTTATCCCCCGAGCCCGAACACTTACCTCTTAGGACATGCAGTTGGTTTGTTGACGGCTACTTAAGCATCCTGTGTCCATAGGAAATGGAAAGAGAAATAGATTGGGCTGCAAGAAGAATTGGTTAAAGATCTTTAACCAAAGGAGAAATAAAGACCGAAGATCGTTGGTCTCAAGGAAGATCTCCAAGTCTGGAACTTCACAAAGTATCAGTCAAATTTTTATTATTTTCCATGTTATTTGAAAACAGCAGTCCATCAGGAGAGCTTTATGTGGTGCTGTAAGCACAGAAGTGGCTGTGCCTGTGTTGCAAAAGTGAGACAAACCTGTTTGTTGGGTAGGATTGTCAAGTGTATTATGAGCAGGAAATCACATATCCATCCCACGTGAGTCGAGACTGGTTTCATGAATGACTCTGACAAAACCCAGCGTGCTGTACCTTTCTGCTGTTGTCTGCTTGTAAAGGGTGGTGAGGGCAGCCCTCTGCTTGTGGGGAGGACGCGTGGGGGCTGTGAAGGATGAGAAGCAATGTAGGGCCTTGGCTGAGATGCTTTTCCATTGGGTTGCCCGTTTTGCAAAGAGCAGCTGCATTACAAAATCGAAAGCACTTTGTGGTTTATTGAGGTTTCTTGTTATTCCTATCTGATTGCACCATAATGCTTTCTCTTCTCGGGGGAATCAAAAAATGTACGTGTGAATTCAGTGTGATGCTTTCCAATGGTTTGCACCGCAGCTTCCTGGCACTTCCTACCCTCCAAACACCTGCAGCCTCCTCACGCCTTGTCCATCAACACCAGACCTTGGGGACACAGGCAGCTGGAGGATGCAGTGGTGGCAGGAGCTTCCACGCGGGGCTGTGTCCTCCTGTGAGGCATTGTTAGAGCAAGGAGAAGCTGTGTTACCATGACACCTTGAAGAAGCAGTCAATGCAGTGGTGAAATACAGAGGTGCTTCACCTCGTGCTTCACTAAAGGCTTTCCCTGTGCTTGTTGATGACAGCCCTTGGAGGTATTAGTGCCATCTGGAAGAGGCCCTGGACATCTGGCTCTTGTTGGCCCTCCTCGGAGGTGCCTCCCCACATCAACCAGCTGGAATTTTCTGGTCAGAATGCCACTGGGTCTGTGTTTCTTGAAGGCCACACGCCCACACTGGCAGCAGATGTTGGGTAGGAGGATGGGGCCAACAACAACCCACATGTTGTCCTCTCTGTGTCGTCCATAGGTTTGTGTCCCAGAGGCTGAAACCCTCCCTTCCTGCCTCCAGGTGCATTTTTGAAGCTAGCAAGGGGTCTGTGTGTCATTGTAAGGTCTCTGGTTGATGTGGAAGTGGGGAGTGCCAGGTGCAGGGCAGAGCTTTGCACCATGTAACCGCCTCTCCATCCTTCCTAGAATGGCAACAAGGAGGGCTCCCTTGACATGCTGGGCACCGACATCTGGGCTGCCAACACCTTCGATTCCTTCAGGTAAGCTGATGTTGGGGGTTTGTGTGTGGGGCCATCCTGATGGTGCTCAGGTGGGTGCTGCCACGTGGCCCTCATCACTGCCCCTTGCATAGTTCATGGCACTAAGCACCTACAGCCGACTTTCTAGTTGGATATTAGGAGAAATTTATTGTTCAAAGAGCAGTCAGGCACTGGCACAGGCTGGGATGGTGGACTCCCTGTTCCTGGAGGTGTCCAAAATGCCCTGGAGAGGTGGCACTGAGGCGCGTGGTTAGTGGTATGGTGGAAGTGGGTTGGGGATCTTGGAGGGTTTTTTCCAACCTTCATCATTTTGTGAATGTTCTTGAAGCACTGTGTGTGCTTAGGAGAGGCCTGCAGCCCAAGTATCTCAAAATGGCACTGACAGGGCTGTTTGCAATCATCTGAGAGCTGCACAGGCAAGGCTGAGCTCTGCTCCTGGCCTTCTCTCACTGACTGCTGCTGTGATCATGTGTTTGCTCTGCAGCTGCTGAGCAAAGCTGCTGCTTCAGCATGAGGAAAAACAAGCGTGCTTCCCTGCTCAAGCAGCAGCATCTCAAGCAGAGAGATGTGCCTTCTGTCCAGTGGAACACATTGCACTGCAAGGGTCGAGCTGTCACCTGAGACTTGCTCCAGGTCGCTGGAGTGGGGAGAGCATCTGCATTGCACAGGCTGGAGCAGCTTCTGCTGCAGTACCACCTAGGTACAAAGAGCAAATGCAGGTAGCAAGGCTTCATGATGCATCTGGATCAGAACTATGGGTTTGTTGCAAGCAGCACAAAAGAAAGAGTAGCACAGCTGCGTGAAGGTGGAGGGTTGCCTCCAAAGCACCAGCTGTCCTCATCTGCACACTCAGGTTTGCTCCTTTGCTCTTAGTGTAGTTTTATTGAACTCACTCTCTTTATCTCTTTCTGTTTTCCTCTCCCAGCGGTGCGACGTGGGACCTTCAGCCTGAAAAACTAGATTTCAGCCAGTTCCATAGGAAGCTCCGGAACACCTCCAAACACCCTCTGCCCCACATCGACAGAGAAGGGTGAGTGCCACGTGCGTGTGGTTATCACATCCCCAGAGCTACAAGTGAGGTGGTGCCCTCCAGCAAGAAGGGAACTTCTTTGCAGTGAGAATGCTGGCGTGGTGTCACGGTCCACGTGGAGGACCTGGAAGAGCTGGACCACATCCAGGGTCTGGGAACTTGGCCATCTTTGGCTCGTGTGGGTTAGAGCAGCGCTGCTTGGTGGATTTTGCATTGCTTTGTAGAGCTCTGTTTCTAAGCGACGCTGGATCCAAGCTACGTTTAATAATGTTTTAGGGGAAGATCATGGTTACAATTCCCACGAGTGATGGGGCGTCTGTGGAAGAGCAGAGCGTGAGCACAGCCCATGCAGATCGCAGTTTCATTCAGTGCAAACTCAACTGTTGAACGCACCTGATTTCCATTGAAGTGATTAGGTGTTAATTAAACTCCAGTCCTCTTTCAGCTGAGCCCCATTTTTCTGCCTCTTGGGGCTGATGAGGTTGTCATTCAGCTTGCTAGTTTTCAGGTTTGATTCTTGAGCACATTCCACTCTTCCTGGACTTCTGAAAATCATTTTACATTTTCTGTCATTAAGCCAACATCAGTCCTTTCTTGGACTTCAGGCACTGGAGACCTTCCCCTATTGCTTTCATGGTTTCTGCCTACTGTGTGCTGATCAGCAACATCTTGTCACTGATCAGCAAAAAAAATACATTATCATTTGTACCTCATAAACCACCCCCAGTTCTTTATGGATGCAGATCGCCAGTACTGACTGACAGTTCTTTCTTCTTTACCAAGGTTCCCACCTTCAGCTAGCAGTAACCCTGCATTACCAATTTCTTTGATCTCTTGATACAAGCAAAATTTGCTGATTATCCTTATGCTGTCACCTATGGATTTGGTTTCTGGCCCTGAGTTTGTGATTCACGGTGTATGTTTGCACTTGTTCTGATTGTTTTTTTCTGCTTTTCTCCCATTTGAGGTTTGTGTTTGTGGCTGCTCGCTGCCACCACCCTCAGCAGGGACCAGCAGCTTCTGTGGAGGCTTCAGAAGGATCATTTTTCGTTCATTTTTTTCCATCCCCCTTGTTCTTCCTGATGCCCTGTTTAGTTTTCCCTGGGAACTGAATCACCTGCATTACTGCCTTTGCTTTCTCACTGCTGCTGTTACCAGGAGCACTGTAGTGCAGCAGAGAGGCATGGTGCAGTAGGATAGGGCTGGGGGCAGCGTTTGATTTGGTGTTAGTGGCTTTGTACCCACGCAGGAGTGTTTTGGAAAGGAATGTGTTGACTTCAGAGAGCTCTTTGTCCTCATGAGGGCCTTCTGCAGTGAGAGCTCATCCTCCCCGTGTGCCACAGTAGAGAATTAACGTTTTTTCCAACGAGGTTTCACTGCTCACTTTTTTGTTTGCTCTCTCTCTGCCACAGGCTTGGAAAGGGGAAATACGAAGATGGTGACAGCATCAACCTGAACGACATCGAGAAGGTCCTCCCAGCCTGGCAGGTGGGTGCCACTATGGGCAGAAACCACCCCCATGTACACAGGGCTCAGGTCTTAGAAAAGGAGCTTCTGAAAGCACTGAGCTCCAACGTGAAGTGCTGCTGAGATGCAGCCTTGTGCTGACCCGGATGTTCCCTTCTACGATGCACATCTTGTACATAGTACCACTGCACTTGCTCCTTTCCTCCAGCCTGGTTCTTCTCCAGATCTGTCCCTACAGCTGTTTTTTGTGTTTAAATGACCGCAGTGAGCACTGAGGAAGCAGTGCTGTTGAAGAGGCCCATTTGTGTCTCAGTTTTTCCCTTCCCAGTGCCCCAGTCCTGAAAGCAGCTGTTTTCTCTTATGTGCTCGGTCTGTCTGGGCTTTAGGTCACGGGGAAAAAACACTTGGGACAGCTGATAACGACCCAATGACTCTGCAAAATGAGGCTGTTTTCCCTGGGGAACCATTGGAATAACTGAAGAATCTAAGGAAGTTTCCCAATGTTCTGGGACTGCATTTTTGGGGCTACCAGCTGTTCCCAGCTCTGTGTGCTCCGAGCTGGAAGACCCAGTGAAATGCTTGGTTTAGAGCTCAGTATTTTATTCTGGGTTTGTGTTTCAGTAAAAAATACTGCATGATTTGGATGTGCACTTAGCCTAGTGTGCACAGTCCTATGTGCACATGGGAGCCAGGAGCCATACAGTTACTGGTGGGGATTTATCTTGTTTGGCGTTGACAAGTAAAGTGCTCCCTGACTGCTGCTCTAATCCTGGTGTGTCATGAACTGGATGGGAAGGTGATTATGCAGCAGTGGTCATGCTGCACTTCACTCTCCTGCTTTATATAGCTCTTTGTGATACAGCACGGGGAGCATTGGGGAAAATACAGTGTGAGCGTATGGAAGGAAGTCCTCCACCCTTTTGGGGGGCTTTCCCTCACTGTGTCATATCCCAGAGCAGAGATTCTTCCCAATGGAGGTGCATGAATTCTTGTTCTGTCTGTGCTTTAAGGTCTTGTGGGTTGCTTTTGGTCCATCTCTTCTGGTACACCTTAGCATTATCCCTTCTACGGATGGAGGGTGAGCATCCTCCAGCACATCTCTGCCACAAAGGTTCTGCTGTGCTGGATGTACTGCAGCAGCTGCAGCAGTTAGAGCACCAGACTGCAGGGAGGCAGTGAGTCTTGCTGACAGTTTGCCTTGGAAATCCTGTGTCATGTACAGCATGAAATGAGGACTAATATCCAGAACACACCCAACTTCATATCCGTATCTCTACACATATTTTCACTGACCCACGGGTGGGTGCGGCAGAATATTCTGGACATGATGGGGACGTTAATCCATAGACTTGTGTTTTGCTGCTAGAGCCTATCAACAGCATTTCAGCAACATATTGCAAGGGACATCTGTACCTTTTTGGTGAGGAAAAAACGAATAAAAATACAGAACAGAAAGAATCGTGAAGAAAAAAAAAAGAAACAATAGCAAAAGCAAACCCTCCTCCGAATTCTCTTTCCATCACTGAGAGCAAAATGCTCTTCCCAGCCTTTTGTTTCGACACTGCAGAAGGTGTTGCCGCTGCTCAGAGCTGCTCTGCCATCTGGTGGGAGCTGCAGGCAGAGCCCTCCTGCTCGCTCCTCTTTGTCTCTCCTTGCTCATAGGAGCTGCAGTTGGATTTGGGTGCCCGTTCACCTCGCGCTGCCAGAAAGTGGCTTTGGAAGAAAATGTGAAGATAAGTGTTCGTCAGATCTGTTGGGTATGATATCCTGGAGAAGGGTGCTGCTCTGCCTCGTTAGGGAAGCACAGCTCAGATCCCAGTTGGAGAAGACCACGTTGCCAGCCCCGAATTGTGGAAAACCTCCTGAGGAGGGCTCGCAGCACATTTTGCTTCTTCTCCCTTTGGCTGAAGCTTAGAAAAGCTTTCAGACATGGCTGTGTGTGCTGGGTGCACACACAGCCTGCAGACCAGGCCCTTGGCATCCTTTGGTTTGACATCTTCCTTGCCTTGCAGCTCACTGCCCTGCACATCAAGTGCTGTGTTCAATGCTGGGCCTCTGACTACAGGAAAGACATCAGGGCCCCGGAGCATGTTCAGAGAAGGGCACTGGAGCTGTGAAGGATCTGGTGGACAAGTCTTATGGGGAGCAGCTGAAGGAACTAGGGTGGTTCAGTCTGGAGAACTACAACTCCTGAAATCAGTCTGGATTGAGGTGGGGGTCAGCCTCTGCTCCCAATAACAGCAATAGGATGAGAGCTGGTGGCCTCAAGTTGTGCCAGGGGAGGTTCAGGTTGGATATTAGGAACGATTTCTTCTCCAAAGAGCAGTGATGCACTGGCACAGGCTGCCCAGGGAGTGACGGAGTCACGGTGCCTTTGGATGTTCAAGAACCATGAAGCTGTGGCACTAAGGGACGCGGTCGGTGGGCATGGTGGAGTGGGTTAGACTTGGGCTTGGGGTATCTTGGAGGCCCTTTCCAACCTTAATGTTTCTGTGATTCTACAGTTCTTCTCTATGAATAGTGTCTTTCAGTTTTCTGTCTGAGTTTTTGTACCTTTCCTTCATGTGCTTGGAATTAGAAGTGCTAGTTTCTCTTCTGGTTTCTTTTCTATAGTCCAGACGTGTCTGGGTGCGATCCACTGCATCTCAGGAGCAGGCAGCTTGCCTTCTCCATGCAGTGCCAGCCAGCTTCCCGTCTCCCAAGGGTCTTTCCAATACTGTAACTACTGCAACCGCTGCAGAAAGCCCCTGGCAGAGAGCCATGGCTGATCATAGGTCACAAGGCATCGCGGCTCACATCCCTGCTGCTCAGCAAAAAGCCTTTGTTGCTGTGATTTCCAGTAAGATCTCATCTTCCACTTGGTCGTGGTGTTGAATCCGACTGGCAGAGACAGTTTCCTTGGGAAAAGGAGTGGGCTGGGAGAGACGTGGTCACCTGTAACCCTTCAGTGTCACCTTGTGGCTGAGGTAGAGTCACTGTTGACTGAGGAAGGCAGGTTATCATCTCCATGCAGCTCATCAGCTCGAGGATTCTTGCAGGGGACAAACTGCAGTTCTGGCAGTAGAGCAAAATTGCTCTTGAGCAGGTTATAAAAACATAAAAAAATGTTTTCTGTCAGACTCGCTGAACAGGGAAGATCTTCCAGTGGGTTTTTCTGTTTTATGAGGGTCTGCTGTATCACAGACCTACAGCGAGCTGCTGTCAGGAAGGGGGAAGCTGGGGTGCTTCCGTGCCCTGCTTGGGCAGGCTGGGTTCACAGACATTGTTCTGGGGGTGGAAGGGGTGAGGGTGACGTATCTCACACCCCTGAGGGTGATGGGTTTTTGCAGCTCAAGATGAAGTCACTTTGAGATCAGTGGCTGCACGATGGGCAACCAGAGGTGGTTGGGGATGGCACGGGGAGCGTGGCCCTGGGGTTGGTGCTCGGTGACAGTGGGGACAGTGCACCCTGCAGCACTAGAGGGCACTGCGGCATCGCTGCACAGCTCCAGGGCTGCTCTGTGCAGAGGGAGCAAGGCTTTATTCCAGGGGCTTTTTCCAGGCAGCGAAATGCAGCATCTTGGACCCATCCTGCACCAGGGTCTGTGCCCAGAGGTGGGACACAGCCACAACCACGGTGCCAGCCAACTCTTCTTGGAAATCCAGTGTCTCCCTTTGGCCCGTTTGCAGGGCTTTTGCAAATGTGGACTCGTGCTCTTGTGCAAGGGTTGGTTCTACATGATGTTCCTTACACCAAAGAGTGGTGTCGTATGCGCTGGGAGATCCTCACTTGCTCTGGAAGATGCTGCTGCATGTTGGATGTAGGGGCTCATCCTGTCCACCTTCTGTCCCTTATCAGCCCTGTGCAGAAGGATGTGTCAACCTCATCAGAAGGGCAGTGGGGACCACACTGAAATCTCTGCTGCTCCTCAGATCCCAGGTGGCCAGGTGCTGGTTTGATCTATGATCAAGAGGAGTGATGGGATTTGGGGTGCTTTGTGACTTATCTTTGGGCCAGGATGGAGCTGCAGGTCGAGGCTGAGCTTACAGGAGGGAATTAGTGGGGTTAGGAGGAGCTGGTGGGATTCAGAAGTGAAGCCTGCTAGCAAGCAGGCAGAGGCTAAAGCTCTGGTGTGAGAAAGGGGTGGGAAGGGAAAGCTGAGCACATAGGGGTGGGCCAGGGAAAATATTCAGCTTCATCTGAACAGGAGCTAAGGTTTGCAGCTGTGGGCCACACAGAGATGAACAGAGAGGATGGGACAGTGATGTTGGCAAGATGGGGTAGGAAGACTCAATATTTTGCTTTTTCAGAGTTCACCAGTTGTTCTAGACCTGAGAATCGGTCCTCCAGGGAATTCAGTGGTTTGTGTATAGGGACTGGCTTGTAAAGAACAATGCTATGGAGATCTGAGGCTCTCAGACATTGCCACATTGAACTCTGGCTCCGGCCCAGCAGAGAGCAGCCCAGGCTTTGCTCAGGCTTTTAGCTGACTTTCCTTTCAAAAAGGTTTGTTTTCATGCCTCTCTATAATACCTAAAGAAAGCCTGAAAGGTTTGGTTTTGTTCTTTCCCAGTCCTTTTTATGCACCATAACACCACTCCCTGCCCCCAAAATCCTGCCTGAATTTTATTTTAACTTCTAAATGGTGTCACATCTCTTTCTCCTTTGTTTTCCATTAGAAACCTGAGAGGTCTTTTTTAGCACTGCCTTGAATTCAGCTGAGTATTTCCCTGAAGCTAGTTGTGGATCAGCATGAAGTTTAAAAAATTGTTGAAAGGAGCAGAGGAAAAAAAATAAAAAATCCCAAGTTTGTAAAGATCCCAAACAAAAGCTGAGTTCCTATTTGGCCAAGCAGATTTCTACTGGCTTGGCCATTTCCACATCTTAATCCTCTTCCCCATTCTGTGTGAATTAATCTTTGATAAAATACAGAGGCATTTCTTTCTACAAAGCAGAGGGACGGACACACATCTCTGCTGGCAGAGGAGCTTGCAGGAACACAGCTCTTTCTAACAGTTCTGCTGATGTGGGTTGTCGTCAGCCTGTGTCTGACAAAATAGGGGCTTAATATTTCCTGCAACATTTAAGGTTTATCCTTGCCCAGAAAATGCTTCCCACGTGTGCTGCCTTTCATCTGCTGTGATGGAAGTAGCGGGCAGCACGATGAATGAGCTTCCTGCCTGCGGGCAGCAGGTAAGCACATCCCCTTCTGCGCTGTGGCCGAGCGCAACGTGCTGCCTGGGGAGATGTATATATAGCCAGGGTGTAAATATAGGCATTCAGTGGCAGGATGAGGGTTTGCTGCAATGCAAGGTGACTCGGTCAAAGACTGTCCCTTAACTGGGGAGTTCAGTGCTGTACGCGACGCCCCTGTGTCTCATTCTTGGGAAAATAAAGATTGTTTGTGCAGGGAATTACACGATGCTCCCTGTGGGAGCAGACCGAGCTCAGTAACCAAGAATCCATTCTGTGTTCCTATCTGTTTTCTCCATAGATAACAATTTTGAAACTACCTTCTGGATTGCCTTGTTTTTTAAGATACCCTTTGCACTTTTCTACCAGCTCTGGAAATGGCAAGTGCTTGGTTGCTTGCATGCTAGGACCATAGTACCATAGGTTTATAGCATGGTTGGGTTGGAAGGGACCTTAAAGATCATAGAACCATGGAATGGTTGGGTTGGAAGGGACCTTGAAGGTCATAGAACCATAGAATGGTTGGGTTGGAAGGGAGCTTGAAGGTCATAGGACCATAGAATGGTTGGGTTGGAAGGGACCTTAAAACCCCCCAGCCCCACCCCTGCTGTGGGCTGGGTCTCTCCCACCAGCTCAGCCTGCCAGGGCTCCATCCTTGATGTCAGGCAGCCTGAGGGATGGGGCACCCACAGTTTTCTGGGCATGCTGTGGCAGAACATCACTACCCTGAGATTTAGGATAGCCCATAGAGAGAAGGCTGTACCACCACCAAACCTCTGTTACTGAGTTGCAGGGCTGAAGGCTCTAGTCTTGATTAATAGAAATAGTGGAAGGAATATGCTACAAATGTACATGTGCTGTGCATTGGCAGTGCTTTTATGGAGAAAGATTATGATGCTGAGGTCTGCAGAGGAGTGTGCAGGAATGTCATCCCTTGGATGTAAAGTGCTGTCCTTGTGTCTGTTGGTCCTGCGGCCAGGCAGGGTTACTCTGCCCTGCCTTTCTCTTTCTGGTGCCACCATGGAGAACTGCACATAGACAGGTTTCTTTGCTCCTTTCTCCTGTTCTTCATCTCCCCTTCCCTTTCTTCTATTTCTTAACTCCTGTGATGTATGAACTGCAGAACCACTGGAGAATGGCTTCATTTCTTCCTTCTTTTGTGGCCCTCTCAATTATTCCATTTCTCATTGTATATTCTTTTGAAGTCCCCCTCCAAATGAAAAGCAAATATGTGTGCTTACAGGAGCAGTTTGTTTCTGTTTGGCTGGGCAAAACAAGCAGACATTGCAGCAGACACTGACTGCTTCTGCTTGGAGGTCCTGGAGAGGGATTCCTGACACCTACTGTACCCCAAACCTCTGAGTGGTGGTTGTTGTTAAAGCTGGTGGGCTGCCTGTGCTTCAGCATTGCCATAGGTAAATAAAATATAAGAAGACAAATTCCTTAACTTCCATTTACTGCATGTTGTTAGGTAAAAATATTGAGGTTTGGGGTCAGCAGTTGCCTGGTTGTGATTTTACCCAGTATATGAGAGTAGAGATGCACTGTTTTGGTCTTTAGTGGTCGCCTTGCAGTGCTAACTTTTACCAAAGCCAGTTCTCTAAAGTCAAAATTGAAGCATGAATTTGTCTTTGTTGAACTTCAGAAGAAAGAACCTGGGATGGCATCCAGATTTCCAGCAAGCCCTGCAGGTGCTGGGTGAGGAGAGTCATTCTCCCTTCAAGGTACTGGGGACACAGGATCAGGCCCAGGTGGTGTCTTTGTGCCTGAGCTCGAGTCAAGGTGTTGGCTGTGTCTGTACAACAGACCCATCTGAAAGGTCGTGGAGAACCAAAGAGGACTTGAGAGCTAGTTCGGTGCTTGGCCATCGTTGTCAAGGTTGGGTGCAACCAGTAATATCATCATTGTCAAGGTTGGGTGCAACCAGTGATGTCATCATTGTCAAGGTTGGGTGCAACCAGTAATATCATTGTTGTCAAGGTTGTGTGCAACCAGTAGTATCATCATTGGCATGGTTGGGTACAGCCAACAAGTGTCATCATTGGCAAGGTTGAGTGCAGTGTCACTGTTGGCAACATTTGGTGCTACCGAGAGTGCATGTTTTCAAGAAGCCATCTCCCTGCGTGCATGCTTTTATCTGGAAAGCTGGTTGGTTGGTTGTAAAGCTAAGGGCTTTGCACTGCTAGGTGTGGCCTTGGGGGTCTGCTGCCATCCCAGAAGCACACGTCATCATCCCACACTGCTCCACATGGGTGAGGCCAAGCAGCTCCGTGCCTGGCATCACAAAGACCAAAATATGTTTAAGCCAGAAGAAGCTAAGTGTGAGGGGGAAGCACAGCCACTACTGCGTGAGCACCCACCTTGTTGTACAACCACGATAACACTTTTTCAGTCTTTTTATTTTATTTTATTTTATTCTAATTTTTTTTTGTGTTCGGCTTAACAATGAGAAGGCTGCGCCGCACTTCGGTTTTTCCAGTCTGCTGCACCGTGTGACCCCTGTGACTCCGAGTTAAGCCTCATTATATAATGGCGGGCTGTTTTTTTGGAAAACCTCCATTTAATCCTTTCTGAGCAGAATTTGCTGGTTTTGTTTTCTTTCACATCGTCGCCGCGCTTCCCCCCGCCTACCCCTTCCCCGGCGCGCGCACGCTGCAGGCGTCAGTCTGGGAGCGGGGTCCTTTCTTCCTCTTCTTATTTTTTATTTTTATTTTATTCAAGTCTTTAGAGAGAGAGAGAGAAAAAAAAAATGGTTTATTTTCGTTTGCTCGAGCTCCAGCGCCTTTCTCCGCCGCCGGGGGGAAGGACTACGTGATGTGCAGCAGGTATTTTGTGAATGGAGCACAACCCTGTGACTCCCCGTCGCTTGGCCGAAGGGGGGGAGGCAGGGGAAGGAGAGAGACAAAAAAAAAAAGCCCCAGTGACTCCATGCGACTTGCTCTGGCTGGAAAACTTTTTCAGCGCCGCGGTTCCTAAGCCAGGAGGAAGCTTTCTTCTGGCCCAAGAACAATAAAGGGGTCAGCAGCCTGATCCTCCCTCCTACACCCTCTTCCTTCCATTGTGAGGGGTATGTGCAAATATCCCTGGCTGCTTTCTGCTGGGGCCTTGGGGACTCGAGCTGTGCATGTGACATTAAAGAGAGACTCCGGAGCAGCTCTGCGAATTTAGCAGTACCGCAGTGCAAAGAATATAAATAAATAAAGGGAGGAATAAAAAAAGGAAAAGTGGAGTCTCTGAGGTGCTCTATTTGTGGTGTAGCATTAGCACGTTGGAAAAGGTATTCATGGAGAAGGTTCTCAGGAGTATTATGTAGAATCATGGAGTCCCAGCACTTCTCTACCATGCCCACTGACCGTGTCCCCATGTGCCACATCTCTACAGTTCTTGAACACCTCCAGGAGTGGGGACTCTGCTGTTTCCCTTGTCTTTTCCAGTTTAACCCTCACACGATGAGGAGCAGCCTTGCCATGTCCCCCTTGTCATAGGTGCTCCTCCATCGTGTCACAGCTGCATCTTCCCCCTCCATGCCAGAACGATGGGGTGGTTACCAAGGGCACTTGTGTCTCTTTGTGCCCAGGGGCTGCACACAGATGGCAGGACTGCTGCACTTTCTGTGTCTTCTTCACTAAGAGATGTGGTCAGTGGACATGGTGGGGACATATTGATGGTTGGACTTGGGGATCTTGGAGGCCTTTTCCAGCCTTCATGGTCCTGTGATTCTGTGATCTTAGTGGCATTTTCCAACACTTATGATTCTTTGATGCTGTGATTTTTTCACGATCCCAAAGCCACTGCAGAGCACACTGTGTTCTTCCACCACAAACAAACGTACTTCTTCCAGATGTCAGCAGGGCAGCCAGGTGGCATTTGACATCTTCCAGACCTTCCTGAAGGAGCAAGTGCGAGCTGTGGACCTTTGCGAGTACAGTGAGTCGAGTGGTGCACTGATTCGTTTGCTAGAGGGAGAGCTGGATGGTGCTCATCAAATGGAAGGAACCCACCTCTGTTTATTTTTGTTTTTTTGTGCTGTTGGACAGCACGTGTGACAGCTCGCTGGACCTTGGCACCGAGCGGTCGCATGAATCACGACGGTGATTTTGCAGCAAGGCAGTTCCTGCCGTTATTATCTCCTTGCTGTGTCGATAACGTGTCGGCGGCGATGCTCAGGATTTCCTCACGCTCCAGAGCTTTCCTGAAGCGCTGGAGGAAGTCGCCGTTCCAAGATTACACCTCCGTGCTGAGAACTGGGGGCCGGCCGCGAACGTACGTGCGACCTGACATGATCCGAAGAGCGCCGTGACTCCATCCCCCTCGTCGGCCTCTGTGGTGTGAGCGGGCATCAACACGTGCCTCCTCCCCTGCAAACACCGAACCAGGACCCTGGTGATGCAGCTTTTCCTCATCTGGAAGAGGAAATACTGCACGGCTGAGCTTCGCCAGTGGGCCCTTGGAAGTGCATTGCGAGTGTTAGAAGCGTGCGCAAGAATGAATTTGTATTCTGCCTGTCCTCAGTTTCTGAGAGATGCTGGATTCAGGACGTGCATGGAAAGTTTTTTGGCCATGCAGAAGGATACTGAAGATCTGGGTCAGCTTGGAACTTGGACAGGGAAACCCAGGCATCGTTCACAGCTATTTTTCCAAAGTTTCTTGGTTATTTAGTGCCATCAATATCAGTAGCGCAACCAGATCAGATGGTTGATTAGGAGCAGATGGGAACACAGCAGAGGATGGTTGGGAATGGGTTGGATGGGGATGTGTAGGGAAGGGGAGCAGGGCTTGGTGACATTCCATCAAGTCTAGGCTAGTTGCTGCTTCTTAGTAGAATCAGTACTGTTTCTGGAGAAATCAACAGCAAACTTTTGTCTCCTGTCTCCAAGTTTCCAACCTGCTCGTCTTTTCTGCATATGCCTTTGTGTCCTGCCTGTGCAGCCTCTAAGGCTCTAGCAAGGGTAGACGCAATTGGAAAATAACTCATGTGGAAGGGCATAGAAGACAAAGAGTCAGGCAGGAGTCTGGGGAGACCTCTAGCCCATTAGAAGCTCAGTGGCTTCTTGGAAGATTGGTCATTAGGTGCTTCATGGTATGGTTGAGTTGGAAGGGACCTCAGAGATGACCCAACTCCAACCCCCCATATGTGAGACACAGTCTGAACATGTACAGAGAGCCACATGCAGAGGTCATCTTCAGTGAGGCTTGGGAAATGAGGATGGTAACAGACTGTTTCCTGGTCTGCTAAGGATTGTCTCTAGTCAGGAGCTGTGTACAGTAGGTGCAGTCATCAGTCTCATCTTACGTGCTCCTCGTCTCACCAGTTGGGATCGTTTCCCCCATGGAAACCATCAAGAATTTCTGTTATTTCCTTTCCTGAGGCTTTGTTTGGGTGGGGATTTCTGGAAGGTATTTCGCAGGCAGGTATAATTAATGAAAGGCAGACTTTGCCCATGGACAAGGTTTCTGTAGAAGCCAACCATGGTGGTAAAACAGAAACTGCTTGTTGCCTGGTCTGATAGAGGGGAGGTGAGGACAGGAGGAGCCAATAAACCTAGAATCGTCCAAGTTAGACATGAGACACTGGGGCTAAGGCCCTTAGACAGCAAATCCTTCAAATATGTGCTTAATTTTAAGTCCCACTGACTTCAATCTGTTTACCCTTGTGCTTAACTTTAAGCATGTACCTAAGTGCTCTGCTGGCTGTTGGCCAAGGCAAACAGTGGACTTAAAGAGCAGATCCGGGCAAAGCAAATGGTCTGCTGATGTTCTACTGATGCGAGGTGCTCCGTGATGGAGGGGGATGGCACTGACATCCTCAGGCAGATCCCAGCCCTGGTGGGTTGTTCTGTGTTGAGTACTGCAGGAGCGGTGCGTTTCTTTTGGGGAGAACCGACACAATTTCATCTCTCAGCAGGTATTTCAATTTCAGCGTCTCTGCACTTAGCTGCTGTCGCAGCGAAACGCTTCCGTGTCTTTTCCAAGATGGTGTTTTTTCCTCTTAATTGCGAGAAGGAAGAGTTCTGTTGGAGTGGAAGAGCCTTGTTTTATCACCAGGAGAGGAAGCCAGGCAGATAGGCAGCCCGACTCATAAATCTCTGCAGGCATTTGCAACGGCTGCATTAACACTTACAACAAAAAGGACTTCTGCACAAGCGCAGGCTTTTATAACAGCTCCATCTTTGTCTCCAAGCTAATTCCCCACAGCTTTGGTTTCATCGCCATTTTGCTCATCCAGCCTGGACTGGATGGTATCACAACGGTTCTGTCATTATATATCCACGCATCACAGCCACTGAAGCTAATAGCTGCGACCACCACGTGCATGACAGCAGTGTCAGAAAACGAACGGCGTTTTTATGACAGCACCACCACCAGGGGTTAAGGGAAGTCTGCAGCTGGAACAAATATAGTGCTGGTCTCACTTCCTCAATAACTCTGCTCAGGGAGCATGCAGTTGCCAGACGAAAGAAACGTGGTTAGCCATTGAGTCTTTGAGTGCAGCTCAATTTCCCCCTCCAACCCATGGAACTCATATTAACCTCCAGCTTTTCTTAGCTGGTGGGAAATTTTTTTAATATTATTATTTTAAATTTAATTTTTTTTTTTGGCCCCTTTTGTTGCTTGGGTTTGCTCTTCACTTGATGTTCTCCCTGGCTGAGAGCCGTGGGTCTTACAGGAATCTTTGTGCTCTTGGTAAGGAGAGAGGGGCCGAGGCTGCTGAGCACAAAGAAGCCTGATGAATTGATTTTGAAAGGGCTTGTGGTATTGTCTGCCCATGGAAGCAGGTGGGCAAGGAGCTGGATGGAGGCAAGGTGCTTGTAACCCCAGCAGAGCTAAAAAAGCCCTACAGGAAGGGCTTATCCCCCCATCAGAGCTCAAATAAGCCCTACAAGAAGGACTCATATCCCCAGCAGAGCTAAAAAAGCCCTGTAAGAAAGGTTCCTACCCCTAACAGAGCTGAGAAGGCCCTACAAGAAGGGCTCCTTCCCCCAACAGAGATAAAAAAGCCCTACAAGAAGGGCACCTTCCCCCAGCAGAGCTACAAAAGCCCTATAAGAAGGACTCATACCCCCAACAAAGCTAAAAAATCCTTGTAAGAAAGGCTCCAAGCCCCAGCAGAGCTGAAAAAGCATTAGCTGGGAGGAGTGGCATGATTCGTTTGTCATATTTTATTACTGGCTTTTTTTTATCCCCTCTTGTTTCTAACAAAACACAGCCTGGAGGCACTTCATCAAATGCAAAATGAACTGGTCAGGCGTCACCCAGCTCTTGACAGCCGTCACAGAAGAGATCATAGTGCTTGTTTTCACTGGTAGAAAGGCTGATGTGTGCCTGGAGCCTGAAGAGCAGGAGCTGTCCTTGTGTTTGGTTGAGGTTCATCCTTGACAAGGGGTGGGAGAGCAGATTCTGCTGTCCTGCTGCCTGCCCTGTAGTAGATTTTGGATAAAAAGCAGTTTTTCGGGGCTGTTTTGGTGTATGTGTGTGTAAGTGTCTTTACAAATGTCACATTTGGAGACTGCTGTGAAGCAGCTACCAGTTTTGCTTTTCTTGCTACCCAGATCCAATGTGACTTTACTCAGAGATAGGGCATGGGAATGAGACCTCTCCAAGGGCGCAGTGTGGTTTCTTGGGGATTAAATCAATGTGTATGCACTGGGGTATGTTCTGAGCTGTGGCAGTGCCATGGGATCCTCTCTTGTTCTTTTTGGGCTGGGCTGGCCAAAGTGGAGACTTGAGAGAGGAGAAAAACCATTTCTTTGTGGTGTGGTCCCAAGGAAAATGTGTTGGCTGCGTCTTGGGAGTCTGAGAACAGGAATATCTATTGTGTGGGAATGCTTCAAGCACAATGTGAGGGGCTTGAAGAAGGAAAGGACATTGACATTCTGCACAGCTTGTTTCAGCCAGGAAGGTGCCAGTGCTGAGCCTGTGAGAAGGGTGGAGCAGAAGGGACAGCCAACGGTGTGACCCAGTGGTAGTTGGGGTCCCCATGGCTTCAATGGCGTAGGGTATGGATGACAGCAAGATAAGCCAGCTCCCTTGGACAGAGACCTGTGCTTTGTTCCAAAACCCACTGAAGTCTGATCAAATCCATTGAGAGATTAAAAATTCAGCAGGGAAGTCTGCGTTCTGCCCATGGTCCTGTGAAAGATGTCCTCTGCTCGTGCCATGTGCCAACATGGTGCAGGCTGACTGGTGCCCCGGGGAAGCAGCTCTGCATATCTGGGTATGCAAAGTGGGATCTATGGGCTTTGAAGGAGACAAGAGATGGGGAAAGCTAGATTTGGGAACGTGGAAAATAACAGAGGAAGAATAGACTTTAAAGAAATGCGCGGTCCCAGAGGGACCAAAATAGCTGAAGTTACCAAATATTCCCATGGCAACATCACAACACTGTAAGTTCAGGCCAAAGCCATTCCTCCCTCACCCCCAAATTAGCAGCAGCCGAGCAGAATGCAGGAAAAGCTTTTTGGAGCGGTGCAGCCCTTTCTCATTGTCACTGTGAGCTACCCGTGAGCAGATGTCTGCCCCAAAGCTCTCCAACCCACAACAGCTTTGTCACCGTCACCCAGTGTGAGGTGGTCAGTGATGGAGTTGCTCAGGGAGAGTCCCACAGCTGAACCCCAGGTTTGAAGGGAGCAAAACCAGGGGACCACAGCGTTAAATCCATGCTCTCTGACACCGTCGTTGAGTGCTGAAGGTGATGCAGCATGTAAGGCTGCAAGCAGCGCTGTGGCTGTGTCTGTATTTACTGGATATGCGTATTTATTTCTGGATGGGACTTACTGCTGACAGTAAGGCTTATTTTCAGGCATGACCGGGCTAGAGGAAATGCATACAAATAAACAATAAACCTAAACAACGCTGAAATAACATCAGTGAAAACAATCAGAGTTACTTCCAGTCGCAAAGTATTGTTCCCGTTTTGCTTGGACATGGGAAAAAAGCTCTGTTTCCTAAGTCAGATTGTAACTGAAGGTGGATTTGCGGATTCTGGTAACAAAGGGGATTTCTTTTGTCTGTTATTTATACTCTTCCTATGGCACCGCATGTCTGTATCGGTGCATCTGGAGTGCCTGGCTCCAGTGCTTCCAGCCTGCACCTTGCTCTGTTGATGGCTCTGTGTGTGCCTGCAGCTCCACCTGGATTTTCAAGTTTTATCATCTCTGAACTGTGTATAACTCGGGAGCATTAAAAGCAGACCCCAGAAAACTCGCTGTCAGTCATCGACAGAAGGTTCAAGGTGCACTTCACTTGTAGTGTCATGGAATTGTAGAGTCAGCAATGGTTGGAAAAGACCTCCAAGATCCAAGTCTGCCAACAGCCTACCACCACCAGGTCCCCACTAGACCATGTCAGTTAGCACAAAATCTAGATGTTTCTTGAACAGCTCCAGGGATGGTGACTCAATCTCCTCCATGGGCAGCCCTTTAGTACTCTGCCTAGTTATTCTAATGCTTTAATTGCATTATTAATTGCCTTCATCCACATGGGCAGCTTCAGACTGGGCTGTTCTGCTGTTCTCTTTGGCTTTTGTTTTTATATAATCACAGAATCATTAAGGTTGGAAAAGCCCTCTGAGTTCCCCAGCTCGCCCCCACCATGCCCACTGACCACATCCCCAGGTGCCACATGTGCACAGTTCTGAAACATGTCCTGGGACAGGGACTCCCCCACCTCCCTGGGCAGCCTGTGCCAGCGTATCCCTGCTCTTTGGAGAATAAACTATTCCTTATATCCCTTTTATCCCAGGGCTGCATGCAGTGGGTGAAGTTGGCACTGTGTATTTAATTTTCTGTCTAGTTGGGTGTCCACACTGCCACGAGCTGATAGCAAACTGGAGAAAAGAGGTGGGAAGAGACAAAGCTCTGTGACTGCATGTGTAGAGCCTGCAACTCATTAAAACACCCCCGGATTTGGGAGAGGGAACGCATAAACTGTCAGTAGCTCTCAGCAGATGGGATCGCAGGAGTTTGCATCCCTGGGGCAATATGGGAGGGCAGCCCTGTAGGAAATAGGTCAGAATTTTCTAGTGGAAACTAAGGAAGGAATGGTATTTAGCTGTGACCATCCCAATCCCCATCGCTCATCTGTGTCCCAGCTCTCTTTTTTTTGTGTGTGTGAATAATCTCCGAGGCGTTCACCACACACTCGCTGCACCTCTGCACTCAGCCTTTGCTGGCAGTGCACGCTTATGGCACACTCCCCAAAGATGCAGTTAATCAGGAAATCCTCCAAACCGGGACATCCCCCAAGAAACAACTTCCTATGCCTCCCATGTGATGGGCGTGCTGCTCCGTGCCATGATTCATCAGGCAGGCACGTCCTACCCCATGATCTGCAGAGCATCCCTCCTCCACTGTCGCCGCAGTGGCAAAGAGTGGAGATCTTTGCTCTCATCCCCTTGGCCAGCTCAACAGCTGAACCGAGCTCTGGCTCTGATGACTGAGCATGGCGTAAAGGTGTTACATTTTCTCTTCATTTGGCACTGGGTCATGAATTAAATGGTCTTTACGATCTTTTCCAACCCAACCCAAACCATTCTGGTCCTATGCAGAAAGGAGCAGCGATGGATTCCTTATTCAGAAGCAGCTATTCTAATAGCACCTTCCAGGAAAAATGAATAGCTTGCAATTTGAAGGAACAGATTTATCACTTCAATTTTAATGGAGAGGAAATCATTTATAGGGCCCTTCCTGCCATTGTTAGGTATTTTCCATGGCTTCCAAATCGGGTCAAGGCTTTGGTTGGTGCCACGGCCCTTTTTTTTCAAGAGGCAGAAAATTCCCCTCGTGTCAGAGAGGAGAGAGGATGGCAGGCTGGTTCGGTGGGAATTCCTGGAAGGGGAAGAGGTCCAGGCAAGCAAGTCTGCCAGGAGATGGCTTTGGCCAGAGTGCTGACAGTGGTGACAATTGCTGGCCTTGGTGATGGTGTCGGTCCCCATGCTCTTGTGTGTGGCCTGACTCTAGAAACATTATTTTCTGAACATGCTCAGTGATGGCACATGAAACCCCTCGGGTACCAGAGCATGGAACTGGCACAAAAAAAATTGTAATAAATACATTTGCATCTCTGTGCTGTTCCCTTCTTCCCATATCTGCAGCAAATGATCCGTCGTATCAGTGGATAAAAGCCTTATTGTGACACATTACAGGCATGATTTCTGTGGGTTGTTTCTGGAAGTACAATATCTGTTTATTTTTCTGCCCTGCCTCTAGCCACAATATTTCTGCTGTTGTCATGCAGGGAGACGGCTGCATCTTCCATAAACCCAACCCCACCCATCGCTTCCCACCGCCTCAGAAAACAGATCCCACCCTGAGCTCAGGGTGCAATAAAATAGAGCAAAGCTGCCGGCGTGTGCTGCCAGCCTAACGACCTGTTTGCTCAGCCCAGGCCTTCTGCCACCGTTTGCTTAAGATAAGGAGGGGTGGAGATGTTTCTTGAGGGCACAAAGGCTCTTTAGATAAATCTCCTGTGGACTGACACACTCAGATCATTTCTTTTCCTTCTCCCATTGCCCCAGCCTTGTTTTTCTCTCCCATGTGTCCTGTTGCTTTTATCAGCCTTTTGTTTGCTGTGTTTCACATTTGGGTCATCTCTGTGTGCTTGGCTGTCTCAGAGCTGTGAGCATCTTCTGCAGAAGGGACTGAGTGGGCTTCTGGGGTGAGAAAGGTCACTTCACAGGGCAAGGTCTCACATTCTGGGAGTCAAGCTGCATTAGGCAGATGCAGACACCATGGAGATGAAACAGTGCATCATAGAATGGTTGTGTTGGAAGGGACCTTGAAGATCACAGAATCATGGATTGGCTGGGTTGGAAGAGACTTTGAAGATCATAGAACCATAGAGTCACAGAATGGTTGGATTGGAAGAGACTTTGAAGATCATAGAACCATAGAGACACAGAATGGTTGGGTTGGAAGAGACTTTGAAGATCATAGAACCATAGAGTCACAGAATAGTTGGGTTGGAAGAGAGCTTAAAGATCATAGAAGCATAGAGTTGCAGAATGGTTGGGTTGGAAGAGAGCTTAAAGGTCATAGAACCATGGAGTCACAGAATGGTTGGGTTGGAAGAGACTTTGAAGATCATAGAACCACAGAATCACAGAATGGTTGGTTTGGAAGGATCCTCAAAGAACACAGAACCACAGAATGATAAAACAGTTGGATTGGAAGAGACCCAAGACCCTCGCAGCCTCAACCCCTCACCATTCCCACTTGTCCAGTCACTATAGACCATGCAGAGAAGCGCTTGCCAGAGGCCACCACCTCTTCTCCAAGAGCTGCTTTTGCAAAAACATCTGAAAATGAATGTACCCATCACAAGAGAGCTGATCTCCAGGGGACTGGCTCAGGGAGCCCCTTCTCTCACAGAGCTGCTGGTCTTCCTTCTGTTTGGAATTCAGATTTGACGTATGTGTAGACACATGAGAAGTCCCATGGGCTTCACAGGTTCTTCTCCGAGTTCACCACCACATAAACCACGGAGTGTTTTGCTCCAAATTGAAAATTAGCGGTGCTTCCAAAGACCACGGGCTCCTTGTTCTTTACTTTTCCCACACCTCTCACTTCCAGAGCCAGTGGCACTGACATGTTATGTACTCAAGCCACCTGTGAATAAAAGTCAAAATAAAACCATGGTGGGAGAGAGACCAAATGCAGTTTCACTGCCCACTAACAAGCTGCTAAACATCTCTGTGCTGGGCACGTGCAAAGAATTGTAGGTGTTCTTGTGGACCCATTGCAGGGCACAAGGTGGTCCTCTGCTTTGCACAATTTCTTTCTTTGGTTTTGCCCTCGGGTTTCACCTTCACAAAGCATCTGTTTGCCACAGGTTTGGAATAGATAATCTTTATGGATCCCTTCCGATTTGGGATCTGCTGTAAAGTTGGAAGAGCTGTTACATGTCTGCGTTGCCCTCGGTGCGCCAGCTCCAGCTTCCAGCACTGCACTGCACAACCTGGGGTAGGGAGCAGCCTGCAGACAAAGCAAAGAACACACATGTCATAAAAGCGTGTGCCGTGCCCTTGGGACTCTGGCCTGCACCCACCCCGTGCCCTCACCTCCTCCAGGCACTCCGCCCTCCTTGGAAGTCGCCGATATTTCCTTTTACATCAGCTCCCCGCATGAAAAAAGTCGACTTTTCTCCCCTCCAAATTTAGCTCTGCTTAAGCACTGAAATAGACAAGAGTAGGGACCGGTGACGTTTTTTTTCCAAAACATTGTCTCATGCCTGGGACCGAGGAAGGGAACTGCTCAGCTTGGAAGCGAGAAGCCTGCTTCTCCTCAGGAGCACACTACGTTCTGTTTGGGCTCCTTGGGCTGGGGGATGTGTTCCCATGCAATTAATCCACCCCTCCTTGGGCATTCCCATGGAATTAACCCACCCCTCCTTGGGTTGGGGGATGCATTCTCATAGAATTAACCCACCCCTCCTTGGGTTGGGGGATGCATTCCCATGGAATTAACCCTCCCCTCCTTGGGTTGGGTGATGTAATCTCGTGGAATTAATCCTTTCCTCCTTGGGCTAGGAGATGTATTCCCATGGAATTAACCCATCCATCACACCCTCTGGATGCCCAAGGGCTGAGGAGGAGCTGCATGACACCACTTTACCTATGGTTTCTTGGAACGAGCAGGAATACAGCTCCCGAGATGTAATGACGACTCATAGGAAATTGGCACTTTGGGTGCTCGTGCTCTGCAGAGGTGGTTTCAGTTTTCAGGGTAGTTGTATTTTCACGTGTTTCTGAAGGGCAGTTTGAATTCTTAAAAATACCCCAAGCTTAGATGTGTTAGTGCAACATTTGGAAGCAGTCTCACTGAGTATTGTGCTATTTTTTGACTCGTTTCCTAAACAAGTAGAGCTGTTGTGACTGAGCAGTGGGTCTGCTCCCTCCTTTCCTTTTCCCATTCACTTTGGTTCTCATCAGCCAATTGCAAGGAGGAAAGGACTCTGAGATTTAAGCTGCTGCAATACATTTGGCAAAAAGAAGTGACCAAATGGATGAGAAGAGCTCAAACTGCAGCGTCCAGTAATGGAAAAGCCTCAGTATAATTTAAAGCAGCTTGACATCAAAGATTTCCAGGCTCTTTTCAGTGATGTCCAGGCTGATTCACCAGCTTGATGGATAAGAGAGATCACTGTGGAAGTAGAAGGAGTGAGTTTTATGAGGCTTTTATTGCCAGCCTGGGAAGTACAATGCTACATAAATAAAAATCATTGTGGTTATGACAGCTCTGTAGTCCCTGGAAAATAAATAATGCTTTGCACTCACACAGTGCCTTTCCTCCAGGAAGCTCAGAGCTCTCTACTTGCATTAATGAAACATCAAGATGCTCATAGTAGGGTGATAATATGGAGTTCCCTTGACCAGACAGTGCACCACATCAGTAAGGGGAGACCTGACACCTTCACTGGGGAGAGGACAAGGCAGGGAAGCTGCACCTCTGCCTCCAGCTTGCCTTGGGCAAGACACTTTCTGTTCTGGTCAGCCCAGTAGGTGGATGGCACTCTTCCCTTCCCCATGGACTCCAATCAATGCCTGTTGTATCCTGGAGCTGAATGTTGCTTTTCCCTGTTTTCCAGGGTTACCACCCGCTGCCTCATGAAGCTGAAATCGCACACACCAAAAAGCTGTTCAGAAGGAGGAGGAACGACAGGAGGTAAGTGGAACCTCTCTTTAAAATCCTTTTTGGCCTCTTCCTTCTCATTGCACATCTTTCCCCACTGTCTCATGGAATGTCTTTGGACACTTCCATCCCTGGAGATGTACAATGCCATGAATGGGGCAGCCAGCCCACAACAGGTGTGGGACTTGGGGGGGCTCTAAGGTCCCTCCAACCCAACTCATTCTTGTGGAGCAGTGATCCTCAAGGTCCCTTCCAGTCCAACCTCTCTATTGTTCTGTGATCCTCCAGGTCCTTTCCAACCCAAGCATTTTATGGTTCTGTGCTTCTGTGACTGTCACCCTTTAGCAGTTTTCACCATTGAGCTAATCCAAAAACCATTACTGTAGCAGTGACAACCAGAAAGTGAAGTGTCTTATCTCTCCCCAGCCTTTGAAATCTGGGGTATAATCTCTCTTGCTCTTGGAGCACTAATAAGGTCTGGAAGGCCTGTCTGACCCCTTGCACATATTCCAACATAGGCAGATCCCCACTCTTCCATTAAAAAAGGCAGCTGCGAGGTGTTACCTGTAAAGGCTTTGAGTCCCTGTGGCTTGCTCCTTCTCTTTCCATTGAAGAGCAGAAGGTACTGATTTTCAGAATGGATTGAGCATGGTTTGGAGCAAGATGTCTGTGTGAAGGAGGAGATGTGCTCACAAGGCAGGCAGCTGAATTCCTGTAGCAGTGGTGGTTTCAACCTATTGAGTTAATTTAATGGTATATTTAATTGTATAAGTTGCATATTTAGTTACACAAGGGTATCTTGTCTCTCAGGGAGCAGCCAGTGGCTTCTCTACATTGAGGTATGATGTCTGCTGGACTGAAAATTGCTGCCTTGGGCTGCTACTGGGAGTTGTGGGGCAAGGGACTGCCCCAGAGCAAATATCTGAGTGGGAGGATGTGCAGGGTGATGTCCCAGGAGCAGAGCTGGATTAGGGCAACCCAAGGTTTTACATCACTGTCATGGTTTTATGATTTATGATTCTGTGACCACCACCTCAGGAAGCACACTGCTTTGTTTGAGGTCCAGGAGAAGATTGCTGGGGAATGGGGAACTCTTAAAGTTGACACCATCATCATCCCTTTGGTTCTCTTGCCTCTTGTTGGCTGTCGGTGGGTGCTTGGAGGTCTGCCCGCGAGAAACGCAACTCTGGGACTCAGAGACAGTGGTGTAAAGACCTGTGAGTTAATTAATCTCGTCTTTCCATAATGCTCCCAGAGTATAGAGAGGTGAGACCTTTCCCCATCTCTCCTCAGCGTGCTCCTGTTGCTTTTGGTAACAAGTAATGTCCCTAGGTTTTCTCCCGCACTGTCCCAATTAGCTTCCTGCATTTAACTTGGCTTTACACTTAAATGATAAGGAAAAAACAGTCTGGCTGTTTTGTTTTCTTTTTGTTTTGGATTTTTTTTTTAATTATTATTTTTTTCTTTGGGTGTTGTTTCTAATGAGATTGAGAGCTAGGGGAGGCAGAAATATCCTCCCTCCCCGGAGAGCTGCGGGTGGCTGTCAGGGACAGTTTCCTCTTCCTGAGGGTTGTATAAGCACTGCTGACCCCTCATGCTGACACTGAAAGCCATTTGGGGTCATCTGGGGTGACAGAAGGAGGGTGGGCACCCTGCCGTGCTCCCTGCTCACTGTCCCCAACCCCATGGCCACCACTGAGGGACATCTCCAGGGCTCTTCCACGTTTTCCCACCACTGGGATGAGAGCAGTGCTACGTGGGGACAGCCCACAGGACGGTGACCGCCGGCTCAGGGCCAGGCTGGGAGCGTCCCAGATCCGCCACTGGCTCCAGGAGAAGTGTAGGCAAGCTGTGATATATTTCTTTTCCCATTCTATTTCATTTTACAGACCCTCGGGGACTCTCAACCACCTACGGTGATTAGTTGGACTGATTAAACAGCTTTTCCTCTTGTGGCAAACTCCCTTTGTGAAGGGTTTTCAATAGCCACACAGCCCGGGACATTGTTCCTGTACAATTTCCTTTCAAAACACCATAAAGGGCACTCCACCACTTTACCCTGCAATAAAACATGACAGGAATCAGTTCTGCCCAACCCAGTTCTGCAAGGGCAAAATCTCCCCACTGGGGAGGACGTATGGAGGGATGAGCGTAGCAGGCTGCACGTTGCCAGAGCATCCTTTGGGATAAGGAGAGGGAAAGCAAAAGTTTCCACTTGTGTTTTTTTTTATGGGCTTTTTTTTTTCTTCTATTTGTTAATACAAGGATGCAGGGAAGTCACAACTAACTTAAAACCCAGAGAAATAAGTTCTTTGCACATCTCTGCATGTGCAACCTTGCCAGCAGTCTGGGAGTGATGAGGATGCTCTCAGGAATGCAGGGCACACAGTGCAGGGCCACGAGAGGTATTTCTGCTGAAGAACCACATTGCCATGATGAAAAGTAAGTGACAGCTGGCCACCTGATGCAGACTGGGAAGGTCTGCCATGATTGCCACCTAGTAAGGAGCTGGGCTGTGGTGGTCTGACTGTACAGTAATTCCAGCAGAAGGTCCAGCAGCTCCACAGATGCCATCTGAAGATCGATCTGGTTTGTCTCTAGCATCAGCCCTGGACTGGATGACCTCAGAGCCATGTTCCTGCCCCAAAAACAGTAGAGAGAGACAAAAAGTACATGTGTGAGTCTGCACGTGCAGAGCAGGAAGACATGTCTACCTTCTCTACCAGCCTGATCTGCCTGGACAGGTATGGTACAGAGGGGTTAAGAGATACTCATCTGAGCAAATTTAATCCTTTCCTTCCATTGTGCCTTTTCTTAATGCCAGGAGGCAGTGGCAGGAGCAAGCTGAGTGTGTTTCCCAGCTGCAGGGTTCACCTCTCTATTGAGAGCAGCGTTGGCATTACATAAAGCCTGTACAACACAGGACTTTTTATTCTCTTTTTTTATGATCTTGGCAACTGACGTGACCTCTGTACTGGAGACTAAATTTAACCTGAATTGCCCAGCTGCCAGTAGACTTTATGGCATCAGGAGGCTTTGCAGGTTGTTTTTCTCCATCCCTGCAGCTGATTGAAAGACCTGCATGCCATCAGCAGGGCACTTCACTGTTACTCAACAGAAATTGAGGTCTGTTGGATAAGCTTGGGGTTTTATAATGTCACTAGTACTATGAGGAGCACGTGGGAGACCTCTCTGCAGTTCTCACCTTTAGCAGAGACTGCTGGGATTCACCTCCAGGATCGCTGCTGCTATTTTGGATGCCAGAGCGTATTGTGAAACCTGCACAAGGATGGGCTGGGAGCCAGACAAAGTGCTGTAGGGCATTCCCAGTGATGCTGACGTCTGGATCCTACTGCATTGTCCATAACTAGGTTGGCCATGTTGTGCTAGATGGTCTTGATTATCTAGATTATCTCAGTGTCCCTTGCAGTCCAAGCCACTCTGTGATTCCATGCTCAGTGGAGATGCAGTCATTGGCATTTGAAGGATGGTTCTTGCCAATCAGATGTCTGTATCCTAAATTCTGGCCCCCCCCAGATCAGAAAGGACAGGTGTCTCCTAGAAGGAGCTCAGCAGGCAGCAACAAAGATAATTAAGGCCAAGAACAGGTTTCCATGCTTTATTACACCTTCCCACGTTGACCTGTGCCAAGCAAGTCTGAAAAACAATGAGTTGTGGGAGCAGTGGAACCACAACATCTCACTACGGAGAAAGCACTGGGATTTGTTTCTGTTCTGTCTTCAGCAAGAATGTAGACTTCGAGGCTGGACGTCCCATCCTCTCCCATCTCATGGAGGAGACATCTTAACAAATTGCACCTTCTTCTGGAGGGTTTCTTCTCCACTGGTGGGTAACTAGGTGTGGACATGTGCCTCATCTCAAGTCAGGCACTGCGGGCACAATTTGAGCATTCCAGACAAAGCACGAGCTCGTCGAATCCTTGGGGTTAGGTAGGATTCTGCGTGATGTACATTGAGCTGTTGGCTCTGGCTAAGCTGTGCTGCTTGGATATGGTCCTAAAGGTTAAGAGGAGAGAGATACATATACATAGGTGTGCCACGGGCACTTGAGAGTGTGGGAGGTCCAGTTTTGAGCTGGAAATATTGATGGGATTGATAAGAAGATCCCAAGCATCGCTCAGAGCTTATCATTCAAGGTACTGACTTGACAGCTCTTTCCATCAGGCTGGTGGCCTGTATTCAAGCAATTTCCATGCTGCTTTTCGAGTTGTTTCCAGAGCCTCTCCCATGCTGTTCTATTCGTGGCCAGTGCTCGGGCATGTTTCACAAATAAAAATAGTGGCAGGAATACCTCTCGCCATGGATTTTAGGCCTGCACGTTATTTTGGGTGAACGTGAAGGTGAGCTTGTTTCGTGGTGGATATTAACGTGTCGTTTTTAGTGCTGGGCGATTTTGGAAAAGCCTCAGAAGGGCTGTTCCCAGAGGTCAGCAGGACAAAGCTCTCCTGCTGGGAGAGTGAATAGAAATGAGTTCATAATTACAGAGGATAGAAGTGACGCGTTGGCTTTTTCACTGTTTTAATTGAGGTTTTCAGAAAGGAAGAGAACTTGAAACAATACAGAAATGTCTTTTGTTCTTACAGGGCCATTTATTGAGGGGTTCGCAGTGAGTGGAGAGGATGTTTATTAAAGAAAGCAACAATATTGAGGCGTTATTTTGGTGCAGAATTGCTGTTCCTTGCTGGAACAAAGCAGAATGTTTCAGACAGACTGTGTGCTCACTGAAAACCAGCAGCAAGCAAGACGGCCTGCAGTTCTTTATTGAGTTCAACAAATGGTTTTGGAACAGGAGAAAGAGAGGAAGGGAAGGAGATGAAAGGGTTGAAATATCATGGGCCTAAAGCCCTCTCATGGCCCTACAGCCCCTCATGGCCCTACAGCCCCTCATGGCCCTACAGCCCCTCATGGCCCTACAGCTCCTCATGACCATAGAGCCCCTCATTACCCCACAGACCCTCATGACACTACAGCTCCTCACAGCCCTACAGCTCCTCCTACAGCTCATAGAGCCTTTGGACCCCTCTCTCAGCTATAGGGTTTGGCTTTGTGTGCTGTGTGGACACAGTAGTCCCTGTGTGTCCCTTTGAACTCTGAACTCTGTGACTCTGACCACTGAGGCAGTGTCTGGCTGGAGGTTTCAGTTCTCCGCACCATCCCATCTCTTCCATGCCCTCCTGGCTGCCAGGACTTGGAGCCACCATGGGGCTCTCCTTGGGGACCCAGAGCAGACACCCCAAGCCCATCAGGGGAATCCCATCCAGGACCTGAAGCAGCACTCACACACACATACTCAGTGCTCTTCGCTTGTATGCCATGGAAACAGGCGGCCTGCAGTGTCAGCGAGGTGTTAGTTACAGGCAATTTACGGACAGATCACTGTTTCATTCATTTTGATTGTCTGCAGCATCGCTGTGAGTTATTACACTAAATTAATTGTCTGAACTGCAGGTCCCCAGAGGCCAATATTGTCTCAGTGGTTTGTTCCTAAAAGGGCTCAGCTGGGTGATTGCGTTACTGCGGCTTAATGAATGGCCGCACGTGCGCCGGCGCTGCTAATTGCCCATGCTCCTGGCATTGCATGCAAAGCATTGTGCTGCAAATCCTGCACCCAGCCCTGAGATGGCTCGCCTTATTGCATGGTGCCACAGGACAAGCATGTGCACACTATGGTGCAGCATCACTTCCCATTTGCGGTCAGCTGTGATCTCAGCTGCCTTTGGGCAGTGCCAAGACATCTGGCTCCGTGCTCGTAGCTTGACATGGTCAGAGGACATGGTGGGAGTGGGTCAGGGTTGGATTTGGTGGTCTTGGAGGTCTTTTTGAACCTTAGTGACTGTATGAGTGGACATGGTGGGTGTTGGTCAGGGTTGGACTTGATGATTTTGGAGGTCTTTTCCAGCCTTAGTGATTGTATACTTCTGTGAATGGGCATGGCGGGGGGGTGGGTTGGGGTTGGGCTTGATGATCTTAGTGATCTTCTCCAACCTTTGTGATTCTGTGATTCCATGATTCTGTGGCTCTGTGGGGCCAGACACCAAGAGGAGCTGTGTCCCTGCAGTGCTCTCCCCTTCTCCATGAGTTTGCAGGGAGTTTTTTTGTGCCCCGTAGCTCCTGGTTGGTTTTCCTTCGGTGATTTTGTCTGTTTGCTTTGTGAGCCCATGTAAACTCCTGGTACTCACAGCTCCTATAGGCTGGCTGCATATAGCTTACATAATACCATATGCTAGATCAGTGTTACTGTGAATTATTTGAAGAAATAATCTTTTGTTTATTCTGAACTGTCTTTCTTTTGGTATCATGAGGTATAGTCTAGAAGTGCTGTGTGCTGTGCCTACCTTCCATCTCCTGCTCTGCACACAAAGCAAGAGTCAGCACTTAAGACAGGTTTTGCAATTTTGCAAGTGAAATCAATGCTCCAGAATCACCCACCACCCAAGGCAGTGGGGATGCTTTGGTAGATGTTGATGTGACCTGTTCATTTTCAAGCAACCTGCCTGGAAAGTCCTCAAGAAGAGTCATGGTGGAGTCATCCCGGGGCTGATCCCAAGAAAAACAGTAAGAAATGAAACCGCCACATCATGCTTTCAGCAGAGCATCCTCATGAAGGACACCAGGGCCAAGGCAGAGAAGGAGCTGTGGTTGCACCGTCCTCTGCTGCAGCCCTGGCAGCCAGCATGCGGCCAGCAGTTAACCGCAGCACCTCTGAGCCTACTATCAAAATGGCTTTCTCTTTGGTGGAGCATTTCCAGCTCCTCAGTGCCAAAAATGCTCTTATTTTACATAGAATTCTACCCCAAACATGCAGCAGGAGAGTGTCTACCACCTTTCCTCCTCCCTGCAAGCCCTGTGGGAACATTGGCCTCACAGACCCAGGGCTTCCTGGCACGGCTGCTGTGGGAAGGGGTTGCCAGATCGAGTTGTTTGGGCTCTTGTTGCAGAAACAATCTTTCTGTCTGACCCCAGTTAGCAACTGATGTTTGCAAAATAAAGAAGTCAAGGCACTGGAAATACTTTCCATTCCCACTCTTGTCTCTGCCCAAAATATTAGTATTAAAAATATTGCATCTATTATATGCAGCTAATATCTCTGCTGGCACGTAAATCACCCAGGGATTTTTCATCTCCATATTAAAAAAAAAATAAAAAAAAATAAAAAAGACAAGTGAACTCCGCTCTATTTTTGGATATTCGTTAACTGTTTGATTTCCATTTCTTCCTACTAGAGCCATAGAAGTCTGGCTCCAGGGGCAGGGATTTTGCACAGTGCTGACACCATGGCACTACTCTGACCATTCCCTGTGCTCCAGATCATCTCAGCTTAAAGCTGGAGGTACTGGTCCCCAGGCAGCAGTAGTCCCCAGCTGCAGAAATTGACCCAGCTCTATCCATCACCCTGGGCTACATGTTCCCATCCACACGCACCATCAGCCATGATGAGAAACTCATCCTAGAGGAAGTCAGTTTTTAGAATGTATTGTTCCCTGACACAACAAGCATTGGTAGTAGCCTGAGGAGCAATGCAGGGTTAGGGAGAACGGGAGAACATTAAGCTGTTGGCAGGGGAACAGATGTATTGAAACATGCCATTTGGGCAGGTCTGCCTTGGGATCATCAATAAGTCAACACCCAGATCAGTCCTAGCTTCCAAAGCTCTGGTGTTAAATGCCAGAACATCCAACATCTTTTCTGAAGAAGTTTGTTGAGTGCTGGCTGAAGGCTTCTGGTATACCTAGGTTAAAGCATCTCAGCTGCTTGGGTTGGTGTTGTACCACATCCCCACGTTGGAAGTCATTGCTTACCATGGACCTGGGATCAGCTCATGTGTCTGGACAGCTGTTAGGAGGTCCTGTCAAATCTTGCTTTAGCTTCTGGAGGAAAGACATTTATTTCTTCGCTCAAAAGCTCTGGTATAAATAGGATATGGAAAAACCTAGGATGTTTCCTTGCTGTGGGTCAAAGAGTTGCGGAGGTCTGTAGGGGGACAGCTGAGCAAAACAGCAGCAGGTGGGGTCCATGTGTGCTATTTAGGTTGTGTCTTTGGGGACAGGATCGTGGAAAGATGGGACTGTGTCTGGGAGCCGTGCATCTTGGCGTGGGTTTACATGTTATATCTCTTAGGATTAGCTGATCTCAGGATAACCGATTGGTCCTGGTGTATTTTTACAGGGGGGAGCCTGGAGTCTGGGATATAAGCTCTTTTACTGCAAAGCAGTAAAGGATGAATCTGTATCCATTCTGCTCACGTTCTTAACCAGTCGTCCAGGATCCGTGTTTGTTTGAGCTCAGCAGATTTTTGGGAAGCATTCCCTGCTGTGGTTATGTTTCAGATTTGAACTGCTTCAACTAAAATAGATTAATTTCCTTGTCACTGTATTTCCCTGTGATTTTCATGTAGTTTTTGCTATAATGTTTATGGTACGCTAAGAATCCAGAACCTTAATTCCGAGCGAAATAGCCTATGAAGAAAACCATTTCCGAGCAATTTCTACATTCAGTCATTGCAGTGATTTCTACACCCGTCTGGGCAGCCAGCCTTGAGGTCTGGGGTTGTCTTCCTCACTGGTTGCTCACTTTGTGCAATGGGCCATGTCCGGACGTCCCTAATGATTTGTGGGAGATCCAGCGAAGTGTTTAAAGAGCTGTTTTGGAGCTATCTCAAATGCCATCAGTATTTAGGATGTCTTTCCCAAGCTGGTGTTGCAAAACAGCTATTTAAATTCCTCCTGAAGATTGGTTTCCATGAAGCCTAGAAGAAAATAGCTGACTCAGGCAGCCGGGCATTGCAGCTTGTGAGGACTTCCATGGGACTTTGGAAGTAGCCAGATTTGCTCCTCAGCGTTCACATGGACTTAGTGCATGTCCTTCCAGCAGGAGATGATACATCCCATGAGGAACCATGCCTCACATCAGCCCTGCACCATTTTTTAACTGTATTTCTGGGTGAAATCCTTGGATTTCTCTCCCTCCAACATTCCCCTTTTCTTTTATGGCAAATCTGCTTCTGATGTAAAGGTCAAACAACCACCTCTAGCAAACAATCAAAGACAGGATGTCCCAAAAAGACAAGAGAGGGATTGTTCCCAGTTGGGTGACTTCTCTGAGGACTTCCCAGGGCCTCTCCCAGCAGCCGCATGATTTCATAGTGAACCTTGACAGAACAATCTCTACCCACCTAACATTGGTTGTGCTGGTCTTCTGGGGTTTCTTGTATGTTTTCAGAAATGTGCATGTAAGATGTGAAGTATATGTTATGTCTGCAATGTTCAAAGTGAGTTTTAGAACCTGACCACCATCATCTTGAGGGACATGGTCAGTGGGCACAGTAGGCATGGGGTTGGACTTAGCAATCCTATATAGTGGTCTTTTCCAACCTTAATGATCCCGTGGTTCTATGATCCTATGGTTTTGACAGGTGGATTTTCTGTGCTTCCAAAACACGACATCTGCCCTGGTGCTTGGGCTGTTCCTGGTGATTGGTGTAGATTTGGACCTTAGTGACAGAAAGGCATAAAAGACGTGTGAATAATTTCATTTTTGTTTTCAAAAGTGAACATGACATCTTGTTCCCTTCTCATCTGAGAAAAATGCAAACAAAAATGAAACTGGAGCCAAGCGAAACCAGTTTGAGAGAGAAAGCCAAAGGGAAAGCACACAGAATTCCCGTGTTCTTCATGCTTGGAGCTGGTGGTTGTTGCTTTCTGAGGGATTTTGAGGTTTTTGATTAAATTGTGTGGAACCGTCAAGCCTATCTTGAGTGTTTCCCACTCTCAGTCATAGCAAGAATAGAACATAGCCATGGCTGGGCTGGGCTGCAGTGCTCCCTGCCCTGAATGATAGCGATATGGAACTGCACCCATACAGCATCAGAAGCCACACAGCATGGAGTATGGAACCTGGAGCACTCGTCCTGCCAGTCCACGTGTTAAAGTGCTTCCCAGACATTTGCAGAGTTAGGCAAGTTGATGCATCTCATAATCATGGCCTCCGAGACCTCATTTTCCCTCCTTCTCCGTGGAAGATTACCATGGGATTTTCAAATGAATGTGGGAGAGAGGAAAGAATAGAGGTGTCCTTCCAACCCATAGAGCCAACGCTGCACGTTCTCCATTTGCAGCCAGATCCAAAGCTCTGCTTTGAGGGGTGCCACAAATAAATGGGGTTTGGTGTCCCCATGTGGGTGGAAGATCCCACGGAGTCCATTTTGGCAGCAATTCTTAGTCCCTTGCAATGGCAGTTGCTGACTGACTGCCGTCTGTTCAATCCCACCAAGTGACTTTCGCAAGTGCCGTTGGAGCTAGAGCTCCTTACCTCTCCATATCTCCAGGAATTGCCTTAGCAAATCTTCATGCAGCCACCAGGAGAATGTAACCCTGTGCTGTCCGCTGGCTTTGGACATGCCAGACAAGCTGGGGGAGGCTCTCGGAAGACATGTGTAGCTCAAGGGATATGAGGAGAGCTGATGGGACAGAGCAACTGTGTGTTAGACCACAGCTGTGCACATGTCTGGAGTTATTTTCCCCAGCCTTGTGCCTTCCAGCCTCTCTCCTTGGGAGCAAGCAAGTCAAACTTGTAGGAATCTAGTAGTTCTGAGCACGTAGGATGGTAATCACTGAGACAGCTGAAGCCTTAGATTTGTTTGCATAGGCTCCTCTAGCAGAGCAAACATTTGTCAGGTCTAAATTCTGTTGAAAGGTATCTCATTCTGTTAATTAAAACAAACAAACATGCAAACAAAAATCAGTGGAGAAACAATAGCACAAACTCCACCATCCAATTTCCAATACCCCAGCTGTCTTCCTTTGGTTTTTAGTACTTCTGCAGTTGCTCTGTAACCCTGAATGTCTCTTTAGTTTCCACCCTGACTGATGCTGAACTCAGTGGGAGTTCTGGGTTGCATTAAAATTGTCAGTAAAAATACTTCTTCAGTGTTAAACAAGCAGGCAGCAGGTAGGAAAACTACCTGCAGCAAAGCATGGAAGTGAGCAAGGCAATGTGGCTGTTTTTGTCTATGGAGCAAAGGGATGACCATGTCCCTGGGTGCCTATTGTTTTCCCTTGTGCCTTGTGTTGGGCTTTTTAGGAGTTTGTCTGCTTGGGAAGAGGCTGCATCTTTCTTCAAGCTCTCACCTCACTCCCACCCAAGATCTCAGCCTTGGGATCTCCTCCACCGTGGTTATCCCTATCTGACAGGCTTAGCAAAGCTCTGTGGACAGAAAAGTTTGAATTTTGGGCCCTGTTCTCCCTCCTTTCGCTTTTTGTTCTGCAGGGAGTCCTATTTCTTATTGGCTTTTCTTCTCTGCTGGGGTGTTGGGAAGATAATAGCACAGAATGAGTCTTTGCCGGAACGCTGGATTATTGTCTCGACCCGAGGCTGCTGCCAAGTCACGGACACTGCTTCTTGTTTGCCATTCTCCTTCCTTTGCCTTTTATTTCTTGCTTTTTTCTTTTTTTTTTTCCTCCCTTAACTTGTTTAACTCTGGTGTTTTCCATCCTGTGGTCAGGGACTGCAGAGCTTTGGTTTGTGTTCGTGTTTGCTCTGCCCAGGCCATGTGAATTTTGCCTCTTAGCTGTCCTTGTTGCCTTTTGCTCTCCCTGTCTCATTGTTAAAGCCCCAAACTGAATAATCTTTCACCTTCCACGTGGAATTGAGCGTGAGTTTCTTTTCCTATCCATGCAACTTTCACCCATTTCGTAGTGATATTTGCAATCTAAAGACACGTGACCAAGCACCCAAGTCTGAAAGTGCACCCAAACAGTTAACTCCGATGCTGAAGACAAGAGAAGAGCAAAACCACAATGAGGGAATGCTGAATTACATCAGCAGAACTGCTGCACGTTGGAGCATGTTGAGGGCTTAGTGCTCGATAAGAGGTACAGCTAACTCTTATTTTGACATTCCCCTTCTAATAAGCGTTGCTCTTTATGCATTTTACAAAGTGGTTTATGTGATTGCCTTGCTGAGAGGAAACAAAGAAATGCCAGGAAAACTTTATGTGGAGGATCTGTACTCATAAAATGCTCGTAGGCTCCAGCAAACAGGAAAGCTTTCCCCATCTCCTTTTTTCTTTTTCTTTTTTTGTTTGTTTGTTTTGTTTTGTTTTCATTCCCTGCCATTCAGCTTGCGAAGAAAACATGTTGACTATCTCAGAAAACTGGATTTGATGATTTGAGACTGAGCACAAATTCCTTCCCCTGCCACCGACAACCCGTGTGTCCATCCTGATGCAGCCAAGCACCAGTGCTAAGCTTTGTGCTGGGAGCCAGTTGGCCTCCCAGTGCAGGACTGGAGCTCCTGCAGCTCCCAAGGAGCAGGAGGGGCAGCCTGGCTGACAGTTGGCTCTGGGGCTGGCATAGCCACTGGTCATCACTATGGAGTTGTGATTTGCCTCTTCCTGCACTCAGAGCTCTGCTATGGAAATGAAAAAGCCAAAAGCTTTGCCCTTTGGGGTGACAAAAGCCCTTACACTTCCTCCACTGTTTTTCTGCTCTTGTATGTATGTGTTGCAAGCCCTGATAATGCTGTCTTGACAGCCTGTGTGGAAATGTGTGATGTCCAAGTTCAGTGGGAGGGTGCATGATGCTCTGGCTGCATCTGATGGCAGGAATTTCATCTCACTACAGCTTCCTGGAGGGGAAGAAAGAGTAAAGTTCCCTCTCTCTAGGGCTGCTGTTTCACAGCTCAGTGCAGCAGTGGCTGCATCTAAGAGCCCCATCAAGCTGGACAGATCACTGGAGATGGTTGTGTGTAAAAGCCAAAGTTTGGATGCAAAAGCGAAGGGACTGCCAAAGTGTTTCTTGGGCTGCTGGGTCTTAGGGGGAGCTACAGTCTTGGCTGGGCCCTTGTATCTCCAGCAAACCACTGGAGAACTCTTGACGTTGCTTCCCTATGTGATGTCCCACTGCTGGACTGGAATTAGTCAAATCCTCCCTGGAAGCAAACAGTATCTCACAAAGGAACATAGGAGAGACATTCCTAGGAACCAAAACCATGTTACCATAGCATCATAGATCCACAGAATGGTTACGTAGGAAGGGACCTTAAAGATCATAGAACCAAAGAATCATTGAATGGTTGGGTTGGAAGGGATTTCAGTGATGATAGAACCAAAGAACCATGGAATGGTTGGGCTGGAGGGGACCTTAAATATTGTGGAACCACAGAATGATAGAGTTGGAAGGGACTGTAGTGATCACAGAACCAAAAACTATGGAATATTTGAGTTGCAAGGGACCTTAAAGCCCTACCAACCCTACCCCGGCAGTGATGTGGGTGTCCCCCACCAGCTCAGGCTGGCTAGGGCTCCATCCATGGCTGTGGGCACCTCCAAGGATGGAGGCATTGCATGAATTAAGCCATTTGTTGAGTAAATATGGTTTCTGTTACCCTGCTCAGAAAAAAATCTCCCTCATTCTTGTTGCTCTTCTACCGGTCCACACAGGAAGAATGTACTAACGTCTTCCTTTGACTTTCCAGGCGACAACAGAGACTTCCTGGTGGGAACAAGTCCCAGCAGCACACAGACCATCAGCAAGGTGGCACCAAACACAACAGAGACCACCAGAAGCTCTACCAAGGAGGCCAGGCACCACACTCCTCGGGTAGACCGGGTCACCACGGCTACAGCCAGAACCGGCGATGGCACCACAACCAGAAGCATTCGCCCAACGACAAAGAAACGCACAGGAACACCAAAGAGACTGAGAATCTGAAAATCGAGGACACCTCCACCTGCACAGGGCACAGTCCTGCGGAGACGCAGCGCAGTCCGGAGGCGGTGGAGAAGCAGTCCCAGCCATACAGCCCAGAGGTGGAGACCAAGCGGAAGGACAGCGTTCACGAGCGCGTTGGGGAAAGGCCCAAGATCAACTTGCTTCAGTCTTCCAAGGACAGGCTGCGGAGGAGACTAAAAGAAAAGGTATTATTTCTTAGGGGAACTTTGACTTTGCCCTTTCTCCAAAAGCCCCTCTGTTGGCCACGCTCCATGCAGAGGTGGGATGGGCTCAGGAGGCCTTTCCATGAGTACACACAGCTTCTGTTGATCTCCTAGTGTCAGCACTTCTCTTGAAGTGCCTTCATGCTTCTTTGGGAGGCCCTTTATTGACACAACATTTCATGAGGTTGCTCCCAGCGGCAGTTTTCCAAGACCAGGAACTCTTCCATTGGATGGGGCACTTTGAGCTATCATGTGGGCTCTCCCTCCTCAGCACTGATCTCAGCTGACTGCCTTCAGTCTGCTGGGCTCATCTGCTCCCAAAAGAAGTCTAAAAAAGGCAATTTGTGTCTGCAATTAAAGAACTAGAGCTAAATACCATGCTTTGAGTGCTGAGTGTTTGGAGTCAGCTGCTCTCAAGTTGATATGCGTTTATCTCAGTAATGAATTGAAACTCCCTTATCTTTCCCCCTTCCTTCCAACAACCCAACAATAACAAAACCATTGCTTGCAAGTGACGGAGGAGAAATCCTTTCTGGAAACAATATTCAGACTCAGATTTCTGAGGAATTTGGAGATGATATCTCCATTTGCCCCCTGTGCAACTCGGATTCCTCCTCTTGAGATTCTCTTTTCAGACTGGAAAACGCATTCATGGGGCTATCTCCAACGAGATTTTCAAAATGTGCAGCAAAAATAACCTGAACATATACAGTTCCATGGGAGTGCATGTTAGGAATGTATACCTTTGAGTCCATGTGCAATTACTATTTATGTATGTGGCACGAGGGGAGGAAGAGTTCATTAATTTTATGTTATTTAAAGCAATAGGAGTAGAGAGGACATGTTCAGAGTATTCACTTCAGAGCCTGTCTAGTGGATTTAGAATCCTGTAAGAAAGACATCCCATAGGCATGCAGTTTTGAGAGTGTGTAGTCAACACAACTGCTCTGTCCGTTGGTGCTGAGTTGTGCAAAAAATTGCTCCAGAGCTGCACTGTGCAATATGTGTTGATGACTGAACTACAGGAGGAAAAGGGAGCAGACCAGAGCAAGCCAGATGCGTGGGGAGGGAGGGACGAATGCTTCATTAAATGTTCAAAAGAAGGCATCTGGGGAGGTCTGAGCTGGGCATCCCAACCTGGAGCCTTGAGTACATGTGCTTGAGCTGATGAGGAGGAATCTGGGACTGGGTACTGAGGGAAATGAGGAAACCAAACATTTCTGGGTTGGGGCTCATTCACTGGTGGCTTTCAGTGCTGAGATGGGGATGCTTTGATTTTTCTCGGTCTGTGTATATGTCTTCCCAACCCCTTTCCCCCTTTGCACTTTGTGGAAGGACAAGGGCTGACCTATCTGTTTTCTCCTTGTGTAACAGACGCCTTGTCTTTCCCTTTTCACGGACCAGGACGAAGTCACGGTGGAAACCACCCATCCTGAAAAGAACAAAATGGACAAATTAATTGAAATCCTTAACAGCATGCGTAACAACAGCAGTGACGTTGACTCCAAGCTGACCACCTTCATGGAGGAGGCTCAGAACTCCACCAACTCTGAGGAAATGCTTGGGGAGATAGTTAAAACCATCTACCAGAAAGCAGTGACAGACCGCAGCTTTGCTTCCACGGCCGCCAAGCTCTGTGATAAAATGGCCCTCTTCATGGTGGAAGGAACCAAGTTCCGGAGCCTGCTCCTCAACATGCTGCAGGTAATGAGGTGGAATGGTTTGGTTAGATGTTTGGAGCTTCACCTCTCCTGCTCCTGACATGCTTTTAGGCAGGAACTCAGCTTTTACCAAATTCCTTTCAAGCCCACGTGATAAGAAGTGTTTATCCAATTTTATGTGTGCCAATCTGTAAACTTGGTCCAGAAGCACATATATTTCTGGCAGCAGATTTCCATATGGAAATGAGAGGAGAGCTGATAGCTGGTATTCCAGTTGTGTTCTCTGTCTGATTCAGGGCTTTGCTGCACTGGCAGTCGGTCCTTTGCCATGGGCAGGGCTTCCGTCTCCCTCTGCCGTCATCTCCCTCTTGTTTGTAGTAATTCTGGATCCTCTATCCATGGTGCTCATCTGCTTTCTTCGGGTTCCTTTTGTGTTGACTTTCCATTGCAAAAGCCAACTTGTATTTCTTCTTGAATCTCTTAGTATTTTTTCTTTGAGCCCCTGCTTTTGCTTTTGAGACTTTGGCTGATGGAAGGGCTGAGAATGAGGACAGCAGGGGGAGGATGTGGGGATGCAGGTGAGAATGGACATGGGTACCAGAGCAGGAGTGAGCACACCAAGGAGGGCAGGATGGCTCCTTCCCCACCCAAAAGCCACAGTGTCTTTGTAGAGGGTTTTCCATGGTCGACAGATGCTTGTATTTCCTGTAAGCACAATGAAGAAGGGCTTCTGAAGTTCAGTTTTATGGCTGAGTACCAAGTAACCAATGTATTTGCCATTTTTTAAATATTAAGGGGTTTTAATGTTTGGTTATTAGGTTATTTAGGTTAGATCATTGTCTGGTCTTGTGTCATGGTAATGTATATCAACAAAGGGTGCTGACAAAGAGGGAATGAAGTAAAAGAATGGAAACCCCTTCCAGCAGACCCAGCAAGCTGATGTGTGCTGCAGCATCATGCGCAGTGGATGGATTCACATCCAGCTCATTGTGGCACAAGTGCGGGATAAATAATAGATCTCATTTCTCCAGAGAGTCCCTGAGTGCACATTCAAATTTGGAGATGGACCCGTGTCCAGGGAGCAGAGCTGTGAGACTGAAGAGTTGGCAGTCCTTAGAAAAACCCGATATTGCCAAGCTCCAACCGTGACCTCTCCACCATCAGACAGATGTTTTCCAACAGCTATATTCTAGATCGTTTCCCATTAATTAAAAACCTCTAATAAAACGTTTGCTCTGGGGCTGGATTTTTGTCTCTCCAGCACCTTTCAGACTAATCCGATCCCCGGTCCTAAGGAGCTCACTGCACCAGGGTGTGATAAATCGGGATTGCAGTGCCCCTTTGAGCCACACTCCCCCATATGGTGCTGGCAGATGCCTCTGTTTTGAAGGGCTGGGCAGGGTGGAGTTGTTTGTCCTTTTTTCTTAGGAGCAAAATCACTGTGAATCCCCTCCCTGGCAACAGCACCTCTTAGGAGCACCTCCTGCCTGAGACAGGACCAATGCATTCACAGTGCCAAAGTCTCATGGAAGCCAGAAAGGTGTGAAACAAGAGAATGGACGCTGGGAGTATCCTGGGTTATGTTTTTCCCTCTCTGTGTGTTTTGGTACCAAATTTCAGCTCTGCTGTTGAGCTCGGATGCTGGGAACCCATTGGGATGCTGTGGGGTGGTGGCTGGGCAGCCTTAGGGAGATTCCACTGACCCCAAGCTTGGTGCTGGGCTTGGTTTGATTCGGAGTTTCCCCTCATTGGTTTTGTTTTGGATTTCCCCTCAACGGGTTTGGTTTGGAATTTCTCTTCACTGGGTTCAGTTTGGAAATTCTCCTCTTTGTGTTTGGTTCGAGTTTTCTCCTTGTTGAGTTTGGTTTGGGATTTCTCCTCTTCGGATGAGTTTTGCTTGGGTTTTCTCCCTGTTGGGTTCAGTTTGGGGTTTCTCCTTGTTGGGTTCAGTTTGTTACCAAGTGATCTGGGTCTGTGTGAGCCTTCGGGATGGGACTCAGCTGAACTGGGAACCTTGGGGGACAACGGTATAGAAAATGCCTTGGTGGATAGATGCATGATTTCTTTGCCCCCCCATGGATTAATTTGTAATTAATCAAAGGAAGGCTCCTGCTTGCTTGTCATAGCATCAGCCACTGGCTTCTGCTGGCCATGGTGCTTTTCTTTTCGGTGGGGAGGTGTTGAGCAGCATGCCAGAAACCCTCCACATGTAACATTAGTTGGAGTATTCCTCTGGTGAAATCTCTGTGCTCTTTATAGCTGAGATGTGTCTGCATCCGAGCTATGCAGAGCGGAGTATATTATTAGAGAGGACATCACTGGGGCTGTAATTTTACACTGCTCCCCTTAGCAACCCAGCCAACAACACATCAAACAGAAGGCTGATACTTTCCTTAGGAAAAAAAAAGATAGAAATGAAAGGTGCATCCCCACACACTGCCCAGTGCAGCCCCTCGCAAGGCTCACATGTGCACTCAGCCCAAGGTGAAGCCTCTGCAGTTAGAGATACCTCAGAGCCAGGGGCCAGAAGGGCTCTTGCTCTTGCACTCCCTCCTGCATGCCCAGTTGTGTTCCCCATTGCATACCCTGCTGCATACCAAACTGTATGTCCACCTGCATACAGTTCTGCATGCCCTTCTGCATATCCACCTGCATAGCCAATTGCAGGCCCTACTGCATGCTCCATTGCATACTTAATTGCATGCTGTGTTGTATACTCCATTGCACACCCAGCTGCATGCTCTTCTGCATACCTGCTTGCATACCCTTACATACCAGTTGCATATCCTAGTGCATGCCCAATTATGAACCCTCCGCAGAGGGATTCTTCTGTGCTCTTCAGCCTCGTGGTAGCTCAAACATGGAATTTGACATGAGAGGTTCCAGTGAGCCATGCTGGCTGAATCTCCTGACGCCCCAGAAAGAGCCATTCTGTGGTTTGGTGCTGTGCTTTGCTCTGGTTTTAAAACCTGAGCTCAAATCCTGTGGCTTTTGGTACAGGTCACAATGATGTTTGTGTGATCTGTGCTGGACTGGGGATATTCAGAGGGACCACTTCTGCAGGAGGACAGTCAGGGAGGTGGCAAAGCTCATAAGCCTGGTGTTGTCTTCTGTTGCCCAGAAGAGTAAAAGTGAGTTAGAATCCCTTTTGGGGGCATAAATGTTGTGGCATTACTACTGGAGAATCAACCAGCAGCTGATGGTTGGATTTATGATCTCGACAGTCTTTTCCAACCTTAGTGTTTCTTTGATTTATCCCTTTGATAAATCAGAATGCAAAGGGAAACGTTTGCCATGCTGAGCACAAGGATTTGGGAAGAGTGAACTGAGCCGTGGCAGGGCTCAGCTCCCCTATAAGCTCAGGATGTGGCTCGAGGTCCCACCATCTCCCTGGAGAGCATCACCCCTGGGCTGGGCATCGAGCTTCCCATTGCTCCTGTTGTGTTGGGCATGGACGGATCCTGTAATGCCGAGCAGAGGCTCTGCTGAGCTCTAGGTGGAGACTGTGGACTGTGCAGCCTGCCCACAGCCTGCCTGCAAACCCAGGCAGCTGCTGCCCACTGGGGAGCCCCAAGCTGCTCCCACCCACTGCTGGGCTGAGGATACTCTGGGCTGAGCAAGGTACCCCCAGCCTGTCAAAAAAATAAAAATAAAAATAAAAATAAAAATAAAAATAAAAATAAAAATAAAAATAAAAATAAAAATAAAAATAAAAATAGAGGAAAATGACTGAAAATCCATCCAAAAGCAGAGAAATTCAGCATTAAGAAATTCTCGCACCAGGCTGGATGGAGTTTTAAAAACTGCTGTCAGCTCTGGTTCTGCTGGGGAGAGGACCCATTTTCTCTTAAAAGGCTCAAATCCATCCTCAGGACACAAGATGCGGTTTGGCAGCCCTGGGGACTCAGCCGAGTTAATGCAGCAGCCTGCCAGGCCATCTGCTCCTGCTGCCCTGCGTCAATCCGGGTCAGACTGATGCAGGGTCAGGAAATCCCTGCTCCTGTGTTGTTGTGTCCCCTCTCCACACACACCCTACCACCAATAACATGGAGACACAGAAAACGTGGTTGAGTGTAGGAGACAGGTCCAAGCTGATGGCCCTCAGGATGAGGTGTTTGGGGTGAGCTCGTGGCAGAGCATCACCTGACCTGGGGACCACCCTGCAGCCCCCTAAAACAAGGTAAAATGATGGATTTCCCCAGGCTGGTTTCTGACCCTGTCAGCAGTGACCTCAGGGAGCAGGCATGTACTGTGCTCAGGTGAGGGGCAAAATTATTATTTTAATGAGGAACTGTGGAAGGAGCACTGGGAGCAATGCTATCTGACAGTGCTGGCAACCCAGCACTAATATAATCACTGGCCTGGGATGACCAGGAAGTGAAACTGGAGACAGAGTTTGTAGTGTGGGTAGGGTATGGACACCATCACCCATGCCACCTGGTTCCCACTGGAGGAGGACAAGTTGGTCAACATCACCTGGGTCACAGTGGAGGAAGATGTGTTGGCCGATGTCACCTGGGTCCCACTGGAGGAGGACATGTTGACCAACATCACTTGGGTCACAGTGGAGGAGGACATGTTGGCCAACATCACCTGGGTCCCACTGGAGGAGGACGTGTTGGCCAACATCACCTGGGTCCCACTGGAGGATGTGTTGACCAACATCCTCTAGTAGACCAATTGGGAACATAGTAATGGACCTTTTTCATCCTTAAAAAGAAAAAAAAAAAAGCTAGCCAAGGAAAATATTTGCTCTAATAGAAGTTCCCTGTTACAGATCTTTCTCAGAATCTATAAACATTATCACCCAAGAAAGACGTTCTGCAATCTTTTGTGTAAATAGAGCTGTACAGTGACGTTTTTAGCACACTGGTACTTCACCCCGAGACCTCGGTCGTTGGTCATTGTTCATCCTCATCACATGGATCCCTGAGCATTGTCACCAGCAGCAGTACTGTGGGTCCATGCCCTGCAGACACTTGGCTGCTGGTGCAGAGGGGCAGGCAGAAAGCAGAGATAAGGTTGGAGGTGCTGGTATGATTGCTCAGCAACGTCCAAGTGCTGGGCCCGAGCCACCACTCCCTGTAGACTAAACAGTTGCAGCATTTTCTCCCATGACCAAAAGAATTTAGAAAAGGGTCCCGGCATGAAATGTTACACGAATATGTCTGGGTGAGAGCTGTTAACCCCATCTCCTCCTCTTCCCTCCCTGTCCCTGTTGGTCATGCTCTGGGCAGACAGAGGGAAAATCCATCCTTCTATGAGCCTGGATGGCTGCTTGTGGGCTCGTGGATCTTTCTGCAGTTTTTTTGTAATTTTAAGGCCAAAAAAATTGCTCCCGTGTTCCTGCTGTGCTGGATCAGCCTGCTGGTGAGGGCTTCCTTTGGGATAAACAGGGCAAATCAGAGATCCAGGATATGTTCAGGATTGGCAAGGTTTTGGGGGTTTGTGATCAAGATCAGCTGTTGCAATCAGGCCCAGGTTCCTGGGAAATATAGGGCTTTCTGCAGCAGTGACAAACAGCTGTTACCTGGCTGAGATGACACCTCCACCGTGTTCTGAATCCAGCATTAGCCCAGAAAGGCGCTAGGTAGGGTGACAATGAAAATCAAGTAACGAGGAAAGCCACTGGAGGAGGTTGGCCAACATCAGCTGGGTACCAGAGGAATAAGACATGTTGGCCAACATCACCTGGGTGACGTCTGATGAAGCAGTTGAGCTGCCTAGAGTGCCTCCTTCTCTTTCTTCCATACATTACCAGAGCAAAAGAGCTCTGAGCTTTACCAGACTTGAGAATAAGCTTCAGAAGTACTCCTCCATTAATAAAATATGAGGTCTGGAACTCTGCTGAAATGCTGGTGTGTTCTGGTAGGAACGAGGTCTCCTACACGTCAGTTGTAGAGTTTGCTGACCGTCAGGGCACTGTGCTTTCCTGCTTGTGCACTCAGAGGTTCATTAATGAAGATTTTTACACCAGGACAACCACTAAATGGTGTTTGCTGTTCCTTGAGGCCAGACTGGGCTTACTCCACGTATCACTGAGAAAGTGCTCCAAGATCTCTCGCAGCAACCGGATCAACAGCAACGCTTTTCTGTTTGCTGATCCATTACTCCACTCCCCATCGAGTGCTTTAAAACTTGTCCAATTAATAATTAACCAAGAACCTCGGGAGCATCACTGCAGTCAATTGTGAGGTCCCCTCGTGGGGCAGATGGACTCAGGAGGAGGACCAGACAGATGCACGGAGCCGTAGTGATGATGGAGCTAGCTCCACTTGTCAGGTCAGTGGTTGTATTTTCTGCTCGTGCCAAAGTGACCAAAGCAGCTGGGAATAGGTGGATGTGCACTCGCCTGGTGCGGATCCAGCTCGAGTAAAGGCAGTGATGAAACCTGTGGGAGAGCAATGCCTCACAGCTGGGTGAAGGCCAGACCTGCAAGGCTGGGCACAGGGTGTCATCTGCAATTCGCAAGGTTTATCTGCTTTGCATGTCAATGGCGCTTTTGTTGGAGTAATACTAATTGTTCTGATTTGCATGTCTCAGTCCCACACCCCAAAGCACTGTGCAGAGGAAGATGAGCACGTTGTTCCCAGGAAATCAGAGTGATGGAGGTGTCAGGAGCCCACGCAGGGCTGGAAATAGACCTCAAGCAGAGACACTGGGTCAATCCCCAGTGCCACCAAGACTTTGTTGGGCTCTTCCTGACCTCCTCCTGCATGCAGTGACCCTGCATCTGCCCCATCCCTCTCGCTGCCCTTATTATTACCTCAGCCCCTCCCCAGAGAGCCCTTGAGGTCTGCAGCCTTTGCAGCACATTTCCAGTAACACCAGGTATTCAGCACTAAGCACAGCTTTTTATGTCGCACCGATCACCAACACCTCACCGTTCTGTATTTCTTTTTTTTTGCTATATTTCTGACTCAGTATTTCCTCCCTCCTTGGCAGGGAGTAAACAGCAGAGCTGCTGGAGGAAGGGCCTGGTGTTTACCAAGAAGCAAGCCCAAATGCAGAGGATTTGTTTCCATCAGAAGGTGGTGGAGCTGAAATTAACCCTCATTTTTATCCCATGGTCAACTTTTGCCCTCTATCACAGCCACCGTGCGTTGGTGGTGCACAGCTATTTGGGACCTAGCTTTAAAAAGTGTGGTCAAGTCTCCAGGGATGACTTTGGGCTGCAGCTGTCGGAGCTGAGATCTGGTGCTTGAAATACAGCACTGCTCCTCAGCCTCCTGCTGCCCACCAGAACAGTATGGGTTCTGCTCTTGTGGTTGCTGGGGTTTTCTTCTGGTCTTAGGAGCTGTGTTGGCTGGGGGTTAGGAAAATGGTCTCAAGTTGTGCCAGGGGAGGTTCAGATTGGATATTAGGAACAATTTCTTCTCCAAAGATGCTCTGGCACAGGCTGCACAGGGAGGTGGGGGAGTCCCCATCCCTGGACGTGTTCAAGAACAGTGGAGATGTGGCACTTGGGGACATGGTCAGTGGACGTGGTGAGGGTGGGTTGCGGTTGGTCTTGGGGATCTTGGACATCTTTTCCAGCCCTAATGATTCTATGATTCTATGGAATGGGTGTGGAACAGGCTTCTCAGGGCAGTGGGCACAGTCACGAGCTACTGGTGCTCAGGGAGTGTTGGGACACCACTCTCAGACACTGAATTTGGGTGGTGCTGTGTGGAGGCAGAGGTTACATCTGTGATCCTTATGGATCTCTTCCAATGGGGATATTCTGTGATTCACATCTGGGCCAGAAAGCAACAGCACTGTGTGAGGTGCATCCACATGGAGAGATTGAGGGCTTTGATTGGGAGGCAAGAGAGCCCCATGGCATTTGCTGTTTCCAGAGCTGGCAGAAGCTAACAAGAGGGAAGCTTATCCCATAAATGCGCTCAGAATGTATCGACAGTCTGGGGCAGCCCCAAATCAGCAATACTGTGTGTGTTTAAAAACACAGCCAAACTGATGAGAGAGGATGTGTTCACTGCACTCACTTCACTGACCTCACCACAAAAGCATGGGGCAGGCCCATCCACTGCTTTCTTTTTTATAGAACTCAGCCTTGGGGCAGAGTGGTGGTGGTGGTTCAGCATGGTTCTGAAGGGTTTCCTACCTCTGGCAAAAGGACATTTTCAAAGGATGCTCCATCTGCTCCTGGGGACTGCCCTCACCCCACTCTGATGGGAGGGATCATTCAGCTGCAGAGAGGTTCTGGGACATGGGGAACGTGGGTGCTGCCACTTTAAATAAAGCTGTTGAGTTGTGAATTGTCACTGAAATAATCCACGTGCTTTTCTGGGTGCAGATGGACTCACATAAAAATGGACTGTGGATAAATGCGTTACAGTGACGCAGCATGGGTAGAGCTGGGAGAGGTCAGTCCCTATAAGCCAGGGGAGAAACATTCCCAATGAAGAAATGAATGGAATCAGTCTGGGTTTGTCTTTCCTGGGATGTCAGGAGTACATTTCTGCATTTCTGGTTGTTCAGTTTTTTTGTTGTTCCACTAAAAGCCAAGTGGGAACTCCAAGCCATTGGGTAACCCTGGGGTGATAACCTGAGCTGGCCAATAACTCCTCCACCCCAGCACAACGGAAGGAAGAGCTCTGCAGGCTCCCCTGGAGACTCCGAAACAACCCAGCAGTGTTTGATTTCAATGTAGACACATTGGGCAATTGCCCAATAGAAATAGGCGTAGAGAGGAATGACTCATCGCTGTGTGGTTAAGCAGTGGCTCGGTGGTGTTACAAGGCTTTTTCCTGCATATGCAAATGTTATTTTTTTTTTTCCCTTTTGTAGTGAAATATATAAATAGCTCCCTCCTTGGATCTCCCGTGCATGGCTGGAGCCCCGCGAGCAGCCGAGCCTCTGTCTCAGTCAGGATAAAGGGAGATGAAACGATACAAGCTTTTTTATTCAGTTCTGGAGCTAAGATGTTGTGCAGCCAAACTGGGAGTGCACTTCACTGTTGGGAACGAACTTGTCCTGCACTCTGGTTTTCCTTTCTGTAGTGCCTTTTGATTTTTAATACCGAGGCAGGGTCACTATGGAGACAGTCAAGTGGTACCACGTGGGATGTCTTGCAGAGGGGAGAGCTCTTGGCACTGAGCAGCGTGCACTCCTGTGCCATCCATGTAATGCTGGTGCCCTCTAGAAAGTATTGTGTTTGTTTTTCCGTGTTCTTCCTTGCACTTTGTCACACATCTCCAACACAGTCACCCCTTCTCAGGTCCTGCATTTGGACAAAGCCTTTTTTCCTCCCTGGCTGGAGTAGCTACTTTGCTCCTGATGTTATTCTGTAAATCGTGGCACTCTCAAAATCCTTTTGCCTGGCAACTATTGGTTCCAGGGCAGGGTGACCTTTCTCCATCAAGGCTGTGCTCTCTGTGTCTTCTGGACATGTTGTTTTGTGAGACCTCAGGGTGTGCTGGGACATTGGGTTTGAGATGGATTGGGCGAATTGGGACTGGTTGGTGTCTGTGGGTTGGACAAGTTGAGACACTGCCTGGTGTCTGGGGCTTGGGTGAGCTGGGACACTGGTTGGTGTCTATGGGTTGGATGAGTTGGGTCTCTTCTTGGTTCCTATGGGTTGAGCAAGCTAATCTGGACCACCAGACTCGACACAGCCACCAGCAGCCATCGCATTCCCCATATGTTAATGTTTGAGCTCCTTCTGCTTGCTGTTGTTCAGTGCTCTCATGCACGGAGAGGGGCAGGGCAGAGGAGGCCACCACCACCGTGAGCTGTGACAGAGATCTGTGCTGTTTCTACACTACCTACTTTCTGGTGGCTTCACCATGTTGAAATCCCAACCACTGTGCTCACATTGAGCAATCCCCCCACTGTTACCAAAGAGTCTGTCTGTCTGTCTGCCTTCCTCCCCCACCCTGAGTTTCCATTTCCTCCCAGTTCTCCATCCCGTCAGCTGTCGCCTCTTCCCGGCAGTGAGGTTTTGCTAATGCACCCCGTTGTCTCCATCCCTCTTGCAGAAGGATTTCACCATGCGGGAGGAGCTGCAGCAGAGGGACGTAGAGCGCTGGCTGGGCTTCATCACCTTCCTCTGCGAGGTCTTTGGCACCATGAGGAGCAGCACCGGGGAGCCCTTCCGAGTCCTCGTGTGCCCCATCTACACCTGCCTCAGGGAGGTAATGCCTTCAGAGGTTGTCCTTGTCCAAGCAATTGCATTGCAGTGCTGAATTGCCCGTGATTTGTAGATGTCATAGAGATGGGTTGGGCATGGTGGGGATGGGTTAAGGTTGGACTAGATGATCTTAGTGGTCTTTTCCAACCTTAACCATTCTGTGATTCTGTGTTTGCTCTGTTGTTCCTGGAGATTTGCTTTCCCCAAATGGACGTTTTTCACTCTAGCAGTATGGGTGCCTCCAGGGACCCTTGGCTTTTTCTGCCCACTGTGATTCTGCTTGTGAAAATCACATGCTCCATGCAAGACTCCTATTTCAAAGGATTTGCAAAGCCCAACAGTTGGGACTGCAAACCCAAAGTTTAGGTTGGCACATTGAACCATTGCAAAAATCCTCAATAGAGGAGCTATAGAACTTCTCAAAGGCAGGTGGATGCCCCATTCTTGGAGGTGCCCAAGGTTAGGTTGGATGGAGCCTTGGGCTGCCTTGATCTGGTGAGGGACGGCCAGACCATGGCAGGAGCTGGAACTGGATGATCTTCAAGGTCCCTTCCAACCCTACCGTTCTATTGTTCTGTGCTTCTGTGATCTTCAAGGAATCTTCCAACCCAACCATTCTGTGTTTGGAAGCATTCACTACAATGAGTGGATGAGACACACACAGAGAGGAAAGAGAGGTGGCCAAGCTTCCCGGTGCCATTACTCCCACACTGTCAGTCCAATACACTCTCAACTAGATCTTGGGCAAGAAAAGGAGAGGGGAAAAAAATGCCAGGAATGACTTTTAACATGGAAATTTTTCTCTGAATGCAAACGCTTAATGAACATTTTGTCTTTGCAGTAGTACTGTGGGCAGAGTTCACAGACAGTGAGTGTAACAGTGAGAAATAGTCAGGGCATCACGATGAGGCACATACGTCTCGCAGGAGAGGTGGGAGAAGGATGCTAAGAACAGCAGAACTTCCCCAAATTCTCTGCCCACAGCACTATGTGTCAGCTCATTGGGAAGAGCCCCTGTTCCTCTTGTTTCCCATCACAGCCATGACACAACCCAGCTCTGGTTCTACCAGAATTGTTCCCAACACACTCCTGTCTGCCCCTGCTGTGATGTCACCATTGCTCATGTCATCCTGGGGACACGGGCATGGTGACACGAGTTTCACATATTGCAGATATTTTTTGCTACAGAACAGCTCCATAAAAAGCTGTTACTAATTATATCAAGATGCCATGCAGAAGCTTGCTTCTTAAGCATTAATCTCTCTGTTCCGTAATGGGACAGCTCTGTCCAAGCTGTTCATTTGTTGGAGATGAAGGCCTCATAGCACAGCTGATGTGGGTGAGACAGAGACATCCAGCTCTCCATCATGCCCCAAAGTGACTGACCTGTGGCCACGGGGCTGGGACCTTGACTGTGTGTCTGCTTGGCACTGGGTTCTCATAGAATCGTAGCATCAGTTCAGTTGGAAAGGACCTCTGTCCACCCATCCTCTGGTGATAAATCAGTATAAGGTGGAAGGTAGCTTGAGATACTGTCTCTGCTCTGCCTATCCTTCCAGCTTCTCTTGATTTTTAGTTCCTCTCTATTTTTTTTCCCTTTTCCTTTATGGCTTTGGCAGACTCAGCCAAAGGTCCGCAAGGGAGTGAGAAGAGGAAGGGGAAAGTTCCTGATGGCTGCAGCAGGAATGTTTCTTCCCTTCCCCTGCAGAGCTTCCTCTCCAGCTCCTTTCCTTTCCCTTGATAGAAGCTTATTAATATCACCACTAATTACAGAGCCCGTGCAGAGTGAGGTGCCACCAGGATGGGAGCAGCGTGGGGACAGTGGGGATGGGATCAGGTGTTCATCAGAGGAAGTTTGGGTCAGAGCATTGGAGAAGTGTGTCTCCCAGCCCCAAGGTTGGCACCTGGGGATTATGGGAAAAAGGGTTTTTTATGGAGAGCCCCTTTGGCAGATGAGAACCAGAGAATGGTCCCCAAACGTGGGGAGCTTGGGGAAATGGAGCTTTGAACACTTTTAGGGCACTGTCCTTACTGGATGTCTGCAGTGGGAAGGTCCTGCTGTGGTCTCCCAGCCCTGTGGACACATGGTCCCAGCTCAGTTCAGAAAACTGTGCCAAATCAGTCTCTGTAAATCCCCATTGCCCTGAAGGATGATGGGTGGCAGTGCTGACATCCTTGTTGCCCCAAAGCTTCTGCCCAGTGCCCAGTGTGGAGTGCTTTTCTCCAGTGACACATCACTTCACACAACCTCTGAAACCAAGGGAGCCAGCAACAAAAAGACTCTGGTTCTTGCAGCTCAACCACATTTATTCTTCACTACTGAGTCAGTAAAGTTTAGAAAATGAGTTAGGACTGGGGACCAGCGAGTGCCATCAGTGGGGATGTGCCTAATTAATGAGCACCCTGTGGCTGGTGCAGGCAGAGAGATGATAAATAATGCTATATCCCATCTGTTGCTAACCAATTCCAAGTGCTTCTGCCCCACTGAGGCTCATTTTGGGCTGCCTGCCCCTCTCCCAGCTCTGTGCTGTGTTCCGTATGGGATCAGTGTGGGATGAACAGTGTCAGGAGGTTTGGATATCTCCATATCTCCATCCCCATCCTCAATGGGGTGTTGTTTGGGTGCCAGCACAGGAGATGCCTCTGGGCTGGGAGCTGCCACCTTCCTGCCAACCCGCTGCCAACTGAGCTGCCTCCAACCCAGCGTTGGTGCCGAGCACTGCTTGGGATGCATTTGTTTGTTTGTATGATGCTGTGCAGCAGAGAGAGCTGGATTTACATCCAGGGAACCTCAGCAGTTGCCTATAGCAGCCAAACAAGAAAGTGGAAAAGCCAGCTCCAGAGATAGCAGGCAGTGACACTGCACGGTTCCTCGAGGACTGGAGTCCCACAGAGGTCTGCCTTCTTCCCTCCCTGTTATAACCCTATCCCAGACCTGGCAGGAGTGGGCTTCTCACCTCCTCCAGGTTGTCAATAGGGATGCTAAACAGGACAGGTCCTGCAGTCAACCCAATGGTTGTCCTGTTACTGGCCTCCAGGTGGAGTTGGGTTGTCATCCAACACCTCCACCCTTCCACACCCAAACATCCAACCAGGTTTTTAACTTACCTGGTTGTCCACCACTACTTGGATACTGGGAAACAGAGCCCACATGCTTGTTAAAATGAATGTAGAAGACAATCATGCTCTTCTCTCATCTCTAAGTCTCCATAAATCCAGGAGGTGAGGCACATCCATGCTGAGCATTCCCAGTCTCCTTCAAGACTCACACTGTGGTCCTCCCACAGCCTGGTGTGAGGCTGATAAACTCCAAAATCGTGGAATTATTAATCATAGAATCATTAAGGAAAGTTGGGGTCATCAAGTCCAGCCATCAGATCCTCATAGTTGAAGTTTTTGCTCATAGTGGACGTCTTCCCCATCTCTAATTTCCTAAGGAGCTGCCACACTGCCTCAGCACTGTGCTCTCCGCACCCATGGGTGCATGGGATGGGACTGCTGGGACAGATTGTAAGCATGTGCCAGGAAGCAGCTCATCATTAGTTAATGAAACGTCCCGTGGTATCTCCATGCTTGGGGAGTCCCCATGGAGGTCCCCATGCCATGAGGGGGCCCAAGCTGGAGAGAGTCTCATTGGAGTTGCACGATGAGAGAGTCTCCGTTTTGGGCGGGTCCTATTGAGGATCCACATTGGGATCCCCTTGTCATTAAGAGTGTCCCCATTGGGAGTTCCAGTTTGAGAGGGGGAGTCCCTTTGGGATGGAGGGTGGAGGTCCCAATTTGGGGGGGGGGAGTCTCACTGGGGGTCCCCATGTCATTGAGGATGATCCCACTGGGAGTCTCAGTTTGGGGGGAGGGTCTCACTGAGGTCTGCATGTCATGGGAAGCATCCCAGTGGGGTTCCCATAACACTAGGGGCTCCAATTGGGGTCCCACATTGGAGGATGTCTGCTGCTCCCACTGCTGGGAGCAGTGCTTCCCTCCTGGCCCATCCCCCACATCTCCCCCACTCCCTGCAAGCCCCAGGGTGTGGGGCAGGGAGGGGGTCTGCTCCATCTCATTGCCTCCCCACGCCTGAGCTGCAGTGCAGCACACAGACAGCATCCACTCCCTCCCCCCTCTCTGTGCCTGTTATCTCCTGGGGCCATGCTGTGTAATTTAGAGAAGTATTCCAACGCGGTAATTAACGTCTGAGCTTCGGGAGGGCACTGCCTCTCACTGTCTCCTTTGGAGGAAGAGAAAAAGAGCCTCCCCGGCTGCAGCTGAGCCGCAGGGCGGTGCTGCTGGAAGAGAAAATCACATCTTGTAGCACGGAGGGGATTTTATTTTAATGGCTTTCCCTTTTCAAAAAGCGTCAGGATTTGGAGGCCGTCTGGCAGTGTAATGAGATGTTGGGTTTTAGGATCGTGCTCCCTGAGAGCGAGACCAAATTTGGCTTTTTCTGGCATGCAATGAAGGCAGAGAGAGGTCTGGATCCTGACCCCGTGCCCCTCCTGCCCAGGAGCTCCACGTGGCTGGGACTGACCTGAGAAAAATAGGGAGAAATGAGTCCTGGAGGAAGAGCTGGGCCTGAGGAGGAAGGAAGAAATCAGCTGTTAGTTATTTTGCCTACAAAGCCATGCTGGTCACCAGTCTGAACCCCAGCAACTCTGAGGGCAAACACAACACAGAATGGCAAATGGGCTTTTTCGTTAGTGCCTCCAGTTTTGGTCAAGAACAGGGCTGGGGGGATGCCTGGGAGGCATCTCACCTGGAGAGCAGATGGTGCTTGGGAATGAATGAAGACTCAAAAACAGTGATGTCCAGAGCTCATCTCAGTGTTTTGTGCACCAGAACTTGTGTTCCTGGAAAGCTGCGGGACTCAGTGAGCATGGGAACTGCAGTGCCATATTTTAGAAGGGCTCTGGTGCCAGGGTGAGAAAATCCCATCTGTATACATACCTCCTCACCCTGGGGTTTGCTCTCTTCCACATGAGCTTCCATCGTGGATATAGGTTTGGATTATGAACAAATTTGCAGGCAGAGCCAAATTCAGAGCAGCAAGGTCACCAGGGACAACCAGAGCCACCACTGTCCCCTTGCCATATGGGATTTCTGGGGACGCACCTTCACTCCTTGGGAAGAGGTGGAAGGAGCAGTGAGGGCTGATGCCATCCCCTGGGGTGGTCCCTCCTCCTCACACTGGGACACCACTGTCAGCCACAGGGTTCGGGTTTGGGGCCGGGGGTTGGACCTGGTGATTCCCGTGGGTCTCTTCCAGCTCGGGATGTTCTGTGGTGCTATTTGTGTCCACAACGACGTGAAGAGCCAGGAAAGCACCAAGCGTCCGGCGGCCAAGGGTGGGCCCTGTGCAATCAGCGCGATGCTTTCGCCGCTACTTCTTTCCACGTTTTGTGTTTCCCTTTGGGATGAGGTCACATCCTCTGCTCCCAGGGCTGTTATGGCTGCAGCCAGGCAGGATGAAGCCGACTGGGTGGCTCTCCCCCTCCACCTCACCCGCACGCACACCTCTGCTCCTGCTCAGACGATCCCAGTCGACATGTCCCCACAGTGAGGGTGATGCCCTCCACCTCTCAGTCCTACTGGGAGCCACCCAGTGGGGCTGTCGTTGGGTTGCATGGTCTGACTTGATGAGCAACCAGGTTGTCTTCCTCACTATCTCCTGTAATTGCCTCTTAATAGTTTCCATCTTTGGAGAAATCCCTTTTGCTGTCCCAGATCTAGGGAGAGAGTTGTGTTTCTTGGTTTCCCTTGTCTGCAGTGGGAAGGAGGAGGAGGAGTTTCCCACAGCTGGGCACAGGCTTTGTTCTCTGGCCTTAATGCAATTTGCTGTTAAGTATCTCTTGTTGGAGCTCCTCAGAAGCACAAACAAACCAATCTCTTATCCTCACAGAGTATCCAGATTGGGTAAGAGGAGAACAGAAGTCTCCTCCTCAACTAAAAGCTGTAAAGCAAGTAGATGCCGCCAAGCAACTCCTTCAGGTTGTCCCAGATGCATTATGGTACAGCCTCTAACTCCTTGTGGGGCCAGCAGGGCTCCATCCCAGTGGCCTCTTCCCAATGGAACAAGTGGGAATTGCCATCAGCATCTTCCCAGAGGGGTGGAGACCCCTGTGTGGGCTACACTTTGTGCATATCCAGTGATCTTGGAACCTTCATTGCATCAAGGCTGGAGGCCACAGGCTGAGGTAGCAGAGATTTTGGGGTGGTTATTTCCTCCAAACATCTCCATCCTCACCCTTTGCTGCTGCACTGGGGCTGGGTGGGAAGACAGTGTGCCCTCTGCATCCCCCACCTCATCAGTTCAAAGAGTTGTAGGGGTTGGAAGGGACCTCTAGAGATCATCTAGTCCAACCCACAAGTAAGTTCTCTAAGGGAAAGGAGTACCCCAAAACTCGTTTCATGCTTGGGCAACCTCAGTATCAGAGAAGATGTTACTTGTGTTACTTTCCCCAGTCTGTTTTCACCACTCTGTGCCACCCAGACAGACCAACCCCTGCTCAGTGCTGCTCCCAGAGAAGGCCCAGCCACCCCGTGGCTCTGGGTGATCATTCCAGGAGATCAGAAAATCCTCTTTGCTTTCACACCGTAGTCATCACTGAAGCATCCCAAAGCACTGAGTGCTTAGAGGCAGCTTGTGGCCAGCCGTGCTTATGCTATTCAATAATTAGTGCAAAGCCTTACAGGAGAAGCGTTGTAGCAGCTGTAGAGGATAATGTATGCATCTCCCAATGGTAAAAGCTGCAGAGCACAACCCAACCTGCGTGGTTTGTTGAGAAGTGAGGCAGGTTCTCCATCCTGCTACTGAGAGCTTCGTGTCAGCAGTTCTGTGACATGGGTTATCTTGGTAGAAAGTGGGTAATGAACCTAAATAGTCGTGGGGATGTGTATTGGTCTGCTAGGGAGCTTGGCTTACTCCCAGTGATCTGCAACAAATTCAGGTGAGGAGAAGGAAACTGATTCTACGTGATGAAGGCCAGACGCAGTTTTGAGGCCTTCTTGTCCTTTCGTGGATTATGAGAGTGCAGGGATGCAGCATGAGCATGTTCCCTTGGGAGCAGAGGAGGAAGAAATTGAGAGGATAACCATAAAACCATAGCATAGTTGTTTTGGAAGGGACCTTGAAGATCACAGAACTGTAGAACTATGGAATGGTTGAGTTGGGAGGAACCTTGAAGATCCTAGAACCATAGAACTATGGAATGGTTTGGTTGGGGGGGTACTTAAAGCCCATCTGGTTCCAGCCCTTTGCCTTGAGCTGATTGCCATCCACCAGACCGGGTTGCTGAGGGTCCCATCCAGTGCCATCTACACACAGCCTAGGGTGGTGTGCCCTAGGGGATGCTCCTTGAATATGGGGTTGTACTGGATGATGCAAAATCATCAGCTCTTCTGCAGAGCTCGTCTTGGTTAGTGGAGATGAATAAAGTGTACATGTGTGCTACTTTATTTTTCTGGTGGATATTCAAAGCAGCGGAGTCAGTGGAGTCCCTTAGATTGGATAAGCAATAACACCCAGTGCTCCCATAAAGTCCCGATCACACACAGCACTTCCAGGAACAGACCCTCAGGGTATTTCGAGTCATTCACAGAACCATTTTTTACCCATCACTCAGTGAAGCACAGACATTTGGGAAGTGGAGCATTGCAGAGATGGAAGCACATTGTCTCCTGTCTCCCACCAGTCTGCACAGCTCTCAATCCAGCACCAGCAGCAGAAGTGAGAAGCCTTTCGCAACCGTGGCCGGGTGTTATGTGACCGGCCGGGCAGATCCTGGCACACAGCCCCAACTCTTAGGAAATCGAGCAGACTCTTTGTCTGCTTTCCAGCAGCAACTGCTGCTTTGGCTGCATGGCTTCACCCAATACAGGGAACCGGCTGAAGAGCAAGGCAAAGTGTTCTTGCAGACAGCCTGAGCCCCGAGGGGATGATTGCAGGGTAAACCCCAGAGCTTGTGGGGCTGAGCAGACAGTGGGAATAGTGTGAGATGCAGCGGGGCTGGGGCAGCACTCTGCAGCAGGGAGGAGCAGTTATAAATAGTGAAACAAATAATAATTCCAATGTGGGAGTGCTAATTTAGTAAGTATAGCGTGTTTACCTTGAAACATTTTAAGTAAATAAAAATCAGATTGCAAGCAATTAATGACATTGCTGAGGGTTGGGGTTTGGTTGTGCAAAAGCCACACATCAGGCTTGCAGTTCGCTCAGGCTTGTGTTTGCACACTCAGTACTTGCGTGCAACCGTGATTGTGTGATCCCAGTGGTGGGATCTCAATGGTAATATCATAGTGGTGGCATCCCAAAAGTGCCATCCTAATGATGACATCCCAGTCATGACATCCCAGTGGTGGCATCTCAGTGGTTGCATCCCAGTGGTGCCATCCCAGTGGTGGCATCCCAATGGTGTTTTCCCAGTGGTGGCATCTCAGTGGTGACACCTCAGTGGTGGCATCTCAATGGTGACACCCCAGTGGTGGCATCCCAGTGGTGTCATCCTAGCCATGACATCCCAGTGGCGACACCCCACTGGTGGCTTCTCAGTAGTAATGCTCCAGTGGCAGCATCCCAATGGTGTCATCTCAGTGGTGACACCCCAAAAGTGTCATCCCAATCTCTGCTAAATATTGCAGCAGTGTTCTTCTGGGCTACTGCCTGTTTATATTTATCCCTAACTGAGATAGATGCTTTTTTGTTGGGTTTAATGTAATCTTCTGGTTTTTTTTTTTTTTTTGCAAAGAATCTGTTAACTGTTTAGGAGGACTTATCTCAGAGCTTGTGGCTTGGGCTTAACCGACTGTTTCTAAACAGTTCAGTGGAAAGATAAACTCGGGGGAACTGCTGCATGCATTCAGTGCCTGGCTGGATGTTTGTGTAACGTGAGATCAAACCGATGGGACCACATCCTCGTCCATATGCCGTCAGCATCAGCTTCAGAGCAAACAAAGTGCTTTCTGCTGAAAACAGATGAGAGCAAAGACACAGCTATGATAATTCCCGGAGTTACCTCTTGTTTTCCAGTGGTGGTGGAGCTGTAAATGTGCTCATTGTAAAGGAAAGGAAACAGAAAAAAAATGGAAGTGGGAAGAAGAGCTGACTGAGGCTGAAAAGCAGAACATTGTGCTCAGTAAGAGGTGTGACTTTGGAGCAAATTCTCCACCACTGAGCTGTGTTGTGCATGGGAAGGTTTCATTAGCTCTAAGACATTTCCAAATTTTGCCTTTTTTTGATGAATTTCAGAGACTAATGAAATCAGTTGAAGTTGATCCCAGCAACACCCCACATCACAGCTTCTATCTGCTGGAAAATAAGCCAGAACAACTCTGCTCTGTCTCCTGTGGCTTCAGCAGGATGCCTGAAATGATGATTCTGTGTTTGGGACAGTAGTGAAGTGAAGACAGAAACAAGGAAACATGCACTGTCCAAAAAAAAAAAGTGCATTTTTGACCCAGCTTTGCTCACAGCTCTTCATTTTTGGGGATGGACAGGCTGAGCTGCTGTTTGCCCTTGACCCATCATCCCACGCCATTGTGGTCTGACCCTGTAGCATCATACCAGGGTGTTCTCGAAAGCTGCTTGTGTCTATGGGCTGTGTTTGGAATGGAGAGTTCTGGGAGAGGCAGAGCTGGGTTTGGGGTTGGCTCCAGTAGGGAAGTGGCTGAAAAAATCACTACTGAAATGCCAAAAGCTGAACAGAGATCCTTCATGATTCAAGACTAAGGTGGTGGGAAGGGACCGAGTAAACTCCCATGCTCTCAACAAGCATCAGTACTCCAAGAGAAGTGGTTAATCTCCTATCTCTCTTTTGCAGTTGCTACAATCTCAGGACGTGAAGGAGGATGCTGTGCTCTGCTGCTCCATGGAGGTAGGGGAGCTCCACATCACATTGCCCCTATTGCCTCATGCCGCGGTAGTGGGTTCTGCAGAGAGCTTTGGTGTGGTTTGAAGGGAAATTATGGTGCCTATAATGCACAAGTGGGATTGCAAAGTTGGGATTGGGATTTCTGGGGCTCACGCTGCTTTAGGAGTACGTGGTCATGCTCAGAAGGGTGGAAGGTGGGGGCATCGTGGGGTGGGTTGAGGTTGTGCTTGGGGATCTTGGAAGTCTTTTCCAACCTTCATGATTCTGTGATTCTATTTAGGGACATGGCTATGCGGGCTTTTTAGGGAAGAGTCAGCAGTTGGACTAGATCATCTTAGTGCTCCTTTGCAGCCTTCATTGATTCTACGATCATTGGCGCGTGGTGGCCATGGGTTGAGAGTTGGACCCGACAGCCTTTTCCAACCTTAACGATACCATCTTTCTATGAAAACAAAGCCGTAATGCCGTTGCCCTCTCTCTCCTGACAGCTGCAGAGCACCGGCCGGCTGCTGGAGGAGCAGCTGCCCGAAATGATGACAGATCTGCTGGCTGCAGCCCGCGACAAGATGCTGTGCCCCTCCGAGTCCATGCTGACGCGGTCCCTCCTGCTGGAGGTCATCGAGCTGCACGCCAACAACTGGAACCCGCTGACGCCCACCATCACGCAGTACTACAACAAGACAATCCAAAAACTGACGGCCTGAGGGGCAGGGCACAGCGGGGTGGGAATGGGCGAGGAGAAGACGTGCACCTTAGCGGGATTCCGGTTGATGTACCCAAGCAGACAAACCCCAGCATGCTCGAGAATTACGTTTGTGGGGTGGGGAGGGAGAAGCATGTTTCTTTCAGCCTCGTCGCCAAGTGCCACCCCTCCTCCCTGCCGTGTTTTTGTTGTAGGGTTTCTTTTCTGAAATCGGCGTGTCCCGCCGGGTTATTGTTTGGCTTTAGAAAGACGACGGCGAGTTAGAGGAGTGAGCCCAATGGGGCTGGGATTGTTTTCACGCTGTCCCCCCGCCCTGCCCTGGCCAACTGGCAGCAGACAGCACACAGCAGATGTCCGGGGAGGACAAAGCGTGGCACACACTACACAGACGCTCATCACTGACGGCTTTTGTCCGGCGGAGCTCTCGTTATTTTCTTTTCTTTTTCCCCCTCCTCTTCTCTTCGACTTTCTGCCCCCACCTCCGCTCCGTCTCCTCCGGATGCTGATGGGCGCATAGGACGGCTTTCTGATTTGCACTGGGTTTTATTTTTTTCTTGTATTTTATTCTATTTTATTTTATTATCGTCAGATGGACAGTTGCGATCAGCGCGGAGATGAGGCAGCAGTGCTTCCCCTCCTGCTCGCAAATGGTTTCATGAAGATGCTGAAGCAGGAGAAGGATTTTACAAGAGCCCAAAAACCACTGTAGGAGCAGTGTAGCCACAGTCTTCTTGCCAGAAACCTCGCAGATTTACCCAAAAATGTGTGCCCTGAGATAGGAGCTCTGCAAAAATAGGGATGCTGCTACGCTGCAGCGTCTCCCATCCACTCAATGATAGCCCATTTATTTTTTTGTATCTTTTTTGTTGTTGTTTCTGTTGAAAGAGTGCTTTATTGTAATTACTGTCATCATTGTAATTATGCATTTAAGAGCAGGCCTGTTATAGTCAGGCCTATTCATGTGCAGGGCAAAGGAGAAATGAAGACTTGGTGTTCTTGGGAAACCAGCAGAGAGAAGGCAAAAAGTGTATGGGGAAAAAAAAAAAAAAAAGAGGAAGAAAAAGAAGAGGAAAACAATGAAAAGCCAAGAATACAGGTTTCCTGCTGCTTTCTCACTGGCTGCATTTCCTATCTGGTTTTCAGACTGGGGTTGGGTGGGCTTGGATGTTCCTTCCAACCCAGCTGTTCTATGGTTCTGTGATCTTCAAGGTCCCTTCCAACCCAACCATTACACGGTTTTGTGATCTTCAGAGTCCCTTCCAACCCAGCCATTACACGGTTCTGTGTTTCTCTGTGGAGTGGAAGAGCAGAGACTTTCAACATGAAGGTGTTGAGGAGGTGAGAGTCCTGGTTAGACCATGCAGTGCGATAGGAGCCATTCATTTGGTTCCCCGTTCATTTGTTTGCTTGCTGGTATGTCTCCAAATCCACCCCTGGAGTATGCAAAAGGAACTGGGAAAAGGAACTTCACTAGTCCTAAATGCTGAGGAAGCAGAGAGATGGTTGCCTGTATGGAAGGACTGATGCTGGGGTCTGAGCTGGCAGCCTCCTTGCACCCCACACTGCAGCATCTCTTGGACCCTCCTCTCTGACTGGAGCAAAAGAAGGAAAAAAGAAGGAAAAAAATATCAAAAACAAAAGGAAAAAAAAAAAAAAAAGAAGAAGAAAAAAAAAAGGAGAAAAGCCCAGGGGAGGTTTTCCCTCCAGCTCTGGGATTTCTTCCATCAAAGAACTTTAGTGTGAAACCCATCTGTTTTAATGTCTGTGTTCATCCTGCCATTGTCCGCTCGGTCACTCGGTACGTCCCTCTCTCCATTGATGTGTGAGAGTCTAGGGGTTGACCAAAAATGTATTTTTTTCCCTGGAATCATGTTCTGCTGCTGGTGTCCCTCGTTGTGGGGGCTAAGTGTGGGCAGCATTTGGGTGCAGGATACCCTCTTTTGGCCAAAAGTGGGGCTGGCACCACGGTGATGCCCCAGAATTGGAGCCCCCAGCATCCTCTTTCCCATTGCCAAACTGCCAGAGACGATGTGTTGGTGCCCACAACCAACTTGTTTGGATTCCCTGTGAGAGACTTCACCACCATTTGGAAAACTCTTGTCTGTATGCAGGTGGAAGAACAATGAGGGGAAAAAAAAGCCCAAGTGCTTTGCCTGGTTCCCCTCATCCCCCAGAGGAGATGGATTGTCGTCTGTTCTTGGCATGATTGACGGTTTCAAAGGAAAACTAATCGTAATAACTTCGGATTTATTTTCCTGCTTGTTTTTATAACATCCCTCACTCAAAAAATCTCTCAGAATCTGAAATATGGTTTTTATTTCCCCGCTGGGTATTTTATGGCTTTACACTGATTTTACTCTTCTTGGTGTGAGCTGTCCCAGTGACACGTTCAGTATTTTTCAGGAGAACAAACACAAAGGGCCGTGTCTGTCACCGAGGGAGCAGCGATGTCCTGAAGAAGTTCACGCTAAGCAATTCTTTTTTTTTTTTTTTTAACGTATTTATATGCATTACGAAGAGACACCATTTTTAATTTAATCATATTTGTTAAACGAAGCGCTTTAAACAAAAATCAAAAACTAAAAAAAAAAAGACAAAAAAGAAAAAAAAAGAAAAAAAAAAAACAAACAAGGAGAAAGGATTTGGGGAGAATAAAGACTAGATATTCATCCTAGAGAAAAACACAAACTCATCGTTTTCAGCATTTCAGAGACAAAGGAGCTGACAACTCTTTGTGGCAATGCAGTCTTGTTGGTAGAACGTCGGACCCACTGTATGCTATACAACACGTCATCCGAGTAATAAATGTGTGAAGCTTGACGTTTCCCCATCGTTTTGTTAGGACGTGCCATCAGTTTTTGGTGTTCAGCTTCGAACATGGGATAGAGGGGAAAAAAAAGGAAAGTAACGGTGTCTGGTGTGAAAAACATAGCCCCATCGATGCTACAGCTTGTGTTGGAACTGGGACGCTCAATGCTGCTCGGTGGTGCCCCTTCCCAGTAGGTTTTGGCCATGGGGATAGGGCAGGGGAAACCCCGCAGCGCATCGCGACCCTACGCACCGCTCTGCCTGTTACTCAATATATATATAATAAAGAAATAAAGCTGTGGTTTTTCCAACATGTCTCCCCTGGAAAACCCGTCTCAGCCTCGCCGGAGTCAATTAGAGAGAGCTTTTGAGCTAATTGAGATGTGTGCGTTCGCCGGGAAGCCACGGGTCACTCGAGGTGAGGGCTTTGTGTCCTCGGCCGCAGGCTGTGGTGGGAGGATGCAGGTGATCAGATCCTGCTGTGTGAGAGTGGCAGTGCCTCTTGCAACATGCCTACGTGACCACATGCAGCTCGCCAGGCTCAGAGCAAATAGAGGGGCAGTGGGAGGAGCAGTCCCCAGATGGGAGTGCCACCAAAAAGCTGTGCTGCAGTCACCCAAAGGCTCTGTGTTGCGTTACGCTGTTGGTAGAGCAGGGAAAAATGGGAACTGGGTCTGTGCTGCATCAGCTTTGTGAGAGGTGATGGCCTCAAGTTGCACCAGGGTAGGTTCAGGTTTGGTATTTGGAACAATTCCTTCTCCCAAGAGCGGTGATGCAGTGGCACAGACTGCACGAGGAGGTGGAGATGTCCCCATCCCGTAGAGATGTGGCTCTTGGGGATGTGGTCATTGGGCATGGTGAGGTGGGTTGGTGTTGGACTTGGGGATTTTGAAGGTCTTTTCCATCCTTAATGGTTCCACGACTCTATGGAAATGCACCTTACCCTGAAGTTGCAACTTGATGGTTTCATACCCGTTACAGCACTGCCACAGAGTTAATGGAGAAAACGTGCAAAGTCTCTCTGAAGAGAAAGGCCGAGATTTCAGAATTCCGTTCTGTCCCAAATTACCCGAGCTTTTCACCAAACAAAGTGCTTCATTTCCATGTATGTTATGTTGCTGTAGCAATAACATCTAAACAAAGTGTTTGGACTTCGTTAGCACAGCCCTTCTCAATAGCTTACCACCGAGCCTTCCCATGACATGTTTCTGTTTGAGGAAATGGGCCTTGACAGCATCCCCTATCCCTCCCCCAGAGCTGTGCCAATGGGACACGGTCCTGCAGGGCTGGGATGGACCCAGTCTGGTTCCTGGAGGTCCACCAGACCTCCGTGAGCATCTTCTGTATGTGCTGTGTCCTCTCCTTATCCAGCAACCCCACTCTTGGGGAGAAGCCACGGTGCATGCTTAGAGCTCAGATTTCAATTCTGAAATTTTAGTTATTGGCATTTCTGCAAGTTGAGCTCAAGCGAACCCAAACTCTCCTAGAAGAGCTTTGTTCCAGTAAATGAGGGTTGGAGGAGAAGGGGGAGAGGACGAAGGTGTGTCAGGGATGGGTTACACCAGCCTGTCTGCTGCTAATTAACATCTGTTGCGTTAAGAAGAACTGGTTTGAGGGCAAATGCTGCAAAATACCGCTCTGGGGAGAAAAAGGCACAAAGTGCAGGTTGCGAAATCCACGCCGTGCTTTGTTTCACGGCAAAGGTAACTTCTACCCCAGGGTGTTGTGTTTTACAATATTGCAAGGAATCAGACCCAGGCTCGCAGGTGTGGGCTGCATTTGGCTGAAGCACAGGCGTGAGGCACGCTCAGTGCTGGTGGAAAACCCATTGTATTGTTTTTAGGGGAGGGGAAAGGCTCTTGGGATCATGTTGCACGTGGATATTCCTCAGTTGTATTCATTTTCTGGGGGCAGAAAACCATCCCTGGTCCCCGTCTTTCCAATTCAGATCTCCTGTGCCTTGCAGAGAAGATTTATGCCTTTCTGCTGTTGCAAACACCATAAAACCACAGAATGGGAGGAAGGACCTTGAGGTCCATCTGGCCCCACCACTGTCCTACCATGGCCACCCAGGGCAGGGCATACAGCTGCTTTTGGAGCCCTCCAAAGAGGGAGAGAAGGGGTCTGGCATGGGGCATGCTGGGTCTGCACCCACTCATCTCTGCCTCTTCATCTCAAGGTGCTGCAACAGAGGAACAACAGACAAACACACAGGGTGGTTCATCCCACATTGGTGGGCACTGTGGTGGTGGGTCAACAGTTGGACTTGCTGACAGTAGTCCAAGCTGAGCTATCCCATGACTGGACATGGTCGTCTTAGAGGTCTTTTACAATCTGAATGATTGTGTGGTTCCATGGATGGGCACGGTGGGGATGTTTAAATGGTTGGATGTGATGAACTTAGTAATCTTTTCCAACCTCTGCGGTTCCGTGAGCGGACATGGTGGGTTGGCAGAGGGATGGGATGCTCATTGTCCCACTTGCCTGGTGAGGCAAAGGGTGAATGGGGTGGACAGGGCCCGGTGCAGCACCAGAGCCTGATTTCTGGAGGGGACCTCTTGGCCAAAATTTAGGAGAAGGTTGAACTTTATCTACACCGCGAATGGAATGTGAACCCAGGACTGGTTTGGTTTTCCCAAGTTCAAGAGAGTGCATGGGGGGGAGTAGGCGAGGAGGGAGGGCACTGGGGGTACTGAACTTGTGCTTTCTGTGATTTCTGCTGGCAGAAATGCCAGAGGGCCATGGGAGAGGCATTTCCAGCCCCCACGTCCCTGAACCCAACCCCATGTGCCCCTTCGCAGTATGGCCGTGGGGCTGCACCACACCACCTCCGCAACCCAGCAACAACTTTCATTGTCACTGCCTCCAGGGAATGCACAGACTCATTTCCAGGAATGGGGCTACTGGAGGAGAAGTCCCCTGGGCGGCTCCTAACTCTGACACATCTGATGGCCATTCCAGGACTACTGGGAAATGCGTGGCATTCGTCTCCGCGGGGCTGCAGATGGAGTTTCATCATCATCTGCTCCGTGAAACGGGAGCTGCCGGCATCCCTCAGCAGCGGTGCAACAGCGAGTGTACGCAGGGTTTTATTTTCCTCCGCGCCTTCTAACCAGCAGAACTCAAAAGTTTCATATCATCCCGAGCAATCCTATCCCGACAGCGCTGCGTTTCCACCCCCAAGCGCCGGCGACACTCGAGCCCCCTGGGCGCCGTTATCAATGAACTTTGGCACCTTGAACCATGGAAAACCCCTGAGCGGCGCCGGCAGCGCTGGGTGCCGGCGTCCCCAGGATCGGATGGCCCCAGAGGATTTGCTGGGAGTCCCATGACGGGCCTGGAAGGGAGCCCGGACGGACGGGCACCACCGCAGGGCGCCGGCACGGGGTCACCGCGGGACAGTGGGTGGCCTCTGTGCCCTGCCGTGTCCCATCCCTGGGTGTGCAACCCCTATGTATGACACCCCCATCCCCTCCATGTGCCACCCCTGTGATGTCCTACAGACAGTGTGGGGTCAGGAGAGCCTCTTCTTGGGGGGGGTTGAAGGTCACAAAAAGCAGGAGAGGGTGCAGGAGGAGGGGGGGGGGGGGTGGCTGGTGGAATGTTAATTAACAGCAGCTTTCGTTTAGTGAGGTCCAAAAGCGGCTGGAGGCAATGAGAGCTGAAAGCAACCTCGGCTGGGGATGGAGCAGAGGGTGGGAGAAGGCACCACAAGGGTGGGAGACCTCTGGGATGGGTGATGCTAGGGGTCCTGCTCTGCTTCCTACACCTCTGAGCTTGGGGGTATGGTCAGTGGGAACAGGAGGATGTTTGCAGTTGGATGTGGGGGTCTCAGAGCTCCTCAGCAGCCCCACTGGCTCTGTGAACACCGTGGAGCACTCAGTCGTTGTCTCTTGGCCTGTGAGTGCACATCCAGTGATGGATATTGAGATGCTGGGATCAGAGTGTGGTGCAGTATAGCAACTATAACGAGTGATCCAAGTGGTCCTCTTCAATCCCAGTGGTGTAGGGACATAGGAGGTAACATTCCGAGTGGTGGGAGATCCCCATGTCTCCCAGCACACCACTGGACCCTGAGGCACATCGCTCCAATCAGAAGGACCAGCAGCAGCAGAGGGGTTTCTGCAGCCCCAGTGATACCAAGAACAGAAGGGAAGTGCCAGGCTGAGGGTGCCAGTGCCGTGCTGTCAGCCTCTGCCTGTGCTTGAACTCATCACTGGTGCTTTGGCAGCCTGACCTGGTGGGAGACAACCAGCCCACTGCAGGGAGTGGGGCTGGCTGGGCTCTGAGGTCCCTTCCAAGCCACCCATGCTGTAATACTATGACAGTCGGCTGTCACATATGTGGGTCTGTGCTTCCTGCAGTTCCCCAAGCCCAGGAGCAGATCAGTGCTGTACCAGGAGATGGGTTTCCCCTAACAAAGCAGAACCCAGTCTGGATCTCTGCCTTCCTGCAACAAGAATATGCCTCTGGTGAAAAAAATCACCTCCTGAACTTGGCCCCCTCCTTGAGCTTTGGTGCAGGAGCAGCAGAGGTGATGGTGTGAGACATCCATCACAAAGCATCCACAGAGGCTTCATTGCATCAGTGCTTTGTGCCCTTTGGCTCTGCAGCAGAATCCAAGGACCCATTGGCCACACACAGCCCCACACCCATGAACTCTGCCCACACAGTGCTGCCTCACTCCCATGGCAATGGGAAATTTGGATTCCCTTATGTCAACCACGCTCCAGAGGATGCCTGTACACCAGGTTCCTGCTTGCTTTCAATGGTCACCTGGTTGCAATGGGGCTCTTTTCAGTTTTCTACCTCTTCCAAGCTCTCACTCTCGGTTTGCCTTGATGATGGGAGGCCAAGATTGTTTTCAGACCCATTCATCTCTGGACATTGGCTCTGAAATGAGCTGATGAGCTCCAAGAGGTGTGATATACACATGAGCTATACCCATGGGCTATGTCCATGTGTTAAGTCCCTTCACTGGTCAACTAATGGGATCTGGGGCTATTCTGATTTTCAGTTTTGTAGGCTGCTTTGAGCAGGACAGGTAGCTCTGGGGCTGGTATGAGATTTTCCCCATGTTTTGAGCACATTGGTTTGGCATTCCCATCTGGCCAGCTGCAGAGAGTAGCTGGGACTAAATTCATCCTGGTTCAGGCACCACATGGCCTGGTGGCACCAGGGGTCTGTCCCCAGCTGATACCTCATCTCCAACCAGGATAGATTTCTAAACATGTGTTAAAAATATAAATAAATAAACACAAAGAAAATGCTGTTTCCATATGCAGGTGTTTTTTATCATTAATTGATTCACCTCAACCCAGTTCTTCCCCTCTTTTGCTTTCTCACGAGCTTGGATGTGCATACACACAGATGTGGCCAATGCTCTACCAGGACAGCTTTCCAGTGGTAAACACCAGGAGTGAAGTACAACCAGCAAAGCAAACTAGCAAAACTTTCCCAAAATCTTTGAGTGGTGTGGAGCCACCACCCCATAACCATCAGCACGACAGCTCCTTGTGTTCACCCAATGGATGTCTCCATGGGTCCCTTCACCCCATTAATGATCTTGTTAAGAATCTGTGAATCAAAACCCCACTGATTCCTCGGGGTCCTCAGGGAGAATAGGGAATGTGTCCCTTACAGAGCATCACCCAAATAAAACAGAGATGATGGCTTTGCCCCATGGAAACCACTGGCTCTGATGGACTGAAGATGGTGGAGTTCTCCCTCATTTCTTCCAGGCAGTATCTTTCATCATCAGTTGACGGTTCGAGCAGATTCCACATATGATATATCAGCGGAAAGCGACATGCTTTGACCCTTCTTTATTGCACTCCTTAATTACCACTTGGCAACGCTGGGTAAAGAAGGCGCAATCGTGTTGTAATTTATGTTGGTACAGGGTATCATTGGGACATTTTAATGCCAATGGAGCTGGAGCCACGGTGCAGAGCAAGATTACAGCTCACCAGAACGGACTGATTTCAGCCACCCCGTATTTCCAGATAAATCCTTTTCTGAATGGGGGGAGGGAGATCAGGACTGGAGACTGTCTCAGCCAGCTCCTGTCTGAGCCTCTTATGTGCAGGAGCTTTGAGTAAGGTGATTTTGAAGGAGTGGGAACCGTAGCTAAGCTGCACAGAGCACAGTGATATGAGGTATGGGGCCACCACTGCATTGTTGGACACTGACATGGATGTCCGAGGAACTGGGGGACTCACACACAGGACACATGTCTGCATTAAGTGCCCTTTAGCAGGAAGGATATGGCACTGCTGGTAAGGAGATACCAAGGGGCTGGACAACCATGTCTTTGCATCTCCCAGCCCTAAAGCTGAGCAAATGTGAATACAGACGAGCAGGTTCTCAGCAGCCTTCTGGCACACTAATTCTTTTTTTTTTTTTTTCCCTTTCACTGAAAGAGGACTAAAATTAGCTCAGCAGGAGTTGAAGTCTGGAACGTTTTAACTCAAGCTACAAAAGTACTGAAAAGCTGTAGTTTTGCGGATTATTTTCCAGCTTTCAGATGGCAAACAGTGATGCCTGGTCTTTTATTTTGATAGATGACTGTAAGCAGAGGCCCCATAAAATTATGTGCTCCTTGGGGGTGTTTCAGCTCATTCTCCAGCACCTGGCAAGCCATGTCCAACCAAGGGTCCGATCAAAGCTCCAACCAAAGATCTAACAAAAAGTCCAACCAAAGGTCCAACCAAAGATCAGACAGCACAGCAGCACATATCCTGCAAGAGGTACCAAAAAGGGATGCACAGAGGATTCCCAACCCCAGAAGACCCTTGCTGCTCCTGGTGAGCAGTCACAGCTCACCAGCATCGTGCCCATGAGCTCAACTGCTACCTGCACAGTCGTGCTCCCGTAGATGTTACAAAAGCACAGAGGTGGGAGTTTTGCAACGATGTCGTCCACTTTATCCTTCATTTCTCGGGCCTTTGGTTGGGGAGGTACCATGGAACAGGCCAGAACATTCTTCCTTGTGCCTTCAACACAAAATGCTGTTACTGGTTTGACCACTGCATCACGGAGATGTGATGAGGTTATTATTTCAAGTCTGCTGGCACAGAATGGAAAGGAAATGAGGCACACTGTACTGTGGATAAAGGTACACCTATGTCTACCCTCTTGAGTGTACTCTCTAGCAAGACAGGCAGCTACACCCACGTGATCCAAAGCCATTTTGAAGCTGCTTGGTGGGCTCAATGAAAGGAATCCAACTGAAGGCACAGCTGAGAGTAACCAAATACTGTATAAATCCCTTTGGGTAGGGAATATTGAAAAGAAAGGCACAGTGCAGGGTGAGCCTGCCCTGGATGTTCCCAAAGACTCTTCCACTACTGCATCTGTCCACCACGTGAAGGTCAGCAGGGTCCAAGACATGGATGCTACACCTCTCCAAAGCTTTCAGGCTCCATAGGGCTGGTGGTTTCAACTCAGAAAGGTTTGCCTTCACCAAACACAGGAGCTTCATCTGCTACAGGGACTTCTGCCGAGGACACACTGGATGCATCACGGTCAAAGCTGTGGACCTGAGGAGAAATCTAGACGACACTGTAGTGTGAAAGCCATCACATCTCAGGGACAGGATGGTACAGGAAGAACACTGGGCTGCTGCCATGGGAATCAGCTCGACCTGAAATGACAAGCAACAGGAATATCCCTCCTGCTGCTCCTCCCCAGCTCTAACAAAGCCACTCCGCAAAGAGGGTCAAGTGTACGTTTTTATTTTTTTTTCACGGAACATAAACTCCTTTAGAAAAAAAAAAAAACATTCATCTGGATGAGAACACCCATAGAAAAAAACACCAACCTTGTGTTTTTGTGTTGTTTTTTTTTTAATTTGGCATTTGTTATTTGCATTTATATTAAAGCAAAGTGCATCTTTTCTTATTTTTCTCGTTTATACACATTGCACAATACATAAATAATGATGCTTATAAAACGTCTTTGTATTTACAAGTAATAATATATTTATATATAACATAAAATACATTTTTTTTTCTTTAATAAATCTCAGGTTTTTTTAAGGAGTCCTTTTTTTTTTTTTTGTGTTTTCTTTCCAAAGCACTACGATGCCAAAGTTCCGATGAGAATGCTCTCTTGTTCATTTAAACCTTTGTATTTAGAAAAATAGCTTATGTTAAGGTCTAAACATGCTCATTGAGCTAAGAACAGTGTAAAAGTATCATACGTGAGTATGAATTCAAGAAGAAATGAAAGCAGTGGCGTCTCCAGATACGATGGTGCCGGGTTAACCTGATCCAACAGGTTCCAACAGACCAACTATCCTCGACGCCTTTTTTCCCCATTTTACATTTTGTTTTTGTTTTGCTTTGTGTTGTTTTTTTTTTCTTTGTTTGTTTTTTTTCCTAGGCTTGTGTCACACCTCATCTCAGCTACAACTGCCAAGCATAGCTTCTTTGTTGCTGTTCTCTTGTGTTTATGCATGATGATAAAAAACGCTGTGGAAAGATGGGCGGATGGACAGGATGGACACAGGGACGAGATGCGAACCCAACAGCAACGACCCAATGACAAAGTCCAATGGCAGAAGCGACATGGATGGGGTAAGACCTGGTGGGAAGCTTGTGCACCATTGGTGGGGCTACAGTGGGTTAGCACCGCTGGGGAGGGATATCAGTTGGGTGCCACCAGCTTTGCGACTGGGGTGCATGAAAAATATAAGGATCCCCTCATGCTGCCCAAGAGCGAGTGGCTCCCAACCCATCCATCACATAGGATAATCCTTTGGGAAGTGGGAAGTGATTATCATGTGGTCCGCCCTCCGCCCTGCACGCCCTTCTCTTGAGTTATTGGTCGTTTGCACTTTTAAAAAATAGATCTATTTATCAAAATACTCGGGCGAAAATCTTTCCATAAGCTATTTCTCAAGACGGGGAAAAAAAACAACGAACAAAACAAAAACAAAATTAAGTTGCATGAAAAGCAAGCACTCAGAAGGAAGTAATAGCAGCAAAGTAGTATAAATGTCATGAGTCCACTCCATCTCTCGTCATCGGTTATTAAAAATAACCTCTAACCAGCACGGGCAGCTGCTGATGAACTGCCTGGTGTAGCACTGGCCCCAGCCCTTCACAAAGCTGATCTGCACGGTAAATCCAGTCCATGGCTGCTGCATGAACTCGTGGTCGTTTGGCCTCTGCAGGCTGTACGCCTTCTCGTAATCAAAAGCCTTGATGGAAAAACCCGGGAACACTTTGTGCACCAGCAACGTCCTGGAGTCGGGGTTGTCCAGTGTGGCCGACTTGATGAAGATGGGGTAGCTGCTGCGGTTGTAGACCCACACGCCGTCCACCTCCTTGGTGAGCTGGATGCCGTACCCGATCTTGCTGCGCACCTTCTGCACCAGCTGGCTTCTGTTGTCCGAGTTGAGCTGCCCGAGGCAGAAGCCGTTCCCCTGAGGTAGATCATAGAAGATATCCAGGGAGGGCTCTTGGACAGAGTACAGCCGACCCACGCGTGTCTTCTCTTCCCAGTATGCCACCACACACCAGTGTGAGTGATCCCCTGACTCCTGAAAAACTTGGGAATCTACATGGGGAGACAAAAAAGTAGGAGAAATTTGAGGACTGTGGAGGATGCGATCCAAATCAATACAGCATCGTGAGTTTCATCTCTTCACAAAACTCTCCACACATATCCAGACATTCTCAGCACCCTGGAGCTGCCCACGGCCAGGCTGGATGGGGCCCTGGACAATCTGGTATGGTGAGAGATAGGAAGGAGATAGACAACACAACTCACGGCAAGGGGTTACAATTTGGGAGGTCTTCAAGGTCCCTTCCAACCCAACCCAATCAATCCATGATCTCTGATGTCCCTTCCAACCCAACCATTCCATGGTTCTGTGATCTTTCAGGAACCTTCCAACCCAACCATTCTATGGTTCTGTGATCTTCCAGGTCCCTTCCATCCCAGCCATTCTACAAGTTCTATGACTTTTAAGGTCTCCATTTTGTGGTTCCACTGCTCTGTGATTTTATGACCACCAAGCCTACCACAGGTGCAACCAAACACTCTATGACACATCCCCATAAACAAATCACCATCCACTATGCAGAGCCAGCGTGACAGAATGAGATGTACTTCTAAAAACAGTGCAAGAACACCACTCCAGGGCTCACCTCCTTTCATAGGGCAGGTGATGGAAGCCCAGGCCAAGGCCTAGTGCATGGCAGTGGCGTAGAGGCTGGAAGCTGTGTGCTGTTAAGAAAAACGGCCCCAAAAGCCACAAAAGCCACGCCAAACCTAGTTCCCTTTGCTCTTATCTCCACTCCATCCTCTGGAGTGGGATTACAACACGGTGGGAAGAGGCCAGGGGTGCTCAGTAGCATCAAACCCCTTTCCTTAATGCAGTGTCCACATCCGGTGCTGCTCTGTAATCCCTCCCAGCCCTTGCAGGCATGTTGGGACCTGGGAACCATTCATCTCTATAACTGCACTTTAAAAAAAGTACCAAAATCCAACCAAGCTGCAGGAATGCATGGGGGTGACCCAGCAGCACCGACCCCCCTGCCCCCCACACCCCACCCCAAGCCTTAACAGCACTACTTTCATTATTTTCTGCGTCTTTCTCCTACACTTCTCGCTGCTCCCTCAGCACAGGCATTTTTTTTTTATCAAAAACAAAGCCAGAAGAGAAAAAAAAAGACAACAACAAAACGCAGCTCCATCGCCGCACGGTTCATTTCCTCATTTCAGTGCAAGGAACAGCGTTCTGCAGTCACTGGAGGAGCTCACGGCCCCAAAAGGACAGTGTCCTAGGGGGTGTGCAGTCAGAAACACACCCAGCAGTGTATCCTTCCACAGGACCCTCCCCCAGCCCCCCCCCAAAGAAATCAGAGCAACGTGGGAATGATGCAAGCACTGCTGTGTTCCCCCCCCTCCCAACCCTCTTTCCACACCCTCCCCACGGGTATAATTTTTATCTTATTATTGCTATTTTAAGATGTTTTTAACTCTCTGCTTGCTTAAAGAGCCGGGAAAGCAAAGCTAGGTTGTAAAAATGAAGGAATATAAGAATACAACCCCTCCCCAGCAAACAACCAACCCACCCCTCCATCCCCATCACCCCCAGCAGTAGGTGCAGCCACCGGTGCCTGCAGCTCAGCTCGCACTCATTCTGCTTTACAGCAGTGGAGGGAATTTTGCAGCAGCTGTTGGACCCCACTAATATCCCTCTGTTTGTTTTCTTTAACATAAAAGCATCCCTTTCAGGAGGAGGGGGTGTGCGTGGGAGGGAGGGGATGGGGGGGGAGAAAGGCCTTTTTCACCCCGTGTTTGTGCTTGCGTTTGAGAAGACCCCTTAACGAGCAGCTCGGCCCAACGTACAAAGAGGTATTTAATTGCATTAAAAAAAAAAAAAAAAAAAAAAGCAGAAGCCAACCGCCCTGGCGATGAATGAACAGAGCTCTGTGGAGGGCTGGAGCTCATGAATGAATCCCACTCGGGTTTTCAATGGCATGGGGTGAGCAGACCTCACGGACAAGGCTTAGGTAATCCGGGATCCTGGAACGCGCGGTGTAAATACGGCACGGTGCCTTCCACCCACGGGCTCCGCTGCTGGACGAGCGTCTGCTCCAACAGCCATGGGAATCACACTGGGCCAGGCCCCCTGCCAGCCCCACCAGTGCTGCTTTTCACCACCGCTGGGACCTCCCTGTTCCCCCCTTCTTTTTTTTGGCACCAGTGCTTCCCAGGGAATGAATGAATGGGAAAAGCCAATGGCGTCACCAGGGCAGGAGAGGAGGTCGTTAAGAAAGAAGGAAAAAGTGACACAGCGACGCTGCTGATGGACACTGGTTCTCCAAAAGGCTCTCTCTGCTCTGTAGCAGTGGCCATGGGTGTAGCGAGGTGTTGGAATGGCCCTGGAAGTGGTCAAGAACTGTGGAAATGCAGCACTAGGGGACATGGTCAGTGGGCACGGTGGGGATAGGTTGAGGTTGGACTTGGGGATCTTGGAGGTCTTCTCATGATTCTGTAGGTTTGCATGGTGGTGATGGGTCAACAATTAGAATGGATGACCTTAAGAGGTCTTCTCCAAGCTTTATGTTTCTCTTAACACTGCGGCATGGTCGTGACTGGCTGATGGTTGGACCTCATCACCTTGGATGTCTTCTCCAATCTTAAATAATTCCATGACTCTATGAGTGGGCATGCTGGGGAGAGTCAGTGGTTGGACTTGATCTTAAGAGGTCTTTTCCAACCTTCATTCTACGATTCTGTGAGTGGGCATGGTGGGGCAGGGCTGACAGCTGCATTTGATGACCCCAGGTGTCTTCCCCAACCTCAGCGATTCTATGGTTCAAATGCACAATCTTTATCTCATGATCCCATGCCACCTACCACATGAAAATCAATGGCATGGCAGAGAATAGGTCCCATATCTCAGCAGTGAACCCTACTGCAAACTAACATAAAAATACAACCTCTGGCAAATTTGTAGGGGGGGGTGAGAAAAATCTTTGCAACTTTTCAGTACAAAACCCCAAATCCTGTGAAATCTGTGAGTAAAAAAACAAACATATACTGGAAAATCTGTGGCACAAAGAATCCAAATCCTGGGAAATTTGTGGCCACATCTCCCGCAGGCCACCAGGGCTGCTGCAGAGCCAGGACACCAAAGGCTGAGCAGCTCTTTAGGATTCTTGTTTTGAGTTAAAACCACGGTTTTTACAAGCTCCTCGGAGCACACACACATCCCTTCGAAGCTAAATGTCTGGAGGAGTCCCAGCGAGCTCCAAGCACTCCCATAGCCCAGCAAACAATGCTGCTGCTCAATGCTGGAAACATGCATGCCCTTATTTCGTTATTAAGTGCCCCTCCATTCGCTGCTATCAGTGGTTTATTATTATTTTCTATGGTTGCATGACAGCTGCCCGGGGGCCCCATCAGGGCCAAGGCCATTGTGCAAACTTATTGTAAAGAACAAATAAATAACGGAAAATGAGGGCAGGAGGAAGAAAAAGTTCTTTTTCACTGAGGAAAGAACTGAGGCTCCTTAGCTCATTTCAGAAGAGGGAATTTAGGTGGAATTTAAAGCAACTTTTGCAGCCCAGAGGCAGAGAAGCCAAAGCCTCCGTAGGTTTCCAGCTCTCAGCCTTGTCCCGGCGCCAAGTTCACAAACACCAGCGGGGGGAGGTGGGAAGGGGATCTTTTGTTTTGCTTTGTTTTGTTTTGACATAGCTAAAGGTTTTCCTGTAATCAAGCGACTTCTAATGAAAACAGCGAGCGGAGCACACACTGCGCTGTGGGCCCGCCCTACTGCTCACATCTGATCCAGTCAGGAGTTATCTGCATCATCGTCACTGCTATCTGGAATTGGGAATACCACTGCTCCTGATTAGGCCTTTAAATGCCCCTAATTGGATCTTTTCCCAGTGATGTTACGACTACGCGTTAATTACATTACCCAACGGCAGGAGTGTTTGAACTGCAGAGATTGACGTGGCTGAAGAGCTGCGCCCTGAAGGGTCTTCCCATGCTCTTCCTGACACCACACCCCCTCCTGGTCCTGCATTCCTCCTGGATGCCTGGGCTGGGATTTCCCACCCAACAACAGCCCTGACAGAGAACAAAGGGTTACCTTTTTTGGGGTACCCTCACCCAGCTCACTCACGGTGGTGGCCCCAAACCCATGACCCTATCCCACCAGGATTTGGTAGGTGGCAGCCCCATCCTCATGACCATTTACCAAGGGGAACTGCTAGCTTAGTTGCCCCATGCCCATGACTATAAACGCAATAGGAATACATAGGTGGTGACCCCAGACCCACGACCAGTATCCCGGTGGGAACGAACAACAGCAGCAGATGAATTAACACGTGCACTGAGTGCTGAGACCAGATGAAGCTAAGGTTCCTCCTCCTTTATGTCAGTACATGCGGAGGGCATCTGAGCTTAAGACAAAAAAGGGCTGGGCTGGTGTCAGCACAACGTGTCGTCTAGCCAGGGCTGAGTCTGAAAGAGAGCTCAGCACATCGTGCCCAGTAATCCCTCTTGCCTGACCTCGAGTGGCACTGGTGAGCTGGGGGGCTGGGCTGTCCCCCTGTCTTCTGCTGCTCACCAAGATGGAAAGGATGGGGACACCTGACAGAGACAGCAGGGGTGGAGAAGACATGAATTTGGCTGAGCCCTTCTTCAGGGAGCCACCAAGAATTGAATCAAGGAGAGCACTAAACAAACCCAGAGCTAGTCAAAGCTAAGGGAAATGGGTGATGTCCCTTCCCCTCCTAATCTCTCAGGTCATTCACAAGGACTTTGGGTGGGGGAGCAAACAAACAAACAAATGAAAAAGAAAAAAAAAAGAAGTCTAGAGAAGTCCTTCAAAGACAAGATTTCCAGGTATGCCTTTCAAAAGCAAAGAGAAATCCAAATTAAAGGGCAGACTACTGCAGAAAAGGGTCTTTGTGCCCTTACTGAAGCTTCTGGGCAGACACTGCCCAGGGGAAGGTTTACTCCAAATCTTTTCTATCTCATCGCCCCAGCATGGCTTCTGTAAGGCAAACTTAGAGAGATGGCCATGTGTTCCACTCCACTGCAATAAACCCCCAAGGACGCTCCCACCCAAGGGATCACACTGAGGCCCCGAAACATCATGACACTCAGTCAGACCAACACATGCTTTGGGAGCCCTTAATCTGCGGATTATTGACACTGTAGACCCTCACATCCCCCTAGGAGCCATTCCAGCCCATCGTGTCAGTAGGTGCTTAGGGAGCCCTTAATCTGCGGATTGACAGGCTAGACCTTACATCTGTGTCTCTGACTAATTAGGCAGCTCTTACTACCCAATCTATATAGCAATCGCTCCAGCTTAAGAACCTTAAGATGGTTTTTTTTTATTATTTATTTATTAGAGTGTTGCCCACCCAACTGCTTTAATGGCTGCCCCCAGTGTTTCCAACCAGGGCTTTGGTTTGGACTCCTTTAGCAGTGGGAGTGCTCTGCTCCACATCCCAAGGGGACTCCACATCCATGCATGCCACAGGGACCCGAGCAAGAAATCTCATCACCTTCACCAAGATGGCAAAACCCCCTCATGAAATCAGGACAAAAGATGAAAGCATGGGACCCCTGAGGATATCTCCTATGGCTTCCAGCCCAGTGTGGGGGCACCGTGGGCCACCCCCCTCCTGGAACCTGGCCCCAAACAGTGGGACTAAATTCATGCACAGAAGGAAGAAACCAAACCCTGCAATGCACACTAATGGGACAGCAAAAAAAGAACACAAGCGAAGCTGCTGGGTTCACGGAGTCCACCAACCCAGAAATCTGATTCACAAACATCCTATTAGTCATTGCTACTGTCTAATTACGGTGATTAATCAATTACCATGGCTAAAAATTACCCGAGAAGAGAAGAACCCTTCTTTGTGCCCATTTTCTTTTCCAAGCCACTGGGCTGAGCCTGCTGCAGCACAAGGGGAAGAAAAAAATCCCCATGCACACCCCAGAAGCGCCTGTCTGCCGTCTGCAGCGGTTAGAGCGGAGCCAGCTGACTCCAGCTTCCTCTGCACCAGGCTCGGGGCCTCATCAGCCATGCAAATTATAGAGTAGTGAGCTGTCTGAAGGCCGAATTTCGACTCAGCTCAGAGAAAAGCCTTAGAGGAAGGGCGGGGATGGCGAAGGCAGCCAAATCCATTCATAATATTTACAGTAAATGGGCCTCTTTGCTGTTGTTTAGTATACAGTCAGCCTAATTATTTTTGAAGTTTTAATTTAAAGAACCTTCTTTATCTGCCTCTCCTGCTGCACCCCTCAAAGGTGTGGGAAACTTTGCTCCTTTTTCTCAAAGCAGCAGAATGGGAATCCCTCCTCCCCCTGTGCCTCGTGCCAAGCCCTGCCTCGATGGGGTGGGAAGGAGGAGGGTCCCCACCCCCACCCCCCCATGGAGACAAAGACATCCCCTGGGATAGGAAGAGTCGTCCAAGGGAGCTTAAGCAAAAAAAAAAAAAAAAAAGAGAGATGCACTCCACCCTAATGCAACCCCCTCCCAAGTCCCCATTTGCACCACACGTGTCCTACTGCATCCCGAGGGCTCTGGGATGCTCTGGCAGTGCGTTCCATGCAAGCAAGTGTGATCCCATTTTAAATGACAATTCAGGAAATTTCAGCAAACCTCAGTGATCCCAGAATTGCAGAACCAGTGAAGCTGGAGAGGATCTCTAAGATCCCCCAGCCCGACCCCACCCCACCCCCATGACCCTAAGAAGAACCACAGCATCATCAAGGTTGGAGAACACATCCAAGACCCCCCAGCCTAACCCCAGTGCACCCCTCCATGCCTGCTGATCACGTCCCCCAGGTGCCCCATCTCCACGTTCCTTCAACACCAACCACTGTGGGGTACTGCTGGCCCCAGATCCTGCCTGAGAGCCAACACCTCCCCGCCTGGATCCAGCAGGGCACACCCCTTCTGCACCTCAACCCAACCCAGAGACCTTCAGAGAAAGGAGAAACCAGCACACAAAGAGCATCTGGCTTCCAACTAGGTAAGCCAGCCCCGAGCTTGCCAAAACTCCGGTGACAGCACCGTCACACTACCAGCACAGGAATAAATGGCAGCCCCCAAACCCATGGCTTTCACAGCCCTTCCCCAACGCAGCCCCCAGCCATCCCAGACCACAGAATCATTAAGGTTGGAAAGGATCACTAGGATCACCCATCACCAATGACCCAACCCTGAGGCACAGCGGCACGGGGGACATGGGGGCTGCCCACATCCAATCCCCGCACTGACAGCACAGAGCTACGCAGGAGGGTTATATGAAGGCCATCCTAAACCCAGAGTACAGCGGGGCACTATTTCCACGTGGATACCCAACACCCAGACGTGTGCTGGGATCTGCTCCTGAGTGCATTCCACACACATACACATACACACGTGGCACGGAAAAAAATCCCCTCCCCGCAGCACGCTGACCTGCAGCTCTCCCCGAAGTTATTGTCAGAGCGAGAACCTTTCCCCTTAAAAAAGAATAATACGATAAATAAAAATATACGCGCACGTAAGAAGCCCACCGCCCGCCCCGCGCCGCGTTCCTTCCTCGAGGGCAGGGAGAGGCTTTTTGCAAAACATGGAAACGCGGAACAAAAGTCCTTTTCACGCCGCGCCGTGCCCCCGCCGGCCCCGCTGCGTAACCATTATGAAAACGGTGGAGCGGGGCTGGCATTTGGAGCATTTACTGCATTCCTGCCAATAAATTCCATTCCCGGATCCGCTGCAGAGCGGCCCTCTTTCCCCCCCCCCCTTCATTCCTCCTGGCTGGCTTTACAGCCTCATCGCCGCCGCGGGGCCAGGGCCCTGCGAGGGGGAAAAGCACCCCGCGCCAGACTGGAGACAGCGCGCAGACGGAGCGAGTTAATCATTACTGCTGTCTGCCTCCGTAATCTAATCACGGCCGCTCCTAGGAGCACGTGGAACGGCCCCGGCGCTCAATGGGGCTGGGGCATGGAGATGGACGGACGGAACCTCCAGGTTGGCCAACCATGGGCTGACGAAGGGCTGCTGTTGGCTGGGGATGATGAGGTGGACGCTGCCCGGCCACGCAGCCCTCCTCGCGCCTCTCGCTTTGCTCGGGGATTAGTAACGCGGAGCAATTAAGGGAGAATATTACGTTCGTGAAATAATTAACCCTCCTGGCGCTGCGGTGCGGCTGGCAACCCTGGTTGTGAGGCAGAGAGATGGAGCCAGTGGCTTGACCCAAGGTGAAAAACCCCCAAAGCTGCTTACTCATGAATGAAGACCCCCCCCCAAAATTGCATGCTCCTGGGTATAACCCCATCCAACACCTGCTTGCTCCCACATGAAGAACCTCAACATCTGCAGGAGGTGGCTTTGCCCAGTGGCACTGGGGCCACCTGATCCCACATCCATGCCATCCTCACAGCCCCAAACCCCGCTCCTCCCACCCCAGAAGCCGCAGGTGACAGCGGTGACACCGCGACACATTTTCCACTCCGGCTCTCAAGGGGCTGTGACAAAGCGCGGCGAACCCGCGGGGCTCTGGGCGTGAAGATTTATGGGTTTGTTCCTTCTCGTGAGCTCCAGCGTCTCGGCCCCGCTTCCAAAGAAAACGAACCCATCGCTTCAAACGCAGTGATGTAACCTCAGCTCCCTGCTCCTTTTCCAAATAAAACTGCTGCTATCCGATTCCTGCTCCCAGCACGGCTTTATGGGGTTATTCAGTCCTCTGCCCCGCAAACTGAGAGCACAGCAACCCTACAGGGCTCCACGGCCTATGGACCTTCCCTATGCAGCAACCAGGACCTTCCCAGCAGTGGCACATCCCAGGAATCTGTAGCATCCCGAAGGCAGCACCATCGGTTTAATCAGCGCGAGTCAACGGAGCAAGAGCCAACTCCCCTGGCTCTAAAAGCAAAAGGTGTTCAGGCTTCCACCCCTCTCCCCACATCGACGTCCCTGAGCCTTAAAAATGGGGGATCTGGGAGGTTTGGGATGGGACGGATGGGACGGGATATGCAGCTCTGTCCCACAGAGCCACGTGGCTGCAAGGCACACACCGCTGCGAGCCGGCGCTCACTGAATCAGCGCTGGCATCCCTACAGACAGAACCTATTCAAAAAGAAAATTACTATTCATCAGCTCTGGCTCCCTTATTGTGTACACATCCACGGATGTACTCCCAACGACGCTCCAACGGCTCAACAGCCATTTGTTTCAGGCAGAAATCTGCCTTCCCACCTGCCCGGCACGAAGGGAATGTCTTGGAAAATCGTGGAGGGTTGTGCTTCACCCTACAAAGTCAGTGCAAGTCATAGTCACAGAATCATGAAGGTTGGATAAGGCCTTCAAGATTCCTAAACCCAAACACAGCCCACCCCCACTGTGACCACCGACCACGTCCCCAAGAGCCACATCTCCACAGCTCTCAAACACCTGCAGGGACGGAGGCTTTCAAGGAAAGGGATGTGACACAGGTGCCCCACTCCATCTCCAAGGTGGCTGTGGGTGCTCATGAGCTGGGACAGCGATGGGACGCTGAGGATGGGAAAGAAGAAGAGAGACTGAGGAGAAAATGAGGAAAAACGAACAGCAGGCTCTGGAAACCGAGAAAGGCACAAGGGATGGAGCTCATCTCCATCCCCAGATTCACCCCAACATCCTCCAACCCCACGGACCCAACTTTTTTTTTTTTTCTTCTAGTTTTTGCAAGTTAAAACCAAGATAATGACACTGGGTGGGGACCAGTTCGGAGAGCTGAGCAGCCAAACCAAAACGCGCCTCCGAGCCAAGCACTTCCCCGGCCTCACCGTTTGGGGAAGGAAGCTGAGAGCAGCCATGAAACGATCCCTCAGAGCGCCGAGGAGGAGAGCTCGGGCAGAGGTGACCCCGCTAGTAAAATATTTTTCAACAGAATGAAAATAAAACAAGAGTGCTCCGGCGGCAAGCTGGGCTCCGCAGGGCCGTGTCCCTCCTTCTCTGCTTCCCTCTCCTTTCTCCTCCTCCTTGGCACTTTCTTCCTTTTGCTAATAACGCTGTTTTCTTGCCTTCCCCCCTTTTTTTTTTCTTCCCCCTTCTTGGCTCTTTCCACCTAAAGCCTGATGTAATTTCCTGTCCTGTCCCAATGTTTCCTGTTCGTTAACAGGGTGAAAGTTATCATCACGCATTTCAACGGCGACCCAAAAAAAACGGTGAAAACAAAAGCAAAAAAGCGACGGGAGAGTTCAGGGCAAGCCAGGTGGTATTCCCAGTGCCACCCTATTCCTAAAGAGCAGCCAGCGGCCGTTCGGGGTCAAACCAATGGGATTTGGACAAGAAGGCTGTACACGCAAAGTGGGTATTCTTTTTTTTTTTTTTTGCACGCCGACACTAAAACGGAGACCGTGCCTCAGCGGTTAATAATATCCCGGCGCTGAAAATAAACTGGGAAGGAAGCTCCTTTGTGACAGTGGGCGGGCGGCCAGGCTGCAGCGTGGGTCATTCAATCTGCCGCGGGCTGGCACCGCACGGGGCCTGGCTCCCAAAGTCTGCCCTGTGCCAAAGAAGGGGTTCGTGGACCCCGATGCGACCCCACGGCCCCGTGTTTGCCACGCACACCCCACTACTATGCTCACGGGGCTGGAGTTTGGAAGTGCAGTCTTCAGTGACCCATGGCGGGTCGGTGTGTGGGGTTAATGTCACTGTTCCCATAGTGCAACTGATACCCACATGCAGACAGAGGGGATGGAATGGCTCCGGCCCCGTACGAGTGTTTGTGTCCTGTCTCGGTTTCAATGTCCCCAACGATCGGGTTTCCGCCGCTCATTGGGACATTTTATTTTGCAAGCAGAGAGTGGTTTGGGTTGCTTGCCAGTGCAGGCACACACCCCTCCCCAGCTCTATGCTTCTAAATCCACTTTTCTACCCTCCTTCCTCCCACCAGAAGCTCCAGATTGCAGGAGAAAACTCAACAGCCCCAAAGCCACACGGAATCACAGAATTATTAAGGCTGGAAAACACCACTAGGACCACCAAGTCCAAATGCCAACCCATGCCCACTATTCCCCCTCACAGAATCACTGAGGTTGGAAAAGACCTCTGGGATGACCAAGTCTTACCACCAACCCATCACCAACACACAGGTACCGTGGGGGGCTGGGAAACACCCCAAAAACCCAAATCCTTTTGGTGCGGTGAGAGCAAACAAGGGTCTGCAACACAGCTCACAGTGGGACTCCTCCTGCCTTTTACTGCTGACTGCCAGCAAGGCATCATGTAGTTGGGAAGTGGGATGGGGCGACGCACTGTCATCCTTTGGGTTTTAACCCATCCTCAGAGAACAACTTGAGAAGCATCCTAATCACTAAGGCCAAGAAAGACCTCCAAGGCCATCAAGCACGACTGCAGATCCACCCTACCATATGCATTCAGAGGGTCACAGAATCATTACGGCTGGAAGGGACTTACAAGAAGTCCAACGGCCAACTCATCAGCCCACTCGTACAAGTCAGAGAGTCACAGAAACACTAAGAGTGGAAAAAGACCTCCAAAGACCCCCAAGCCACCACCACGCCCGCTGACCATCTCCCTGAACAGAACCACCACATCATTCCAATTGCAAAAATCCCCCAAGATCCCCACGTCCAACCGCTGACCCACCGTGCCCGCGGGTCCCCGACACCCCCGATTTCTCCAGGGCAGCTCAAACCCAGCACCCAACGGGCGCTGATGGCCTTTGGGATCCCACAGGCTGAAGTGCCCCATAGAACCAACCCCCCCGGAGGCGAGGAGCAGTCGGTGCCAGGCCGGCGGTGCCTCGGTCAGCTGATGCTGAGCAGCCCGAGGCTCCTCGCCTGGCAGGCAGCCTGCAGCGTGCCGGCTCCAGCGCTGTCATCCTGCATTAACCCCTGATAACCTCCGCCCTGCAGCACGGGGCCACGGGGAGGCTGAGGAGGAAAGAAAAGGGTGCAGCTTTGTGCGGCGTCGGATGCGTTAAAAAATAAAATAAAATAAAATAAAATAAAATAAAATAAAATAAAATAAAATAAAATAAAATAAAGGGAACGTAAAAGGAGGACGTAAGCTCGCGAATACACCAAGAGTAAGTGACCTAAAAAAAAAAAATTATATATATATATATATATATATATATATATACATATATATATATATAAAATAATGATTTAAAAAAATTCCCAAGCGATTGTTTATTTCTGGGACAAATATACAACCCGAGCTGCACAGGAAGATGTCTCGGTTTCAGATTATAATAGGATGCCCGTTTGTAAATAAAGGCATTTCACAGGAGGCTACAAACCCCGCACTGGGGGAGGTGGAAGGGGGGACTGGAGCCACGCGGGACTGCTGGCGGAAAACTGCGGGTCTGAGCAAGGTGCTGCTCCCTAAGAGCAGATACCAGCGGGGATCAGAGGCATAGTGCAACATTCCAGGCCTGCCCGCCATCCCATCATGAAATGTCACTCCGTTGCATGCCGCCAAGAAGGAGCAGATCTGAAGGAAACGCACCAGCAGACCACGCGAGGTCCACTCCCTGCCTCCAGCCTTCCCCATCTCCTCCAGCATCCCACGGAGATCCCATCCCTGTGCTGGGACCCCCGCACTGGGACTGGGGCTGATGTGGGGGTTGTGACCATCTCATCCCCCAGAGCCACCCCCATGTGCTGCTCTGTTTGGAAGCAGGAGCACTAAGCAAGCTCGTCTGCTGGGAGCGAGTTCCAAATCCAGGAAGAGCTACTCTCTGTCTTCTATTTGCAGGAATTATTTTTATCCCCAGTGGGATATTTTCTCTCCGAGTCGACGAGACAAAGAGCTGGGAGCACCCAGAAAGGCTTGGGTTTGGAAGGGATCCTAAAGACCATCTAGAACAACCATCCTGGTGGGCGACACGAGAACTACCCATAAAAATTAAAAGAAAAAAGGAGAGGGTGGTCCCATAAAAGGCAGAGCAGCGGGGGACAAGGGCTGGAGAGTGGGAGAGCCAGGGCTGTGCATGGGGTACATGGGTATGCTGATGCTGCACAGCGCCCAGTCATGCTGCACGCATGCTCCGTGGGTTTTCTCCTCTGGTTCTGACCTCTGGAACAAACCTCGTCCCCACCCTTTTTTTCTCTTTCTTTTTCCCCCTTCATTTACAACAGAAGCCAACTAGGTCACGGAGGCATCATGTGGCCACGTCCCCTCCCTCCGTCCCCACCCCACGCACTCTGTCCCCTTCCACACTGCTACTTACAACATGAAAACACAACTCCACCTCGCAGGAGGGCACCCCGAGCATTCCACCCATCCCTCTGCGGTTCTGCACGTGGCCACTCATCTGCTGCCTGTCACTGGTAACCAACTGGAACCCAACTGGTACCCAGCGGTACCCAACTGACACCTAACTTTGTGTGCAACTGGTACCCACCTTGGTACCTAACATGGTGCCCAAGTGGTACCCAACTTTCACCCAACTGGTATCCAACTTGGTACCTTATCAGTAATCAACTTCCACCCAACTGGTACCCAACTTGGCACCTAATCAGTAATCAACTTCCACTCATCTGGTACCCAACTGGTCCCAACTTGGTATCCAATCAGTACTCAGCTTCTACTCAACAGGTACCCAACTCAGCACCCAACCTTTACCCAACTCAGCACCCAACCTCTACCTAACTTCTCCCCAGCTTGGTACCCTGCTTGATTCCCAGCCAGCACCCAACTGTAACCCAACTGCATCCAACTTGGCCCTTGCACTCATGATTCTGCGAAGCTGCATCCTTCCACCACATCCCTCCTGGATCAGCTTCCAAACCCACAGAAACGGGGTTTCATCACTCTTATTAAAGCCCCCTGTTGTTAAGGCTGCCATAAACTCCGGAATCTCCAAGAGCAGAGGAGGATGCCCTTTTCCATAGGGAACCTGCAACCCACATCTGCCCCGAAGAGCTCCGCGAATGCCATGACTCCTTAATGCCCCCTTCAAACATCCCCTTCTGCTAACTTAAATATGCTGGGGGGAAGAAAAAAAAGAGAAGAAAAAGGAGTAAGTTGGCTTTAGAGAATTGCTGCAAACAGCGTTTATTTTCCTTTCTCGACTGGGTCCCTCCAGTTGGGAATTTTCAGTGCTGCACTTCTGTGCGCAGAGCGGAGATGCCAGTAAATCAGAGCAAATGCAAAACAAATGCTCTTTCATGTGGAGGCACTCGGCTTTGTTTCATGGCCTGTGTAGCTAACCGTGTCCCTCCGTGAGTCAACCCTCCTATCAGCTCCTCATTAAGCTCAATGGCTACAATTACATTTGTGGAAGGAAAAGAGGGAGCAATGATCATAAAAGGGTCTGTATCCAGGCTCCTTTGGTGGGGAGGAAACCTTTGATTTAAAATACAAAATAAATCTAATCACGTGGGATTAAAAAAAAAAAAAGAAGAAACAAAAACTGCACTTGATGGGAAAGGGGGGAACGGATCCTTCTTTTAGGGGTTTGTTCATCACAGCCCCAGAGGAGAACCCCCACCCCCGGCCCTGGGGAGCACACTGGGTGATTTCCTGCAGCCCAAACCCCCTCCCTCCTTCCCTCTAGCACAGAGCAGCCAGACAAGATGTTATCAACCGCCGGCCCTTGCAGAAAGCCCCCTGCTAAAAGCGAGTGCTTCCTCTGCTTATTTCATGTGGTATCCTGTGGAACTGAGCTCTCTCCTCCCCTCCTCAACAGTCACATTTCAGGAGGAAAAAGGAAAAAAATAAAACAAAAAACAAACAACTACCACCAAAACAAAACCATCTAACAACATCCCATCCTTATCGTGTTGTTTTGCTTCTCGTCTCCTTTCTTTTTCCAGACCCTTTTTTCTTCCCTCAAGCCAGATGACACACAAAAGGAAAAAAAAAAAAAGAGAAGGAAAACCCAACGCTAGAAACGACAAGTTGCACCGTTCCCTCTCCCCCCTCCATGTGATTAATTCTCATTAGGGCCCTTGGACAAACAATATGCTCCCCTCTCAAATAACAGCCGGGGTATACATTACACCCAAAGGAAAACAAACAGGGCTGGCTTAAAGACATCCACACCAAACACCATTCCTGGAGAGAGGAACCGGCGCAGCCCCGCGCACGCAGCCGACGTGTTTCTGGAATTCCATCTCAGGGCAACGCAGTGCGTCAGTGCTCCACAAATCATAAATCAGGGGGACATCCCAACAAAGGATGCCCCTTCCAACACCGCGAGGACATGCAGGTGCACGGTGGCAGACACTCAGCACAATTGCTCTAATAATCCTGGCAGCGTCAACGCAGAGTCCAACCACAGATGAGGGAGAGGAAACGGGGCACTGGGGGCTCTGCACATTGGGAAAAGCCAAGGAGGGTTGGAGAAACCCTTCTAAGAAACACCTAGTGTGATGGCACCTGCAAGCTGAAGGAGGTGGGAAATGGGGTAACAAGAGAAACTCAATACTCTGTGATGAAGCACTGAGTGCCGGAACCCAAGGGAGCAGAGCCCAAGGCATTGCCCAGGGTCTTGTCCCAAGGACAGGACAGCAGTGCCACCACTGCCAGCCAAAGGACAGCACCTCCTTCTGCAGGGGTCCACCACACTGCTTCAAAAACACATGCACCCAACCAAAGCAACTCCAACAACATCCAGCCTTCTGACACACCTCGCACCGAAAGCAATGGGGCATGAGGCTGGAATACAAAGGAAACACCAGCTTATGGGGACAGACTGCTTTCCATGGCATTCTGACACATCCTCTGCACGTGACATTAAACCTCTGGAGCACACTTTTCCCAACAAGACTTAGCCACAAAACTCTTGGCCACGGGACCCAACAGGACACAGGTAGAGACAACCGAGTATGGTCAAGGAGAAATGTCTTACCTGAGAGCCCCCCAGGGGCTAGACAATTAGTTCCCCCTGTTTCAGTGGAGGAAGGCACAGAGTCTGGACAACCTGCTGTAAGAGAGGGAAAGAAGAAGGAATCAGTGTACATGCATTACTTTGCAGGCTCCAAGCAAAGCTGCAAGCAGCGTGCACATTCCGAAGCGTTCAACAGGAAGCGATTACTAATTGGCTGCACAGACACGGCAGTTCATCAAGAGGCATCCACCCTAACTCATCACCTCAATCAAGACTCTGCACAGCACTTAATCACCGGCCCCGTGCTGATTACAGAGCGGCAACAAATGACAGAGCAGCGGCCACCTCTCCATCTGAGTCACCAGGGTAGGACATCGGGCTGTCCTTGTGATGGAGCTGCCAAAATCATGGCTTTGTGCACCGAAGTAGCCACCACCTGGGCCTGCCAAAGTGGGAACTGAAAGGGAAATGGTTCATTACTGCCCTTCGGACTCAAATGGTCTGAGCCTGTGCTGCAATGCTTGGGTTTTGGACCTCCCCATCCCCAGCCATGCAAGCATCTCCTACCCCTGCTCTAAGTGACAACAGCCAACACAGGTCACCTGCTCCTACAGCTTTTTTGTCACAATCCCAAGGCAACACCATGCCTAGAGGGAATGAAGATGAGAAAAAAGAACCATAACGTTCACACAATTCCTCAGTTCCAAGAATCCTAGAACAGCTGAACTGGGAAGGACATGTAAGACCACAGAATCACAAAACATTGGAAGGGCCCTTGCAGATCACAGAATCACAAAGCACTGGGTTGGAATGGCTCTGTAAAACCACAGAATCACGAAGCGTTGGGTTGGAAAGGCTCTTTAAGATCACAGAATCACAAAACGTTGGGTTGGAAGGGGTCTGTAAGATCACATTATCACAGAACATTGGGCTGGAAGGATTGTTAAGAACACAGAATCACAAAACGTTGAGTTGGAAGGGCTCCTTAAGATCACAGAATCACAAAACATCATTGGGTAGGAAGGGCCCACACACATCATCCAGTCCTTTGGCAGGTTGCTGGAGAAATGTGGCCTCACTGGGTGACGTCCCTAAATGACGTCCCTTTGCTCACTGCTCTGTCTCAATGCAAGGGCCAGCACCAAGAGAGCCCAGATAGCTCTCTTCCTCCCGATAAGACACTTTTCCAGACTTCATCCCTGAAATCTCAATGAAATGAAAAAAAAAAAACAACACTGTGTGCATAACCTCCTTTTATCGGAGTGAAGTCGCAGCCCTCACAGGAATATACAGTTTAACAGGATACACTTAATCACGTTGAAAACAATAGAGGAGACAGGAAATGGACTTACTTGTGAAACACTGCACACTATACACTCTCTAAATGCCTTGAAGTGTTTGCTGCTCTTCAAAGAAATTTGCTTTTTTCTTTTATTTAACCCCTTTCCAACCCAGACAGAAGATTCCCTGAGCTGCATCCCTGGGACAACTTCAGCTGCCCACGTTTCAGACGCGGTCCACAGATAGGACCAGCCCACAGGTCCTTGACAAGGCAGATTCCGAGCCTCCAAAAACAAAATGCAAATAGGAAAGGCACAGCATCCCTCCAGCACCGCTTTACAGTTCTCAGCTCCTGAAAGGTACCAGCCCCTACCTAAAGGTTACCCCAACCCCAGCTCCCATCAATGCTACATACTGGAGGCACTGCCAACATCTCAGCAGCTCCTGTCCTACATAGGGAAGGGACAAAGCACTGGCTTGGATAACCTGGGGGCACTACTGCTCACCTCACATCTAACAGTTCTCACTCCATGCAAACCCATAGAGAAGCAGGGAATGGGCTGGGTTATGAGAGGTATCTCGTCCAACGCTGAGGTGTATGGACAACAGCCGAACTGTATGAACACCAAATCTACCCCAGCAACTCCAACACACCAGCCCTACTTTCCTCAAGCCAATGACACAGAGCCTCAGAACCATCACCACTTCCAAGAACGTGGCAATCCCACAACGCTCTGAAGGCCACCACCACAACCCACATCGGTTCACACAGCTCTATACTTCCATCGCCATTATCATGGCATGGTTGGACTTGATGACCATGGAGGTCTTTCCAGCCTCAGTTACTCTATGAGCAAGCACAATGGGCTGGACTTGACCTCAGAGGTCTTTTCCAACATCAGTGATTCTACAGTGGAGAAATGCTGGGAGCGTGTTCCCACCTCCACAGACCATGCAGCTTTTTCCAGCGCCTGGTGGCTATCTGATATCCGATCCATCCAATGATCAAGGAAGGCACTGCTCCGACCCAAGGTCCAAAAACACACCAGGTCAACAGCACTGCACCGTCCCACTGATCCAACCCCAAAAACCCAAACCAACCCAAAACTGTGAACAGGGGGAGCACTGTGGGAGATGGACTGATGCTGGGGCACAAAATCCCACAGCCAGGTGCAAGCTGTGCTGCAGAGGAAGCCCCAGCCACCTGCACCGAAGCGCACGGTGAGCTCTGCGTGTCCCGCGGTCACAGTTCAACTGCCAAATGGGCTTTTCTTTCAAAAGAAAGGAAAAAAAAAGAGAGGGCTTTCGGTGAGTAACCCAGTTGCTGCCGCGCTTCCGATTGGCAGCGTTAATCACTTCCTATTGGCCGATCCGCATCACTTTTCCTTTCGAAATGGCACATTCCTGCTCTGCGGCTTCGCTGTTTACACACATTTTGCTACCTTATGTCAACACTTGCTAATGAATAAATATGTCGCCGGGCTGCTGAGAGCGAGGCCCTGGCGGAGGGAGATGGGACAGCACAACCCAATGGACTGATCCCAGCATTAACCCTTCTGCCCATCAGGGCAGAGCCCTCTGCTGAGCGAGTTTCACCTTGTGGATGGGGAGAAACTAAGGTTACCAAGGAACGAGCCCAGACATCACTCATTTCTAGGGGAAGCATCTCCTTATCCGGGTGACATCACACCGCTCTGACCCAAAACCACAAACCCTAGAGACCTCAGGGTGCGGGATGCTGAGCCTCCCATCGCCCCTTTCCCATTCTCCCTCGCTTTTCCCTAGTGTTTTTTCACCCTGCAGCAGGACATCCCATGCCCTGCAACCCAACAGCAGCCCCGTAGCTTTTCACTTCTTCTAAGGCCTCACAGAGAGGAAAACTCATCAGTGCTACGGGGCAGGATGGGACCCCACCACGGGACCCAGGTCACCGCAGCACTGGGGCTTCCTCCATTCATTTTCTCAGAAAACAATCGAAAATGAAAAGGCCAATTCCAGTCACTCCCGTGGGGCTCATCCCAACTCCAGCAGCCAGGACACGAAAAAACGCAGCGCAGTGATTGCAGGGAAGCAAAGAGCAGTGATTGCAGGGAAGCACAGAGCAGTGATTGCAGGGAAGCTGCTCCTCCGGCCAAAAGGGAGAAAAATAGAAGGCCATAAACCCTAAAAACTGCAGGCAGAACCATCACAAAAACCCAACGCTGCTCTCTGATAACACGTCTTAGGATGGCTCTGCCAAGGGGCAGCACCACGGGGACACTGATGGGGTTCCCCCTGCCACCCCAACACCCAACCACCACCAAGAGCCGCACAGTTCTACAAAAAGAACACCATTTTCCTGATGCTCCCCCACCACTTTTACTCATTTTCCCAAAGCGGGCAGCACAGGATCAGGCCCCCGTAGCCCCACACTCTCCTCCCCCCCCAGCCCATGTGTCACATCCCATTGCGAGCTGCAGCCATCACCACGTATCCCAAATTCCTCCCGCCCCACTGCTTGGGGGGCAGCCAAGGTCCCACCGCAGCCCCTAAAGCCACCACGGTGACAAAGGCAGTGCAGGTTTCCCCAGGTCTTTAAACCAGAAATGGCCCTTTTCCCTCCGTTTTTAACTCTTTTATCCCCACTTCAAACCCATTTCCTCCCATTTTTAATCAGCTTCCCTTACTTTTAACCCATTTTTCCCTATCTTAAGACCATTTTTCATCTATTTTCTTTTTAATCATTTTTCCCCCATTTGTAACCCGACTTCCCTCGTTTTAACTTGTTTATCCTCACTTTTAATCAATTTTCTCCACTTTTAACCCATTTATCTCCATTTTTCAACTGTTTCCCCACCATTCTTAACTCACTTATTCCCACTTTCAATCAATTTCCCATTTTTAATGCATTCTCCCCAATTTTGTTTTCCCCACTTACAACCTATTTATCTCAATTTTAATCGCATTTCCCCATTTTAACCCCTTTTCCTCCCATTTTTAACCAGTTTTTTAATCAGTTTTTTTCCATTTTAACCCATTTTCCTCCACTTTTAACTCACTTATCCCCATTTTTAACCAACTTCAAATTTGTTTTCTCCATTTTTATCCCATTTTCCTCCACTTTTAACCCATTTATCCCCATTTTTATCCCATTTTCCTTCACTTTTAACCCATTTATCCCCATTTTTAACCAGCTTTTAATAAGTCTTCTCCATTTTAACCCATTTTCCTCCACTTCTAACCCGTTTATCCCCATTTTAACCCATTTTCCTACACTTCTAACCCGTTTATCCCCATTTTAACCAACTTTGAATAAGTTTTCACCATTTTAACCCATTTTCCTCCACTTTTAACCCATGTATCCCCATTTTTAACCAGCTTTTAATCAGTTTTCTCCATTTTAACCCATTTTCCTCCACTTTTAACCCATTTATCCCCATTTTAACCAATTTTCTTACACTTTTAACCAATTTATCCCCATTTTAACCAGCTTTTAATCAGTTTTCTCCATCTTAACCCATTTTCCTCCACTTCTAACCCATTTATCCCCATTTTTAACCCATTTTCCTCTACTTTTAACCCACTTATCCCCATTTTTAACCAACTTCGAATTACTTTTCACCATTTTAACCCATTTTCCCCCACTTTAAAACCCATTTATCCCCATTTCTAACCAATATTTAATCAGTTTTCTCCATTGTAACCCATTTTTCTCCACTTTTAACCCTTTTACCCCCATTTTTTACCAACTTTGAATAAGTTTTCATCATTTTTAACCCATTTTCCCCCACTTTAAAACCCATTTATTCCCATTTCTAACCAATATTTAATCAGTTTTCTCCATTGTAACCCATTTTTCTCCACTTTTAACCCTTTTATCCCCATTTTTAACCAGCTTCTATAGTTTCCTCCATTGTAACCCATCTTCCTCCACTTTTAACCCATTTATCCCCACTTCTAATCGGTTTTAATCAGTTTTCACCATCGTTAACCCATTTTCCTCCACTCCCAACCCATTCATCCCCACTTTAACCCATTTTCCTCCACTTTTAACCCGTTCATCCCCATTCCCCCCCCCCCACTTCCTTTACCCCCACTTTCAACCCATTCACCCCTCAACCCCCTTACCCCGAATTTTAACCCTCTCCCCCCCCCATCCCACCGCACGCAGGAGCAGCACTCACCCGTCGGCTTGAGGAAATCCATGGGGTATCTGGAGTAGGGCGGAGGGGGAGACTCTGCAACGAGACAAGCGACGGAGAGAAATGAAAGCCGTGCCATGAGAAAAGAACAAACGGAGGCGATAGGCGATAGGAGCAGCGATAGCGCCGAGCCGGGAGGGACGGGACGGGACGGACGGGGCGGCCGTCGGGTAAACAAAGCAGCGCTGGCGCCGGAGCTCCGAGCGTCTGCAGGGGGCGCGGGACCGGGGCGATGGGGGATGGGGAAAGGGGGGGGGGGGGGGGGGGGGGGGGAGGCACCGAAAAGGGTGAAAAGAATAAAAAACACGCCGTTTTGGGACGCGTTCGGGGGGTGGGAGGGAGGTATCCTCCAGAATCCCACACTGGGGGGGGGGGGAGTTAGGGTTAGGGTTAGGGTTAGGGTTAGGAGGGAGGAAGGAGGGGGGGGTTGGCTGCATTGCTGACCCCGTCCCCCCATTCATACATCCCCCACCTCTTTCCCCACGTACTTGACCCCACTATCACATCCCCAATTTTTTATTTTTTCCTATTCGGGACTGGGGGGGGGGGGGGAGGGCATAAGAATGATGATGATTATTATTTGTCTGCATCCCTGTCTGGAACTAGATGATCTTTAAACTGTCCCCTCCAACCCAAACCATTCCACTATCCCCAAACCCACTCCCACATCCCCAAGCTTTTGAGGGCTGAGAACTGTGATTTTTATCGGGTCTTCAGGGGGAGGAAGTTGGTTGCATCCCCACCTCCAACACCCCCCCTCCTCCCCCCCTTTCAATCCACAAGTTTGGGGGATTAAGATATTATTGTTTCTCTTTTTTTTTCATTTTTAGGGGGAAAATGTTGGCTGCATTCCCAACGCATTCCTACATCCCCACCTCCATCCATAACCCCATGCTCACATCCTTAACTTTGTGGGGGATTGAGGATTATTATTCTTATGTTGTTGGGTTTGGTTCTGTTGTTTTTTGTGTTTTTTTTTTGAGGATAAAGTTGGCTGCATCCCCATTCCCACGTCTCCAAGTTCTGGAGATATAGATTTTTTTTTAATGTAATTATTCTTACACTACTACTACTACCATTATTCGGGGGAACAAACTGTTGGCATCCCCCTTCCCCACTGCCTTCCCACATCCCCACACCTCAACGCTTTACAGGGGGCTGAGATATTGATCACTGGGTTTTTAAGGGGGAAAAAAAAAAAATTGGTTCCATCTCTATCCCTACATCCCCACCCCCACTTCCATCCACATCCCCACCTCCATCTGCTACCCCATTCCCATCCCTGATCCCAGCCTCATATTGCTAACTCCAGCCCCATACCCCAGCCCCAGGCCATAACTCACTCCCATCCCCGTATCACTACATCCAGCCCATCCCCAGGCTACAGCCCAGCTCCAGGCCATAGCTCAACCCTGCCCCATCCCACTACCTCTATCCCCACCCCCAGGCAATACCCCATCCCCATATCACCACCACCTTCATCCCCAGGCCATACCCCAGCCCCATCATGCTCCAGTCTCATCCCCATTCCCATTGTACCCCATCCCTAGGATGTAACACAGCTCCAGCCCCATATCACTACCTCTATCCCCAACCCTAGGACAAACACCATCCCCACCAGTACCTCCAGTCCCATCCTTATCACTATCTCCATCCCGTCCCCACCCCATCATACCCCATTCCCAGACCATTACCTCCATCCCCACCCCCAGGCCATACCCCATCCCCATATCACTACTACCTCCATCCCAATCCCCACCCCCCAGGACACACTCCAACTCCACCATGACCTCCACCCCCATCCCCACTTCACTGTCTCCATTCCCACTCCACTAAACCCCATCCCTAGGATACATCCCATCCCTAGGACGTACTCCAGCCCCATCCCCATGTCATTATCTACATCCTCATCTCCACTTCACTACCTCCATTCCCACCCCACTAAAGCCCATCCCTAGGATGTACCCCATCATCCCTAGGACATACCCCATACCCATGTCACTACCTACATCCCCATCCCACTTCACTATCTCCATTCCCATCCCATTAAACCCCATTCCTAGCACACAGGCACCCCATCCTCAGGACATACATACCCCATCCCTCAGACACACTCCATCCCCACTTCACTACCTCCATTCCCACCCCATAAAACCCCATCCCTAGGACGTACCCCATCCCTAGCACATACATACCCCATCCTCAGGACATACCCCAACCCTAGGACATGCTCCATCCCCATCCCCACCTCACTACCTCCATTCCCAACCCATAAAACCCCATCCTTATGGTACGCCCCATCCCTAGGACATACTGCACCCCAATCTCTTCCTCCATCCCCACTTCACTACCTCCATTCCCAACCCATAAAACCCCATCCTTAGGACATGCCCCATCCCTAGCACATACATACCCATCCTTAGGACATACATACCCCATCCCTAGGACACGCTCCATCCCCACTCTACCTCCATCCCCACTTCACTACCTCCATTCCCAACCCATAAAACCCCATCCTTTGGACATACCCCAACCCTAGGACATGCTCCATCCCCATCCCCACCTCACTACCTCCATTCCCACCCTATTAAATCCCATCCTTAGGACATACCCCAACCCTAGGACACACATACCCCATCCTTAGGACATACCCCAACCCTAGGACATACATACCCCATCCTTAGGACATACCCCAACCCTAGGACACGCTCCATCCCCATCTCTACCTCACTACCTCCATTCCCACCCCATGAAACTCCATCCTTAGGACATACCCCAACCCTAGGACACACATACTCCATCCTCAGGACATACCCCAACCCTAGGACGCTCTCCATCCCCATCCCCACCTCCCTGCCTCCATTCCCACCCCAGTGCACTCCATCCTTATCACATACCCCATCCTCAGGACACACTTCCACCTCCACCCCCAAGTCACCACCACCATCCCCCCCCCACCCCCACATTGCCCCCTTCCACTTCCAACCCCATCCTCCCGCCCTCCCCCCCTTTTCGCCCCCTCTCCCCGTACCGAGCTCGCAGAGGCGGCTGAGGTGGTGCGGGTTGCAGCAGACGAGCTCGGTGGGCGCCGCGCCGTCGGCCTGGCAGCAGCCGCGGAGCCGCTTGAGGGGCGCGCCGTGCCGCAGCTCGGGCCAGCGGAACACCCGGCACAGCAGCGCGGGCAGCGCGTCCCGCTGAGCGCCCAGCCGCGCCTCGCCGCGGGCCGGCAGCAGCACGCAGGGGGTGCGGGCAGCCCCGCGGGACTCGACGGCGCGCAGCAGCCCCTCCAGCTGCCGCTCCTTGCAGCGCTTCAGCACGGCGTGGGTCAGCGCCTTCAGCTCGCCCTCCGCCGCCCCCCGGCCGCCCCCGCGGGGGGGTTTGGCCGGGCAGCATCCCCGACCCCCCCCGCCGCATGAGTGCGGCCGCGGTTCGGCCGGCGCTCCGCCGTCGCCCGCGTCCTCCTCTCCGCCGCCGGGTGCGCGGCTCCGCCAGAGCCGTCGGACGAGGAGCGAGCGTTTGGTCCTGAACATGCGGGACGTGAGGAGGGGCCCCCGGCTACGGCACGGGCATGGCGTGCGCCGAGCATGAAGGGGCCGGCAGCCGGGGCGAGGCGGGGGGCAGCGGCGAGCGGGGGGGGGGGCCCGGCCGGGCTGGGGCATGCGCCAGGCTCCGCGCTTTGATGGCGGAGCGTGTGTGTGTGTGTGGGGGGGGGGGTAGGGTGCGCAGCGTTGAGGGGTGCCCGCGCTGCGCGAGGTGAAAAGAAAAAAAAGCGGGGGGAGAAGCGCTCGGGTGCTGCTCGCCGTTAAAAATTAAAAATAAAAAATAAAAACGGGAAGAAAAAAAAAAAAAAGTGGCAGAAACCAGCGCTTTGCTTGCGAGGTGGGCAGCGCAAGGGGTGACCGCGCGGCGAGGTGAAATGGAAAAAAAGCGGGGAAGTAAAGGGAGAGCTCGGTGGTGCCGCTCTCCTTGACTGAGAGGAAAAAGACTGGAGGAAAAAAAATGGAGAGAGCAGCGCAGTTTCACAGCACTTTGCTTGGGTAGGAGAGCGAGCAGCCCAAGGGTTGCCCGCGCTGCGCGAGGTGAAAAAGAAAAAAAGCGGGGGGGAGAAGGAGGGAAGAGGAAAGCCCGAGGCTGCCGCTCTCCTTTAGAAAAAGAAGGAGAGAAAAAGGAGAAAAAGGGAAAACGGGAAAAATCGGCGCGGTTTTCAGAGCGCGGCTCCGCGGCGCATCGCGCGGGGGGGGGCGGCCCTGCGCGGCTGCGGAGAGAGCACAGAGCCGGGGGAAGTCCTGGGGCTGCCGGCGGCCGCAGCTCCCATCAACGCGCCGCGCAGGGAGGGGGAGAGGGGCGGAAAAATGGAGAAAGGCGAGGCAAAGAGACGGGGCGGGTTGGCTGGGGAAGGGGGGGGGGGGGGGGAGGAGGAGGAGGAGGTGGGAGGGAGACGGGGGGGGTTGAGGGAAAGGGGGGTAGAGGTTAAAAAAATAATAATTAAAAAAGAAATAATTAAAAAAAAAAAAAAAAAAAGCTTGGGGAAAAAAATAATCGGAAACACGCTTAAAAAAGGAGCCCGGCGGCCCTACGTGCGGAGCGGCCTCGGCGCGTTCGTCGCGGTCCCGCGGAGCGGAGCAGCATCGCGTGTCCCCGCGGAGCCCCTTCTGCGCTCCGCCCGTCGCCGCCGCCCGACGTCCCCGCGCCGCTCCGCCGCTGCGAAGGACACAAACGGAGCGCGGAGTGAAGCGCGGCCGCGGCCCCCCCGCGCCCCCACCCCTTCTCCCGCAGCCGCTCGGGCTTCTCTCGATTATTATTTTTCCTCCTCCTCCTTCTCCTCCTCCTCCTTTTTTTTTCTTTTCGCCCCCCCCCCGCGCACACACACACACACACACACACACACACACCCGCACCGCCGCGGCTCCGTCGTTCCCTTTTGCCTTTTTTTTTTCTTAATTATTTTTGCGGAGGGGAGGTGGGGAGGGGGTGTGTGGGGGGGCAACGACGGTGCGTGCGCGTTGTGGCCGCGCCCGCCCCTTTTTCTCTTTTTTTTTCCCCCTCCCTTCCCTCCCCCCCCCCCTCCTCTTTCCCTTCCCCTCCCCCCCCTTTCCCCCCCCCCTTTTCCCCCCCCCCACTTCGGCTCCGTGTGCGCAGCCCCATCACGTGGGCGTCTAGACAGCGCGTCGCTCCGGGAGGGGAAAAAAAGAAAAAAAAAAAGAAAGAAAAAAAAAAAAGGAATTATATATTTATCTCCATCCGCCCGCACCGATCCGACGGCCCTTTGCGCAACGCGGGGTGCCCGGAGGGGGGGGAGGGGAGGGGGGGAGGGGCGGCTCCCCCGGCTGCGAGGGGGGGAAGGGCTCGAGGGGTGACCCCCGGCACTGAGCCCTAAGGGATGGGGTTGACCCCCCCCACACACACTCGAAAGCGTGAATGCTGCATGCTGTGTGCCCTGTTCCGTGTGCACCCTGCAGCCGGAGGAAGGGATGGGGATGCCCGGAGGATGGTGGGATTATCCTCTATTGGGGGTGGGAGTGAATGGTGCGGGACTGCAGGTGTGGGGCTGGTGGGGGGAAGGGGAACTGGGACACCAGTTGGTGCGGGAAGGTTGGACCTCGCGCACCCCCACCGAGCTGGGGTGCACAAGGCCATGATGTCCTAATATGTGGGTGAGAGGCTGGGCCCCGTGAGACCAGAGTCCGTGATGGGTCCTGATCATGTGCCTGCGTGTATGGGGTCAGATGGACCCACAGAACAGGGCTGCATGAGGCCCTGGTGGTCTGGATGCACGTTGTATGGATGAGCGGATGGACCCCGTGGAACCAGGGTTCACCACCTCCCAGCCCCATACTTCAGTGGGTGAGCAAGCATATCCTGCAGAACCTTGGTTCAGGAGTCCTGATCCCACAAATGCTTATTAGGGTGAGCAGATGACCCCCACAGGACCAGGGTGCACACGTCTCCGACGCCCTGATCCCATCTTACAGCACCCTATGGAACCAGACACGCACGTCCCCGAGGGTCCTGATCCTGTTCTCCGTGATAACTCAGAGCGCTGCTCCTCATCCTCACCACCACTCCTCGCCTGCAGCCCTACAGAGCACCCAACCCCCATCCTCCCCATCCCCCCCCCACCCCTCCTGCCCCACCGCTGTGGGTTTGGGGCACCATCCCGGACGCGGAGCATCGCGGTGCAGTTCCGCCGTCGGCAGACAGCGGGAGCCCGGGCACCGCGATCCGCAGAGGGAGAGCACTCGACCGGGGAGAAAGAAAACCCTTTTCCCGACACGGTTATCGGCAGACAGAGTCGGACCCTCTGCATGCGCGTTGCTGGGGGGTCAGCCAAGCTAGGGTCCCCTGCCAACGCAGGAGGAGGGCATGGGCGCAGCCCTGAGACCCGCAGGTGTCACCTCGGGGTGCAGTGGGAAAGTGATAAATATGGGGTGATGGGTCGAGCTGGGTGCATAAATCGGGGCCACCTCTGGGAAATGGGAAACAGGGAACAGAAAAACGCACTTTACAAAACATCTGTGGTTGCAGCGGTGGCTGTCAGCAAGGCGTACGTCTTAGCGTGACGCTTGCCAAGTGTTTCACAGGGGACTCAGAATGGTGCCACTGGATCGCTGGGCTCTCTGTACATGCATTAGGGCTCACGTTGTGTGGATATTGCAAACAAGACCAGAATCTGTGCTGTGTACCCTTGGGGCTAAAAGAAGAGGTTCCCACTGTTGTGTGGTGAAGGCCAAAACGAGAACAGGTCTTGCACGGGACACGAAGCATCACGGGAAGGCTGGGCTAGGAGCTCTCTCCCTGCCATTTTTCTGTACAGGACCTTAAACCACAGAACCAAAGAACCATAGTACGGTTGGCTCAGAAGGGTCCACAGAACCTTGAGGATCACTGAACCAATGACTGGTTGGGTTGGAAAAGACCTTGAGAATCACTGATCCAATGAATAGTTGGGTTGGAAGGGATCTTGAGGATCACTAACCAATTAATGGTTGGGTTAGAAGGAACATTGAGGATCACTAATCAGTGAATGGTTGGGTTGGAAAAGACCTTGAAGATCACTGAACCAATGATTGGTTGGGTTGGAAGGGACCTTGAGGATCACTGATCCAATGAATTGTTGGGTTGGAAAAGATCTTGAGGATCACTAAACCAATGAATAGATGGGTTGGAAGGGACCTTGAGGATCACTAATCAATTAATGGTTGAGTTAGAAGGAACCTTGAGGATCACTAATCAGTGAATGGTTGGGTTGGAAGGGACCTCGAGGATCACTGAACTGATGATTGGTTGGGTTGGAAGGGACCTTGAGGATCACTGAACCAATGAATTGTTGGGTTGGAAGGGACCTTGAGGATCACTGAACTAATGAATAGTTGGGTTGGAAGGGATCTTGAGGATCACTAATCAGTGAATGGTTGGGTTGGAAAAGACCTTGAGGATCACTAATCAGTGAATGGTTGGGTTGGAAGGGACCTTGAGAATCACTGAAACAATGAATAGTTGGGTTGGAAGGGATCTTGAGCGTCACTCACCAATGAATGGTTGGGTTGGAAGGGACCTTGAGGATCAGTGAACCGATGACTGGTTGGGTTGGAAAAGACCCTGAGGATCACTGAACCGTAGAATCACAGCATGCATAAGTTGGGAGGGACTGCCATCATCAGTGCATTCGCCCATCAAAACCATTCTTGGCAAGACCTCGAGCAGACCCAGAGTCAGGCAAGCAGCCAACAGTATGCTCCATACAAGTTCTTCACCTCCCGTCCTCTTATCACCTCCCACATTCAGCCCAGCAGTGTGCAGTCCTGAAGATTACTGTTGAGGCAGGAGGAGGTAAAGAACTGAAGAAACTCTTTAAACTTGCAGGGGAACCAATGAAGGGCCCAACAGCTGTCCTCCCAGCCTAAGCCTAACCCTTACCTCACTCCATGCAGGACATCGTATCTTCTGCTGAGTCTCAAGAGGAATCAAGAGGATTCACTGGTACACCACAGTTGTTATGGTGAGACGTGGGGTACTCATGGCCACGTGTCCCAGCTTCATGACCTCCAGTCAACTCAGAATCCACTGGTCCACCAGCAACTGCCAGCAGGTGTCTGCAGGATGTCTGGGACATTTTGGAGTTGCTCTCCATTGTGTTCTGTCTCTTCTGGGGGATGAGGTAGGGCATCACCAGGCTTCCCCTGGTGATGGCTGATGGTGAGGACGCACCAGAAGTGAAAGAAGGGCTGCCCAGGACCAGGATTGAATTGTTTTGACCTGAAGACAACTGCCAGCCCTCAAGGCTTACAAAAGTTGATCATTTAGCTGAAATCAGTCCACTGAAATGCTGCAGCATCAGCACAAGCTGTTTGCTACAGAGCAGCCCAAGGCCACGGGATCAGACATGGGATTTCAGGCCCAAGTTGGAGGGAGCATTGGGCAACGATGGCTGGGGATGAGCTGAGCTGCAGCCCCAGAGCTGGTTAGGAGGGGATTTCTTCCTCACTCTTAATTTCAGGGGAAGCAGAGGGTTATACAACAGTGAAGCAGATGGGAATGTCACAACAGTGTGCTTGGCAGCTGCACAAACACAACTGCTCTACCCTCGTTTCATGCTCATAACCATAACATAAACGTCTGCACTGTGCAAGGTAACAGAGGAGATGTATCCATCAGTGGCAGCCTCATGACACAGGGCACGATGTGCCACCCATGGCTCCTGCTCCTAAAACTGCTCTGAGCTCTCCCGGCAGCTCCACATGTGTGCCCAACCTGGCTGAACCTTAACTGAACCTTTGTTTGGCTGCTCACGATCGGTGACAGCAGTGGAGAAGAGTTTTATGAAAATGGCTTTCTTTTTTTTTTAACCCAGAGAGTGAGGAACTGCCCTCCCCATCTGTGTCCCATCCTGAATGTGCAGATGTGGTTGCTTGGAGATGGCTCAGGTCTTACAAGTCTTCGGGCTTTAACTTGAAGTGGGGAATCTGGTGCTGAGAGGGCTCCATTACATTTCCTTTCATTCATCAGAAGCTCTTGTGGCTGTGAAAAGCAGTGAAAGCAGCCCTGTGCATGAGCCCAGCACAGCAGGTGCAGGTCAGGATGTGATGACCGTATCTGTTCTTTCTGGAATCCGTATTTTTGTTAAATCTGATGTAGCCCTGATGGAGTTCTTTTTTAAAAGGAAAAAAAAAAAAAAAAGTATTCAGAGTATTTTCTGTGGGCATCTACTCTCCTAGGTGCCTGAAGAACCTCTGCGCTCAGGAGCAGTGGAGAAGATGCCTCCAGTTGTTGCCACGTTGTCTCTTCTCTCCCTGCCATCATCCCACCCATACCTCAAGGTGTCTCCCAGCCAGGTGAGCACAGAGCTGGGGCATTCCTTGCCCCAGCATGCTGCACAGGGAAGCAAAGTGAGGAGATAATGTATTGATTATTTTGTGGGCTCATCGTTTGGTCTTTCAAAGGAGAATTTATCCCTGTGGGGCGTGATTTAGGGGGAAGAATTTAGGTCTGATTTTCACTTTGTATTTCAGTTGGGAGAAACTTGCAAGATCGCAGCTGCCAAGATGGATCTCTGTTTGAGGGGGAGGGTGGGATTTGCTCCTGGAGGCAGCACAAGGAGCGTGGGTTCATGGCAACCATGGCTCTGCTGCTCCTTGCTGCCAAACTGCTCAACACCGCTGCTATGTATGGGACAGATGGCACTGAGCAAAACAGTGAATCTGAAGCTCATCCAGGTCAATAGTCCGGGTCCTTCATGTCCTGCAGCAAGGAACAGAGGTGTTTTTTCACACCCAGATCACTTCTGGAGAGGCTCTGGTGGGTCCTCAAGCACCAGGCTTGAAGGAGGCTTTGAATTTCCGCATCCAGATTTGTCCCTGGATGGTTTATCCCTTTCATTTCTGTCCAGCCCATTAAGGGACAGCTCTGCTGGGGTTGAGCCCTGAAGCCCATCGCTGGGCAGGACCCATGACCACAGTCCACCATCGGGTTTTCCAGGCCAGAAGGCAAAAACTTGGCCTATGGCTGAACACAGGGACTCGATGATCTCTTGAGGTCCCTTCCAACCCCTATGATTGCTACACATCTGCCAAGACATATCCATTTTGGATTAAGTTTAAGACAGTTCTTTAAATGATGATGAAGGATGCTGCATGCTTCAGCAGCCTTAAAAATCTAACACCTCTAAGCTCTACTACAGCCACCAGTCACAGAACCATCCACAAACCAAGAACAAAGCAGAAATCAAGGTCTTCTCTGCCTGAGCTGTGTAGGTCAGGGAAAGCATGGGGCTGACCAACTCCCAGATGGCAGCTGGTCCATCCAAATGAGTGAGGGGTTGTGTTTGCCTCTTCCTTTTGTGAAGCAAATCAACCCACAAGCCAACAGCCTGCTTCACTGCAGCTTGCCCAATATTCACCAATCTTCAGCCAACAGGGTCTTAATTTTTTTCTGGTCTTCGCATCTGGAAGATCTGTGGACTGCTTCTGTCAAAGTGCTGCCTGATGTGCTGTCTGGGCAGCAGGGACAATGAGCTGCAAAGGGAAGGAAGGGACAGTGCTGAGTGTGACAGCACACATCTGCCTTCCCCCCATCCCAGCACGAACTCCCTCATAGTGGGATTCAGCACGGTGCTGCACCACGATGTGTCCTCCATCCATCAAGCATGGATTTAAACAATCATCCACTTAACATGACCAATGTAACAACCAGGTTACAACAACCAGGTCCTCAGCAGCTTGGCACCTGGCACCTACTTGCTCCAGATGCTGCTGGAGGTGGAGAGGGTTCACGTGGGGTTGGATGAAGACCACCCCAACAGGCTGGACACGCACAGCTTCAAGCTGCATCTGCACAGCTCTGCTGGCCCACAAATGCTCTTAGGCTTCATCAAGAGGCAAAATCACAAAGTGCTACAACACCAAGAACAGTCATTCCCCCTTGACTTCATGTAAAAAACCAAACCAAACCAAACCAAACCAAACCAAACCAAACCAAACCAAACCAAACCAAACCAAACCAAACCAAACCAAACCCAAATGTGTGCAGCTCAGTTAATCTCCCATACATTCCCACTTGATTTCCCATGTTCTCATGTTCATTTCATTTTCCCTCTTTTCCTAAGATAAAAGACCACGTCCCGTCTTACCACTGCTCCATCTCCAATGCTCATGCCATGCTGAACTCCCATGTGCTCTTGTGCTGTGTATGTCTCTCTGTAGTTATATTTAAATTAATACAGAATGATTTTAATATATATATTTTAAAACCAGCACTTCATTTGTGTAGTACCCAGAGTTCTGCCTTGAAACAAACAGATAAAGGAAAGCCCAACTTTAGTATCTCCTTCAGAAAAATGTAAAAAAAAAAAAACCAAAAAGGACAAATAAAAAAGGTGCAAGGAATTTTTTATTTAGAGCCACTCAGGACTGCCTGGAAGTCAATGCATCCCCTTGTGAAGAACATGCTGGAGCAGGAGCTGCCAGGGACCTCCCCAAATATCCCCACTGTGTGAAATGGGAGGTTCTCTGGAGACCTGGTCAACCCATGTCTCTCATCCAGTTGCAGAGCCAGGGACATCGGGAAAGAGCACTTGAACACAACAGGAGGAAGCATTCTACATTCAGATCAATTTATACTTCTGCCATAAACCTTTAACAGCCAACAGGGGATTTCAACACAGAACTTGGCCAGGGATCCCCACACCACACTGTCACCGTCACAGATTTTTACAGGACATTGCTCTATTTTACAATCTTACAACTATTTTCTTTGGAGACATATTTTTTTTTTTCCCCACACTTTCAGTTTCCAGCTACAGCCTTTGCCCAGAAGCATGGTAAAACAGCTCTGTGAGGGACTGCCTCTGCAAGCTGGTGTTCCCAGCCCCTCTGCATGCCAGCCGAACACAAAGACTCACTAGGGAAAACCCTCCCACAAACATTTTGACATCTAAATCAAGTGCTTTGAGTCTGCCCGGAGCTAACTGGATTAACATGCTGCTTGGATGGCACCAGTGGGAGGACAGCAGCCGTGCCAGTGCCACCAGAACAAAGGGCTGGGAGTGAGAGTGTGGGGTTGGGCAACGAGTGACCCACGGCAGAACCCAATGGACCAAAGCTTGATCCAAAGAAAAGAAAATCCGAAAGCAGCCCAAATCCAAGTTCTCAGCCTCTTTCCTCATTTAAAAGAGCAATCGGTGGTGTTGGTAGTAACATCATACCCCATGTGTAAGGCCTCGTGTTCATCAGACAAGCTCTGGTTATAGGACGATAAATACAAGGCTGCAGTCCACGTTCCTCGCCCCAGGTGTGGGTGTGTGACAGTCTGAAACACAGCCGTGGGGCTGGAGGTGGGCAGCGAGCAGTGGGTCAGAGGGTGTGTGCTGGAAGGGGTCATGGATTCACGTGGTGCAGTTTCGGGTTCAGTTTTGGCCTGACCTCTTTCAGCCAGAGTCCATGGTGAAGAGCTGGATGTCGCGTGGGTTCCAGTAGAGAGCCACGGCCGCGTTGTACACCAGGGACCAGACGTAGGGGATGAAGAACTCCTCGGGCTGCTCCTCCTCCACGTACTTGAATTTCAGCTCAGGAAACTTCTGCAAGAGAGAGGGAGGGCTGTTTGCAACCACGAAGCCCAGCAGAGGAGAGTGAAAAAGGACAGAAGGAACCAAACCAGCAGTGCTGAAGGAAAATATTTACCACGAGGCATAAAGAGATGGGTTGTAATTTCTTCTTGGAACTGAGTGCCACACAGGCACACAGTGTCCAGCCCTTCTCCTGCTGCTCACACTTGGTCTCTGGCTAACACAACTGGGCGCATCCTTTAGGTGACAGAAGAGTCCTATACAAAAACATCACTGAATGCTCCTCATCTAGATTGCACCACGCAGCAGTTCATCCCACAGGAGCTGTTCACACAGCTTACTGTCCAGCCATGCAGACACCTCCCCTTCCTGACAACACAAGCAATATCCTTTCCACTAAAGCTTTAAGGAAAGAGCTTCCAGAATTATCACACATCAGACTTGTCAGTTTGTCCCAACTGGAGAGCGACGCTACAGCCACAGCTTCCCCAGTTTTCTCTGGTTACTTCCTTTCTGAAGGTCTGCACACACAGAGGTGGCTCCTTGAAAAGCCCTGGGTGTGTTTTGGGGGAGAATCATAGAAACACAGAATCATTAAGGCTGGAAAAGCCCTGCCAGACCCCCAGTCCCAACCCCACCATACCCATCTGACCATGTCCCCAGGTGCCACATCTCCACGGTTCTGGAGCACCTCTAGGGATGGGGACTATCCCACCTCCCAGGGCAGCCAGTGCCAGCATCTGACCAGCCTTTCAGAGAAGGAATTGTTCCTAATATCCAACCTGAGACTACCATGTTAGGACTGCACTGCTCAATCATCTACTCTCCTTCTGAATGTTGCCCACATCAAGAGCTTGGCAGAGCCTCAGATGAAGCCACACTGCGATGTTCGTGGGGGTAAGATAAAACATGACCTGTTTCATTATTTATTAGGCTGTGGCTAAGACTAAAAGACTAAAACTCCAGGGTGTGACACGATCAGAACAAGCACAGCAACAGCCAGGAAGCCTCTGCCCATGAATAATGGAGGGATGCTCTATGAGCTTTCTGAGCAGCTCCTGCACTGCTGCCTTGTGTTGGAGGATGAGACTCTTCTGGCTGGAACAGCTCCTCCGAAGGGGCATTCCTTGTCCACTTGGCTTTTGGGTTTATTTACCTAACTTTGTGCTCTCAGGAGTCTCAAAAACATGGAAACTTCTCCACACTCCCCACGGGGATGCTGTAGTAACAGCAGTTTGGTGCAAATCCCAAGCACAGAGTGACACCGAAGCTGCCACCTGCACACCGGGTTGGACCCTATGGTCTCCAGAGGTTCCTTCCAACCCTCTAAATTTTGCTCTATGGGGAAGGCAGCTCCACAGGCAGCTTCTTCACAGGATCACAGCATACCCTGAGCTGGAAGAGACCCATCATGGAGTCCACCCAACCAAAGGTTGGGTGACAACATGACCACCCGTCATCTTGCTAAGGACATCAACATCAATTTGCAGAGTGCTGCATGCCAATGGGAGGGCTTGGCTCTGGACACTGTGTGGCTGTCACCAGGCCTTCAGAGCACATCAGGAGCTCATCCTTCTGACAGGGAAGGAGGGAGGAAGCACTCTTTGTTTCCAGCACTCCTCCCTCTGTTGAAGGACCAGAGGCTGTCCAAGGACAAAGCTGTCAGTGACGCTGCTGCGTCCAGCTCCTGGTGAGTTCACACCTCAAAGGCACATCAGCAGGCATCATTTCCTGTGCCAGACATGAAGTCAGTGGTACGGCAGCTCTCCCACAGCCCCTTCATACACCACTGTCTATCACCTCTGTCTGCAGGCTGGGTTTGCCCAGCCTTCTAACCCTCCACATCACCACGTTCCCTCACTTTCAGGTGTTCCTGCTCCCACGCTCACCCCCCAGCTCTCAGTTTCCCATCTCCTGGTCTTCCCCTTCCACCAGCCCCATTCCTCCAACTTCACAGACGTTCTTCAGGGTGTCTCCATTTTGCATTCGCCCACATTTACTTTTTCTTCCTTCTCAGCCTTGTGAGATCCTCCTTTCATTGCCATTCCCCATCCCACCCCTTCTCAGCTCCCATTCCTCAGCCCGCTGTCCCCTCCCACCGTCCCACCCCTCTCAGGATGCCATGATTTCTGCACCTGGGCACACACAGGGGATGAGTTAGGGTTGGGGATCTCAGAGGTCTTTCCCAACCTTCATGGTTCTATGACTCTCTGGGCAGGTTAAGCCTCAATCCAACTCTCACGTCTCTTTATTTTTCACATGAGACTCTGCTTATCCTCACTGTAACCTTCCCCACTTCCCTCCTGATGCTTCCTGGCTTGTGGTCAGTGCAGACAGGAACACGCTCAGCTCGGCGTTGCCTCAGCAAAACGAATGGTGAAACCTCATGGTGAAACCACTGCAGCATTTCCCAGCAGAGCAGGGCCCTGACATCGCTGTCACTCCTCACCCCAGCAGTGGCTGCATGCCAGCTCTGCTGCGTGCAGCAGTCCTCTGGGAGGGAGGGGAAAAAGTGATTAAAGATGCTAATGTGACCTGAATTAAAGGCACAGAGATTTTTTTTTTTTTTTTTTCCCATCTTCAAAGCTGCAGCTGATGCCTCAGCTGCATCAGAAACACTCAGCTCTCACTATACCGTGGGCCCTCAGCGTAAAACACACTGGACAGAATTCCTGTTTTTGAGCAAGAACAGTCACCCATTAATTGTATTATTAAGTTTCCCCTCGGCTTGATCAACGTTGCCATCTACTGTGCTCGTGCCAGAGCAATTCAGTGATCAATTTCAGATTAAGGGATGTACCTCTGCCACCAGCCTGGGCTCTCCCACACTCACCATATGCCTTGAGCAGTTTTATCTTGGGAATGGAGACAAGGATAACGGGAGCACAGACAAGGACAACGGGAACGCAGGCGAGGGGAAGGAGAATGCAGACCAGGATAGTCAGATGTTTAAGGAGAGAGAGAATATTTTCTGCCACTGACTATACACATTCCCATTTCGGATACACTATTTCAAACACATCTTTTTAAAGGGAAGGTAAGGAATGGCAGGAATGAGAAGCTTTTTGATGCCACCTGAATGGTGGGCCCAGGGGAGCTCAAGACCTGGAGAAGCTGACCTAGTGGTCATCACAGGGTGCTCACTGGCAACGCAGTCTGTTAATGCTCAGCGTCACCTCCAAACGTTTCTGACTTGAAAAGAACTTCTATCAGCAACTAAACAGCATGTGAAAAGTTGGGCCAGCAGCAGAAAGCTCCTGCATGAACTGCTTCCAAATGAGAGAGCCTTTGCAGACACACACGAGGTGACACTCAGTAAGTGTTTCAGGAGAGCAGTGAGACACCATGGTCATGGCTCGGAGCACTGCTAAGGAGATTTCATCACAAAACTCTCCAAGTGGCAAGTCAGAGCTGCTTTGCTGTTATCGTGCCCAACTTAATCTGGTTGGATACTAGGAGAAATGAGTTCCCAGAAAGAGCAGTCAGGCACTGGTACAGGATGCCCAGGGTGGTGGTGATCAACAGCTGTGGAGATGTGGCACCATGGGGATGAGGGCAGAGGGCATGGGGGGGGGGTTGAGATTGGGCTTGGGGATCTTCTCCAACCTTCATGATTCTATGGTTTAATTCTGGAAGGATGTCTGCTCCTTACCTGGTGACACCCAAAGGAACTCCATTTGCAGCACATTCTGAACAGAAGGGCTGCACTATGGTGTCTTACACGGCAGTCCTAACAGCAGGGGAGAAATGAGGGCATGGAAAAGCCACAGCCCCACTGCTCAGATGGACATCAGCCACGATGCTGAAAGATGCACGTGTCCTTGGCCACCCTTGTGCCCTGCTGCTCGTTTCCGAGCTCACTGCCCTGACACCAGCAGAACACTGCATTTCCATGCAGCCATTATCAGAGCCAACCCTGGGCACTTTGAACCCGATCAACCCGACACATCGCTCAGCACATCGGAGCTGGAGGTAACTTCCCAGCTGGATCGGTGTCATCCCCAGGCAGACAGCGCTTCTCAGCTCCGGTCAGCCCTCCCACCGCAGTGCCCTATCGTGTTTGCTGCTGCCAGACAAAGCAGAAGTCAGATTTCGTGGTCAGGACCAACGAGACAGCCCAGAGCACAGCAGACGGTCTGCGCCGGCAGTCACACGATTCGATGAAAAACCACAGGAAGTCCAAACAGCAGATGTGGAGCTCAACTGCACTGACTCCTCCACCACAAAAGCTCGACACCTTTTCCGTGGCACTCGGATGGAGTCGTGCATTAATACAAAATAATCCCCTTCACAAATGAACCATCCCAGGGGGTGACCTCTGGTCGGATACCATCAGCAGGTGGAGCTGCTTCAAGAGAGGGAATCTGTCCCTGCTTGCTCCACGGTGTGGATATAGTGCTGGATGAGGAGTGGAGCTAAGCAAAGCAATGGAGTGGAAAAGCAAGAAATCCAAGAGCTGTGTGAACGCAAAACTGGAGAATCCCCTTTTCCTCACTGTTTGCTCACAGTGTGTGCTCACTTGCTCACTCATGAGCCGGTGTTTTCAGAAGCACCATTTCCAAAGGAGCCCTGCACATTTGAGAGAAAAATCTGCATTCGTTTTCAAAGAACCCAAAGCTTCAGAGTCTTTCTGAGAATGGGTTTGCGTGTGTTTGAGAATCGTAGAGGGAGCTCTGCTGGGTAGCCTAAGGACGTGCTGGGAAACGATGGCTTCAGCTGAATACAGCAGCACTGCCTGCAGCATCAGCACAACTGGACCTTATCAACAACAGCCATAAATTACCAAAAAAAAGAGACACTGATGGAATGGATTTTCGCACTTATTTTAATTTGTTGCAGGGAAATATAATTCATCTTTTTTTTCTTTCTTTTTTTCCCCCCTGTTTTTCTTTGCATTACGCTGCTTCTCTTTGACTCGAGGAAGAAAAACATCGTGGAGTTGGTGAATTATCTGCATACCTGCCTGATATCTTTGCCTCTATCTCAGGGCTGAGACACAGACAGCCCCGCAGAAGGTTACAGCGGGGAGACAAAGGAAGCAAACAGGAAATGTGCCAGACTGAGCACCAGCCGCACATCTTGCTCAGCAGAGCTGGGGAAGGAATAGGTGTGAATGCGGAGGGCAAAGCAACGGCTCAGAGCATGTCGGGAGGGCTGAGAAAGATACAGACAACTCAAGATGGCAAAAGGGGCTCAAGACATCTACACGCAGGCTAAATATCCACAGTTAAGGACTTGGTCTTGGCAAAGCTCGTCCCATTGACCAGACCACCCTTTGGAAAAGAAAGGCAGAAGCCTTCCATTGAGGGCAGAGTCTGTTTGTGGAGCTGAAAAAGGCCAGCTCTCCTCCTGGAGGTCTCATAGCTACCAACAGAATCCTGCTGGGTAAAGCCCGCAGAGAACAACTCACGTATCTGGGTTACAAAGTCTGTTTTGATTTCTATAGAAAAACTAGAGATCTGCATTCCCGTGATCAAACCTTTTCTAAACCAAAAATAATACCAGAATACCTGCCAACCAATATTCTAGTTGTCACAACAGAGACAACCATCGCCTAATTATATTCTGTAAAGTGAATCACATGCTTTTAGCCTAATTGGTATAAAGCACTCAAGTCTGCAGGTGAGTTTTCCCTTCACTGTTAAGGTTTTAAGAGGGTCTGTGAAGCACAGGAAAACAATGGAAAGTTTGGAGAGAATAATCCTGCTGAATAACAGATATATACTGCAGCTGCATTCTGAAGGACATGGTGCATCTTCTGCACACAAACTCTGGAGTCAACTGCAATTTCAGTTAAAAGATGGATGTGGCACCTGGGGACACAGTCAGTGGGCATGGTGGGAGGATGGGTTGAGGTTGGACCGGGTGATCTTGGAGGTCTTTTCCATCCTGAATGATTGTGTGAGTCTGTGAAGAACCCAGTTCTTGTGCAAAGAAATGAGTGTAGCGTTGGGTGCAGCTCCAGCAATGGAGGAAATGACTGAGCTTCAAGAACGTGACCCGCATTTCTGTGTCTCAGCAAGGCACCAACAATCCGTGTGCTGCACAAGGGCCTGACCTAGGTGCCCTGTCTGGGCAATGCACACATTCTCACCCAGGTTTCCAACGTGTGGACGTTCCCATTTGCTCTTTTCCATAGGAATCAGTAGGACTTTTCCTCCCCAACCCTGGGAGAGAAGCAGGACATTTCTACTCATGAAGAACCAACAACCACTCGTGCAGCCTCCAGCACTGATTTCCCTCCTGCTGCTTGCCAGGCTCCCAGACAGGACTGAAGCATGCTGACATCGAAAATGCACTAATTTCACAGTAAAGGATTTTCCTTTTGGAAGTGACCTACAGGAGCTTCTCACTGCCCTAATACAGCCTTGGGATTGCCCAATTCATGCACGAAGGCAGAAGACCAAGAGGTCACAACACCGTTCTCAGCCATCAGCCTCTCCCAACCCGAAGTCAGAACTCCCCATGTGTTTGTTTTCTCCTTCGGCTGCACAGAACATCCTCTCCCAACACAAGAGGTGGCAGCAGGAGAGTGCAGTGATTCACTTTGCATATTTTTCCAGTGATGAGCTCCCAGCTATGCTTTCACGGGAAATCAGTGCAACGCTTGCTGCATCTTCCAAAATAAGCCACCAAGCCAAGAACGTCATTTTGGACAACTGGGACCGAGCTCCTCCGTTGTCACAGTGCTCAGCTTTGGCTTTGTGCACTGGGCAGGGACACACAGCCCCCCAGCCCCTCTCCCAGCCCTGTCTGATGCGTTTGCCTGTTGATGTTGACTTTTTAATGATAGGTCTGCTGGTGCAGAGGGCTCGTTTTATGAGGTTTTGTTTTTAAATAATAGCAACCACAGAGCTGACGTCCTCCTCCATCCCTCCCGACCAAACATCCTTCCCCCAGCGCATGCTGTGAGAGCTGCTAGTGGAAAGGCTCAGAGGAAGGGCTCCTTTTGCTTTGGGGCATTTCAATCAGAGAGAGAGACAGAGCTGTACATATTTCAAAATGCCAATTGCTCCAGACCAGGGGCAGACTCGCTGCCACCAGCTGCTAGGTCAACCTCAGTGTGTGCTTCTTCCCAAAGGCATTTTCAGGCTGTGACAGCACACTGCTGTCAGCTATTGGAAACGAGCCCTGATCAAAGGCAGAAGAAAGCAGTTTGTAGAAGAGAATGACAGTGAGTGAGGGTTTGGGTTACTCCAGGGTGGAGGACATCTGCTGGTTCTTGCAGCTGGGCACCCACGTGTTGTCTGGATGTCCGAGTAAAGTGGGTCAGGAGCTGAGCGTGTGCCAAAAGGGATCACTGTGCTTAGTGTCATTCTATAGGATTGTACATCCTCCAGGATGGAGCACCTTGCTATGAGATGACACCTTTCCTATAAGGAAGAAATACTTTCCTAGAGCGTACCCTTTCTTTCTAAAGCAAACAATCACCTAATTCTGAAAAAAGGCTCAGGTGCTCTCCGACTCCTTTAATAATGCATGAAAATTGCTTGTTTTTTTTTTACTGTTTTACTCTGCTTTAGATATATTATTTCAGTATCTCCCTAGCTTCAACGAACTGAACCGAATTAAGAGCTCCTCATTCAGCTAAGGACTGTCCTTAGGACACAAAGAAAACAGTTCTAGAGACTCATTTTAACACGTGCTTGTCAGTGCTATTGCACTCCTTTTGTTATCCACTGTATCTGGCCCTCTCCCCTCCAGTGAGCAGAACCAAATCCTTGCTGGGGTTACTGGGATACTGCACATGCACGGTGCTGGGAAACTCTCTCATCCCACTGTGGTGCTGGCTGCCCCCAAGCCACATGTTCTGTGCCCAGGACCCTATCCATGCTGTCCCATCCAGACATCAGTGCCCCACTGCTCTCTGAGTAAAGAATTTCCCCCTCACATCTAACCTAAATCTCCCCTCTTCAAGTGTAAAGCCATTCTCCTTTGTCCCTGCCTGTGTAAAGACGAAGTACAGAGGGTTCATCGGGGAAATGAGTCAGAAAGAGAACGTGGTCAGGATCAGCCCTCATTTGCAAACTCAAAAAATCATAAACACAACCTAAATCCACGTGGATTCCAGATTATATGCAATCTTAATACAGATGTGAAAAATCCCCTGCCCAGAAGCACTGCAACTTGTACCAAAGGCTGTGACAAAGTTCAGCTCCGTATGGGATGCAGTTGAGGCAGCTGACAAAGTGTATTTCTTCCTTGTTCTCACTTCTCAGTGTAGCTGCTGCAAATATTCAAGACATTTCCCAAATTTATGCACTTAATTAGAAGATATCTGTAATATTCCTGCTGTTTACATTTAGCCCAGCACTGCAATGAAAGCTGTAATTTTGTCTGGGATTTATATTCTGTACTCAGCTTTATTTTGATTCCTCCATTTTAACATACACACGGGAGTGAGAATGTGTCAAATCATGAAAATGGAAAAGATTATCTTCCATTATCTGCTTCATCTGTCAACCAGGGCAGAAATATGAGGACTGTTCTTCTCAATCTGCCACACGTTACAGAAGCTTAAATTAAAAGACTCAGTCAGAAGAGACAGCTGAACCCTGCAAGTGGGTGAGCAACAGGACTGGCAGAGTCAGAATCTGCTGGCTACAACACATGGCTGATGTTTCTTCTTCCTGTCCCTGTCAGAGCATTTCAGTGACATTTCTGTTTGCTCTGACCCAAATGGGGATATATTTGGGAACGAGGCATCGTGTGTGTGCAGTGCATTTGGCAGTGAACTCCTCCTTATCCCAGCAACGTGTGCAACTGAGGAAGGAGGGCTGCACAACACGTGCTGAGCAGGGTGAGACATGGTGAAAAATGTGATAAAAATACAGAACACATAGGGTGGCTTTCTGTTGCAGGAGAGAAACTGCTTGCCCAGCCTCACATTTCCTCCATGCTTTCTGCCTTACATTTCTTACTAACAATTCTTCTTGCAGCATCTTCAAACCAATGGCTCAGCCAACCACCCAGCGTAGCACAGCTGGTGACCAACAACAGATAGACAGAAGCTGACTGCACTGTGTTTTACAGTGTGTCCCTACATGAGCTCATCCTCTCTGCAGAAAAGAACCGCCTTATCTTTGTGTGTACTGCAGAAAAAAACAAACGTATGGAAGATTTATTTCCAGAATGCACAGCTAAATCAATGCCAAAGTAGATGCACTTCACAGCAGGGATGAGATGCAGGCAGTGCAGCTCAAGAGCTCTCTCTGAAGATCAGATTCTGCTGCTCCAGTCACTTCCAGTCCTACTGGATGCAACAAAAGGCTTGGACTGGACTTCAGCTGTGTGCAGAGAAATACTTCTGTCTCTAGCCATTCGTGCTTCCCTCAGTGATGGGGTTTGTGTGTCATCTCTTGACCCTCCTCCTCCCTGAAGTGTGCAGAGCACCCAAGATTGGTCCCACATTTCTCAGCATAGCAACGACTGTGCCATCAGGAGGGCAGCATGAAGGACAATGCTCCTCACCTGGGTGATAAGGAAATGCCATCATTTGCCTCTCTTTTCTATCTCCCACCCAAAAGCACTCCTAGCAGGGCTGAGTCCTGTTCATCACTGCAGCCACTCCTAAGAACATCTTGGACCATCTTTTACAGATGAAATTCAGAGCCACCAGCATCGCTTCTGGTTCAAGGAAGGAGAAAAATTACTGCAATGCAATTCCCCCAGGTCAGGATACAGAGATATCTTTCTGCTCCCTGCAGGATGCCCGCAGAACTGCATACTGCTTTTTTAAGGTTCACGTTTAGGAAGGATGCTAACTGTAACGTTAGCAAATGCAGAGTAACAAGTCCTGCGCTCCAGTTTGTGTTCTTCTTCCCCAAGATTCTTGCTGCACATGTTTAAAATCCCAACAGCTGCCCCTCCACCTCCTGCTCTGCCCACAGCCTGGCTCTGCTCCTGTTCAGGTTTAAAGGAATTCTTCACTTTAGAACATTCATAGTTTCCTGGGTCAGAAAGAAAGAAAACAAACAAAAATAAGGCAACAAAACCCTATCACCACACATTACTAACTGCTGTTCCAGGACACTGCTTCATCTCCTAAAGCCTCTGCATGTAACTGCACGATTTCTCATCTGCTGCCTTAATGGGAAGCAGTTAATTAGAATGCACAAGCTGCCACAGGCAGGACTGAAACATCCATCAGCTCAGCTACAGCAGATCTGCATGGAGTGAATGGACTGAAACCAGGAGAGTGCCACATCCCAGGAGAAACACACAGGGGAAGAGCAGAAAATCACTGCTCTGCTGATTTCCCAGCTCCTAGCATAGTTTGCTGTCCATCTTATGTTTCTCTTGGTTTGAACGATTCACTTGAATCCCTACTAATATACATTTCTCTTTCTTGCGTAGAGAGGACTTTATCATCATTTCAGTCCAGATATTAGGAGCAATTTCTTCTCTCAGGGGTGTGATGCACTGGCACAGGCTGCCCAGGGAGGTGGTGGAGTCCTCATCCAAGGAGATGTTCAGGAAGCATGGAGATGTGGCTCTTGGGGACATGGTGAGTGAGCATGGTGGAGTGGGTTGGGCTTGGGGATCTTGGTGGTGGTCTTTTCCAACCTTGATGATTCCGTGATCTGAACATTTAGTTAGGCCTCAAAAGATGGGTTTGGACAACCAGTCCAAGTCCTGCAAAAAGGCTGACCTGCACAGCACTGCTACTGAACATGTCTTCTGCAGCAGCTCTGTAACTCCAGAACAAGGTGATTTCACTCCAGTCTAATTGCTCTGTTTTGCGAAGAAAGCAATTACTCTGGAATGAAGTGACTGAACCCAGAATACAGCTTCCAGAAGGCAACTGGAAGAGTTTTTGGGGCGGAGGGGACAGCCCGATCCTCCCTGTAAATATTGGTCTCCATGCAGACAGCAGTTGGGAATAGGAGTGTCCTGTGCTAACCCACACTGTGTCTTCCTCTTGGCCGGTGCTCCTCATTCCTGAGCTGCACAATCACTGCTGCTCCACTCACTCACCCAGTGCAGCACCTCCCAGGCTACCTCGTGTCGTGCATTTTCCAGTTCTCACTGGACCATCTTCTCTGCTCTGGGTTCCAGTGAGATATGCTAAGTCCTCAGTATAGGACAGAAAGGAAGCAATCGAAATCTGTATAATAGTGGGTTGAACAAAAATGAATCTGCCACCATAGCGATGATGGCAATGAAAACCTTACCAGTGCTACTGAAAGCCTTGCAAGTGATGATTGCCTATATAATATTTGCATTTAAATTGCTCTGATTAGCTGGTACCATAAATTAGTCTGTTTTCAGCCACTCATTTCTCAGAATCATCAAATCATTCAGGTAGGAAGAGACATCCAGGATCACCAAGTCCAGCCCTAAGCCATCCCCACCACGCTCACTGACCACATCCCCGGGGGACACATCTTGTTGGCACTAACAGAAATGAAGATCCTGTTCAAGGGCTGAAGAAAGAAACTGGGTTCAACTGCTTAGAGCTTGCCACGATGGTAGCAGTGGTGGTTCTGGGACCATGACAGGTTTGCCGATGTTTCCATGTGTAAAGCAAGAGCGGATCTGTGTTGGTCCCCATGGATGCCACTCTTTGGTCTTGACCAAAAAGGAAGGAGAGCTCTGATAGCATTGCAGCAATTCTATGTACAGAATCCTTACATGAGAAACAATGAAATGAAGTCAGGTTTCATTAGTTGCCACTGCCATCAATTAGTGCACCAGACATTTTTAGTCATAGTAATGACCAGACGTGTACCATGCTTTATCTCTGGGCTTATTAATTTCATATGCAGGTGGTGACATCTATTGGTTTCATTAGGACACATGGAAAGGTTATAAGAGCCATGTCTCACTGCAGTGCATCACTGCACAAAACGAAGGGATTCATGTGACACAGGAACTGCCACTGCACACATCACCTGGCATTTAAAAATCCTGGATACAACTCACAGCTTTCCAACGTGAACCTGATTTTGAAGTTGGCTGAAAACTGGAAGATAACGGCATCAGCACAGGGACTGGAAAGCAGTAGTTGGGTGACCCCTCCCCAGTAAGCACATGGGACTTCTAAGTTATCTCTTCCACTGCCCTGGTGCTACATTCATAGGGTGAGAATGTGCGTCAGCGATGTCTGGAAGGAAGCAGAGCAACCAGGCAGCCAACGAGCAGGAAGGGTTAACTGCTCTGCCTGCTCCAACAGTGGGAACAGCCCTGATTTCCTCATGAGGTTTTGGCAGCTCGAGACACCCTGCAACCAACTTCATTTCCTGATGAAGGCACAGTCCCTGTCCATGGGGGAAAGTCAGCCAGAGGTTTGGGAGCTGCCGGGTGCTCAGCCATTAACATCAGCGTAGTGACAAACGTGCTTCGGTGCAGCTCAGCTGTGGCTTTCTGCTATATCCACGTGCCATCCTTTAACACAGAGCTAACGTGGGTGTCTGCTCGCTCTTATAACATTACAAATTGATTCACAACTCCAACATTTTTTACAGGGAATTCAAGCAGCTTGACACACAGAGAATAGGAACTTTGAAAAGTTTCAAGCTGGAGCTTGTAAAAAAAAAAAACAACCCACTGCCATTCTGATGGGCCCCCGAAGGGAAGATAAAAGGGAGAAACAGCTCAAATAATAACTGCAGGGCCCTCATTACAACAGTCCTGGGTGACTGTCCAAGCGGCTGTGGGCTGATAACAGCAGTGTCTGCAATGGATTAGTGACAGCAGCACTAACATGCCGCAGTGACAGGGAGAACTTGGTGCTTAAGACTCAGACTGACAAGCACAAGCTGAGAGCATTGAAAAATTGCACTCTTTATGCAAACTATCTGCCCAGGTCTGTAAGCAAGGTGCACGGCCTTGGAAGAAGTGCAGAGCAGGGTTCCAGGCACACCAAGGTCAGAGATGTGAACAAACAAACCCTGGGAGCTGTGTTCTGCACATGGTATTTACTGCAAACTACGGACTCTGCATGAGAAGCAATGAGAAAACCTGAAGGGGACATGAAGAGCAGCACCTGTACTTTCAGAGCATTTTCATAGCAGCAGTACCACCTCCTTTGAAAGTACCCATGGTCATAGGAGTCGTGGAATCAATAAGGTTGGAAAAGACCTCTGAGATCCCCCAGTCCCAAAGCAGCCCACCCCCACCATACCCACTGACCATGTCCCCAAGTGCCACATCTGTGCAGTTCCTGAACACCTCCAGGGACGGGGACTCCCCCTGCACCTTGTGCCAATGCAATACCACTCTTTCTGAGATTTGTAAGAAGAATTACTCTCCAAATTGCTGATATTTTATCACCCATTTCAATGTGGAAGCTGGATGGACCTGGTGTGGGCAACCAAGCCTCCAGCTCCTTCAGGTCCACCAATGACCAGCCAACAGCACTCACCACCATCTCTTGTGCTCCTTCAGCTTTTCTCTCAATCCACTTCAACCACTAAAAACACAGGACTGGTGAAAGGAGGGGGACAGAGAAAACTGGAGCACAGTCCTTCCACCCACCTGATAATCATCGGTCAGGATGAGCCCCAGTGCTCCCCACTGTCAGATACACAAGCCATAGGTACCTGCCTGTGCTCACAGCACACCTGCTGGCATCTCACGAGCACAAAGATCCAACTGGGAACCTTAGGACCACTGCAGCCAAAAGAAAAACTCTCCAATGAGCCCATTCTTTTTCTCTTGGATCTCTGAGGTGTTGGGATATGGCAAGGAATGGGGATGAGGAAGAAACCAAGGCTGGACTTCTCCATTTAATCTCTAGCTATAAAGAGTTTCCATGTAGTGCTCTCTCCAAGTTGAAAGCACGATGACTGTTTTCAGTTGGAAGAGATTTTGGCTCATTTACAGCAAGAAACTGATACTACATGAGAAACACTTCGAAAACCAGAGATCCAAGAGCATGTTTTCATTTGCTGATGCTGCAGCAATGTTTGCATTACTCTTCAATGGAGAGGTGTCAGAAAAGCATTAGTATGTTTCTAGCTGTGCGCCAGGCAGACCAGCACAATAAAATAGCTGTTTTTTAACTTGTTCTCCTCAACAATGCCAAAGTTACTGTTTATTTTTCTCCACCCCCATGGAAGAATTTATAACCACGGCAGTAAGCTGAAGTTGCTTCAAGTTAAAAAAAAAAAAAAAAAAAAGCTGGGTTTAATTCCAACGCTGACGGAGAGCTGCTGTGTAGAAGTAAAGTGACGTTGTTTGGGTTCTCAGGAGAATTTCTGTTTGAAAAATGAGTTTCCTGGAGTAGTGGGGATTTTTGGTCCCTTCCCCATGCTATAAAAATAATTTAAAAATGTGATAGTGCATAATTCTCACATTCAGAAGACGCACGGGGAGAGGTGGGAGCGCATCCTCTTGTGAACAGCCCTGAGAGTAACACACAAACAGAGGGTCAGTTACAGAGTTGGCAAAATCTCTTTGGGAGTGCCATGCAGAGGCTGTGAATGCCATGGAGCACACTGCTGCTGTTAGGCCAGACAACATCCAAACGGATCACACACTGAGCTGTAACTGTGTCCGTATGTAAGAGAGGACTTGGCTGACACCACACCAAAGAAAACCAAATGTCCATGTGCGTGACATCCAAAATCCAAGCAAACACCACTGCAGTGGTACGTGAATGAAGGGTTCTGGTTTGTTTTTACTTACAAAAAAGATTAAAACCAACTTGTAAAAATAAACAAATACGCTTCATAGGTGACTCACCAACGCTACCAGAACGTGCCAACCATTCAAACATCTCGAGTACAGCAGTTTGACACTCCAGGGTTGTATGGTGGAACTTCAGGACATGGTCAATGGGCATGGTGGGGGGTGAGCAGGGGTTGGGCTTGGGGATCTTGGAGGGCTTTTCCAACCTCAATGACTCTATGATCATATTTTATGCTTTGAACTGAGTGTGACATTTATTTCTGCACTATAACCCTGAAGAAGTGTGCTCTGGTTCCCCTCTGGGGCTACAGACCCTGGCTGCTGTGCTCTCTTCTCAAAGTTTCTATGAAATGCATAACCAAGAATTCCCATATGCTGAATTACGTCAGCACGCACCTAACTTTAATCGCTATAATAAACACAATTTTCATTTGTATTTTTTCCACATAAGTTAGATCTTGCCTACACACAGGCTCGCACCATTTAATTATACAGACTTAAACAATATAAACTCCTTCCTGGACGTACTCATTACAAAGGGGTGCCATTTAGCTCAGTTCCAGCTCATTCTCAACAACTTCAGCAGCTGGGCTTACACTAATAGGAGAGCACCTGCACCAAGGCTTGCCCGTTCAGACAGACAGGTCGTTAATCCCAGTGTAAGATTAGCCAGAGCCAGCTGAGTGCTGACAGCTTCACCAGTTATTTTCTGACCACAAGGCCCATAAAAATGTTCTAGATCTTTTTTTTTTCTTCCCCCTGGAATCATAGACCTCTAAAATCATCCAGTCCAGCCATCGACCTGTCCTCACCATGCCCACTCACCACGTCCCCAAGACTGTGTGATTCTTTGAGTGGGAATAGTGGGGGTGGGTTGGGTTTGGACTTGGTCTCAGTGGCCTTTTCCAATCTTAACTATGATTCTGTGACTCTGAAGCAAGCATCCTATTCTGGCCAAAAAAACACTCACTGGGCACCAAGGACATCAGCACTCTGGAAACAAAACTCCCACAACAACGTACTTCTCTTTGCACAGCGGTGCTACAACGATTTGTTTGTTGTTTTCTTTTTTTTTTCCCCATGAAACAAATGGAAGCTGAAGGATTTGGAAGTACACTTCTCACAGAAAGGGAAACCTGTGGGAAAAGTTTTTAGCATGCAGTGCAAAGCTTGTTCTGCCCAGAGGCTGAAGGCTTTTACCCTCCTGGACGCCTACCTGTGCAACCTGGGCTGGGGAGCTGCTTTAGCAGGGAGGTAGAACTCAGTGATCTCTAGAGGTCCCTTCCAACCCCTATAGTTCTGTGACCTCTGCTCCTTTTACATATTCTGTGAAATTTTAATGCTGTGAAAGTAAAATGCACTTCAGTAAATATTAACTTCTGTAATGCAGCAAAAAGGTGAGAGCTGATAGTGTCACCGGGTGGCTGGTAACATCAGGAGCATACTAAAGGGCACAGCTGTGGCAGAAGTAGCAGCTGACACAAGGAGAAAAGAAGTGTGTTGGTGGTTAGGTCTGATGGTCTTGGAGGTCTTTTCCAACTTAAATGATTCTGTGATTTGAGGAAGCAGGGGAAAAAAAAAGAAACAAAAGCATCTCGGACTACAGTCATGACCAGAAGGTCTCTGCTTAAAGCAGTACTGCTGGTGGGAAGTTCCTCTTTGTAAAAACGTGGCCTCCCAAGTGCTATCAGTCCATGAACCCGAACATCAGCTCCCAGCCAGCAGCTGGCATTGCAAACAAGCTTTCCCACGTGCTGTAAAAGAGCAGCTATCTGCTCCCTTGAAAACCCCGAGATAACGCGCGGGATCCAGGCACCGCTGTGCTTCTCTCACGCTGAAAGCACAGACAAGCAAACCAAAGGGAGGAAAGGCAGCCTGAGAACTTTACAAAATAAAAATAAAGGAGACCAATTTTCACCTATCACTGTGATCTCTAAATTGCCTTTAATAAGCTCTGCAATAAAGCAGGGAGCCTGGGATGCAGCTGCTCGTCTGTAAGGAGACAGCTCTATCTCCAAACCACGGCTGCCGCTCTGTCCCAGGCACATTAACTCCATTTATCTCCTCCCACAACCAAGGAGAAATGAGCAGCTCTTGATTTCAGCACCTGCCCTTTATCTCTGTGTTTACGGAGAAATCTTCTAAAAGGCAAATTACCCAGCTCGGACTTTCCTTTGCCTTCCACAGCACCAAAGCTTAAAATAACACTAACTGCATCGTTTGTCTTCCATGGCAGTTGCATTTGCTCCAGGACTGAAGGGAAAACAGGAGTTGGATCTTTCATTTCCCAGCAGTTGTTTGCAGTCATGGGCCCACATACATGACCCGGTACTGACACACGTGTCCCTTACATCACACGGTGTTTCCCACAGGAAAAGGAGCAGGAGCACTGCGGTGTGCTATCGTGCTGCTAAGCTCCATTATGCAGATTGGGATCACGGTGCTGAGTGCAGTTATTTTTAGGTTACCTTTATTCACGTTGGAACCATTGCCTGAGCAGCAGACTCCAGATCTCAATGCACAGAATGCATCTTTGAATGCTCACTTCCTCAACAAAAGCCAAGATAAGCAGCAGGAAAACATATGCTATATTTATCTGTGCATATACTGTGCACTCATACGTAAGAAAAGGTACCATTGTTTGTGTTGCAGAGAAGCAACGGAGTTAAAGTGCTGCTTCACACCCTATCTTCCCAAATGAGGACCTCAAGCATCTCCCCCAAAGAGCTTAAGTTGAAGATGGCAATTTCTAGGAAGCAATAGATTAAGAATGGTTAAAGCTGGAACAGACCACAGACATCACCAAGTCCAGTCTGGACTAGAATCAACTGTGTAGAAACACCACTCCTTTTGAGCACTTCAGCACCCAAGGGAGATGCAGAAGGGTATGAGAGTAAGGTGTGTGAGCAATGGCCAAGGTCCCTTTGCTCAACCCACAGGAGGCTGAGGGGAGGTCTCATGGTGGCCTACAGTCCCTCCTGGCCATACAGCTACCAGAGCTCGTGGAGCATTTGCACACTGCTCTTAGCCATAGGGTTTGAGTTCAGGTGGTACTGTAGGGCCAGGGGATGTACTTCATCACTCCTCCATACCTTCCTGAAGTTGCCTTGATAGAAGCCAGCTCCTCTCCCAGATCCACTTCCCTGAGCTGGCTGTGCCCAAACTGAGGTGTGTTAGCAAAACATCCTTCAGCAGGCACTGTAGGTTGGTCCGTGGGGTGAGACAGCCTCCAGCTCACACATGGGAGCCCACTGAGCCCATTGTGCATTGCGCCAATGTGGGTAGGGCTGCTCCACCCATCCAGACATGCCCAGAGTGTCATTACAGACTCAAGGATTAAAGCTTTCTCCTCTATTTAGCTGCTGAAATTCCTCGGAGCTGCGAGCACTATTGTGCAACTCTATCTTTAGTCTGATCTTAATGTGGTTTTGTCAAGCTTTGGAAGAGCTTCCCCTAGAAACCTCAAGAGTTTGCAATGGGAAGACCTGAGAAACAGACAGACTTAGACGACCCCTACAAGAGAAGGGCAGATGGCATGAAGACTTACCATGTGATGTCTACAGAGAGAACTGAATGCTGTTCAGTAGTAATGTCATTACAGGCAAATGGAATTTGTGCCTCTACAAATTAATGCAGCAATTACAGATGCAGGTCAGTGTCACCAGCTTTCTCCAGGCAGGAAAGCAGCCACTGACAGATCAAACCATTGGATTTGGGAACAAAAAGCCCAAACAAACAAACAAAGAAAATGCAGTGGGTGCAAATATGCAGTGTAGAAGTACTGTGTGTCCCTGCCTGTGCTCCCTTGGTCCCCCTGCCCCAAAACTGAAGTCAGCTGTAGGAAAGGAGAGCACACCAGGGCACACTGTAAGCATCGTTACACCAGGAAGCATTGTGTTGCTCGGGACAGACTTACAGATCTCAGCACTTGCAAAGGAAGTGTTGATTTGTTGGCTCATGCAGCACCATAACATGTCACTTTGAGCACTTGATCATTAGTGCAAACACTTCTATAAATTATGGCCCCACACGAAAGTCCATTCTTCTATTTCTTTTTTTTTTTTCCATAAGCAACAAACTCATTTACTGATGGCTCTGTCAGCAGTCACTGCAGTCTCATAACAAAAGAGCTTTTAATTATCTGCATGCATGAAAACGTTGTCACAGAAAAGCAGCCCATCTCTTCCACAGTGACTGCACGCACTGTCCCAGGGACTGCAGGAAGGACAGCATGTGTGCAGCCAGCTGGACAATTCCTACGGGGTGTTTCAGGATTACCAGGATATAAACTAATTACTGCTGTTGCCAGTGTGGCCACGTGTACTCTGTACCTCTCTTTAGATGGCATTTTCCTGAAGTTACCACACACACACACACAAAAAAAAGAGGCTTGAGAAGACACTTCTGCTCTGCAGAAATGGTTTAAGTATTTAAAGGACTCTTGGCACAGTGGAGAAGCAAACACTCTCGTTTGTGTTAAAACAAACAAACAACAAAATACTGTACTGCTCCCATTTACTTCCTCACCTCCTTGCACAGGTATTGTTAACTCAGCATTTAAGTGCCACACAGCCCACAATGGATTTCAGCCTCACAAAACCCATCCAGGTGCTGAATGCCTCCTGGATCTGAGGCTCTCAGAGGAGCACGGAGGCTTGCTCAGTGCTCATCACCATGCTGAGTGGAACTGATTTCCAGTGGGCTGGTTTATCTGGAACCCAAGATTGAAGAACTCACCCCATCTTTGTACCATTTTACACAGACCTGTGTGGAGATGTGGGACAGCAGAGAACGTGCCAACAAAAATGAGGATGATGAGAGCCTGGTTACATCTTAATGGGCAGAGAGGTGAGGCTGCATGATACAGATATGACGAGGAACATCTCAGCCTTAGTTTAGTGACCGCTCAAGAAAACTCACCCAAATATTTAACACAAACCAGCAATTTAAATCAAGCCACACACATCCTGCAGTCCACAGTGGAATCCCTTATCCGCTGCTACTAAGGTTCTGGCATCACAGATGTGTGTATGTGATTGACTGGAACAATATATGTTAACCAAGGAGCTGAGCACTTACCCTGAGCCTGTCCTTGGGCAAAGCCACTGCTCCCTGCTTGATGATCTCCAGAACACGCTCCACCGACAGCTCAGCTCCGGCCTGCTCCAAGCGGGAGCTGAAGAAACTGATCACCTGCCATGGAGAATTGGAGCACGTCAGCAAAAGGAAGGGATCTTTGTATTCACGTACACACAAAGCTTTTTTCTCCTTTCCCTGGATCGATGCCTGAGCACTTCTTTAAGGAGCTGTATGTTGTTGCTTGTGGCATCGTCAGGCACGCTTTGTGGATGACACGTTGGCCCAACTGTCCGTGCTCTGCAGGCATTTGTAGGGGGCAGATGAATTATTCACCATTTAACACATTCAGTTGAATTAGTCGAATAAGATTCTCAAACACTGCACACCTCAGCATCCTTCAGCTCTTACCCTTCTCATGCACAGGGGACTTTCAAGGCATTCCTGTTGACTGTAGTTTGAGACAGAAATCTACTGCACTTTTCAAGTAAAATCCCTGTCTTTTCAATGGCTACTCCACAGAAAGCTCAAAAACAACCATTATATGTCTCAGTACAACTTCAAGGGTACACAGGGCTCACTTGGTGATTTTGTAGCATCCAAATCTGGCAACTGGAAAAAAAAAAAGCAAGCCCACAGAGATGCACTTCTCCTTAGATGAGCCATCCTCACATACCTCCCTTATCTGGACACAGATCCCAGGACCAAGGCCCCACACACTCCCTATCACTGCTCTCCTGCATTTCTCCCTGATGACCCCAAGCTGATTTTCCCCAGGCATCCCTCTCAGCCCTCCTTTCGTGTCCCAGCTGTTCCTTGTTAGTGCCCCACAGTTGTGTCAGACCAACTTTCATCCCTCTCCAAGCAACGTCCCACCAGCAGTTCTCCACTGGAGACGTGAGAAAACCTGCACTTCCAGAGCTTCTTTCGTATGAGCACGCTTTGGGAATCCCATCCCCTCTTCCAGAGGAGGAGATCTGAATGATGGATATGGGGCAAAGCCTAAATCCCTCAGGTCCTTAGAAAGCCCTGTAGGATGGCTGGAGGCATTTTGCACTGCCCTTGGCCCCTTGGTTGGAGCCATGCACAGCACCTGCTCTCTGCACACACTGCTGCTACATTTCCTGACTTGCAACCTTCTCTGCAAAGTGGCAGTGCCCACATGTGTCCAAATTACAGCCCCATCACACCAGGTAATCTATGCAAATTCTCCCAAGTAGAAGGGAGAAAACCGTACTAGGCTGCAAAATCTTCATTCTGCAGCAACTTGCAGCAGGAGCCATTACCCTAATTACTCCTCCTAGCTCAGCTGTTGCTCACAAAACAAAGGCAACTGATGGCATCATTGGTTTGGGATTCTGGTTTGTTGGTCCTCCCCTGTGCTTCCACAGCTAGAACTCAGAGCAACCTTCTCTAGCAACTCCGAAACATCAACTGAATGGAAGAGGGAGAGATGTTTTGATTCTGTTCTACACAACTGAAACGTGTCAGTCATTCAAGGGATAACACAGGCTTAACCTTCTGCGTGGCCGCTCTGATTTCACCATGGTTGAACGAGGGGAGAATCCCCTGCCCCAGGCTGATGCAGCAGGGATTGCATCCTTACAGACATGGATGGACTGCAGCTCTGCCACTGCTAATCCTTGTGAAAAGCAATGGGGGAGGAAGATTGCTGAGTTCAGATGTGAAGGTTCTGCTAAACCACAACAAAGGTGAAAATTAGTCTTAGGCTTTAATCCAAGGGATAAAACACAACCATCAGGTGTGCACACAAAAAGGGAAGGAAGCTTGCAGGTGCTACCCGAAATCTGGTGGTTCCTATTTTAGGAAGCCAAACGCTCCAATCTGAACATGTTTTAAAGATTTCTGTGTTTTTGTGGTAGCGGTGCTCTACCACAAAGTTACAGTCCAGAGAGCTCCCAGTGTTTGCACAGTACTCCAACGAGATATGCATAAGGAGAAAAGCAAGAGAGAAGTGATAGACAGGCATCCCAGAAGAGGCATCTGCCTATTATGCAATATATTATTTAGCATAATATATATATGCAATGTATATATATATTAAGCAATATTATTATATGCAAAGGCACCCAGCATGACCTCCCTCTGCCCAGAGCTGAAGGTCAAGCACCTTGCCTCTGCCCAGATGCAGAAGATGTCAATGAATGCCTGACATAATAGGATGTGTCTTTTTCTTTGCAGTGAGCTTTATTTATTTTCCATGCATGAGGAACAAAGCGCTGTGTTTAAAATAATCCTGAGAATTAATAGGTTTCAATTCCCTGTCTACTTAAAGAGTAAAGAAATCAGAAAGAGCCAGCTGGGTGGATAGCAGTACGTGAGCTGCAGGGTTCAGCACGTGCTTTAAAGCTTGGTGCAGAGCACCCTGCTCTCACATACAGAACAAAGACTTTGAGGGAACAACAGCAAGGCCTGTCACTTCATCCATGCATTGTTTTCAGCGTGACTGAGGTGAAGAAACACTGACTGATATTTGCTGTAGCAGCAACAGCCCTCAAGGACAAGATGTTTTTCCCACTTGGTTTCTCTCACTGATGCTGTCCCAGATCCATCTGCACGCAGTGCTACCACTCTTCACTTTCTCCTGCAGATAAAAACAACGGTACTGTTCCCTGTGCCTCCTCTGCCCACGCCTCTTAAGGTCAGCTTTGCAGAAGGGAAAAACAGCTTGGCAGCAAGTGAAAAAGCTGGGATTTTGTTTTTGTCATTTTTCTTTCTCCGTGAAGCGCTGAGAAAAGAAAGATGTGCATTCTGACATTTGCTATTTCACGTCTCCAGCCCAACACGCTGTGTTCACAGTGTGCTTGGTAGGAGAAGAGAGGGAGAAAACAAAGGTTTCGGGGATGAGCACTTAAGCTGAGTGCCTTCCTAGGGAAAACATCAATCACAGTGCTCACTCACCCTCTCTGGACCAGGGGGAAGCAAAGCAAAGCCAGTCTTAGGGACCTGGTGTTTCCGGAGGGATGAAATTGCTTCAGGTGGTTCAACAGTAGGAGAAATGGAAGAGGTTCATTGGCAGAAGTTTTTCAGATCCCCCTTGAAGCTAGGAGAATGTTCAGTGGGAACTTCTCAGAGTGCTCTGCTCCCATTTCCCCACTCCTGCCAAAGAAGGTGAGTAGGAAGAGGAAAAAAACCAAACAAACATGGAAAGTTTGTAGCCAGACTCAGGTAATGAGCAGGATCAGGGCTTTTCTACGGCCAATTAAAGAAAGAAAACAACCATAAAGAGTGAGTTCTCACACAAGTCCTGCAGGTCTGACATAGAAGTTGCTGTGCCAGAGTCAACACAGCTCAGTTCATTTAAAAACCCAGCAGGGAAATGCTTTTGGAGAACTCAATTCCCAGTAGGAAATGGCATCCACTGGATCCTCTGCATTGCTCCCAATCTCTTGATTTCTATCACACTGTTTTGCAAACAGAATTCTCGCAGGTCCTAGCCCAGCCTGTTCCTCCACACCATACCTGTCACTGGCATGGCGAAGGCTGAGGAAGAATGAAGGTAAAGAAAGGCAGCAACTTCTCAGTATAATCACGAACAAAAATCACCTTTTGGTAATTATGAGTGAGGAGTCTCCAGCAAATCCCTGGCATATCTGTGACAGTGACCAATTTATGCAATGCCTCTGAAACAGAGACATTTCTGCAGTGCAACACAACAGGAACCATGCCATTCCTCTTTCTTCCCCATTCAGAGGAAGAAAATCCCAGTTAGCCACAGAAGACACACAATATCCTATTTAGGCGACTTTACAAAGTCATTCTTATTTCAAATATTCATGACAAAACAACCTGGCAACTGTTGCAGCTTCTAAAAGTCAGTCATTACAGATTGTTTGTATTCTGAATTTTGGTCAGCTTTCTTCAACATAGAACGCTATGGGCCATATGAGAAAGCTGTTGAGCTCATCATGCTGTCTAAAACTTTAGGGCTGATATTTAACAAGAGGACCTAAGAGCAGCAGGGAGATTGTTCCACAAACACAACCTCTGAGCTTCCATCAGCATCCAGGTTAGGAATTTTCTGAGCTGAATCTAGAGTTTGACTTAATCAAAGTTTCTTTTCAGATAATGTCACCATCCTGTGGGGACATGACAATGGAGCTCCCACCTGCATCAGTGCTTGAGCAAGCTTTGGGAGTCAGAACCTCGTTTGGTTCTTCCAGGATTCTGCCCACACAGCCACAGCCAAGCTGCCCCCATGCTGACATCATCTGCCAGACTTCCAAGTGGCAGATGGAACAGTTACGAATTTTTGGCTGTGGCACACAACCATAGCATCACAGAACCGTTAAGGTTGGAAAACACCTCTAAAATCATCAGGTCCAACCACCAACCCACAAGACAAAGACTTCTTCTCTGTGGGATGGCAGTGCTGTTGATACCAGGTGTGAACCGAACTACGTGGCAGGGTGGAAGAGGAGTCAGCTGAATGCTGTGTCTTATTCAGATCTGTGAGCCTGACAGCTCTCAGCATTTGCCAGCTGGTGACAGGTATATTTTTAAGAAAAATCTTTTTTTTTTGACATCCTCGCTTCTGTAACAAAGGAGCTATTTAAAAATGCAGCGTGCTCCCTTGGAAAGCTTTAAATAGTTTTAGAATATAACTGGCATTATGCTGTAACCCAGTATTAAATACTTTTGGGGAGGAACTGTTTAAATTGCTGAGGAAAACCTACATTTAACTGTAACAAAGGAAAGGACACGCTGCTTTCTGTAGGAGGCACGAAGCTGGCAGGTAGAAGGACCTGGCAGTGATGATTTGCCTGGTTCTGGACAAGCAGAAAAGGTCTCTATCTGTCATAGAACCGCAGAATGGTTGGGTTGGAAGGGACCTCAATGATCACACAGCCATAGAACAGCTGGGTTGGAAGGGACCCTGAAGGGTTGTAAACCTGTATCTTCCCTCTTTTAGCTTAAAACTCGCAAGGGCTGCTCACAGTGAGCTGCTCTCCCAGTCTGTACATGTCTGAGATTGCCTTGACCCTGCACCCTGCATTTGGCCTGGATGAACCTCATTAAGTTAATGCAGGCCTGCTTTTCAGCCTGTCCAGGTCCCTCTGGGGACAACATCCCTTCCTTCTGTTGTGTCACCTGCACCACTCAGCTTGGTGCCATCTGCAGACTGCTGAGAGTGCACTCTGTCCCATCATGTGTCACTGCTAAAGATCTTGAAGAGTACCAGTTCCAGACAGACCCCTGAGAGACACCACTCATCACTGCTCCCACCTGGATGTGGAACCACTGACCACATCTGGCTATGACTATCCAACAAATTCTTTTTCCACCCAATAGTCCAGCCTTCAAACCTATTTCTCTCCAATTCAGTGATAAGAATCAACATGGAGATTACAGGTACTTCCCACCTCCCCGAAGAATAAAAGCATCAAATATAGAAGCATATGCAACCTTGAAATAAGGGATCACCCACCAGATCTATGTTCTGCATGATGTCCTGGAAGGAGGGGTGGGTCCGGAATTGCTCGAACAGATCGCGCTTGTAGAGCAGTGCGTACACCAGGTTGGGGTTGTGGTGGAGGGAGTTGGTCAGGCAGGAGTTGATGATCTCCAGCATCATCCGGATCACCTCCTCGATCACATTCAGGTCTTGTGCCTGCAAGAAAGGAATAAAGGTGAGCGTGCCCTTTTCTGTTGTAAAATACACTGGGTAATAAGGACAGTTCACAGTGACTGTTACTAACAGAGCTCTTAGCTGGTCAATGTCTCCATAGTGAGCTAACCCAGCATGCCTGAGTTTTGGCAAAGAGATCTGTCCAAAATTTTATCTGAAATGTACTGTGTTCAGCCTCGTAGCCTGTTTCTCTCAATGGGAGCCATTGGCTCATCCCAATGAGCAAATACTGTAACCAAATCCACTGAAGGTTAAGCAAACTTGGTCTTTCAGCGTTATCAACACACCCTTAATTCAATACGTTTTATGTTTGGTCCCTATCAGGGGGGAATAGTGTCCCTCCACCACATCAAACAATAGGCTGCGAGACCCTACAGGTCTGGCACAAGTGTGAATCACGCCAAGCAGTTGAGTTTTTCTGTGTTGTAGGAACACTGAGACCACTGGCACCTATTCCGACTGCCAGCAAAGCAGCCATTTTCTGAGTTATCAGGAGGCACTTAAATACCTGGTAATGAGGCCATACTTGAGACAGCATTCTGCTGACTCATAGAAACATTAAGATTGGAAAAAAACCTCTGCAATCTCACATCAAACCCCAGCCCATCCCCTCCATGCCTGCTTTGAAAGTTGCTTAGCAGTGATGTCAGGCTAACTGTGGAGGTTACAGGTTCCTTCCTGAATGTGAGGCTCTCCTCTTCCAAGATTCAGCCCCAGCCAGTGGAATTACTGCTGTGCTGTCACTAACAACACTGGTAGAAACCCTTACAACCAAATCACTGCAGCTACTTCGTCTGTCTATGGGATTGCATTCTCCTTTGACTGAAGGAATTCAGAACACAGATGGATCCTCTGCAGACTCCTGGTCTGCATGCTGTGAAATAGCATCCCACTTAGATGCCATGAAATGCAAACAATGCAAAGTCTTGGAAAAAAAAACTGGAATAGCTGCTTATCTGGAATCTGAAGAAACACCAAAATCTGCTTCACTCACTGGTCAAGCAGTGTCTGCCCATTGACTTGGATTTATTTCCCTATATGATATGTTACAGTGGCTTTTAAGAAGCACTGAGCAGTACCTTAACTCACGTTTCAATTCATCAGGATGACACGATGACTGAGATATTATCCTAAAACACACAGGATGTGTACAAATCCTACACCCCCATGTACCTCCCCCATACAATGGGAATACAAAGCAGGGATGCTTCTGGGTTAGCATCAGCATGCACGTCTGAAAAGAGAAACTCTTCCACCACTGTGGCACAGGCACTCCACAAGCAACTGAAACCAGGTATTAAACTTAAGAGGATGCTTCCCTTCACTGAAGGCTTTATTTTGGTAGCTGTAAGGTCATTCACATCTGTCCAGTTGTTGAACAGCCATCCTTCTGGTCTAAGAGCACCTTACATAAGGAATGGGATTTGCTAAGAACGAACTGGAAAAAGACAGACATGGGACTGAATCTCAGCGTTCCTTCCCTTGTCTATTATCTGGAGAGCTGCACGCTCCTACAATTAGCGATTACAGCATTTGCAAAAGCTTAGAGGTTTTCAAAACAGGAAAAAGCAAGCAGAAAGCCAAGGACCGTGTTTGGATGAGACAATGGAGAAGTGCTGTAAGGGCTGATAAATGCTGCGTGCGTTTGTTGCTCAGTGTTCACCGTATCAGGGTAGGATACCTCTGCATCCAGATGCGGTGCCAGGACAGATAGAAAGAAGGTTATGAAAACATTTTGCAGTAAGAGAGAATAAATAGTTTATCACCTTGCAGACTGACCCCCAGAGCAGCTGAGCACAGCTGAAATGCAGAACACGGATGGCCGAGGCATCAGCACACAACCCTGCAGGAATATTGCTTTTGGACTGCACCAGCTGCAATAGGAAAAACCAGAACTGCTGCTGGAGAGGACAGGCAGATGAGTTTCCATCTGCTAAGCACCAGTTAGAAGCAGTGGCATTTTCTCACTGCTTATCACTGAGAAATTCAATGTGCCATTCATACTGCAAATAGTTGCAGCATTACAGCTCTGAGGATGATGACTCCATCAACAGCGATCAGTGCATGTCTGACCCATTTTTTTTTGTGCCCACAGAGATAATTACGTCCATCATCACAAGAAATGTGGAAGCTAAGGGCTGGTTGCTGACTTTCTGAGAGAGAGAGCCCAAAAGAAATGGACGTTCCCATCTGCCATTGCTGTAGGCAACCACAGATAACCCCTCGTGTTTCCTCTTCTGGGCAGAAAGTAAATGTAGTCACTTTTATCAAATATCCCCATTTTCCAACAGAAAGAACTAGGCAAAAGGCAGAAGCCTGCTCATGCTCTGGATGCACGTGGAATGAGGCAGCAGGCACAGGTACAAAGCAGTCTCATTACTGTCTGTGTCTCTGGATAACTCTTCCAACCGTGCTGTTATGTCCCTGCTATTTCCCCATCCCAGATAAGGAGGAGCCAGGCCCAGTTCTGGGTTGCCTGCTTCTCTTTGTTAGTGTAAAAAGGAACAAACAAGCGACAGTGGCAGCCTGGAAGCAGGCTGACAGAATACAGAGGGAAACAAATCCAGGCCAGAAATGAGAACATAATCTGCAAAAATAACAAAACAAAAAACAAACAAACCACCAAACAAACTCCGAACCCACACCCAAAAGTGTGAGTTTGATAAACACTAACAAGAAATGCACAGATGGGAAGCACAAAGCTAAGGCAACCCCTGGGGAGAGCTGCAGCATCCTGAAATATCACTGCTGTCCTTACTGAAATACAATAAAGAGGTAATGATGCCTCGATTCCAGAGAATTCAGTATTGGCTGCTTAACTTACAGCACTCATCTTTCAGTCTTCCCATGAGAACATTCCCAGTGCTTATTTCTTTTGACACGACCAACACTAAATTAATTTTTGTTTTTATAGTAGCAGCTGAAAAGGCTCTGTTAGGAGCAAATGCACATCTCCAGCTTCTCAGTGTTACGGATTCTTAGGAGACAAAAGGAAGGCTGTCCATGTGGCATTCAGGTTGGCTTTGGTGGGCTGCTCATGGCAATGCTGCCACGCTGATGAGAGAGTACGGAGAGAAATGGTGCAATGAAGGTTGCAGCCTCGCAGTGAATGGCCCTTCTCCAGATCCGTGACACCACGTGCAGTAGTTTCAATGAGATTCATCCTCTCTCTGAGAAACATAAACATAAAGCTTGTAATCAGAACCAGCTTCAGCTCATTTTCCATTAGATTTTTTTTCCAGCTAGCTTCCATAGATGCTAGGGAACGCTTGAAGTGATTGTGATTTGGGATATTCAGTAGTTAGCTCTTCCACAACTGCCGTGATGCAGCTGTTAGAAACTCAGTGTGCCATACGCTGGTGTGGAACAGGCAGGCTGGCACTCCAGGGGATTTCACCTTGCTAACACAACATCGTCCACAATTACAGCCCTTCCCTTTCCTCTTTACGGGGGAATTCCTACAGTTAAATGCTTTCAAATAATTCACTCTATTTTTAGTTCCTTTCAGAGAAGCGTGCGTGTTTTGTTTGTGTTAGCATTGGGGAGAGAGCTTCCAGGAGAGCCATTGGATTTGCATGGGTTTTCAGCAGAAAACCTCCAACAAAATCAGTGTGCTTTATTATAGGAGTGGAAGAGTGGAGGAGACAGAAGGAACTGCACAGTAAGCCAGTGTTACACCCACTTTACAAATGAACTTTGGAGCCAATCAGTAAGCTATAAAACGTTTGTCTTTCTGTTTTAGTGGCATATACATATAACACAATAATGATATCAAACCAAGACAACTTTTCTGGTGGGAAAATTAAGTACTGAGAGAGAAAATTTAGGGTTTACATGAAATATATCCTCAAAACTGAACTCAGTTTTCCCAAGCCATCCCATTTGTAGCAGGAAAACATCAAGCTGTTTCTGAGGACATGTAATGAAGTTGCAACTCTGCAACCCTTTTATGAAAGCACCTTATGCAACGTTGTGGTTCTGTATACTTCATGAGCACTCTGTAGCTAGCCCACTGCTCATCTCCTGCCTGCTTCTTCACCTCTTCTTCCTTCCACGCACTTACTCTTTCAAATTCCAGTGCTAAAATTCCTCACATTGAGATACTTTAATTTATCCCCAGTAAATCAAGGCTTCAAGTCAATGAGAAGTTTCCAGATGTTGGCCTAGAATGCTGTGTTTCCTCAGCTATTGTGTTAGTAAGTCTTCTCTACTTTGAAAGGAAAGACCAAGCACTCACACAGACCCTAAGTGATGATAAGGCACTGAAGTGATGGAGAGACTCAGACTGGCATTTTTCTTAGCCCAGGATTCAGTAAGGCAGCTGCAGGAGGTGCTTCATGCTGGGGATCTGTAGACAGTCCTGCCCTCTGGCATTTCATCCCAGCCCAGCATCCAGGCTTTAGATTCCAAACTTCACTTTTGGGAACCTCCCATCTATTCCCAGTGCTGAATTCCATGCTGGAAAGCCAAGAGCTGGCAAGCTTCCTTCTTCAGTGATTTCCAGATGCCAAAATGACAGATTATAAGGTCCTGTAAAACCTGGGAGGCAACCATCACTAGAGAAGATGGCAATGATGATATTCATGCTGTAGAAAATTCAAGTTAAACCTGTGAATTTGTATCGCTCTCAAATCACACTTGAAATATGGTGAAGTCTTCTTGCAGTTGAAAGGGAAAGTTGTCCCTGAAAATTTTCTAGGTCTCCTTGAAATGAAGCAGATGAGGGACACCATTAGTGGGCTACACGGGGATGGGTTGGGGTTGGACCTGGTGATCCTGAAGGTCTTCTCCAGTATACTTGATTCTGAGATTCTGTGATTCAGTATTCCCTAGAGGTACGTGAAGACTTTGTTTAGCTTGACTGGTAGAACAGGAAAGGACAAGTTTCACGTGAAACCCCACCTCCACCATCCGAGGGCAGGCAGATCATGGTGATACAGGCTTTAATTAACAGAACCTGTCTATCTTGAGCAGAGTTCATGGACTTTAAAGAAAGTTACTCAGATGAAAAAAGTTTCTGATTCCAGCACTCCGCATCCAGTGTAGCTGTTACCAGGAGAGCTGCTGGGAGGTTTCGTGCAGTGACTACTGCTGCATGAGCTGAAACTTCAACACTTCCTAATTTGCTCTTTAAATTACATGGCAGGTCTTATGTAATGTTCACATCAAGTCTCACATTTCTGCATTTAATATGTAAGTGGTACTTAATGAATGCTCTAGACCTAAAAGGTTGCTTCCTGAAGATGACTTCCTCTTTTGGAAGCAAGTGATTCTCCAAAAAGAAACACCTGATATTTTTGCTTTATTATTCCATGTGATATCGAGCTGAAGTGCAGAAGCTCTTCTGCCTATTGCGAAGACAGAAAAACATTACATCTTGGACAAAGGCAGCAAAGACCAATTAACAACTCCAACAAATCTAGTTTTCACATTCTCCCTTCACACCTCCCATACTCTGCACAGTACAGCAGTCATAGGAATGTAACACATCCACCAGATCCTTACAGCCTCTTTGTTCATGCACCATCTCTGATTATATCCTATATTATCAATTATATCCTTCACCCTTGCTACTATATTAGGCAGGAACAACTATGGCACTCATTGCAAAACATCTGAGAGTGTGTTTTCTAATGAAACAATTGCTATCACTCAAGAAAGTCACTCCCTGCTACAGACCTCTCTTTGGTATCTAATTTAATTGAGAAAGCATAAAAACAAACTGAACAAATATCAACCCCTCGCTGGAGCTGTCAACTGCAAAAAAAAAAAGCCAAATTTAGAAATTCTGCACTGGTTCCTCACTGATTAAATACTGTGGTTCAGCATCTTTGCTATGACATTCAAAAACCATCACTGCCTTCTACATATGACAGTTGTGCTCCACCCAAAGTACCACAATTCTGACTCTGCTTTAGAGTAGAAACTTCACTGAGACTATGGAATCCACAGAAAGTGGACCAAGTTTCCACACTAATCCAGGTGGAAAACTGCTCACTATTTTGCCTGATAACTCATAATGCAGTCAGCAGCACAAGACTTCTGCCTTTTTGCCTGTAGGGTGGGATTGCTATGGAAAGGGCACGTAAAACTACTGATGATGGTGCAGCAGTGCTCTTTGTATGTTGTTCTGTCAGTGTTAAGAAGTGCAGGACAAAGTTCAGGTCCCTGAGAACACGGACACCCAACACACCCCAACTGTTTTAAGACTGGGGATGTAACAGCGCAGTTGGAAGAGTAATCCAGATACACAATCGTTGGTGAGAACACACACATACTACACTCAGACCAAATCACCATCAGCAAACGTTCTGAACATACACAGTAAAGATGTGAGAAACTGATCATAATTAAAAGAAGCACAAGACAGGGTTAGTGAGTGAGATGGGGATGGGCTGGTGGCTGGACTTGGTGATCGCAACGAGTTTCCTTCCAACCTTAACGATTCTGTATTTCTGTGTTAAATGTTGTTTTTACCACCTTCCATCTTATTGTCAAAGAGCATCCCCCTGGACAGGATAAGGCCCCTGCATCGACTCTGATCGCACAGGAGCTGAGGAGTAGTGCTCATGGTCTGCAAGCACACAGCTGCCACAGCCTGAATACTGAAAAATAAACCTTATAACTGTGACTGGACAAAGCTGAAACCCACAGAACAGAATTCTAGCAGTTTGTACTCACAGGTACCAACATAAAAACAAAAATATTAATCAACAGATGACATTTTTCAGAAATACAGGGTGAAAAAAGGCACTGTGCAACAAAATACAATTTCCTGGAATATTTATGAAGACTCTTTCATTTTGGGACAAAACAGAATTTTGGGTAGCCTGGTTTGTTATGCACAGCAGTGACCGAAATAGGTAACACGAGACAAAGATTGACATAATGGAAAAACCTGCAGCTATTTCTTCAGATGCCAGCTTTTGGTTTTCTCTGCATTGCATGTGTCCCTAATTTCTCCACCAGTGCTGTGAATGAGCTGCTGATTTGGTAATTTAAAGACGTTTCTTTAGGTTGGTTCTTATTCTATAGAATAGGATGGTTGATTGTCCTATAGAATGGGATGGCTGGGTTTTGTTCTATAGAATGGCATGAGTTGGTTGTCCTATAGAGAGGCATGGCTGGGTTCTGTTCTATAGAACGGGATGGTGAGAGTTTTTTTCTATAGAACAGGATGGTCAGGTTTTGTTCCATAAAATAGGACAGTTGAGTTTTGCTCTGCATAATAGGATGGTTGATTCCTGTTCTTAGCAAACCAGTCCTTTAAGATCAAGTATTTGGGTTAGCATGCACACAAGTGCTTGAGTGCAGCAGATTCTGTACACTATGTTTCAGTGTTATCTCAAGAAAAATGAGGCAGAACACAGTGTCTTTGTAGATGTCCTATACTTCAGTTCACTCAGCTTTGGCTCAAGCCTTATTATGTACAAGAGCTGTTCTGGAAAACCTCAACCACACTCCAGTAATGTATCTGAATGGAAATAAAAAAAGTCCTACACCTCTTCACTTTGATGGAAAGCAGTGCAATCACATACATCTCCCATCAGAGCAGGGGGTCAGAATACAGCATGACTGAACAAAAGTCACCTATAAGAGCCCTTTCTCTTTGTGAACGTTTTGAAAGATGTTTCCCTGAAGCAGTTTCATGTTTTGTATTTCACTGACAGAAGGCTGATGTGGAATGACTACCAGCATTTTTCTTTTTTACCTTTCTTTGCCGTTAAAGTTAGGAAAAAAAGTTAGCTTTTATGTCAGTTAAGCAAAAGCAGTAATGAATCAGCTTCCTGATGTTGCTTCAAATTTAAAGTTGCAGAATTAAATGCTCCAAAGGCAAATATCATGACAAAGAGTGAAAACAAAGGTCTTCCCTTATCCCAATGGATACATGTGTTAATATGCAATTTAATTACAAATCTGTGCAAGTGTAATCACACAGAGTCATTAAAGTGCTGTATTTTTTACTTAATTCATATCATGTTAAGAAGTGTTACTTCCTGTCCAATTTCTATCTTTTTTTATCCACTTCATACCAAGACCATCTTTCAATGTCCTTGAATCATTCCTTCCAAAAGAGACTTTCCTTCACACTACCACTTGGTCCCTTAGCCACCCACAACATTAATTAACAACAATTAAGTAGTGTGACATTAAAGGTAATATTAACACCAGCCCCTCAGCTAGACAGAGGGCAGCTACATTTTCAGCTGATGAGATTGTGTTAAACAAATTAATTTTATATTCTTCTCCTTCTCTTTCTCCTTCTTCTTCTTCTTCTTATTATTATTATTATTTATTTTAAAACAACAATAACCAACCAAAAACTAGATGTGCACCCATAAAATCAGAAGAAAAGTGGATGGAAATAAGAGGTGAGATATCAAAAAGCTGTAGTGCTTCGCCAGTGTCTCATATAGAAAAAAAAAAGTAATATAAAATAATTCCAATTAGCAATTTGTACTGAATGGACCAAAAGAGTTTGAGCAGATTTCCTCCTGTGTCCATTTCCTGCCCTTTACAAGGCTGAATATTTAAAAACAGAATTACTGGGATGTTTGTAACGTATGGAAAAACAGAATCACAGAATCACCAAGGTTGGAAAAGACCTCCAAGATCATCCAGTTCAACCACCCACCTGTCACCAATAGTTCTCTCTAAACCATGTCCCTCAACACAATGTCTAAACGTTCCTTGAACGCCTCCAGGGATGGTGACTCCACTGCCTGGCCACTCTTTCAGAAAAGCAGTGTTTCCTAACCTTCAGCCAATACAAACCACAGCTCCTCCTGAAAAGCTCTGCACATCCCACTCATGTGAACTACTCGGCCTTCTCCGAATGGATGAGGCCATCCATAGGTTGGCTCCCAACGTATCCTTTTCTTCTTGGGAGCAGGAAAACCACCTGAGGACAATATCAACACTGACAGATAAAAACAAAAGCTAAAGATGTTCTGAAGGCCAGTAGTTACTGTTTTTCATCCAAGCACATAAAAATTCTTCGTCAGTCTGAATGGACCAAATATTGTCCCAGCAAAGTCGTAACAGGTGGTATGTAGAGAAGGGCTTGTGAGGTCTTTCTTTCTTAACGGTGAGATATTGTGCTGCATCCTGCCTCAGGCCCTGCTAAAATCGCTGTGTTGCATCCGGACTGTAGTTCTCCCAGATGCAACACGTACAGATGTACAGTGGAAAATCAGTACACACATTTCTACTCTTCATCCCTTCTGGGAGGGATGAAGGAACCCTGGAACAGTGCTCACACATTTTCTAAACCAAACTCTAGCAATGTCTTTAGCTGTAGTCATATAATCACAGAACTGAGGCTGGGAAAGACTTCCAAGATCCACAACCCCAACTGCAGCCCACTGACCATGCTGGAAATGACACATCTCCACAGCTCTTGAATGCCTCCAGGGATGGGGACTCCACCACCTTCCTGGGCAGCCCACACCCTCTTCAGTTTTATGAATGCTCATATAAGTGGTCTTATCCAAAACATTTCTTCCAAGTACAAAAACACAAGTACTGTAATTTATAGCCTGTAGAGGTTCTCCCCCCTTCTTCCAATTCTGTTCTCATAGATCTGATCAAAGATTTTTAATCAGATGACCATGAGATGCTGCTGCAACACTGAATATTCTAAAATCAACAGACCTACTGATGCCTGTCCTCATTTTCCCAGGTGCTGAGATGTCCTAAGTGAAATAACACTTAATGCCATCTGTGCACGCAACAAAACAGCAGATACCACTGAGACTTTTGTGGAACGCAGAACAAGGAACCAAGAACATCTTTTTGCATCTGCAAAAAACAATGTATTTGTCCCCAGATCCTTCAAGCACATTATCAAGACTATACAGCAATGCAAAAACTGTAAATACACTACTTGTTCTGACTAATATTAAGAAGTCTAATCAGACTGAACTTCACTAGCACTTTCAGCACAGGATTTTAAGGCAGTTTGTTCTCTCTGGATAGGGATAATTTACACAGCTTTTTCTCAGGAAAGTTTCCAATTCATTTTAAGAAGAAAAAAAAAATGGCAAAGGATTGAGACAGAACTGCAGAAATTTGCAATTACTCAGTACAGGAGCTTGCTTTAGATTTGGGTTCGGTTGGTGATTACGGTCTATTCTGACATGACTATTTTTTGATGGTATAAAAATAGAGGGATTAGGTAGGAGAAATATTCTTTAAACTAAATGTACTTCATCTGGAGGAGGGTATGACTAATATTTAGAAAACGTATTTATAGCCTCTGGCTCAGTAATGGAGAGGGGACAGGCATACTCAAGAATAACCTGATATTGAAAGTGTCACTTCTGCCCATGAGCCGCTAGCTCAGAGTGATAAAAAGAAGGCAAGTTGGTTCAGAACTCCTCACTCAGTACAGCTCCAACTGCTGGAACCCACACCCCACACAAAAACATAACGATGGGACACTGGCTTACCAGATACCACACCTTAAGAACAGCCTAAAAACCAATTTCTTGTCCAATTGTATTTGAAGCTTGTTAAAACAGCCAACAAAAAGATCTAAAAACACATACACCGAGATGAAGCTGCTCAGTGCATTAACTATGCATGTCAACAGGGAAGGTTTAGATTAGATGTCAGGAGGGAAGTTCTTCACTGAGAGAGTGGTGAGGTGCTGGCACAGCTGCGCAGAGAGGCTGTGGATGCTCTGTCCCTGGAGGTGTTCAAGACAAGGTTGGAGAGAGCCAAGCTGGTCTACTGCCAGATCTGGAGGTTGGTGGCTCTGCTGTGGGGGTTGGAACTTGGTGATACTTGGGGTTCCTTCCAACCAAAGCCATTCTATGATTCTACGACAAATGCAACCAACTAACCAAAAACCCTTATCAAGATACTTAACAACATACAGTAATTGAGAAAACAGAGACAAAAATGGCATTGAAGAGAGTTGGGCACCGCTTCTGGTGAAAACTGGGTGGCTTCTGAGTTAGGAGAAAGTAAGTGACTTAGCTTTTCTTTTCCAGTATTTATGTAATATGGACACATCTCAATTAGGAGTCTTAATTTAGTTTGTTAAAAGTTTTCCATTCTGCCATGGGTACACTCAGCAAGTCGTACACGTTTCGTCTGCTCACAGCAGTTACCTCAAAGCAGTCCTTTTACAGACTACCAGCTGAATAACACTAATTGCATCACACTAACTACATTACGGCTGACCAGTGTATTTGGAAGTGGGTTTAATTTCATTTCTGCATCATTACTGAAGTTATCAGATAATCCCACGGAAGATGTTCTATTTCTTTGCAGTAGTACACAGTTACTGTAGAGCACTTGTGGCTGCTGGTGGTGGTGCTGCATTAAACTACTTCTTTAGGTAGTTGAAAAAAATCAGAGCTGGAAGCAGAGAACATAATATAGGGCAGCAAAACATTACAGCTCTTCTTCACCATTCAGGTGTTCTTTGCACTGATAGTGAATGTTTGGCACATGCTGGGTAGGCCAACATCACTTATCTCATGTCATCCCTGGACAAAACATGTCTGCAACACGAGATATCATGGCCTCACCTGGAATACCAAACTCCTACGTGGAATGGTCGGTTTGGTGAGTGTCAGAACAGACAACATAATGGTAGACATACATCATGGACAAAAGGTTTTAGTCTACAGTTGTTACTATTATCTACTTCTAGAACACTGATTTTCCTTTGGTTGCTCCACGGCACGCACTGTCAGTGAGGATTACCACATTCCTTGTCTCTATGGCACTACCAGCTTTCATCCACTGTAACGTAACTATACCCAGAAGACACAGAGACTGAGGATTTGTTTTCTTACATTTATGAGAGCCAATCCTGCAGCTCACAGACCCGATTTAACTCTTCAGCAATCCCAGATTTCTAAGATAAATACGGAGACCCCACTTGTACAGGTCTATTTCTTCCCAAGGAGGAAAGGAAACAGGGAAACCTTTCAGCGTTCCCTCTTGTACAGGAAGGAGATCAGTTTGGTTCCCTGCTAAAGAACCTAAAACGAAGGATTATTTCTGAAATACTCACAGCTTTGAAGATAATCAACAGTAATAACAAGATACGAGTTACCAAAAAAAATTCTTTTTCTTGAAAGCAGTACGGTAATAGTGCTTTTTAATAACCCTCTTAATGGCCGCATTAGAAGGACCCCAACTGAAGCCATTCATCCCACATAAAACAAACATTGCTTTTTCTTCTTAGCTGTGTTTTACAAGCTGCATTATTTCCAGATGACGCTGGAGGGGCCCAAGAGTTTCAAGAATTAATGCTTAAACAGACAGCTGCTTTCTATTTACCATAGAAATTGAGGATAAATCAAAGAGGAATCTAAATATTGGGCTTCATTTGGTCCGTTACAGAGCACTGACTGAGGAGGATATGAAAAAACAAAGCAGAAAAATCTCATCGCACAAATGCAAAGTTTACTTCTTGTTACTAATACCAGAGAAAACCTCATGGACACGTGCAGAATTCCAAGCCCCCGTGTAACACTGCTCTGCACAGCAGGTAACATTAACGAGGTTGGGAAGGAGCCAGGGAAGGAGTCACTGTACCACCATGCATTGCTACTGCAAACAGAGCTCGCTGCATCCGCATCCTGCATGCTTTCCCCTTGGACTGCCAACATGCACTCATTTCTGTACCCAACTAACAAAGAATCAACACATTCTGGACAGAGTTTAACAGATGGTGCTTCAGATATTTAAAGGACCGTGTTTGTGAGCACTATGCAAAGTCCAACTGCACTGCACTGCTTCTAGAGCTGACAACTTTGTGGAGTGCTGTTTAAGTGATAATCCTGTATGGGAAATACAGAAATCAGCACTAAATGGGTAATGGCTAGAATTTTTTCCCCACTTGTTTGAGCTTCATCTGGACGGAACAACGTGCGTAACAATTACAGCCAACGTTCAAGAAGCTATTAAAAAAGGTAAACTGAGATGGATATTAGTTTTCCTCTGAGGCTGGTAACCAGCTTACCCACGCTGATTTCTGTTGGTGTTGTCCACTGAAGCAGTGGAAGGCTGCAGGTAAACTCTTGGATGCAGGTGGCCAACCCAGGAGCTCCGAGAAGCACAGCCCTGTGCTGGACCGATGGTGGAAACCCACTCAGCCTCCAACCCAACAACTGTAACCAAGAATTTGGGTTCCCACTGCCACAAAGTCCCAGCACTTGTGTTGTGTTAGATGATGCTGAAACAAATGCAGAAACCCACTTAAAACCATGGAGCCAAATACTCACCAAGGCCCCCAAGGGATGATGCACAATGAGCTGCTGGAGACCAAAACTGTTTCTAAAATTGACTCTTCTGTTGGGGAGTATGGTAGCACCAAAACCAGCTCTGATGTGCTGTTTTTCAAGGGAAGGTCACACACCTCTTGGTGTTTTGACACGACAAATCGCATTAGGTTGTAATAAAATCACAAAAAAGAACTATAGATATGTGTTCCCAAGTAACTTGAAGCAACATTCTAGTTTACCACTTTTCTTGTTAAGTTAAACTTATATTTTATTGACTGTGCTTTCACTGAACCTAAGAATGTCATAAACAAACTGGAGTGGATTTTTCCTATTTCTTTGTATTGGAGAATATTGGAGATACATACTGACAGGAGAAACTTGACAGAGTGTATTCCAAAGTTGTAATCGTTTCTATGAAAATAAAGCTCTAGTCCTTCCTCAGGCTTCTTCCTGCACCTCAACTGAACTGCACACAGTTTAGAGGGGCCTTCTGCCTTACAGAACCAGGAAACTGGTCTGGCCTTATGATGAAATAACTTGCTCTTTTCATATTAAAGCCCAGGAAACCTCAAAAAGAACAGTGTAAAACCAGCTGGATCAGTTCCTTATTGGGGCATAGCTTTGGCGTATGCCAGAGGGCTTTAAGGAGCTATAGGGTCATGAGGAGCTGTAGGGCCATGAGGGGCTGTAAGATAGCTAGGATTTGTAGGGCCACAAGGGGTTGTAGAGCCTTGAAGAGCTGAAGGGCCATGATGAGCTGTAGGACCATGATGAGCTGTAGGACCATGCGGCCACCTCTCCCCTCCTCTTCTCTAGCCCAGAGCATACACAAGGTGACTCCAAGAAATACGATGATGGAGGATCCCACGTTCTTACAACTATCACAGATCAGCAGATTATTAGGGCTGTGTATTAGGTCAAAAACCTTGCATTAATGTAAAAAGCTAACTGACAGAAGAACAGTTCTGTTCAATCACTGAGAAATTAAGATTTCTTTAGCTCTATGATGGGACAGTGGTCACACAGAAACAGAGAAAATCCTTCAGCCAACATAGAATGCAGGACTCCAGTCCCTGATGTTATCTCAGTTCCCAGCTCCTTCACTCCTCATGTTCCCTTTGGCATTCTTTTAGTAATACAAATACAAACAAACAACTGTTCTTACAAGACAACATAAACATGGGCTTTCAGAAACAGAATGCCCTGCAGTTAATGACATCTTGCTGCCACTGTTACTAAGACAACTGTCTGTGTCTCAGAATGAGTTGAAATGTGAGCAATTTGGGAAAAAAGGCACTCATAGGAGCATGCATTCTTTTCCCAAAATACAGGCAATAAACAGCTGTGATTTTACAATCCCCTAAAGCAATCTTTCCAATTGCTGCCCTCCTCCTCCTCTCCCTCCCTACATCATAAAGAGGAGAAAGGGAGAAATGCAGCTTGTTATTTACATCCATGAGTTGCACTCCAGAGTGCTTCACTGACAGTGCTCCACAAAGTTTTCAGCTTCATCCACCTGCAAGGGGATGGGCTGATGGCTGGACTTGGGGATCTTAGTGGTCTTTACCAACCTTAATGATTCTATGAGTCTACGTAGTGTTAAAGGTGTCTGCCCTATTCCTGAGGTATCAGGATCAGGACCCCATGGTGTCACCAGGGAGGTGACTGCAGATTGTTCTGTGACACTGCACAGAATGAAGCAAGCTTGGATGTGCAGCTATTACAGCCACCACCTCCACCAACACAGCCTCCCTTTGCCTGGAGGCCCACAGCTTTTCAGGACAGATCAATGAAGTGCCACGAGACCAAAGGAGGAGTCTGAACGAGCAGCAGTGTAATTGCTTAAGCTGGAAGCTGGCAGGAAACAGAGGTTAATCACCTCTGAGCAATGCAGCCCCAGAGCCTTATCAATCCCAGCAATCAGGAACACTGAATGCATCCCAAATATGTGACTCTTCACAGCTGTGGCTCTACATCATCAAATCCTCCTCGTGTTACCCAAAGGCTCTGGGGCATTCCCGTGTTCATCCTGATGCAGATGGAAGAGCTTTGAGCAGAGTGGGGTCACCTTACAGGACAAACAGTGGCAGCATCCCCTGCCCCAAACACAGAGCAGAGAGGGGATCTCGCTGAGACCAAAGCTGCTGATGAACAGAGGGTCTGACAGCTGCTCCTGGGAGCAGGGGCACAGAGCTCCTGCAGGGAGTTCCGTGTGAAGGCATCACCATGTAGCCAGAATACACTGGCCTGCCACCTGAATCACAAAATGCCTCCAGTTCTCATGGTAGTGTCAGCAATAGCAACTAGAAGACACAGGATAAGAAACCTGGGTCGATGAACTCATGTTGTCCAACTATTACACCAAATTATATTTGTTGGTACTCTTAGGTTAGAGTGCTACGATATGTCTTGTATCAGAGAGCCACGTCCTAGAACATGAACACTCAAAATAAAACAGCTGTTGTATTTTCACTCTCAAAAATTGGGAGTAACTGATAGGGCAACTTTTTTTGACAGTATTACAAAGAAACTTCAAAGGAGTACAAACCAAAGACACTTGGACAGTACAGAAACAAATCATTCAAATCCTTGGAAGAAGCCTCCTTGTACTGAAGGTCGAGATCTTCCAACAGCCCGTGCAATTAAATCACAGAACTGCTGCCTATCTGTGGGCAGTGGCTTAGCAAACTGAAAGGACAGCTGTATGCATACGTCATTCAGAACACACTGATGTGACCCACGGATGCAATATCACTCAGGGGCTCACTGGGAATTGTTTTCAACCATTTTTAGGCATTCTAACACACCGTAGATGCCAAAGTCTTGTTCTTAAAAATGTCTCTAACTGCACCATTTAAATATCCTGCAATACAAATGGCTTGAAAGCTGCACCCAGCTCTCAAGAGCTGCGGTTTTGTTTTGCCATTTGCTCATTTTCTTCAGACATTACATCATTTACGCAGGTTCTTGTGCGTTGGAGTTGGTGGTTGCTGAGCTGTCACACGTTTTGATAAATCTTTGCAGATTTATGGATGTACCTCTTGTATTTTGGGGCATCTACTACAACATGGAGCTCAATACTTACATAGTCAGGAAGCGGAGAGTCACTGGAATCAAGGGAACCTCTCAAGGACTGCGTGGCTTGTTCCAGCACTTTGTTGTGCTTTTTAGACAGCAGAGAAAATAAACTGGAGGGGAGAAAAAACAAAAGGGAAAAAAATGTTGAAATAAATCCGCAATAGTGGTCTGAAATAGACTAAGCAGACAGAAGAGATGCTTTCCTATGTGCACTAACCTGAATTAGAGATTTTTAAAATGCAGTGTGTAATAGTTACATGCACGTGTCTATGCAAACACATCTGAGTTAACAAACAGCAGAACTTGAAGTGGAGCTATTTTATAAAATAAACAATATAAAGATCGTCATATGTTCCATGCTAAGTTCTTTAACATCAAACCCAATTGCTCGGGATGGGAAGAATCTCAGTATGTGTCAAAGCTCTGGGTATTTGGAGGCTGAGAGTTTGCACTTTACTGCAAGATGCCCCAAATCAGAACTGAATACTCAAAAAGGTGAGTGTTCAGGATGGCACCAGACTCTCCTAGGATCATCCACTGGCTCTTTGAGGGTAAAAAACTGTTCTGATGAAAATAAAAGTAGCCACCAACAAAAATCCCCAGAACGGACATCACTCCTTGAACCTGGTGACGCTGCTCTTGGGGCATGCAGCAGGCTGTGTTCACCAGATTCAGTTAGAAAAGGTTCAAGTCAGTTTAACACAGTGGCAAAATACTGCCTCAGCACTATACTCTCAACAGCCATCATCTCCTGGAACTGCAGGACAACTTCAGTGCTCTCAGAAAGCTTTTGTGCCTGAAGAAATGATGGTCAGGATTTGAGGAAGCCCTTTGTTTTCAACTTCAAACACAATGTTGATATCAAGTCCCTTGCAGCCTTAGACAGATAGGAGATACTGATAGCAGATATCAGAGCTTGTTCCCATTACTTGCTAGCCAAGAGTTTCAGGAGAAAGCTTTTCCAACACTTCTCAGAGCTGCAAGGAATTACTTTGCTTCTCAAGCTCAGATCTTCTATCTTGAGAGCCAACTCAATAATTCCACCCTTTCTTGACGCCTCTTCAGTCAGATGTTTCTTACAGCAGATTAATAGCTTACGTTGCAGCACTTAAGTCATCTCAGTAACCCCCACAAGAGCCCTTGGTATGTCACACCATCCCCAAGGTTCAGCCAACATCTCCCAGGGTAAGGAACAGCCGAAACTGGGATCAGTGACGTTGGTGCCTGATCCTGCTGGGATGGTGATAAGCTCGGCTGCACTGATAGGGAAGGAATGCCTAGTGAGATCACAGAGCAACTGTGCTCACTGTAAGGGCTGAGAAACATCTGGAGTTATTAGGATAACGTGATGTGTTTGACGTCATGGACGCTGGAATCCCAGTTTTTCCTTTATGCTGCGTAAGAAAGCCCTCACAAGAGGAATCAACCAAATGATGGAAGCCTGGAATGATGGTGTCCTAGAATCACTGAATCCTAGAATGGTTGAGCTGGAATACCTGGGATAAAAGTCACAGCTATTAGCCAAAAAACAGGGAAGAAATAACAGAGAAATAAATCATTAATAGGATTTCCATCTTCTCCCCTCCTGTACTCAGTACTGCGTTCACAGACTGAAACGTTTGCTTTGATCAAAATTTGGATTTGCAGACCGGCCTCTCCCCTAAGCATCAGGGCTGCTTTTAGGCTCACTGGTAGTTCTGGAGGCTCAGATTTCAGAGATACTGCCATCAGCACCATCTAGTGCTGTGGAGATGGAACAATCAGTTAAAGCCAACCTGTGATGCTTACTGGAGGTGCAGAGAGCACAGGCTAAACCTGGGGTCTGCCTGCTGCAGGGGTTTATTCCACAAAGAGGAAGAAGACAGAACTGGATGAAATAGGATGTCCAGCAAGTAGCACTTATCACCAAAATAAATAAAGCACTTTGGCTTTGCAGGCAATGTAGATATAAAACAAAATACAGGGATCAGATTTTGAATATTCACTGAACTCTGCTATACGTTGTCTTTGGCTCTGGGGCTTCCCCTTGCCAAGTTTTGCTTTCCTGCCACAGCTCATTGCCTTTGCAGCTGTGCTGAAGCATTTCTTTGTGGGATCGCTGCCCAGAATGCCAATATTCAGGTTAAAATAACCAGTTTTCATCCTCAGCAATGGTTTATGCTCCAGGGAGGAGCATAATGTTCCTTGGAGGAGTCACCCCAACACATTTGTAAAGTATTGGCACAGAGTTAGTTACAACCCTCAGAAATTACTGCATGAAATTTATCTCATGGAGATCTTTTATCAAACGTTGCCTTTTAATGGTGCTTGGTTTGCAATGGTCACATCTTCAGTGCATGGAAGGTTCAGGGGTTATTTCTGACTCTTAAGGCACGACAAATGGAATTAAAATGCGGAAAAGATGTTTTATGTTAAGATCAAAGTTGTTCTTCTCCCTGTTTCAGGCCAAGTGGGAGACAAGTGGCAGCTCACGCACAGGTGGACACTGTCTCCAAAACTGGAGATCAGAAAAACACACTGTGGAGAAGCTGAGCCAACAGGGACGACTTTCGGCTGAACAGAAACCTTGACGCAGAAACACTGAGGTTGTGAAAGGCCTCCAAGATCCCCAAGCCCAACACCAACCCACCCCACCATGCCCACTGACCATGTCCCCAAGTGCCACATCTCCGCAGTTCTCAAACACTTTGTTCCTCTGATCTCAACAATAATGAAACCACTGATTTCTGAACTCATTCTATAAAGACGAAACGTTTTTTTTTAATTTAATACAAGGCTAAACCTCACCCACTAAATGATTACAGACTGAGCAGTAATAGTTGCTTAAATGCAAGCGATTTGATTATGAGCTATTTTGCACACATAATAAAATTCAAACCAGTAATATGTGAACTTAACGCTTTCAAAAAGTCAATTCCAAGCAGCCTGTGGATTCAAAAAAATGCAAATAATGGGAACTCGTGGAACAACTTTCCCCTTGGCCCACCAAAAGCTGCAATCCAACTATCAGTAAAAAAATCCTAAGCATCCGCAATTTGTGCAGCGCATCTAATTTACAGCAGATTGAAACAGCTTACAAACTCTGTTCCTCGCGTCTTAAAAAATACAAATGTGTGAAATGCAACTTTTAAAATGGTTAAAAAAAAGGATAAGGGAATTAAAGTTAAAGGTTGGAGGTAAATCTGAAGATAGGGTTTGCCAGAAATTGGCTCAAGAAGGAAAAAAAGCAAAAAAATAAAATAAAAATCCAGACAATAACAATGACTAAATTTACAAATATAATAATATCTTAATGCATATGAAGATAATAATAAACAAACAGTCTGTTTACTGCGTTAGCAGACAAAAACAACAGAGCTGTAAAGAACAATGCCAAAGAAAAGGGCATAAGTCCCATAATCACTTGCATTACTCGAAGAACAAAAGGTCATATGCATTCAGAATGGTAAGCAAATTGTTTGCAGCAAAACAGTTAGGGAATAGCTCATAAAGGCAAGCAATTAAGCAGACAGTCCTGTTAAGTCCTAAGTACTGGAGTGAAGAAGTAAACCACTGCAGAAGGCTTCTCTCCAAGGTCAGTCCTGCTGGCTGTCAATCAGCCTTGGAGCTTTCCCCAAGCATGGTACACTGAGGAAAGGCAGAGGCACCAGCAAACCTCATTTAATGCTGTAATTCCATCAGCCTCGGTGTTCCCAGCACTTAGCTCAAAAGTTGTTATTTCTGTTGGTATTTCTGATTTCTTCTGTACGTGCAACTTTGCCTCTTTGTCTGGCTGCTGGCTGCCTTTATCAATAAATGCACGACCATACCTTGGATCACAAAAGCACGATGATGATGCTGCTACAGCTGCACAGGACAACAGGCCACAGATGTGTACAAGCAGCCGCCTTGCATCCACTCTAATGCAAGGTGGAACTTAAAACAGTGTCAGAGTACAGCTGGCTCTTTGCATGTTTTTCCCCATTTTTTCACCCTTCCTTTACTTCAAGATTTTCAATGCCATAAGATCACATAACCCGAGAACAGTGGAGGTTGACACAGACATCTGGAGGTCTCTGTAGACCTCCTTGTGGGCTTCCAGAAATTACAATGAGCTTTTAGACAGGAGGGAGAGTGACTCCTTTACATGGTCTGATAGTGAGAGGACAAGGGGGAATGGTTTTAAACTAACAGAGGCGTTAGGAACAGGATATCTAAGGTCCCTTCCAACTTCAGCTAGTCTATGATGCTATGACCCAAAATAATTACATGCCAGTTAATCCAGAGCATAATAATGGAACAGCAATCATGAGATTCATTCAAAACAGACCTTGCCAGGCTCACTCAGTAATAAGACTAAAAATAAAATTTGGTGAGACAGTGCCATTGTTGCAGCAGGTTTCTGCACGTCATTTATATGACTTTGTTCCGCATGAGATTTCTTTGTAAGTAACTAGACTGACAAAAAGCAATACGAAATGTATTAAAGAAAGGGGAAATCACACACCTGGACAGTCTGAAAAACCCCAACTTTCCATCTTTAAATAATTTTCCCCAGTTGCGTTACATTCTTGGACTCTCTAACTGTCAGCAGCTACTTAAGATTTGCTAGTGCAATACTTGCAGTGAGATAGAGATGATATATATAATATATGTATATTATATATATTACACATGAATGATAAAGAAATGCTAAGGCTTAACTTTGCAAATTCATTGTAGGAACTTCAAATTAAAAAAATAAAAAACAGCACTGTTATTTTTTTTCTTTGTCTTTCAACCACAGAACCATTGAGGTTGGAAAAGTTCACAAAGATTATCAAGTCTATTGATTGACCCACTACCAGAGGAATTTTAGCCCAGGAGGAGGAATTAGTTGCACAAAGTTCCTTTGGTCCATGTTCAGATGTAGGTCAGACAGCATGAGCCAAGTGGTCACTTTAAGATCTAAGAATACATGCATTTAGGTAATGCCCTACACATTCCTGAATCAGAAGAGATGGAAAGCATTTGGCAGCACAACTTCCATATTTCCGTATTATTTTTCATACATCTGATGAAAAATCTGGTCAGGCTGCCCAGGGAGTGGTGCAGTCCTCATCCCTGGAGGTGTTCAGGAGCGTGGAGATGTGGCACATGGGGACATGGTCAGTGGGCATGGTGGGGTAGGTTGGGGTCGGATATCTTGGAGGTTTTTTCCAACTTTTATGAGTGTACAGTTCTCTGAAAGATCAGACAACAAATCCTCTTGGGAGACACTTCAAATCATTGCATTTGTGGTTTTTGTAGTCTTAAAAAGAAAAAAATTATCAGGAATGTGGGTAAAAATTTAAGTTAACTCCATAATTAAATTATTGCATTGGAAGTAACACATCTGTCACTGATGCATCTTTTGTAATTAAGACAGCATAGGTCAAATTAAATATTCAATTTCATTTACCTAGAGCAGAGTGAACAGACATAGCTGTGTATTCAGACAGAAGGGCCGTGACACTTGCCTGGCATATGGATTTGTGGCAGAGATGACCCATTTGATGGCTTAGGATTACAGTACATCAGAGTTCCCACTGCTCAGAAAACATCAAATATCTGCATAAACCCAAACAAGGCAAGGTTTGACAGACACACTGACAAAGGTGTGTTCTATACGTTCCAAGTACAGAATTATTTGAGAACTAAATCAATGCTCAAAGTCCTCATCTGAAGCTTGAGATTTCACAAGTTCTGCATCTTCTCAGCCTCCCAGTTCAGAAGTAGACTGTAAATAAATGGAAAGCACACAAACACCAAACACTATCTGGAGATGGATAAACAGTCCCACAGATCACAAAAATTGATGATGGATGTTCTCAAGACATTTCATCAGTACCCTGAGCTGTTCCACTCGTATACACGTGCCAAATGTATTGTTGTTCTCAATTTTAAAAGAATTAAATATAAGCCATAAACACTGAAACCTCATGTTATGTAAACAGTCCTGAAACAATAGGATTTTACAATGCCTGTAAGGACACCACAGTTGTATTAGAAGACAAGCCCTGTATAGAGCAAGCCCTAAGAATGCCTTAGGTTTGAGACCTGAGGTCTAGAAGTTAAATCCATTCCTAACTCCTCTATATTTTAGTGTCGTTTCTTTAGCTTGATGTACTAGAGCAAAAATGAGAGCGCTGTGACTTAAAAACTGTACTTGTGTAATGACTGCAACATCTGAGCAAAGGACCTGACACAGAAGGTCACAGCAGAACAAAGGCATCACAGTATCTCATATGAAATGCAATAAATTAGAGCTACATGGGAGGACTGTGCCCAGACAAGTGCAGCACTGGCACTTCGGCAGATGTTTGTGGACAACAGAGCCGTGATCTGTAACCACTAAAAGAACCACGCCATGGGATAAATCCGTTTAACATGAAGCAACGTGGAGAAAAACCACCATGTCCCCAAATGCCCGTGTCTTTGGAAGAGACCCTGAGGCATTTTGCATCTGAATTATCCAAACAGTAATGACACAAATGGAAATAGTGAGAGAGAAGATCACTGGAGAACCCAAGTTACCATGCCGTGCAACTTCATTCATAGTCAGACTCCCAGGTAAGAGGGGCTGACTAATTAAGACATTCAATTGCTAGGCAGAAAGTAATAGCATACTTTATTTTATACCTTCCTCACAGATCTGATGGCCTTGATATGATTCTATGAAATCCCACAGCACCAAAAATGATCTTAATGCAATCAGGGCAAATAAATTTTCTTCACTCCGTTTTCCCTGTCAAACAGCAATCATTGCAGTCTTCTAATTCCACTGTCCTACACTTGATCATAGTAAATAAAGTGGTGTGCTACAAAGACATTGCAAATTCTGCCTCCCAGAGAGAGGAAGAAATGTTCTTACTAATAAAAGCAGAATGGCATGCAGTCACCACACATTTATGGCAGAAGTACATAAGCAAATTCAGAAGTGACTCAGAACAGTTAATGGAGGCTCTGCATTAATAAACAGGATTTCCTGTTAAAATGCAATCTGAAAGACAAAGAGAAAAACATGGAAAAAAAAGGAAGCAAGAAATTCAATCTGATGAGGCAAAAGTAAATATTTACTGAAGTAACCCTTGAGTTTCATCTGCAGAGAACGTGAAATGTATTTTTCAACTGAAGGTGTAAATTGTTGGGCAGCTCACAGCCACTGTCCAACAAATGCTCCCATCACTGAAGCAGTAAATCCTTCTCTTACTTATGGGTGCAGAACATCCCATTCCATCTGGCATCCCAAACAGCATCACTGTACTTCTTCATAAAGGATGGAAATGGGCAAGGATGAGGAGCACTACCTGGTAATAATGACATCTTACTAACTCTAAAATGAATTAAAAGTATGAACTCGATAATCAGACAGCAATCTACAGACTGATTATATGGCTCATTCATAGCTCAATACACCTGAATTTGGCTCACAGGTTTTAAGGCATCAATATAGTTTCTCTTCCTTACTTTGCCCTGTTAATATATTATAAGAAAACTGAATGGACAACAGGGTTCATAGTTGGACCACTTCATCCACTTGCTCTGTGCTCGACATAGTGACTGCTCCATAGCTGCAGCAAGGTGACGTTTGGCTTCAATTAGAGCAGAGCAATGTGGGTGAGCATCGAAGGAAATTGCTGGATTAAGTTGGAGGGTGCAACTCCCACCCAAAAAACAAAGACCCTGAATAACGAGACAACAAGAAAATTCAGAGAACACCACTGCTATGTGACCTGAGGACCAAGTCCTTCTCCTTTGAGCAACTTCAGCTTGATACTGCTTCGCTCAGTGTGTCTGCAAATACATGTTCTCATCCGTTTCAGTCACTGTTGCACTTGTAAAGAAGATTGCTGTGCTTTGTATTCACTGTCACAGAAACAAATCTAGACCCGTACTAGGAGCTAACACACTAATTTCACACCAAATTCACACACTGTTTGCATTGCTAATAGTCCTTCATGCTTAGATCCACACCTTCCTCACAGGCAGTCATGGAAAGTACCCACGGGCCTCTCCCTCATCACTGCAATTCCACTACTGGCACAAAACCTCTCTTCAATTTCAAAAACTTGAAACATTTTTTGGAAGAAATAAAGAAGACTCTACAGGAGTCTGCAGTAAAAGGATTGCTAGGGATGTTGCAGAAACAACCAAAGACCCAAACCAGGCAGAGGTTCGACCACCAAGAAGTGCTTCCAAACCATCTTGAACGTAAAGATTATCTCTTGCGTAACAATAGAACCTTTTCTACACTTCTTAAAATCCCAAAAGGGCAGAAATTCAGAATGATTTTCGTAATTGTTCATAACGAAGTATGTTTTTCACCTCCAAATCCATAGATGTTTTGTATCTGCTTGAGTATTTGTGAACCATTGGGATACTGAGTTCCAAGGGATCTAAGAAAATCTATGATTAAGAAAATGGATTTTTTTTTTTTTGTCTTCCAAAAAGAGTTTAGATGGAGTGCACTTAGTGCCTTTCACCTGCTTGTTTTTATCTTTTGAGGACAAGAGGTAACGGCTTCAAGTTGTGCCACAGAAGGATTGGGTTGGATATTAGGATCAACTTCTTCTTGGAAAGAGTGGTGATGCAGTGGCACAAACTGCACAGGGAGGTGGTGAGGTCACCATCCCTGGAGGTGTTCAGTGGTGGAGACGTGGCACTTGGGGACATGGTCAGCGGGCATGGGGGAGGGGTGGGTTGGGGCTGGAGATCCTGGAGGTCTCCCCAACCTTCACGATTCTGTGATTCTATGATTTCCCACGAGATTTCATTATGAATAGCAAAGCCAACCCTTTCCATCTGCCTTCTGCATCTACAGAACACTTCTGGGAATACACTGCACACACAATTTAAAGTGCTCTGAACTCCTGGTCATAGCAGGAAGATGGCAGAACAGATCATCTGCAACCCTTTAAGGAAGAAGCAATGTTTGGAGCCCTGAATATCCACAGCTTTGCCTCCACCACTGGTACTGCTCTTCCAGAAATGACAAACACGTGCGATCAGAACCACCACAGTGCAGAGGAAAGCCTTGGCAGGACTACTGACAGAGCTCAGCCTTTGAGAGTCCCTTCTCCTCCCAACAACATCCCTCCGTGTTCAGCAGAAGCACATCTTATCCAGGCTTCACGATCCAACCCCGACAGAACTAATCACATTTCCTCACTGTAATCTGCTTGATATGGTGTTGGTTTTTTTTTTTAATTATTTTCCTTCTTGAGTTAAAAAGGTGTTACAGATGTAATGTTTCTAAATCTTGTTGACTACAAGGCACGAAGAGCCCTTATGCAAGAGAAAGCAGATCTTATTTTAGGTTACATTTCCAATTTATTGTTCATGGGTCTGTCAGTAGGAAAAAGTTTATTTCCCACATTGACTGTCATCCCAGATCCTATTCACTGCTGAATTTCTCACTCTCAGAATAGGTTATTTCACTGCCATACACAAACACATGCCAGCCTCACAACTGGTGGGAAGACCGACACGGATTTGATTTCATGATTCATTTCAGCGTACTTGCAGTTGTGCAATATTTTTCCATCTTGAAAACCAACAAGATTTGGTGTTTGTTTTGTTTTTCTAAGTCCCAATCCCTCAAGTTGCGCAGCAATTATATTTACATTGTCTCCAGTCTGTGTGGAAATTAACCTCATTCCCACAAAGAAAAGAGGCCGTGCTCTGCACTTTACCTCCCACTCAGATTTGTACACTTACTCCCTTTCTGCCTCTATCATTTACAAAATGCTCCCAGCCTCTGAAAAAGCCCTCCCCAGAAGTGTACTTTTCCAAACACAGAATGCAGTGATGCTCCCAGGTCATCCTGCGCATGCCCCAAAACAAAGGAAACAAAACCAAGAAAGGAATTAACTTGGGGAATGAGCAAAAAGAATCGCAGAATCATTAAGGTTGGAAAAGACCTCTGGTACCACCAAGTCCAACTGTCCACCCATCCACAGCATGGCCACTCACAGAATCACAGAACCATGAAAGGTTGGAAAAGATTTCCAAGATCATCAAGTCCAACCCCAACCCATCCCCATCCTAAGCCATGACCCTAAAACTATTCTGTGGTTGTATTCTGTAACTCTGAATTTAACTTCATCCAGGTGTGTGCAAAGGTCTCTTGTCACAGCCCATCTGGTGTTATGTGGGCTCACTTGCAGCCAAAACTCTTCTGGATACTGGAGCCATTTGCAAATAGAATCAGCGGCGCGAATGCTGCCTACTGGGTGCAAACAAACCCATGTAGAAACTTCTGCAAAACCACAACTGCACTACAAAACACCCCGGGGAATACAGAAAATGTATTTTAAGGCAAAATCCTACAGTAGCAAGTACTGATAATTAATAAAAGAACTCAGATGCAATGTAATGCAATTTTGTGCATTATGAACCTAGGAGCACGTAAAAAAGGAACAAAGTGCACGAGGCAGGAACATGATATGGAAACTTGAAAACCTTCTTTCATTAGTGAGTGTGTCTTGAACTCGTTTTCAGCTAGGCTGATGCCCCAGAAAACCTTTCCAGCACTGAGAAGCAAAGCCAAATGCTGATGGCTGTCCTGGAGGTTGCGCTGGGGCTGCAGCATTACTCATCTTTGGAAGCCAGTTGAGGTTCTTGTTTCCCTCTCCCACTGCTTTTTCTGATCTGTGGCTGATGCAGTGGGAGCATTCCCATCCATGTTTTCTCACAAATTCAGGGTACAAACACAGAAGACTCAAATCCCATCAGCTCTCAGGCCTGAGTCCTACCAAACAGGGGGGATCCAAGCCCTCCTTGCATGCCTGAAAACAAACCTTTGGAGGATTGCAATAACAACTGAAATTTCCACCTTTCTTGCACCCCCTTGCTTCTTTGTCACAGTTACTGATGGTGACACCAGAACGCAAGGTTCTTTTCTCTGATGTTCTCATCAGACGCTGGAAACCAAAGGACTGTAAGCACTGTCCTATCAGTGCTACTAACTCTGCACAAGTGGAATGTTTCAAGATCGGTGTGAATGAATGTGGATGCCAGCTCCCAAATCTCTGGTAGCTACTTGGCCCTGCCTGGGCTTACTGAAAAAATGGCATATCAAATGTCTTATCTCCTGCATTAACATCAGAAATCTCCTGCTGCTGAATTCTTCAGAGACGTTTGACAGAAGTTAACTCATCACTGCCAACCATATCCGCACAGTCTGAGCCCTTTAACCACCCACATCTCTCTTCAATGGAATTTCTGGAAATTTCTTTGCTCCACCATTCTTCTGGGGGTGCTCGTGAACCATTTACTGCTCACCACCGAGGAAACTCTTTAAATATTTCAGTTTCTAAGGCACTATGCAGTTCCAGGTAGATACACCCATCTGCCTTCCATGTACATCCATTAAATATTTGGTTCTCAGTTTCAGTGGAAGAAGTCAGTGACCCACAACATTCAAAAGGAAAAAAGATGTACATATTCTGATGCTTCACTTCAAACATTCTGCTTGAAACATCTGAATCCCAATTACCAACCCATATACTATCTGCAGCCAGCACTTTCCACTAGTTGAATCAGCCCTGGGATCACAGCTCCAGCCTGCTGATTTGCTATGAGAGATGATGAAGAGGACTTCTGCACGAGCCAAAATGGAGCACTGGTGAGAATCCGTGCTTTAATTTGACAAATTGGAAGATGATTTGAATCAGTACCATATGTTTGTTATTTTCCAAGTGAATAATTCTCTATATTTAGGCAATAATTACACATTTTACTGAACTGTCTTCTCCAGCCAAAGTTCATCCAATACTGTCTGGGAAAGCAAAACAAGACAGAAGTGCATCACCAGGCGGAAAAAACACAGAAAATACACACTGCCCTGCGTGCTGCAGTGTCAGTGTCTCATGGAAGTTGTTGGAGACTTGCTCTGCATCCTAAGGCAGTGAGCAGATACTATGAAGTATCTGACTTAGGCAAGATTTTTTAGTCTGAGCCTAAGATTGGCTTACATGAGCATAAATTCCGATTTTAACTGAAAACTATGAAGCTATATTCAATCTGACATTTGTTTTATTAGCATCCCCCTGAACTCTTCAGGCAAGCTCTAAGAACATTTCTCTTTTTAGCCTCCAAACAATGGATTATTTACATACTGATAAAAGAATATGATGCCCTCCCCAGTACTGATTAATTGCCAGAAATGACGTATGAACCCCCCAGACTCTGAACACACTGCTGGAATGGAAATGTGTGAAAGTAATTCTCTTCCAATTTCATCTCTTGGGAACGTGGGCTCATAAGCATTCAATTAAAGCTAATTCCATTTGATCAAGATGTGTTTTAGGTTCACATGTTAATGTGGTAGGACGCATCCAGATCGTGCCTGTGATACATTTTTTACCAGGCTTAGAGAAATCTTAACTATTATATACAAAGAACGTAGCTCTTGTAACTCTTCCCTTCTCATTCTTTTGTGCATGAGAACGTCAGGTTTTGGCAGCCTGAGCTGTTGTGCACTATTTGGTCAGTTCAACAGAGGGACAGGACCTGAGATGATGGTAGTTGTACTAACATTAACTCAACATGCCATCTTTTAAAGAAAATCAGCAACTAAGCCAGCAAAAGCCCTGCATGGGAATCTGCCTGCAACTCAGATTTTCATGCCAAAAGCAGCGACTCTGATCTGCTGTCTGACACAGACCATAGGAACTCCCTCTGCTACACTTATTCCTTCAAGCCCAATGGCTGTGGATGGACTTGGACATATCTTTTAGGAAGGCATCCAATCTCATTTAAAAATTCCAGCCTTGGGAAGTCCAAGAACCCTCGTTCAACTATTCCGATGAATCATCCACCACGCTAAAAGCGCAAACCAGTCTGAATTGGTTTTAGTCTGAATTGGTTTTAACCTGAATTGGTTTTGCTTCAATCTCCAGCTACTTGAGCACAGTATACTACTGCATTCTGAACAGAAGGGCCCCTTATTAGTGGATTTCTTTACTCTTAACGTCCTGAAATATTTCAGAGTAAACTCATAAAACTCTGCAAGCCAACTTCAAGACAAGTCAATACTTTTTTGGACCTCTTATCCCAAAAGTACGACCTACACAGTGAAATTTTGCTTTCTCCATGAAAACACACTTTGCTGGCATCAAGCTTGATTGGGTACTTTCTGGCATCAGCAATTTTTCCCCTTCACTGACTGCTGCTTACCTAAAAGCAATGCTCATGACATGGCTTTCAGTTGGGTAGGAGTTAATGAACCAGTGCGTGAGGGTTTCCAGTAGGCAGGCAACCAGTGAGGAGCAGCCATCTGAACTCTATTTTGAGACCCAGGTGATTTCTCACCACCAGATTTCTCACTACAGCATTGATTTTCTGTCTCAGTGGTTTCCTGATCAATATGCTGTAGAGTACAAAGACAAGTAATTCATAATGGAATTATTTATAAACGATTTCCTTCTGCCAAGTCACTCAACGTTCAGTGTAAAGTGATCCTTCCATAATTAAAACACTCTTCAAGAAAATTACCAGCAGCCGACTAAAAAAATTACAGTCAAAAAGCAGTAACACATGAAATGGTAGTAACTCAAGCCTCTGCAGGAACTTCTATTTTTGTTGGGGTTTTGTTCCAAAGGAACATAATGAAACGAGCCGACTTATTTATACTCTGTGGCAGTGGCCAAAGCCAAAGCCTCATCTCCTGACCTGTGAGCCCAGAGCAGGAACTAAGCCCACATAAAACATCTTCAGTGAAGCTTGGAGAAGTTTCTGTAAGAACCTACAGGCTGTACTACAGACATCTCAGCACAGCGATATCATCAAGCAAGTCCACACCCTCAAGGAAATATTAACACAGCTTCACAACATTTTTCCTTTATCAATTTTTGCTCATTGTTACTTTTATTTACTTCTCATGTTAATTAATTAAATTGTCACCTGAGTCGTGGTCTACCTATAACTAACACACAAACATGCTCCATGATGATGCAGTGATACTGAAATCCGTGACTGGTCCTAATGCTGTTCCCATCATCTACAGCAGGACACAGAGCACAGAGCAGTGCTGGCAGGGGCACAGAGGGGAGAAGGGAAGGAGGAGGGCTCAATGCAGAGCACTGGGAACCCCCCCAGTGTTTGAGGCATGGAGCAGAACCTAACCAAACAGTCCTAAAGAAAAAAAGCCCTCTCATTCATAGTGTCAAAAAAGGGCACCAAGGTTGTTCATGGCAGGGAGGTACTTAGATGTAACATCTTCAGGCATTTCATTGCAGAAATAAAACTTGGTTGAAAAAGAAGAAATTTCATTTTTAAACTGTATTATCCACCCTTTCCAAAATAGCTCATTCTCATGACAAATTGAGCTATTTCTCCCCTGTGACAGGTCCAGACTCTGCCATGGTCATCATTCTGTTTCAGGTCCTATGACACAAGTGAGGCTGCTTATCAAAAGTGAGAAATACCACAGCACTGGACAAAAAGACTTCAAAGTCTTTTAGATAAGGTCCAGTGACTACATCATAAACCATCTTGCTTCACTCCCAGATCTTCACTGAGTTACTTACTAACAAATTTTTTGCATGGTTCCTGAGCCTTACCTGCGAGCAGCCTGGTGTGCTTCACAGAGCACACGCACTTACAGCATCATTTTCCTGAAGAACTGGCATTTTGTTGCTTTTGGAACCTCTTTCAATCTCAGTCTGCTCTCATGAATTAAACTGACAGGGAAGGAAGGAGGTTCAGTAGTAAATGCATCTTTCTCCCCATCTTCCCTTCAGAAAATACGTCACCTGAGCTCCTATGAGGACAATGCTTGGATACTTCTCCTGTTTGTCCCAACACTGGGGAGAAAGGAGATGCAACCCAGCCAAGGAGGACCAGTTGGCTTTAGGCTGAGCTTCACCATAGCACTGCAGCTACAGAAACACTCCTGGTCTTCAGCAGTGTTTTCAAAGTGAATCTCCAAGGCTCTGATGTGCAGAGACTGCACATCCTTACAGTAACATTGCATAATCCCACTGACTCTGGTGGCACAGGAGGGATATGGTTGCAGAGCTCATCTGTGACAGGCTGCAGATGCGTGCCCAAAGGAGCTGAAAAGGAGCTGCTGAAAGGAGCATGAAGACCTTACTGGCTATGTTTTACTGTCTGAGCAAACTTGGTATTAAGGAATAAAAGATATGCACAACGGGTAAGCTGCTCAAAATTTGACATCACATTTCTTTGCCTTTCTTTGGACAAAATCCTCATTCCAATGAAGTCACAGAGCTTTTCCTCTGGCCCTCCTGCTTCATGAACACGTCTCCTCAATTTACAAGGCTCAGCAAACCAGATTTCCTGCTTTCACACACACAGTGTCAAGCTAGCAATGAAAATAAAACTGTCCTTCATTTGTTCAGCATTCCAAAGCACATCACTGCTTGCACTGCCTACTGCCAGCCCATGCACCAAGCTAATTTCAGAAGTGATGACCTGTGATTAAAACAAACATGGAACACAGATGTGAGCATTAAAACGTCACACACTGAAGGTGACAGTCAAAAGGAAAACACCAAGGGTGCGACTGGGAGAGCACATTTCACACCACGAGGCAAAGTGACTACAACAATCAATACACAGCACAGCTACAACAGCATACCAGAGAGGAGCAATGACAGATGGCAATCCCAGGGTCTGTATTCATGCTGTGCACAGCACAATAAAAAGGGTGCCGTGTCTCCTCTGTTTTAGCATTTAGAAATGCCACCAGAAGTAACACTCCAGGTTACAGGGTCATCGGTGCTGCCTTCACCCTTCCAGCCACATCACAAAGCCATCCTTAAAATTATTAATCTTTAAATAATGTCTTTGAGACCTGATGGATTTTTCTTGCTTTCATACTGTACTGCTCCAAATTAATCTGGAGAAGGCCCCAGGGATTTCCATCTCCTGTTGAGACCCCTCAGTGTAACTCTCTATCATTAAGTACCACTATCACATTCCTTTTTTTACCAGAAGAGCTATTTCAGTTTGCATGCAGTATTCCCTTCCCTTGACAATCAAGCTGGTTTTACTTATGTTCACTGTGTGGTTTGCTGCTATTGTATGCTGGTTAGCTGGGAGGATGCATTTCCAGGCTGGGTGTTCCATCCTCTCTCCAATGTTGCCATGCAACTTTTCCCTTGTTTTCTTAAAACTTCTAGCATTTTGGTTAAAATACTTAATTATCCACAGCATCAGCAGTGAAACAGTAACATTTAATTTTCACTTGGAATAAGCACCTTAAAGGAAATATCTGGGTATCGTGTCTAGAATTCATTTAATTCCTCCTATATTTTACAGTTTCATGGAGCATCCACAATTCTGCACCATGAACTTTTCTACTGTGGGCTGATAGACTCTTGCAGTTCTTCTCATGTGGCATAAGCAAAAGTGATTAAAAAAAAAGCAGATGTCTCTTCATTTGTCATTAAGTGCCAGGACATGAAATTTCATCATTCCCATTCTTGAAAAACAATTTAGATACAACGGTACTGAAATAACGGGCATTCAGGGAAGTACTGGACACATCTCACACAGCTTCTGTTGCTGCACTGCTTCCAAACGAAGCACACAACTGCATGGAAGCTCACAGTTCTTACATCACATATAAAATATTTCCACTCTTAACATGAAAAGGATTTGAAGCTTCCCCAAGTCACGTGTTAGTTACAGAATTTGTGCTCAGATTTTGATGACAGAACAAGAAAAACTGAACCAGAACTTAATCTGAATCAGACTAAACTCCCATTTCTACCACATTTTTAGGACACATACCAAAGATGCCATAAAGACACAAAGCACCCCTTCCCCATTCCATGTCACCCATCACTCAGAACATGCACAGAGCAGGCACAGAGCATGCAGCATGCAGTAAGTGCAGAGCAGAGGTTAATAACCTGGCAGCATAGGATCTGAGAATGTGAGAACAAGTTAAAGACAAGAGTTCCTCTCCATTGTCACTGAGGGTCGAGAAGCAATGCTGCAGCGTGGAGCAGTGCGAGTGGGGGAAATACAGTTTGTCCAAGACATAGACATATCTCCGCAAGTGGCGGCAGGTATAACTGAAAGACAAGGGTAGGGGGAGAAAACAGAAAGAGAGGCATTGTTCTTTAAGAAAGCTAGTTCACGTTTTCTATGTTTTGTGCCAAGAGTCAATGGAAGGTGCCTAAGAAAGCAATGGAGCAGCCTGTTAACACTGGGAGATAGATGAGTCAGCTCTCCATGAGCATAAGGATGCTCCCACCAGGTTGGGTGCTGACCCCATCGCACCCTAAGGATCTCCTGCATGGAGTGCCTTTGAACTCATCTCCTTCACCGACTTTGGAATGAGGAGATCAGCACTTCACACTTGTCTTCTAGTCCACAGCCTCCTTTGCAAATCAGAACTCTCATTTCAGTTTTATAGGTTAAAACTCAACCAATAAGATTTCCATCCCCATATAAAGAGTGCAAGACCAGCTGAGCCTTGGGAGTGATCAGCAGGCCCCTAAGCCTAACACTTCTCCACGACCAATATCCCTAATTGGTTTGGTTTAAATAGCATTCATCACTAGGTCACAATAATTACCTACCTGTGCTGAGAAAGTTGAGGAACACAAAGATTTGGGGTGCAATCATTTGATTTCTGCGAACAACGTATTTCTTACTAACTTCCAGTAGAGAAGCAGCTGCTGGGATGCAATTTCTTAAGGCACCATACCTCTCTCTGACCAGGACTGTAAGAGCTATCAGCATGCTGCCAGCAGTGCAACGTCCCATTACTAGCTAGGACAGGGAATGTATTGGACCATAAGAACACCATAATACAACAGAGCTGCCCTTCCAGCTGCCCACAGAGGCTGTGGGATTTTTTCCAAAACCAGATTAAAGACCATCTTTGAGAATGTTGTTGCTTTGAAGACTTAAACTACAATGAGTCAATTACTTATATTTAGTTGTTCTAGTGTTTTACCGCTCACTGTACAGTATTTCAAGCTATAAAAATCTCATTCCATCCGTTTCATCCTGTTAAGATTTTTGTCAAGAAGCTGAGAGCACCCCCTAATATCAGTTACCCTCCATTCCCAACAGTTTCCCTCTCATAATTATGAAACTTGATCCTTGAGAGTGAAATGACCACATCTGGGCTTAACTGGCCAAGTGAATGGGAACAGTATGTGATGGGAGGAGGAATTCTCTATAATGCCACAGAATCATAGAATGGCTTGGGCTAAAGGAGAGCTTAAAAGATCACCCAGTTCCAACCCCACAACTCCCCCACAACCTGGAGGTTGCCAGCTTCAGCTCAGGCTGCTCAGGATCCCACCCAACCTGGCCTTCAAGTACTGGAAGGCTCTGATGAGGTCTGTCTGGAGCTCTTCCTTCCCCAGACCGAACAAGCCCAGAGGTCTCATGCCCTGCTGGATAGCACACAGTGAGGCTGTGGATCCTGTCCCCACTTCCAATGGTGACCCTGATTACAGAAAGGTACAACTTCACCTGATGCCATGAGTAGCACAACCCTGTACAGCTGTCTGCTGCCTTGTTTTGTAGCCACAGGACCAGTACAGCTCACATCACATTAAAGACTAAGCATTTTTAGCATTACATTCTTTATCTACATTATAGTTCCAACAAATCAGAGAAAGAGATATGAAAGAAAATTAAGAACATTATATTTGATGAGCGGTAGGATGTACACATTATTTATGCACTTTCTTTACCCCGAAGACCAAACTTTAGCTCATAAAGCACTAACATGCCATTCCAGAAGAAATCTGTATCTCCTCTTTTAAAAACTAAGAACTGTTTGATCAGAACTTTGAATACTGATAACATTACCAAGTGTCAAGTTCTAATAGCTACAAAATGGTGTCTTCTTATATATGTTTGAGAAAGCAGGGAACAACTGAATTACCCCAAATTATATTTTATACATATATATGTATATATATTTTTACATAACAAACTTTGGTTCGTTTTTTGAGGTACCGAGAATAACAGAACACTTCCAGTACATAAACATATAGCTACTTAAACTCATTAAAGAAGAAATCTCCCACGTCTCTGAGTATGACATCAATGGGAACACAGAGACATACGATGACATCTTAAGGATGGGATCAAGCCAAAGCTTCAGCCCAAGTCTTCAGCTGTGCTGATGGAGTCTTTCACTGGAGCTTTGATGTTTGGGGTAATGGAAGTCAGAGCGTGGCACGGAAAGGTCTCTAGGGGTTTACTCCTAATCTGTTTATTTGGGGGTTTCTGGTTTCTCTTTTTCTTGCAAAGCACAAAAACTTCCACCAAGGACAGCGGGTGGGGAATTGAAACAGACTAAAACACAATGCAACACCAAAGGCAACACAGGAAAGGCTTACTGGGAACCATGAAGAATGTACATTTTTTAGTAAAATAAACATAAATGTACTTTGACAGAGAATCTGACATCCACGCGACCACTAAGCTACCTATAGCTTGAGGACGGTTTCCTACTCAGCTGTCAGGCAGCTGCAGGAACATTTCCTTGCCTGACCCTGGCATTGCTCAATCTTGCCCAGAGACAAGATACAAAATGAGATGGGAGGAAGGTTGGGTACAATTACAGAAACAACCAAAAATCATTTAATCAAGTTCAATCACAGTCCACTACAGTACTCTTAGAGAAGATAAACGATTTCCTAAAAAGCATTTGCTGTAGGTCACCATGAGGGGCTGTAGGGCCACGAGGGGCCTACAGCTCCTACAACTATGAATTTTGCTGAAGATCTCCCAGACCTACACTTTTTCATGCTTTTCTGAAGAAAACCAAGTCTCCACGAATTGTCCCATGCTATGCTCAAAGCATCACCCTAACCTGCTGCATGCAGAACACGAAGGAAGTCCCCACTGTCCATCAACTCGATGCAGTTTCTATCACTCATTAATTACATCTGCAAATGTATCAGACAAACACATCAACAGCACAAAGGCAGCTTTTAACAACACAGAAACGAAGCAGACCAGGCAGGGTATAGAAAAAACACAGAATTCACTGAGCCCTCTGTAAATACGATACAGTCAACAGATACAAGATTCAAAAGACGAATTCCCAACGCTAATGTTAAGTAATTGTAATTCATAATCTTTCTCTCAGTGCATGCCAGATATTATGAAGGTTATAAATCTTCAACATCATTGAGAAAAAGTATGGTCTTGAAGACACACATACCACATGCATTAGCTCAGAGAAACTAGATTAATCTGCAGCAATAAAAAAAAAAGCCAATTTTGCTAAGCCTGATTAAGTATCTAGGTCATATTGTTTCTGAGGCAGAATGTTAAAAATGCACACCACACAGCATCTTCTGCTAAGACTTAATCACTACTGTTTCAAAAGAGAGCTATGCTACAACATGACTCTATGGGGAAGCCAGCATGAAATTATTTTTGTAAAAAACCATGGAGAACAAGCTAATTAAACTTCAGCACATGGTAGTCAGCCACCCAGACTCTCTCTATACATGCAGGGAGAACGTTGTGATGTGCCGTGAAGGTTTTACTCCTGCTTGAACAGACAACCTATACCTATATCCAGGAAGTCCTACTTGTCATTAATCTTCTGTTCCCAAAGACAAATGCAACAAAAATGCATTCTACACCCACTTAAATCTGGAGAGGGTAACAGTAACTTACTCAACTGCGTGACCTGTAAGAATGGCTATTCTATTCTCTGCCTAAAATATTATTAATGTTGTTTCACAGAGTAGAAACAGCAGAAATGCAACCCAGGAAAATGAGACTTTCCTTCCTGTGATACAAAATGAGGATCTGGGACAGACCTTCAGTTCTGTTCAATATTCTGCTATTTGTGACACCATGATCACAGAATCATGGAATGGTTTGGGTCCAAAGGGACCTTTAAGATCATGTAGTCCCAATCCCCCGCTATAGACAGGGACATCTCCCACCGAACCATGCTGCTCACAGCCCCATCCAGCATGGTCTTGAATGCTTCCAAGGAGGGGGCATCCACAACCTCTCTGGGCAAGCTGCCTCACCAACCTCACAGTAATAAATCTCCTTTTGATACCTAGGTTATATCTTCCCTCTTCCAGTTTAAAACCGTTTTCCCTCATAGGTGGACGGCTGGACTGGGGTGGACGGCTGGACTGGATGATCTTGTAGGTCTTTTCCAGCCTTGGTGATTCTGTGATTCTATGATCCTGTCACCACATGCCCTTACAAAAAGCCCCTCCACAGCTTTCCTGTAGGAAACGTACCACTGTGGCACCAATGAATATTACAAATGACTAACATACATCATGAATCCACAACAGAGAACGTGGTGTGAGGTGGGTTTCTGCCACGGCAGGGGTAGCACAGCTAAGCTGCTTAACATACTATTGCAGTTGGTGCTGGGGATTCAGGAGATCACCCTGGCCTTTCACGGTCTATACAGGAGCACTTGAAACAATTCTTCCCTTTTCAGCCAGTTTCAATATTTTATTTTTTCTTATTTTAGAACAGTAATCAGGACTGAGAGAGATCCCGGGAGGTCTGTGGTACAATCCCCTGCTCCAAAAGTAAAACTCAGGTCACATCAGCATTTTATTCATTTCTAGGGTTAAAAGTGCCAAAAGAACACAGAATGGAGAAGCATGAACATTATTTAAATACTTCAGAAGAGATTATTTGTGATAATGCATCACAGAGAAAAGTTCCCATGCTCTGATGGGGCACTCCATCATAGTGCTGACCAAATGTACACAAGAGGATAATGAGAGGAGTAGTGGGCTCATGGACAAAAGTATTTATAGTGAAGGAGGAAAGGAAACAACAAATGCTGTAGGTAATTGACAGACTGTAAATCAAATATAAATATGAAATTCTGGTACAGAAAGGCCAAATTACCCTCTGTACAGATGAAGTTGTGTTAAAAAGAAGACAAGGATTTGTATATTAGAACCAGGCATGAGGAACTGATGACCCTTAACAAAAAAGATATGGAAGAGGTGGGAGTGTTTCATTGGTGCCAACGTTTGAGACCCAGAACAAAGTCTTTTGTCACCCAGATGAACCATTCCTTGAAAGATGCATACTGAAGAACCGTGCAGATGGTACTCAGAGACACAGCCAGTGGGTATGGTGGGGGCAGGCTGGGGCTGGGCTTGGGGATCTTGGAGGTCTTTTCCAACCTTCATGATTCTACGGTCAGAGCTCCTACTCTGCAGTCTGCATGAAGCCACCAATCTCCCACAGCAGGAAACCTCCAGGGTAGAGCAGGAGGGCACTGCAGCACTGCTCACCTGAACCATCACCCGTTTCGCAATGGGATCCCTCCAGTCTGAGCCCGTGTAAATTGTGGTATTTGGTGAAAGAGCTATTTGTGGACCCAGGAGTACAATTAATGAGTTACAGAGACATGTCTCTACACAGCTTCATAGCCAATTTATTTATTCATCGCAGAGTTAAGTGTATTTACTATACCTAAAAGCCTGTTCTTCCCTCAACTTGCTGCAGGCCACAACCATTAAAAAGGTTGAGTCACTCAACGGTTATAAAGACCAGTTGCACTTTAAAGTAGTTAAATCCTGATTCTTTCTTCTGCACCTACAGTTTCATCCTCCACTTTAAATTGTCAGATGTTTTCATGCACAGTATTTTACTTCTGAGCCATGCAAAATAAGGTGAAAGCATACGGTGGTGGGAAATACCATGACTCAAGTACTTAGGGACTCAAATGGGTTTTGTCCTCCTAAAATCAGTTCAAAAGACAGCTGTGGTGTCCAAAAGCAAAATTTCTGCATGTAGTATAGACCTGCTGCAAAAGAAGACATCTTCACACACCAGGAGAGAGGAACTGCAAACCTGGAAAGTGTTACACATGGTTAATGGCATCAGTTATAAGGTGAAATAAGCAGCAGCTGTACAAAAACAGAAGCCATGATTTAAAACCAGTGCTATATATTATTTTATACTAATGCCCACTTAAAGCCACAGAACAATTTTTGTCTGTAAGATAAATCCTTGTAAGCTTGTTGCTCGTTCATTTAGCTAGACCGTAGTTGACAGAGAGGCAATTTCTGAAAAGGAAATATTATCTGCAGTGTCTGAATGAAGCAGCTGTGAGCCAAGCAGCCTACAACCGAAGACAAAGGACAGGTTCAAGCAAGTTACTGTCCTGAGTCACTTCTGCAGTTTGTTTTGAATGGAACGTATTTATGGGACAACGTTCCTTAAAAGAAATAACAAAGGCAGTTCCTATGAATCTCCTAGAACAGTGGATAATTGCTTCTAAAAGACTATTAGCATTCCCTTCTGTTTCTAAACTCAGACCTTGCAGAGGATAATGTACTGATACAGAACCAACTTCTTAAATTGCAAAAACAGAAAAACTTACTTTCAATCAGATACCCAAATCCCCAAAAATACAGTGGGATACAACTTGGTAAACGTTTTCAGAGCACTGATTTTCTTTTTTTCCAGACCAGTTAAAAGAAGTCAGAACTGTGCTAGCAGGACTGGAATGACACTGATAGCTTTCTCATTTTCGCTTCTTATCAAAATTAAACCAGCAGAAATCTGGAAGGACACTAGGTTCTGACAGCTAACAGTGATGAAAGATCTTTAAGAGCAAAAACTGAAGAACAAAATGGTACTCATGGCAGTCAATCAAAGGTACTCCTTCTGATTGATCTTTAGCCCAGAATGTGAAAAGTAATTCACTTTCACTGGATAAGGAAAAATACCGAAGTCCTTTTACACGTGAGCTTTCCTTCTGGAACTTGCTAAAAAAAGAAAAGACTTCATGTATTTCTAATCTTCATTCTGCCATGTAGTGATTAGTTAGCCACAAGTAAGATTTGCTCATAGGGGCAACACACTTCTGGTTATTTCATACACCTCAGTATGTTATTGAAGTTCAACTTGCAAACTGGGGAAAAAAGGAAAGAAAACAAAACCAAAATACTTTCTGGAGAAACTATTCTGCAGGCAGTTAAGAGACTTGTGGATGCAATAGGACATGGTTTAGTGGTGGATGTACTAATGTTAGGTGAAACAGGTATCAAGATTTCAACGAATTTTGGCTCAGTAGACAAAATTTTGTGCTAATTCTTTTCCCAGGGGGAGTGAGGCCCTGGCACTGCTGCCCAGAGCTGTGGTGCCCCATCCCTGGAGGTGCCCTAGGCCATGGATGGGCCCTGGGCAGCCTGAGCCCATGGCAGGGGTGGGACTGGGGGGTCCTGAGCACTTCTAATGGCATGCAGAGCACTCAGATGCTCGTGGCAGATGGAGGATGATGGTATTACTGTCCCATCAGGAGCCCCAGCAGGGCCCACTGGGCTTAAACCAAATTCAAGGCTATTTCCATGTTGGAAACAGCTGACATCAGCCTAAAGCCTCACCTCCATATGCTACACCCCAGCACAAACAGGTCAACCCCATGGAGCACTCTTTTCTGTTAATGATTTTGATGTCTGCTCCCAACCACACTCAGTGCACACCAACAAGTGTGTTTCATTCCTTTTAAAAATTAGCTTGCATTCACTTTGCTATCAGCAAGACATTTGACACTGATATTCTCTTTTCCCTATCTGAGAAATGATTGTCCCCCCTCATTTGTCACAGCTTTTCCTGCTAATTGCAATGACACCTCCCCATTTTGGCAAGACTGATCAGCTTATCATCTTCTCCACTGCTCATCTAGGTCAACAAGCTGCTAACAAGGCCAGCATATGTTGCTTATATTTAATACTGGTGAGATCTTTACAAGTTGCTTTTATCTCTCCACAAAAGCACTCCAGAAGATTCTTGAAACTCCAGTGAGACTGGAAAAAGACCTCTAAGATCCCCAAGCACAACCTCAGCTCTTCAACCACGTCCCCAAGTGCCACATCTCCATGGATCTGGAACACCCCCAGGGACACGGACCCCACCAGCTCCCTGGGCAGCCTGTGCCAGTGCCTGATCTGGAGAGAAAAATTATCTTAAAGTCCAGCCTGAACCTCCCTTGATGAAACTTATGGCCATCCCCTCTCATCCTATCACACCTGGGAAATATCATGACAGGCATCTTCTGAAAAGCCACTGGGAACATCACCAATGAATGGGACTATCATTCTTGTGCCATATTGCCCTGTGCAGAAGAAAAAATCTCATTCTAAAGCAGTTTGTTAGAAATAAAAAATAGTTTATATCTAAGTTAGACAACAACAGGTTCTCCTCTAGCCTATAATGCTACAAAGCTGTTTTGAAATTGAGAAGCACTAAAAGCACAATGTGTTTTAAAGCTTTTAATTCTTCTTTCTGAAGCAACGCCAGTCGGCTCTGCAGCCTTCCATTCTGAAGAGAATTTAGTGCCTAAATCAAAGGCATCCATCATGCTTTTGGTGTCAACGACACCAAAGCAAAGGCAACAAAAAATTGACACAAATATTCATAGCAACAGATTAATCAGGCAGAGTTCTGTATATAGGATGTTACTGTCTTTGAGTGGTGCTGGGATGGACAGATCATCTTCTACTTCTTGAAAGCAGACACAGAAAACAATAGCTGAGTTGCAGGTAAGCCATCTGAAATCAAACTGCTATTTCAGTGAAACTACTCACTGTCCTGTGTTTCTTTTTCACTCTCTTTTGGTTACTGAAAGGAACAGGAAATCTCACACTCAGGGGGTTCAGTCTTTAACAGCTCTGAAGTTCTGACTGCTCTGAAATTTTACCATTTAAAAATGAGAAGCAAATTTCTGTCGCTGATGAAAGAGAATTAAATCAGAAGCCAAAAGGCTTTGAAGCATTTCTGTAGCAACCTGACCATTTTTTCCAGTTTTTCTCCTTATGAAATTCCTTTGATTTGGGTACCTTGGTTGCACCAGTGTTCTGCACCAACTGCCCCACTGCTCTACAGGAAGCCGGATGCTACAGGGCTGCCCAAAAGCACCTGAGCATCAAAGGGCACAACGAGGCAGGAAAACCAGAACGATCAGTGCAAACCACGGAGGGGAGGGACGCATTCATCTTCCTACCTGGGAGCAGGCTGGCGAGTTTCGAGCCAGCAATTACACCTCATTATTGCCAACGTTAAGAAATTAGATGGAGCAGTTGGTAAATTCTAATTTCATCACTTTTGCACGTTACTGATTTCAGAACTTTTGGCCTAATTTGGCCCTTAATCAGCAGGTCAGACCAGACATGTCCTGCTGTTGCACAGTGTTTTGTCTTCTTTGCAGAAGAAGGGCTACCTGAAGAAGCAGTGCCTGTCCAACTCAAATGCCTGCTGCTCCTATGCAGAAAGATCCTGCCTGAAGAAAGGGTAGATTTGGAGTAAAGATAAAGCCACACAAACAAGCAAAGCAAAAACAAAGAAAAAAACCCACAATCCCAACCTCCAAACCCACATCAATGCAACTCACTGCTAAGGAACTAATCGCAGCAAGACATTCTTCTGATAGTATTTTTTTTGCTTTAGAAATCAAGTTGTGAAGTCAAGAGAGACTTCAGTTTTCCCCCAAAGCCATAAAGACTGACAGCTCTGTGTGCAGACCTGATTAACAGACACATTACAAACTTATCATTTTCTCTTTGTCCCTAACTTATAACTGATGATCTGGGGGAGAGCAGAGGCAAGTAACATGCTCTCTTCAAAGCAATATAATGTGACAGCTGACAATGCTACCAATTAATCTGACTGCATACAGCCTACGAAAAGGTGGGCATGAAGAATACTCACTGAGAGGTCTAGCACAAAGGTATGCCATGCCATGAAGATGGTAAAGGAAACACTGAAAGAAAAAATTAACCACTCTAATGTGGAACACTGTAAGCTACACAGAATCTGAATTTACAAACCCAGCTCGTATTTATATTGTAATCAAACTCACTCTTGGATAACCAGTGACAGGAGGACAGAGACAGGACTAGAGGCGATGGCCTCAGGTTGTGCCAGGGGAGGGTCAGGCTGGGTATTAGGAACAATTTATTCTTCAAAAGAGTGGTCAGGCACTGGAATGAGCTGCCAGGGAGGTGGTGGGGTCTGTGTCCCTGGAGGTGTTTAAGGAACATTTAGATGTGGTACTGTGGGACATGGTGTAGTGGGCAGTATTGCTGGTAGGTGGACAGTTGGACTAGATGATCTTAGAGGTCTTTTCCAACCTTGGTGATTCTGTGATTCTACAAATTGGAATGATTCAAAGTCATCAAGATGGAAGAAAGTTCATAGCAAACATTTCTGTAATTCCCCTGTTAATCTCCCGTTACTGCTGCGATTACAGAAAGTGTTACAGGACTCTGACAACTTCACTTGAAGCAATGAGGGCCTTCATGAAAAACTGGCTGATAAACCTGAAATCATTGGAGTCTCAACATGCATTACTGCATATTTATATATGTATCTATGTGGCTTCATATGCAGTAATATAAATGCAGTGATATAAATATGCAGACACGTGCACCTACTATTAAAATCCACAGACTTCTTCAGGAATAAATCACACTAGAAGAGCACTGCTGTGGGAAATACATCTTGCACTCATTTCATATGCATTCTTCTTTTTGCAGTACCAACTCTAGTACAATTTTTTTCTCATCCAGAATGAAATTTGCTGATTGATACTACTTATGATCTCAGAATAACATAATTCTTTGAGTTGGAAGGGACCTTTAAAGGTCATCTGGTCCAGCTCCTAATTATTACCAAACACTGTATACGTAACACACCAATTTACTGAAATTCAGGTATTGTATTTCCAGATTACACTCCATTAAAAAACATCTCCAAGCTGAAAAGGTCCAGTTTCAAGTAACACCATTCACTTTTCTTCTTAAAGGACCTGATTCTGGAGCAACGCCTACCATGTCTCCAGGATGGCCAAAGAGATAAGAACACACAACAGATAAAAGTTGTGCTATCTTTTGATATTTCTTTTCATTTCCTGAAGATGTGCAGTCATAGCAGCTCACACAGCCCTACATGTACATGGCTGCTGGGAGAGAGTGAGAAAAAAGGGAAAATGAGCCCCATAAATTCATTTAATGCTCAGTGTGCATGCCTAATTAGCGAGGTGTATGGCAACCTCTAGTGGTCCTGCTTAGAAACCTCTGTGTCTGGGAGAAAGCAGCAAACACTCCTACAGATGAAGCCACAGAGACGTGGGAAAAACGTTCCCCTGACATAACCAGTCTTTTTATGCCACTAACTTCCTAGAATGACACAGTGATGGGATGTCAAAGTACTGCTGTTCAGGGAGAGGACCTCTCCTTCCTCTCTGTGTGACGGGCAGAGCAGAGTAAAAGCTGACCTGTTCAACAAAACAACCAAAGGAAAACCCCGTCCTCCCTGCAGGTCTGTCACTCTCCCCTGGCTGTGCTTTGTTGCTCCTCTGGCACTCCAATCATTTGTGACAGTAATAGCTTCAACACAGATTTATTTTTTTCTCTTTAAAGCCCAAAGATACAATTTAAAGATACCACAAATATCAGCACTTTAAAAACAGGACAGACACAGTGCAGCACAGCATCCTTGGCACTATACTGATAAAATACCTCTGTGTAATTAACAACAGATCAGTAGTAACAGTGAGCAGAGAGGAAGGACTTCACTGTACAACACAACATCATGGCAATTTACAGGAAAGGACTTCCAGCCTGAAACGAATGCTGCCCTGCTCCTTGTCATAAAGCATCTCTGACATCTGTTTTACTTTCCAGCAGATGCTGGTGATAAATTCACACACATCTGTCCACTCTCATGCCTGCTGGAATGTGAAAGGGATTACCCAACATGATGGAGCTGGATTTTGCTGAGCTCCTACGCATACTGCATCGAATATTCTCTGCCAATTCCTTCAGAGAAATCATCTTCAGAATTTAAAACAACTGCAACTTCTGCTCAGGAAAGCATTAGGAAAAAGCTTGGACAGAGGTGGAATTACTTCTCACATGAAGAAAGGAACTGCTAGAGCAGCTAGTGAGGCTCCAGTGATGACTGCCCATTCAGTCATACTGCTAAACAGATTTTAAGTTGTGTTATATCCTAAAATACATACATCCCAAAATACCCAGTGATGAAGTACTGTTGTTGCAGGCTCTTCCTTCACTGAATGACCTTTTCCATCCAGGATGCTGTGGTTTATTCTCTCAGAGATGTTTACACTCTGACGATAGAACCAGAACAACAATCTGAAGTATATAATGCTTTGGGATCACGGAGCAGGTTGAGTCCTTCAATGCTGGCAACATTTAATAACAGTGACCAGAATACTGAATAAGAGTGGTCTTGGTGTTCCCTAGAAGTCCCTTCCAACCCCTACAATTCTGTAGCTCTGTAAGGTAGAAAAGGAACTGCCTCAAAACATCAATCTTCAATGAAATGTATGTGTTGATAAATACTTACTCCTACTGATTTTAATGCATTTTTATACTAGGGTCTTTTGATTTCTAAGCACTTACTGTGACAAATCAGATCACAATCTTTGAGGACATTTTCTGCCTGTTTTCCCGACATACAGCTTTCTAACTGCAGATCTTGAGTGAATTATAATGGAAAACTGAGGAAATGAAATCAGCCCTCCTCCTCTTATTCTGGTTATGTTTTAAATTTAATCTCCTTCGTTCCAATTCCTGCTGCACAGTACAATGGAGCATCCAGCTACAAGAAGGCAGAAGTTTAAAAACAATTGTGTGGCATATCATTGAACTATGTGATAATGTTATATTGTACATGACATACACCATACTGCCTTTCTAGTTTGTTTCTTCAGTTGATGAGTACTTTCTGTACCTGTCCTTACATTACTCCAGCATTATTTACAGAACAGCCAACCCTGATGGCAGCCAGCAGCTGCTGTGCCAGGCAACACCAGAACTGTATCTGCCACATATATGTTAGCACAACTCTTTCACAAGCAGCAGTGCTGCAGCCATATTTCAACTACACGAGTTCAGACAAATGATGAATAGGGCTCACCAACTTCATGGCAGGTTGTTGAGATGTTGCATACGAGGAGTGCAAGAGAATTTCATCAGGTTACACATCTTCCTGGGGTCATGGACAGGAGTCAAACATCAAGGTCAGCGTGCCCCAGAGATGTATTGAGAAGCAGTGCAAAGTTCATGGGAGGAGCAATGATTTCAGAGGCCAACATTTGCAAGTGCTTGGAAAGCTCAAACTCCACCCTTTTGATTTGAGAAATTAGGAGTGCAGGTACGTAAGGCAATGTCTGGGGTATGCTGCAGGAAAACAGCTTAAGTTCACGTTCTGAGCACTCACTGTCCCAGAATTTTAGAAGGATGTGTGTGTCAAACAAGGAAAAGATGATGCAAGCATTCGTGCTGATGAGTAGCTGATACTTTCACAAACAAGCATTTCCTCAAGTGAAGGGACTAGGAGAGAATTAAATCCAAACTAGCAAAGGTTTAAGAATAAGCTGTGTTTTCTGTTAACCAAGTCCTTTGCGAAGCGCACAGGCATACAGTTATCATTTACTTATTTCTGGCACACTGTCTGCACTGACAGGCACTACAGAAGTTTACTCCAGACTGCATTCATAAGGACCTTCCCAATTTCCCCTGGAGCACGGAGCAGGGCTGGCTGCCAGAATGAGCAGGATGCCCCATGTGTGTTTACCTCCTTTCACAAGTGGTCTGGAGCACAGCAAAAATTGGAAGAACCAACTCCAGTACCTCCTTCCCCAGCTATGGCCCTGCTCTAGAACCAGCGAGCACATGAAAAGTATCACGTAGGGTTTACTGCCCATATTTACAGCACCCATCACAAAATAATCACTACATTCTAAGAAATAAATCTTTTGTCAAATGTGCAGGGAGAAGTAAAGAGAGTTGAAAATCCAGTTCGCATAGTACTTGACTGCCAGCAAAGAGCATTCCTATAATGTGATGCATGACTAAAAGAAGTGTAACTTATAGAAATTCGTGAAAACCTTCAAGCTTAAAGGCTGCTTCTGAGCTCTGTGTTATGAGAAACAAAATAAGAGGTTCTCAGGTAGAGATACTCGTACTTTCGTGCATTTAGAACAGACCCAAATAAAAAGAAAATAAAATGAATTCTGCTGGTCTTCAGTTATTCTGTTCTCATTTCAGCTATTAATTTCACCAGCATTATGCCATAAAAAATTCAAGCCCCTGTGCTCCTGAGATTCAGCAAGGTTTAAGGAGAAGTTTAAGGAGAACTCCACTTTAGAAGTTTTGTTATTTACCTGATGATTCTCTGCGCAGCGTACTGATGCAGTGAGCGGAACTGTGCTGACATATTGGCCAGGGCTGCCAGGCAATTCGTGTGCAGGTATTTGTCCTGTCAGAAAGGAAGGAAAAAAAAACATTTCAAACTGTCCTTTTTATATGCAGTGACATCTGTTGCAGGAAACCACTCAGAGGACTGATGTCCGTTGTTTTAAAGGCCATGGTCAAAAGCTCGCAGGAGAACCACAAACTGCATATGTGCAGTGATGTTTTAAATATTTTTCTTTAGATATAAGGCTTACAGGAGTGATTTGACACATTTCAGGGTGTACATACGTATCTATATATGTATGCCTTCATATCTTTAGCAAATCCATTTTCAGAAAATCACAGGGGTAATAAATACTGAAATAAAATCTTCTCTTCCTTTATCTCCCTCCATTTTGTAATCTTATCTTAACATTTCCTGCTTCATAACTCATTTCTCTCAAAATATTCCACATATTCTACTATACTACTCCTATTCCTAAATATTACTATGTGATACTATTACTGTACAATATTACTACTACAATGATTACTCCGTAATACTTGATTTTTCTGGTCCCATTTCAGCATTCCAGAAGCCATTTGCCCAGAGGAGGATTAAGGTGATGGCCCTATCAAAGCCAAGGGTTTTCACAGAACCCAACACCAGAGCCCTCAGTCAGATGGGAACTGTCACTACCAACAGATCTTGGATGCAGGCAAGTAAACATGGATTGGGTCATTACTCAGAAAAGAAAAAAAATAAATAAATCTTAAATCCACATATGACTTGCTGTGGTACTATTAATAACATATTATTATCCAGTATATTCAAATTTGGCAAGAATTCATACATTGTTTTGAGCCATCAGTGTGACCAGCCCATAACCATCAGTGTTTAATTACACCTACAAGATTTATTTTCCCTACTGTGATCTAAAATATAGATTTACACTTGAGTGCAACAGATTCCAGATACCACAGCCAAAATGCCCTACTGGCCCAGTGGCTGCCCTCCATTGTAAGAACACTGACCACAAACAGAACTGAACTTCCCACTAATGAGTAATGGAGTAGATGCAAACAACTTGCAAGCAATCGTTTCTTCTCATCAGCCAAAGGATTTTTTTTCTTCTCATCCGATAAACAGTTCTGTACCTAACTTCTTAGAGAATCCTACTCAATGAATTGAATGGTAAGACAGAAAATGCCCTACAAGTTCAGAGCCACCTAACACTATGCTTAGTTAATAAAGCTGTTCTTCCCATTTCCTTCCCTCCTACAGCTTCTGATGCCAACTGGCTACATGAGAAAGAATAGAAATCCCACACCCTGTCTGAGACTGAAATCATGCTGTTGAACTTAGAAACCCTTACTGCTTACCCAAGCATTCCCTGTAACTCTTACCCTTGTCCGTGTCATGTTGTACTGGATGGTTCTTATCACAACGAGTATCAGGAGACTCCCAAGTGAGATCTCTGTTAGGACACGCTCAGCGTACCAAGTGATATTTTTCAAGATCTGAAAAGAAGAAAAAAGCTGTTCAGCATCTAGGTCTGAATGAGAACACAAAATTGCCCCCGGACTCTTGTACTTCTTAAGATCAGTAGATTAACTTTCAGCCTGAAATGTGACAAAATCTATTACAAACTAAAATATTAATTAAAACAAAACAAACCAAAACAGGACCAAAAATGAAACACAAAGACCATCCAGTCAACCTCATCAACTTTACTAGAAGAAATTACGCACTAAGGGTAGAAACGTTTAAATTCATCCGTTCCATAATTTCTATGCCATCCCTCTCCTATACTTCTTGATCTTACCTTCTACATTTCAAAGTCCCCACTTCTGCCCTGGCTGCTGTGTGATTTTTCCAATTCCATCCCGTTTTCCCTCATTACAGCTGGGGCAGCTTGCACAAGCTCTGAATTAGCGGCAGTAAAGATGAGATGAAGGAGTCAGAGCAGAAGGACCGTTTAACGTTTGGCTTCACGCTGATGGCTTCCAAAGAGGGAAGGTCTTTCCCCTTAACCTAGCTGATAACCCTCTGGTCAGAGCTGCAGACCTTTCCGTGCCTTTCACTACCAAAGTTTATCGCTATCTGAGAGCTTATTGCGAGAGGAGAATTTACACAGTCTAATTCTTCAGCAACCAAACTGGAGTAGTATTGTAAGCACATACAGAAAATACTCTGCCTTCAAGAAGTGGCAAAAAAATGACAAATGGGAAATACTTTAAGAAGACAGAGAGGTTCTCCTATGAACTTTAGGTTATTCTGGGTCAAACCAACGATTTACTCAGCAAGGACTATGACACAAAGAGCTCTCATCCTGCAAAGCTTTTATCTTTGACATTTTAAGTTATGTTTCACTGAAACTTTGTGTTTAATAAAAAATAAATGCACCTTAACAATCTAAACCTCACTGTTCAGTTTCATTAACTGTTGTCAAAATGTTACATGAAAATATTTCTGGCTGTGTTTCTACTTCCCATCTCTTGTTGGATGACTGAAAACAATGGCTGCCCTTCATCCTGAATCATTTGGCTTGTAGAATTCCCTCTTCCTGCCACTGATCAATAAGCTTGTGCAGAAAAACCTCTACGTTGTACAGAGAGAATGGAGACATAGCAACAAACCAAACAAGCATTTGGAAATACTTTGAGAATCTCAAACCTCATCCAGCTACCTAAAAAATCTCAGTAAGCTAATCCATATGGGATCCTCAGTTCACCACAACACCAAATTCTGCACAGTCTGCAGCAGAGTATCTGCAGGAAAACCCGGGCATCTTCCACTGTATCAGTCCTTAGTTGCCTGGCGCAAAACTCTTCCACTACAACTTAACACTGCCAGAGAAATAACCAAGAGGAATACTTGGTGAACATTAACTGTACGTCAGGCTTGATGCAATCGCTTGGTTGTGTGTCACTGAGAGAACACAGAGCTGATGCCCAGAAAGGTCACCCCCAAATAGTTCATTTCCACCCCAAATTGTTCATCTCTATGGTAGCATATTTGTCATTGAAAGTTCTCTGTGTTATATATATTTCAGGAAAATGAACACTGTTCAGGGCATTTACACATCACAACCCTACACGTGGTTATTCTCTTCTGCTGCTTCTCAAGGTCCTGAAGACATTCCACTACAATAACTTCAATGGCAAACAGTACTTCCTTGTTTTACAGAGGACTCAAAGAGTGGACATACCAGAGCCCATAAACAGACAACACTCTTATCTGTGAAACCCGAATCATCAGTTATTAATGCTGGCTGCTGTTTTCCTGCAGTATTACACATACTGAACACATTTAAACACTGATTTGGTTTGTTTTAAAACTATTATGGAAGTTATGAATCACAGAACTGTATGACAACTGGAGAGAAATGAGTGATCCCATATTACTGCCAAAACAAGACTGGTCTTTACAGCCTGTAGTAGAAGTCTTTGTTTACTCCTGCTGTAAATGATTCAAGCAACCCACCTTCCAGCAGGCAGGCTATCCCAGAGCTGACACCACTCAGCACTTCAAGCTATTTGCCTTGGTTTTCAGTTCACCTTCCTTGCCACCTTCATCCCACCACCATTTTCTGATACTTGACCAACAGAAGATTTACACTGGCTAGCTGGGCCACATTCTTCCATTTATCTCATTTGGGGTCAACATGCAACATAAATTGTTGCATAACGTATTTACATTACTTGTAAGTTTTGCAGGTGCTTTTATTAAAGCACATGCTGTATCTGTAGTTGCAGTATGACCTGCTGTGTGTGTCCCAGTGTCTCTATCTATAAAGATCCAAATCACAGCAACTTCTGAATAACCATCAACGTTTCGGGCAGATTTGCAATCTATAAGCATCTCCTCTCTCTATATCAATGAATGAGTCCTTTAACAAGTAACAAAAACAGAACTGAAGCTTAATGCACTGCACTTGAAAACCTTTAAGGATACTTTATTCTTCACTTACTTAATTCCCCTGTAATCAAAACTCAGAACTGCCAGATAACGGCATTTAACAGGGACTCTCCCGACATTAAAACATTATTCTAAAACAATGTCAGACTCATAATCCACATCTTTATGAGGAGCTAAGGGACTAATTGATGTAACACGTCAAAAAGCTTCAGTTAATGTACCCGTGTCCAAACAGACAGGCAAAGACCCAGTGACTCACCTGACAATTTTAACTGCATTAAAAACAAAGCCAACAAATCCTAGCTCTCGTGTACGTGGTTACTGATCTTCTGATACTGAAAAAATAAAGCTCAGTGTGCACAGCTGAGATTCACATCGTGCAAAAGGAAGCTCTCCTTCTCCCTTTCTAATCAACTTGTTGATCTTGGCTCCTTTTCCACCAATGTGCCTTGGCTCTGAGTGGTTTGGTGGGCATGCCTCGAGGTTGGACTCTGTGATCCTGGAGATTTTTTCCGATCTTAATGATTTCACGATTCTGTGAATCCTCCCCAGGCTTCCTATGGTCAGTCTAGGATCTCTCTAACACAATCAGGCAGCAGAATGCTACTCAGCAATGTTGAATTGCAGCAAAGACGTTTCATATTTCAAGCAGGATGTATTTGACAGCATGCATTTTGCATAATTTATTTTCTAGTTGGCAGCCTTAATTCTTGCAATAAGTTTAACGCATCCACGGAGCGCATGCCTTCCACCAAGCCCCATAAACTGAACAAATGATTTACATTGCAGTCAGTGAAGCTTGATAAATCATCAGTGCTATGCCTTCATTGAGGATCCAAGAGGCACTTCCAAACACCACAGGAATAAAAGTTCTTCGAATTGAGAATTAAGAGTTTAGAGTTCAGTTGTTCTGTGTCACACTCTCTGACATACATACTCATAGCCACAATCACTGTGTATAACTCTACTTCTTTTTTGATACCACCTTCTGCCCTTGGATCCCAAAGAAGAACATCATAGGTTCCCTTTGCCCTAAGGAATATCCTTCATTATTGGCTGGGATACCATCCTCTCATCTCTCCCTTCCACAGAGCAATCTCACTCATGCCTTTAAATTCATTTTTGTAAGTTCCAGCACATTCACAGCATCCCCAGGCAGCATGTTCCATTGCCTCACTGGTCCTCACTGGCTCTGGGAGTACTGCTTACAGCACTGTGTAAGATCCTTCTGACAGTTATACTAAATACTCAAGACATAATTACATGAATGCTTTACCAAAACCCAAGGAAAAAAAAAAAAAAAAAAAAAGAATAGTACAGTCCTTACTCTAGCCTTGGGTAGTAATTTCATAAAACAAAAGTAAAACAAAAGCAACTGGTTTCAGAAGCATGAAATTTGAAAGTGTTTTAAGTTTCAAAATCATCCACATGAAAACAGTGACATGCTTTAAACAATCTCATTGGTTTGCAAGACAAAAAACACAGAGGTTCTGATTGAATGCTCTCTGGAACACCATACAGAAAAACACAGACCCAAAGAACAGGGAACTCAAGTCCCCATACCCTGAGCACTGAGATTCTTGGTTTCCCATTGATTTCCTTGAGGTATATATCTCAGCAGAATAACCATAAGCACAGATAGGTTGTGCTTTACAGTCTGTCACTCTCTACTGCAGCACAAACTATTGTGGTAGTGATACAGGTTGCTGGCATTTCAAGTACAGCTCAAAACTATTGCGACATCTGATCCTTTTTTATCTACAGTTTCATAAATCAGGAAAGAAAAATCACCAACACGCATCCCCTGTGGGGAATTCCTGTGTTTACTCATTTTCTCTGTTAGTAGTAATGAAAGAAACGGAGCTCTCCGTGGTTCCAGGGCCCCAGCCGCATGAAGCCATGGTGGGACTGATGGTTTGGATCATGGTTTCCAACAGTTAAGACCACATTCAATTTAAAGAAAAATACTTCAGCACTCAAAAAGAATTTCTGTGGTTTCCTGAGCTCTTTACTAGCTTGTAGAATCACAAGATTTATAAAATCGGGCTTACTAGAATTAATCTTAGAAATCAATGAATAAATGTGGGTGAAAGGAAAATACCTCATAAAGGTTTTTATAAGAACATTACATGGGATACTAATCTTAGAAATCAATGAATAAATGTGGGTGAAAGGAAAATACCTCATAAAGGTTTTTATAAGAACATTACATGGGATACATAGCAGCAGAGAGAAAACCAGGCTGACCTAAAATACATCAACTTCTTCTCTCTTCATTCTTCAGGCAAGTGATGCAAAAAAAATCCTGCCGTAGTTATTAACATTTGAGCAATCTTTGCAGCGAGTGTTCATTCCACTTCTGTAACTGATGTTTACACTCCACAATAGTATATACACACATTCCCAGTTCCATTCATACTATTTTCTTCTCAGACTTTATGAGATGTGGAGTTAATCTTTAGGAAAGCCTGAGACTAAACACTTCCATTGCACTGCACTTTCTGAGTAGTGACTCAGTCACCAATGCCTGGAAGCAACGAATTTACATCAGTTCAAAGGATGGGTTAGGGGAACTGATGCATCAGTATGATTTTGTATCCCTTTCCTACTGACAAAGCAAAGCTCTAACTACCAATCCCACTACCAATAATTCACCAACAAGGGAACTTTTTAAAAGCTTGACAAAATATGCTTATTTTTTATATCTACCAATAAAACAATCCTTACAATTGTAGACATCAACTCTCATTTATATCACAGCTGATTTAGCTGACAGTGAGTACACGAGGGGAGACCATCTCTTTCTCTTTAGCATGGGGAAAGGAAAAACCCTTCAAACTCACTAAGCCAAGCACTAGAGTGGCAGAAGAGCATTCTAAATAGCCTTGAAGTGACCTTTAGGGGCCCTTCCAACCTAAGCCATTTTATCACTCGTTCCATGACTCTATGAAGTATACTCTCTTTGTCATGAAGCACATCCAATCAAACACAGAACAGTGACAAAAGGTGGGAGAAACCATATTAAGAAATAGAGAAGAACCAGAGGAAGAATTAAGGTTAATCCACATCTGCCCTCAGCAGTGTCACAGTGCTCCACTGTCTTTTTATGCCCAAAGTTTCCATTTTCACACCTTACTCTGAAGTAGGGTGACAAAGAAGCTCACATAAACAGAAACACAGGCTCCAGCAGTTCAGAGACACTTCTCACCGATCTGCAGAACTAGCAAACTCCTGGCACTTGGCAAGACTGATGAAAGGATGCCTCTCAGAAGGCATATGGAGAGAGTAGTAGAGAGAAACAGCCACAGAGTATGAGAGAAGCAGTCAGATTCTGAAGTAAAACAGATGAAATAGAAAATAAAATACAAAAGGGCGAAGGCAGGGCTGAGCAAATCAGTGCAAGGCAAAAGGAACCAGATATTTTTGTAATTAAAACGGAAGTAGTAAAATAACATTCACATTACACTACAAATACATTGGCAGGGTTAGTGGTGATGGCAAGCATAAACTGGACAAGGACACCAGATTTCAAGTTCTCATTCCAAAGCTGGATCCTCATTAACGACATTAGGGAAATCTTCCATTTTACTTATCCAGCAAGGAATTTTTGTCAGACTGCATGTAAACCAACTAAAAGAAATGAAGGACAATGGGAAAACAGACTGAGGCAGGAGTGGAATTGTTTGCTGTACCCTAAACCCTCAACAAGTTCCATTTATGACATACAGGCTATAGGAAGGTCTGACATTTCAGGACATACCCATTATTAAGGTTTGATCATTTGGCACTAAGACAAAACACTAATTATCTCCCAGTCAGGCTGGAACTTTACTTGAGAAAGAAGTTCTCTTCAGACACATGGACAGTTGCTTCCAGCTTTTTGCATTTCATTGATTTTACATAACCCCAAAAGAGAGTTTCCATGTCCCAGTCAAAAAAAAAATAAATCAGTGCAGACATCTGTATTATCATAGCATTAGAAGCTAGGAACCAGAACATTATTATCCAAGGTCTTCTCCAGCACAGATGGTCAAGGCCCATCACAGAGAGTCAAAATTTGGATGATATTATATGGACGACATAAAATAGATATTAATCTAGCAGGAAGACAGAAAACAAATGCCAAGTAAGGAAGCAACAGTTTGGAAAATAAACCTCCAACTAAGACCTTCCCTCAGCTGCATCAAACTGGTTAAGCAAAGATTTTGAAGAGAAATATAAAAGCTTTCCTGTTTCCCTCTCCCTTCTATAACCCCTCTGGTCCCTCACTCCGCAGCCACCCTGGCGATCACTGCACGCTTACATTTAAAAATACAGATTGGAGCAATATTTAGGTCTCAAAGAGTTATTTACCAAAGCAGCAACTCACCACTTCATGAATGGATCGGTTGAAGCCATCATCCTCTGTGAGGATCAACAAAATGATGAGAGCCATGTAGACATGGTGTGAATTCCTTTCTTCAACATGGTATAGGATTTCGAGAATTGGCAGAACCTTTAGGGAAGGAGAAATGTGTGCGTTAGAGGAGTCTTTCAAATAGCTCAGACAATAAAAAGAGGAGAGTTCAAATCTCCTAACTGAACTATATCACAGTGATTTCTCCCTCTTGAAATAACCACTCCTAAGCAGTGACGTACAGCGTTCAAACACCTTCTGTCTGTCCTATACTGTCTCTGAAAGAAAGTCCATACAAATTTTTTCTTGTGGTGAGACATGGAATTCCAATTCCTAATAAATTACATTTCCAGCCATAGCAATTATCGTAGGCTCTGAAAGCTTGAGTTCCCTTCTGGTCTATGGGAAAATAAGCAAGATCTTCAGCAGTGCAAACAGGAAAACAGTTGTTTCTAACCATTTCTGCTAGCATAGCTTGGTCTGAAATAACTTTCCCCATCAAACAGAGCCAAGCATACTGGAGTTGAGGTGACCTGAAATTCAGATCTCATTTTGGTGTGTGGAGATAATCCAGGCAAGAACCAGTTTGGGTTGGGTTATGACTAGCAAAGGCCTGTTTTTCCCATTTTAGACAATGCACAGCCAACGAGAACTGACGTTCTTCTGAGAGTTCAGCCCAAGGTCTTGCAACATTTCCACCAGGATGAACGGCTTCAGCCAAAGTCTTGCAGTAATAATGAAAACGAATTGCAACTGTAAGCATACCTGAATGCTAGGCTAAAGCTAATCCAGATGCAAACGTTGTCGTCTTACCAACTGGAAATTAGCTTTCCACTAGCTCAGTACGTGGCTTCCTCACACTGCAAAAATACCCTGGAAAAAGGAACCGGAGACAACTCCCAATTCCAAGATAGTGAATGAGATGCAGAATGGTGTCCAAGAAGATTCTAGACACCTACAGACTTCTGTTGTTCAAAACAAGTCCAGTGAAGCAGGATAAATCATGTGAAACCTATTCTGGTGCGAGGCCAGAGCGCTGAGCTCTGCATAAGCCTCTGAAGTTACCAGAATGTTCTGTTCAGTCAACAAGTCCCAAAACAGTTGGAACATATTAAACACACAACACAGTTTCTATCAAAACTTACAAGGCTTAGCTAAGTGCTGCAGGCCACAGAACCTTCTGACAGATGCTTTAGCCAGAGGCAAGGCAATATCACAGCAAAAGTAGAGAAAAATATATTCACCCATCACAAACTTCCTTCCTGTACACATTCAAAGGATTCTTCCCTAACATCTCTCTTCAGTTAAAACTGGAGACAATGTTTTTGTGTCTTACGAATATAGGTCTTGAGAGTAAAGCTAAGGCCATGTTTTTCTGGAGTATGTGTTTGCTGTGCAGCAAAACCACTTTTCTTTGCATGGAGTAGAATCACAGGATCATGAAGGTTGGAGAAGACCTCCAAGATCCTCGAGGCCAACTCCAACCCACCCCCACCGTGCCCATTGACTACAACACCAAGTGCCACATCTCCGCAGTTCTTGAATGCTTCCAGGGATGGGAACTCCACCACTCCCTGGGCAGTACCAGTGCATCACCACTCTTAGGGGAAGAAATTGCTCCTAATATCCAACCTGAACCTCCCCTCGTGCAACTTGAGGCCATTAGCTCTCTTCCCAGTGCTGTAACCCAGGGGAAGAGGCCAACCCCCACCTCACTACAACCTCCTTTCAGGGAGTTGTAGGGACCTTCCTCTTCTCCAGACTGAACAACCCTATTCCCCTAAGCAGCTTTCCATAGAACTGTATTCCAGACCCTTCACAGCTGTGTTGAGAAGGGAAGAAAATGTCTCTCCATCAGTCCATTGCTCAACCTGTTCCCGAATGAAATACTCTGATTTTATGGAGCTTTGTATTTCATAAGCTGTTTCTGAGCCCAAGCATTATGATAAATTGTATATAGGATGAAACAATACACAAAAATAACCAGAGGGACAACTTCTCACATTCTAAATAATGGACCAAACTGAAGGAGGCAAATGGCCAACTACCTGCCTTTTCCAGGTGAAAACCAAATAAATGCATCTGATTGCTGAGGTGTACATTCCTTTAGGGAAAGCGATACTGTTCTGAAAGCAGTAAGTATTCAACAAGCTCTCAGTCATATGGTCTCGTTTTTGGGCGGTGCTGAGTGGAGCCAGGTCTTGGACTTTATGATCCCTATGGATCATCTTCCAGCTTAGGATGTTCTATGATTCTATAAGCTACCATTTAAATAGGAAAGATTTAAGAGAGTTAAGATGCAAGATGAATTCAGAATTTTGGTTACACTAGAACTTTTCTAGATTTATAACCAAAATACACTTCTACGGTATAGACATAGATTAAATCTCAAAGTTTATCTCACACATATGCATTACAACTTAATATCTATCCTATTCTGCATGGGCATGGTGTAGTCAAGCACTGCACAGATCCTGTTTAGACATGCTTGGTGCAATCTCTTGCACTTCTGGTTAACAGAAAACTTCCATATCCCATTCTTCCAAACAGATGTGGGCAACATCAAGAAATATCCGTGCAAATAAGTGTCTTGCTTCTTGTTTGCTTGGTTCATTTGTTAATGAAAATTTACAGTGATGCAACTCCTTATTCCAAAACTCCAATCTTTTGAACATGCAGTCATACCCTCCAATGAATGGTTTCTGAATGAAACTGCAAAAAAGCAAACAATAACCACTTCTTCTTGTTCTGCAGGCCCTTTAATTCAGAGTTATCATCACCGGATAACTACTAACACTATTCCATGAGGAGCAGCTTCTAACCAGTAAGACACAGCCACCATTACAAAGTTCTCCTTTTAACCCCTGAAGCAAGGGGCAGGTAAATGCAGACACTGGAATCTGTACGTGCTCCTACCAACAAGAAAAAGCTCAATATTCCTCCCATCCACAAGCCACACTACTCTGCTAATGAAGAAATGAGCTAATTGTCCCTTATTTCATCAGTGACATCATTTCTTTGCGAGTATTTTTAACAGTGTGGGTGATTTCCATACACAAGCATCTCTAACAGCAAGTATTTTATGGAATTAAGTGCACTGACATGCTATAAGCTGTAGAAGTCATACAAATGTTCCGCGACACTCTACCAAACAGATTATAAGAGGAAGAAAGATACACTGCACTATGAATTATAAAGCAAGAAAACAAAGGCATTTCCACATGAATGACAGAGGTAGATTAAAATACAAGTCAGGAAACAAGCTGAAACAATCTACTGCAGCAGCATAGAAACAACTGACTCAATTCACAAATTAAATTGATGTTACAGAAGTGCAAAGATATCTGAAAAATCCTAGGAAATGACAGAGAACATCTGTTAGTGATGCTTCCTGGGTGCCAAACCCAGAAAAAACTGTAGGAAAAAAAAGAGGAATACACAACAAATGCTGTGATGCACCGAATGAAGTGCAACAGAACAACACCAAGAACCTCACAAATTTTGCTGACCTCTCACATCACAGCCCTGTGCACTTCACCCAGATGGCACTGCACTGAAAGCCCACTGATTTACACCTGATAATGCCGTGGTCCTCCAAGAAGTCATCCACCCTTGGCTCAAGGAGAGCACTGCCTTGTCAGCAACTTTCACCTCTGAATTCATTACTTTAATTGCTTTCCTCCCATCTCTCTAAGCTGTGTGATTCACTTTCCAGGCTTTGTCCTTACCGTGCCTCCCAGCAGGCCGAGTCCTTCCTGGACAACGTTTTCCCTGCAAAGACCCTCACATATCCACACCCTGCTCGGACTGCTTTCTGACTAACACAGCACAGCTCAATGTCTGAGTTTCCTGCAGTAAGCCCTCACAGTTCTGTTGGGTTTTGTTTGTGTGTGGGTGTATTTTTCTTTTTAAGCCAAAAACTGTTTCTGTGTGCTCTCTCCATCTTCCAATAGCCTGTGATTATTTCATGGAGCGTGGCAGCACAGCACCAGAACAGCACAGAACCTTACTGTTGCCATATACAGAAGCAGACCCACACTCCTGCCCCTTTGTCTCATTTACAAATTTACATTTTTAACCATAGGGTTGTAACTGGGAGACCATGGTTTTCTTGCCCATTAACTCCTCGCTCCCAATCCTCTTTGTGCCTGGCTCAGCACATGCTATAAAGCAGCTGGGACAGCTCTTCCTAGCTGCCTGCTGCAGCTCATCCTTACCTACAAGCCCACAGAAAACAAGCAGATTGCAAAAAGATGTCAGCAGTGTATCAGCAATGACCACAAAAAGCACCAGGATGCATGAAGGGTAAACTAAGTGATGGCCAGGATAACTTGAGACAGAGAAATCAGTTTCATATTTTGGTACTAAAAACCACAGACGTTGTTCACATGACAAGAACACTTTACTTTCTAGCAGAGCTGACAAAATTGAGAAGAGTGTTTAAAACTGACGGATATTTCTGTCATTTTCTGTTTTTTGGAGCTGGGGAGGAAACATAGCTGATGACACAGGACAACATCCTACTCGGCAGAGTGCCTGTGTACCTGCATCTCAGATGTTGAAACACGTGGATCTCATGCTTGTTCGTGAAGCTTTAAAATATCTAAAACGTAAAGCAGTGCTTACACCTAAACTTTGTTTCTGTAATAATGAACTGATAAGCTTAGCCACTGTGAAACCCATCATACCACATACTGAAAGCACAAGAACACCAAACATAATGCCCTGTTCACAGGATTTGTACAAAGTGACTGAGGTCACACCTGAGCAACGTGCAGCAGATGACACAGGAGTTCATTTTTGAATCATCAATTCAATTTCAACCATCCTGCCCGAGTGTACCAACCTGAGTGTCTCTAACAACTCTGATTTTAATGTCAGAGCTTGGATGGAGCCCAAACCCATTCCATATCTGCCATCAAACAGGCACAGGACCCAATTATCTGGCGGGATTTCAAACACCATAATGGAAAAGGTTCTCTGCTCTGTTACCTATCCCCCTAGACAGCCATTATCTTATTAGAGGAATGCTTTTTAATAAGTAAGATTTGTTGAAGTGGTTTGTGACGTTACTAAGTGCACCAGGGAGCATCTGCAGATTTATGACCTACAATAACTGCACCAGGTGTCCTTTACATCAGCTGTTAACCACAATGCTACTGAAGCAGCTAAGGAGTTAATGAAGTTGCACTTCTATAAAGTCTGCTAGGTACTCCTTGAGGAGTTTCAGCTCTAGGTCAATCATTTAGGTCATCTGGCACATCAAACACGTCACAGTTTATTTTGCTAACTACTATCCGCATGCACACGTACAAACTTGTGCAATTTTTGGCCTGAATACCTAAAAAAAAATAAATTAACAGAACATGATCTGCCAGTGGTGTGAACAGGCTGCCCAGAGAGGAGTGCAGTCCCCATCCTCGGGGTTCTTGACTGCAGTGCAGATTTGGCACTAAGAGACATGGTTTGTGACGGGACCTCAGGGTGCACAGAACAGCACTTACAAGGTTCTCTATGTCTGTCCGTGCCAAGACGTACGTCCGTACGTTGCCATTCTGGTGCAGAAGCATGTACAGCAGAAGGGTTGCTTGATCAGACTTCTGCTGCTCACACAAAGCCGTGTACAAGCTGTTAAAATTAATCTGGAAAACGTGGGGATGTGATGATGAGAAAGCGCTGCTATCTGAAACAGAAAAATAACAGAACAATCCTGAGTAAATATATTTACCATCCAGGTGGCTGTTTAACTTCTTTAAAGCTCTGGAGGTTTAAAAAAACCTCTGCCCAGCTCTGCCCAAAGACCCATTCCAAACAGGCAGCATCTGTGGTGACACACAAAGGGGGATGAGATCGCCTTTGGGAACTACTTATTTCAGTGTCTTGGCAATAGGACACAAGGGCTATCCTTACTGAGCACACCAACAAGCCCACCATATGGAAAAACTGCAGTAATTTCGTGGAAAGAGGATATCCTGGGAACAACAGCAGTTCAAATACTCAAGTATTCAACAAGTCTGGACTTAAAAATTGCCCTGTTTCTATAAACAAGATGTCCAAACTTGAAGAATTTAACTAAAATTCCTCAGTTCCCACAATAACGGACGACAGATTGCTGAATTGTTCACTGCTTATTAAAACTGCATTAGGAAAGTTGTGCTATAGGAGACAGCATGACAACACCACTACTCCTGCACAGTCACTGGTGGGCTGAGCAGGTTTTTAGGCTGCATCACTGTACCTTCAGAGACTGATCACCAATGCGACACCCACTGCAGTGTGGCTGTCCCACCACCCCTTGCTTTTCAGTGCATACGCTTGGCAAAGTTTTCTGCTAGGTTCTCAACATTGTTAGAAGCCAGTTTTCACGTTAAAATCACATCCCATGAATCATTATGACCATAACCAGACTTTTTTTTTTTATGCCGTTCTCATTTTTCCAGTCCCTCTCAGTGTTCTCAAGAATCAAATTTAAGCCCAATTATACAAATATTGCTAGTGGAAACAAGTTCATTGGAAACAGTGTCATTCTATAAACATCCACATCTAAAGAAATGATGGGTTTCACGCTACTTTCGACACAGAATGACACAATTAGCAATGCAATCACTCATCATAGCTCTAAAGGACATGATGCCAGCTAACCAGGATTTCTCCAAGCACCATAAATCTTCAGAGGACTCCTGCAGTCTCTTGGATAACTGGTTTACTTGGAAGACAACTTTATTTATGTCTTCTAAAATTATGAAGTTTTCTTGAATTCATCAAGCCTGAAGGAAAAAGCATCCTTCTTCCTCCGTCCCTTCCATGAGTATCAGCACTGAGGAACTAACTACTCATCACAGTTCCCAGAGGAAGGTGTCCTATTACATGGGCTTGCTGCAGAGAAAACAGGTTTTGGAAAGAGAAGCTGCAGCAACTTAAGGCCTCATTTTCATCGGTTCATGTGAGTGTGAACAGATCATAGAATCACAGAGCCACAGAATGGCTTCAGTTTGAAGGGACCCTTAAAGGCCATCAGGTCTCACTCCCAGGAACACCCACAGCTCCACCACATGCTCAGAGCCCATCCAGCTCCAGGAACGGGGCATCACCACACCTCCAGGCAACCAGCACCTCACTGCCCTTCTTGTAAAGAACTCCTTCCTAATTTCCAGTCTAAATCTCCCCCTTTATATTTTGAAATCAGTTTGCCTCGTCCTGTCAGATACAAACCTTGTGTGTTCTTGAATGACATAATTGCCTGCCTGTAGGGGTTCGGTGTGTCCGGAGCATCAGTCAGGTTGGCCAGGACCAGCAGCAGCAGCAGGCTCTGGTTAGCCAGAGGGGAGCAGTGCTCCAGCTGTGATGTTGCCTTACTCCCCACTCCGCCCAAAGTGAAGACAGTCCACAGGCCAGCTGCAGAAAAAAAGGCAGAAAGGAGAATCCTCTTAGACGACAGCATGCACCCTCTTATTTTAAGGAAGAAAGCCTTGGAGAGAAAGGAATTACCTGACACAGGGACATGGAAAAGGAGAAAAGCAGTTCACCTCTGCACAGTATGAAGATGTTATTACTAAAAATGGGATTTTCAGGAGAAATATGGCATGGGGGCACACAGCAGTGGGAAGAGAACAATTGTTGAAAGTTCAGAGAAAATTAAGCCATAGGAAGACACGAAAAAGCATGCAGAAAGGAAACAGGGTGAACATTAAACACAGAGCAGACACTGGCTGACAGATTCATGGAGCATCCCTCATAACTCTACTAATACTAACTAATACATCGAGACAGAATAGGAAGTTTGTATACAGCCCCTTGAATAACTGATGTGCTCCATGCTGTATCATTTTTATTCTGTATTCTAACTTTGATAGCCTCAGCATATGTGAGGCATGGCAATGTAACAAAAGCTAATAGTGCTTCAACATCCAGACAGAGTCCAGTAATGAATATTATCACTGCTCATTAGTAGTGGGTAGACAACGTAACAGCAAATAATAAACTCTTTGTGGCCAAAAAACAAACAAAACCATAATCAACACAAATGTGAATGTGTTCAAATCGGCATTAATTGATCCACGAGGTATTATTAAACCCAGGCTTATGTTTCTGCATTTCTTCAGAAGATGACACTTGAAAATGCACGCTCCTCCAATTTGAGGAGCTTGGAAACTAAGAGATGGAATACAAGGTGTCAGGGGATGGAATTACAAACTGCTTACAGTGACTTGATGTTATAAACCCGATAAAAAAGGAACATAAGTTTGAAATGGACGCTGATAACATTCAGACTGAGCTCTCTTTGGTATGCTCTCAATTGCCTCAAAAACACACATAAAACAAAGCACTAGAACTCTATTTTAAGCCTGAAAAAAATCACTAGGTGAAACAACTGCCAGTAGCTGATCATCCCACAGCAGCTCTAAGTTATGTGCCTCCTAACTGCAGTAAAGTTCTCCCCTTTCTATACATATACTTCCTCACCCCTGAATGCCTGCTGAGCACTTAAGGGCTTTGAGTGTAGCTTGGAAATTTAAGGCAGATTCTGATCACTTCATCAAATGGATCGAGCTTTAGTCGGTCAAAGTCTTCAATTATGCAGCACAACAATACAAAACTCAACTTCAAAATCCTTATTTTTTAATTCATGTCAGAAGGCAAAGTGAATTACAACACACTTTCTTGAGGAAAGAAATAAAAATTAAGGAGGTTTAGTTTTCTAATTCATTCCTCATTTAGTTCAGCATTCTAACCTGACAAAGCCTGTAAGCTACTGGAACACAAAACATACACACAGTATCATCAATTAAAGGAATCTAATGTATTCTTAGCCCTACAAAACTTTGATGCAGTCAAACCACATTTTTCTTCAAACATAACCATACGGACAGATTTTGTAACAAATCAACACTCCCTTCATCAGCACTGCGTCGCAAGGCAATTAGTGCTATGTCAAGGGCAAAGGAACTAATGGCATTCAGTTCTGAGCAGCTTGGAGGACTTCTTGCAATAAAAAGTGGGATAATTAGAACTTCCATAACTAAAATTTCATTTTGCTTTAATAATCCTTTATCACCACGTTTTTGATCACTGTTCTCAAATCAGAGTAAAGACACTGAGCACCAAGCTGGCCTCCCAAGTCATAGGGTCACAGAATCGTTAAGGTTGGTGAAGCTCCCCAAGTCCAACCCCAACCAAACCCACCATGCCCAGTAACCACGTGCCACATCTCCACAGCTCTGGAACACCTCTAGGGACAGGGACTTGACCACTGTCATTACAACACCCTTCCTCAGCGTTCAGGTAAAGAAGGAGATGGCCCGAGTACTTATTAATTAACTTAAATCTTCCACCTGGGAGAATGAGCTAATTATGTCCACGAGGAATCCGCACATCGACACGCGACCCAAGTGACCTCTGGGAGTTCTGCCTCCTGCTGGCAATGTCATTCCTCCAGAAAAATCAATCCCATGCTAATGGCTCCGTATCACTCATTTCAGTTCCAAAATGCAATGTCAAACTGGGTGCTACGTGTTCCATTAGTGCTCCCAGTGTTAGTAAGGAAAGTAATGCTTTTGATCATGACCACTGCATTAATGTGCTAAACAAAGTGCTGGGAAGAGAGACGAGACAGCCAGCGCTTCTCATCTTATCCTGTACGTTCTCAGTGGCCAAGAGAAGTCACAATTCAGCATTAAACCAGCAAACTGTGAAAAGGATGAAAGGGTACAGACTGCTAACCAGAGTATGATGATCCAGTGCGCTTCTGAAGCCCTGCAAACACCAAAAAACCTCCACGCCACCAAAACCAGCCCTTCTTGTGTCAGTTTCAGCCCTGACCAACTTAATGAACTTAAAATACTCTTCAACAGTTCCGTAGTTAGGGCACATTTCATCTATACAGTGTGCTGTTTGCTGCAAAATATCTGCTTTTAATTGCCATTCTCTAATATAACTTTGTTTACTCATTTCCACAGGGAACTACACTACCAAATTACTACTATCTTTTAATCAATTAAAGGAATATAAACATTTTGCCAGTTATCTCTGGCAAATACACTGGTACTTGCATAGTGAACGTGTTGCTTCTAGCTTTAAAAGTAGAATGAGCAGACCCATTTTCCCTTCTCTTCCACACAACTGCACACCACGACTGTTTCCCCTACTCGTACTATTCTGTGTAAGGCAGAGCAAGTACAGCAAACAGTAGTGGTTCACTATTTCAGATGCCATCGAATTTTCACTAAATTACTTGCTAGAGCAACAAGATCAGAATGTTGCCCTCTTCCAAGTTTCTTTCAAAATCCTAAAACCATCTCCTACCTTCAAAGCTGCCTAATATTATTTCACTTCATTCAGCTGTAGATATTTCCATCTGTTTCAAACTAAAATAAACATAAACCTCACTTTAAGAGCAAAGCACATTTCTCTGCAATAGAGAATCTGAAGTCTGCTCTAAGAGGGCAAGAAATGCTGTTGAGAGCCATGAAAACAACACCAGGGTTGTAATTGAGTTTGACAGCCTGCGGAACCACACTTAATGGCAAAATGAAGCAATGACACATCCATCTGAAAGGAACTGTCTTTCACCAGACCGTTATTTAATGTAAGCAGAATGAGGCAGAAGTATCAGCCTAACACTTTGGTCTTTGGAAGGCTAAAGCAAAGAGAAATGGGTAAGGTTCATAGTTGTACCTACTCGAAATAAGATCCTTTATACTTTGAGGAGACTGAAATTAGAGCAGCTTGATTTTAATAATTGAGATTTTGTTTTTTATAATAAGAGTTGTGAAATGCAATCATATTCACTGAATGCATTACAACCCTGCAGGTGAACGTTTCCTTTGGGACCTTTTCAGTTCAGTGCCACATTCCATCCACAAAGACTTCTCCATGTGAGCAGCCCTACAAGCACTGGATTAAGGCAGCATCCCTGGGCTGCTCTGGAGAATGAAAAAAGAAGAAGGAAGACTTTCAACAGACAGCAAGCTTCCAAAGATCTTCTTGATCTCTTACTGCCATTTTAACATTTCCAAAGTTTCAACCCCACTCTCTTATTCCAAAAAGGGAAAAACAAACACATGAAGACAAAAAAATATGGGTAGACAAGGCTACAGGAGCTGGTAAAAAATGAAAACGAAAACCAGACAGAAAACCCAACCACAAAAAGTACCATGCAGAACAGAACTGGATGCCCCATCCTCAGAGGTGCTCAAGGCCAGCCTGGGGCTGGATGGGGCTCAAGGCAACCCGCTCTGGTGGTAGGTTGGAACTGGGGGGTCTTTAAGGTCCCTTTCAACCCAAGCCATTCTGTGGTTCTCACTGACCCCGTGCTTCAGGAACTGACAGATTAAGCTAGCATGCTTTGCTTTCCTATTTATGGAACTGTCAGCATACAGAAAATTAACCGTTCAACGTTACGACCTAGGACAGCACTAAATTACACAGATAATGAAGAAGTAAAGAACAAGTGATTTTCGCTACTTCTATTTGATACCATGGCTTCCTTCACCACAACCAGCAAATCAAGTACTATTCAAAACCATTACCATTAAGACTTAATTCCTATTAGGACCAAGCAGCAGCTCTGGGAACTTGAGCTTTTTTTTCTTTTCTTTTTAATGCTTATGATGTGTCACATTTCTCAAGTCAGTCCAACGCTTCTCACATTGTGGTGAGATGAACATTTTCTGGTGGCCCATGGAGAGCTGGCAGCTCACGTTGTGCTGGCTCTCCTCCTGGTTTCCAGCTGCTACATTGTGTTAGAAGAAAACTAAAAATACATCAATACTTTTCTCCGATTACTTTTCCATGTAAGCCATTTCTCAAGTTGCCACGGGGATGTTATGTAATAACGAATGAGAGAGGAAAAAGTGATCCATGGAATCAGATGGGAGAGGCTGGAGCAGTGTGGCAACTGCTGCTTGAAGAAGGAGTTCGTATTATGCCCCAAGTCAAAGTCGTTTTATGTTTTAGGATCACATCTTCAAACAGATTGGTCTTGATAAGCTTAAAGCTGCTAATTGTGAGGAGCACCAGGTAAACTAAATGACTGTAAGAACCACAACTACATTACCTTTAAAGAGGTCGCCATAACAAGTTCTTGGACTCAGTACAGTAAGGAAGTAACATAGTTGAAAGAAACATGGAATGGTTTTTGTATGGTTAATGAGCTTGCAGACTTAAGTATTCCATTCCCAAGCAAGATTAAGCTCATAAGGAGCACAGACACTGGCGTGTACACAACCAGCAAGCCCAAACTGAAGAAGCTGACCTAATCACACTACACTTGTAGGGAATGCTGTAAGTTATTCTCTTCCCATCAAACCACTGTAACAGAATCAGTAAGACTGGCTTCTGAAGTAGACAAGCATTTCTTATCCAAGCTGCCAAGAAAAGCAGGAAGCAGTGATTCCTGAAACACGAATTCTGCTGCTGCCCTTCTCCCGACCACCACCTCTCCAGGAACGCAGCCCAGATTTGTGTGCGTGGTGGTGTTTCAGAATGCATCCCGGTGCCACCTACCATAGAGCCCTGACTTGTTCAAACTCCCAATAAACCCCTTCTGAAAGCTGCATGATTACCAAGAAGCACAAACGTGTCCGTGGAGCCTGAAGCTGTGATGTCATTAACACATTTTGGAAGCAGTTTTTCAGGAAATGAATCACGGAAGCAAGTGAAATGCGTAGATGGATTGGGTAACAGCACTCGTTCCCCACCAATGCCCAAGTGTTCCCTCAGTACATTTTGTTACTCTATGCAGCCTAATTTTAAGGGACAAGTAATGGAGCTTGAACCACATCCTTTGGGGAGAGTGTTCTAATCTAATAAGCCTCAGTGCTAAAATTTTTTTCCCCAGTGCTCCTCCTAATCATTCTTTGGTTCAACCTCACCTCTCCATTCCTGTACGTGGATGTTTCTATGTAATGCCATAAAACATTTCTTTCCCAGTTCAGTGTTTTCTGCTTTACACAAAAGGGACAATCATCCGTCTCCTTTGTTGCCTGGTGAAATTACATATGGATTTTTCTTTCATTTCTTTCACTTTTTTCTACTTTGCTTCCTGTGATGATTCCCATCTCCAGCACTTTGCATGACCCCTCCAATGTCCCTGCGTTGAAAAAGGTTATAACACTCAACTGCACACATTTAATACAATAAACATATTCTTCATTCACTGCATATATATATATATATATATATGTTTCATTTTAAAATACGTATCCTCCTCTTTATCACTAGATCTCAGGAGCTCTCTTACCGCAACACCTAAAGCAATGCAGGCTCTTCTCAGGGCAGGAGCCTTCTCTGCCATCACACTGTTAAGTTTTATGTGCAAAATATGCAGATTTCCCCTGGAGTTTGAAGCTCAGTCACAGAGCTGCGCTCCTGTCCAAGCTTTTGACACCACGGCTGTACCAGGAATGTGTTCAGACAGCAAAAAAAATACAATTTCATCTGAAAAACAATGGAAGTATTTACGAACTACGTCAACACCTTCTGACTGTCTCTAGTTATGCATTTAATGTCTTTAGATGTCTGCTTCTCCTACTTGCACACAGAGTCTGAAGAAGGGAATAGCTCTGATGGCTAGAAACATTTTTGATACCTGTAACAAACTGGAAAATGAGATGAGAAGGATCTGATACCAGCTGGTGGCTGATAGCTGACCTACAAGATCTCAGTGGTCCTTTTCAATCTCTATGATCCATTTGACCTACTCAAACTAACAGACACCTTGAGGAACCAAACAAGTCAATTACACGCCATGTTTCTGAACCGGAAGGCTGAAAAGTTGCTAAATAAAGCTGGTAATCAGTGCAATGTCATTAATTCACTTCAAACAGTACATTCAAAAAAGCCAAACTCTACAAAAAGCGACCACCTGGAACTAGGAAGGAAATCCTTGAGTATTTTCATCAACTTTGCTGAACTAGGAGCCACAGGACTGATTTCTTTGGAGTCCTACCTGTTCTACAGCAATAACAGAATGAAAAATTCCCAGAGCAGAAAGGTGGATGTCAGAGCCCCACTCACTGCTCAGCTCATGGGAAGGAGCAAAGTGGTAACACTTCTGCTGCCTATTTGAAAACTGTCCTGTATTCCTGAAGCTGCACTGTGGCTGCAAAAGAGAAAAAGATTAAGGCTTTAAGGTACTATACAGGAACACAATACCACGGTATCATAACTATTTGAAAGATGAGAAACTGAGTGCAAGCTAGAAAAGGGTGGCGAGGGAGGAAAATGTATGAGAAATGTGGGAAAAACAGCAATCCACCCAGAACTGGATTCAATTTTACAACTGTCTGACTCAATCAGCTATCAGCCTCGGGACAGCAGACCTCAAGCCAACAACAGAGTCCTACAGTGAGACGTTAAAAAGGAGTGGTTGGTTGATTCTATTTTAAATAGAAATCTCATCTGGCTTCTGCCCAGCCCTCGTGCTTCGTTGTTGTGGTTTGGTCAGAGCAGGAGGGAGCACCGTGAATGTATGCAATCCCATTGGCAAAGCAGAGAACATTTCTGTCAACATAATCAGACAAAACTGGGGACAGAAACAAGCATGGGAACACGTTCAAGAAATATCCTGGCAAAATGAGAGCAGGGTTTATTTGCAGCGTTGGTTGTGACAACAAAGTGATCAAGCTAAATCCAGTGAAACAAATACCAGCAGGACTAAGCTGATGTCTCAAGGAAACCACATCCAGAGGTCGGAGAAGAGCTTTAAGAGTTGAGCAGAAAGGAAGGACATTTCTCAGACCAGAAGCCCATGGGCTGGAAGGGATATTGGGAGGTCCTTGGCTCAGCTCCTGCTCCAGGCAGGGGCAGTGGGGTCACACTGTGCTACTCAGGGCTTCACCCAATGCAGCTTTGGAAAATTCTGGGGATGGAGATCGCACAACTCATCCGGGCAGCCTGCTCAGCTGGCCTCATGGTCCCAGACATAAACACTTCCATAGGATCACACAATCTTTTATTTTCTTTTCAAATTCCTCATCTATAAAGAGAAAACAAAAAATCCTTCTCCAATCCTAAGTGCGTCCTTTAACTACAATGAAGGGAGAAGGCAGGCAAAATACACTGAGCTTTCAGAACTACACAATCTATTCTTTAGAAAGAAAAATTACCTGTAGTGACAGTGACATCTGATCCTGTAATTTCACATTCATTCCTACCCCCTAGCCACAATGGATCTAAAGCCAGATGCACAGCATTACTGGGGAAACGTTTTTAAGGTGTCTACATGCTCAACAGGAGGTATTTTAATTCAACAAGAATAGCTCTAAACCTAGTGGCATTTTCAAGTAATGATCTTGGTATAACAAAGCACGAACCATAAGAACACGTGGAGCTGCTGACTGCCAGACATGTCTGCAGCTTTGATTGCTATTTACAGGAGAGCTGCAGCCAAATGTTTTAAAATAGCTCCCAGCTTACTGCAGAATCCTCTCTGCGTTTACCCTGATAACCTTGTCCTCAAATTATTTTTGGTTTATTGTGCACTCAGAGCACTGTGGGTATTTGTTACCACAAACCACGCACACCTTGATTTAATTACCTAACTTTTTTTTTTTACAGAATCACACTCATTAAGGTTAAAAAGCACTGCAAGATCCCCAAGCCCAACCCCAAACCCAACCCCAACCCACTCCCCCGTGCCCAATGACCATGTCCACAAGTGCCGCATCTCCATAGTTCAGGAGCATCTCCAGGAATGGGGACTTCACCACCTCCCTGGGCAGCCTGTGCCAGAGCATCACCACTCTTCAGAGAAGAAATTGTCCCTAATATCCAATCTGAACCTTCCCTGGCACATCTTCATCTTTCCATTCCCTTGCTACCTGAATCCCACCAAAACTGACTCTGATAGTCCTGGCTTTGTGAGGATGGACTTCTATTCCCACTCAAAGTTTTTATTATTTCCTCTCTTCCATCCTCTCTGACCTCCTTGTGACCTGCTTGCTCCTTGAAATGAATGCCTGCTTGCCCCTTTCCCAGTCTGCTGCACATATGTCAAAGACTGGAACTCCTGTTTCTTATCCCTAACAAAACAGAGGAGCAAGAGCTAGCACAGCAAAGCCATCACAGATGTGCCACTCCTGTGCCAGGCCCACGTTTCACCTCTACAAACTTCCTGCTCCACATTATCTGCTGCACCAAGGAGGACAAGCTCCCCAGGTGTTCATTCTCCTGCTTCACACAGTGGCATCCGGATGAAGAACCACAGGGAACATCCCACTGAGCTTCTCCTGGAACAGGCTCAGCCCTCACCAGATTCCACATCCCAAACCCTGTGGCACACCTCATCCAAACTCCATGCTGGGACCATTCCGCTGCCAGCTTTAACACGAGTTCCTGCTTAGTGCATACAAACAGCAATATGGAACCTTGCAGCACAGCCAGATTTAGTCAATTTAAACAAGGATGGCAAACGGTACAACTTCATCCATGGTTTTGCTCTCCGAAGCCCCTGCCCGAATATCGAGAGCCCACTCCAAGGCATGAAGGCTTTCAACTCCTCAATAAAACAGATGTAAGAATTCAGCTTTGGTTAAAGAACATTTTTCCCTAACCTCATTCTCAGAAACAGAAGAACTGTTTTCAATCAAAGCAGTGCCAAGAAACAATGACAACAAAAAAAATCAGCCTAGGGAAGATGCTCAGCATGACAAGTTTCATCACAAACAACTGACGGTTGTAAAAAATTAGGAGCAATTGAAAATTGGGTTTCACTACAGAAAGTGCTACGTAGGCGTGTGCATCAGCATCAATACCAGTAACAACCATATGAAAACATTATTAAAATGGTACTTTTAATGACAAAGTACTGAGAAAAACTGAAGAATGAAGAACATTACTTAAAACAAGTGAATATGGCCAGTATGGTTGGAAGGACTGGTACTAAGAAAGATTTTGATCTATCACATCTCTTGACTATGAATATACAACACTATTAGGGGACAAAAAGAATGACTAAGTATTAGCTCTGCCTGTATACACACTTTATAAAGATACTTTTTCCAACTAGAATTGATAGCTAACATGTAAGTGACATAGAAACGTGCTAACACTCATCAACTTTACTATGAAAGACTAAAATGATGTATTGTGTATTAATGCATTTTAGTTCTGAGCACTGGCAGTCGACATCAGTCTACTGTGAGGTTCAGGTTGGATATTAGGAACATTTTCTCCTCAGATGGAGCAGGCTAAGGTGCCAGGGAGATGATGGAGTCCCCATCACTGGAGATGATCAAGAACTGTGGAGATGTGGCACTTGTGGACGCAGTCAGGGGTGGGCTGGGGTTGAAGCAGGTGCCTCCTGAAGGGCATTTCCAACCTGAATGATTCTAGGATTCTATGACTCTATACACTCTAGCATGATATACACACAGATGTGCATTCAGTCCAGTATAACAAGTCATATTTCAAGGTACTTCATTTCATTTCCACTATGTGTGGTCATTTCGGAAAAGTTTCATCTTCCATACACAAAGATCGTTAGTGTGGAGCAAGAAATTTCTGCAGGCTTTTCCTGTTCATAGAGATTTCACACTAGTGCCAAACCATAAACTGGAAAGCGTTTGGTCTTTGTGATTGCCATTAGGAAAGACTGAGAACCATCTGCAACTGACTCCTATGCTTACAGTTGGTCCAACCAATCTGAGACAGTGAAGTAACTGATAAGACTTTTAAACATAACTTCAAAAATACTGTAATTATCATTATGCAGAGGACTAACCTAAGCACTACAAGGCTGCCTGAGCAGCAGGACTGTCCTTGAGAGCCAATGGTATTGCTATCTACCAAAGTTAGAGCTGATCTGATTGCCTTTTACATTAATTACTCTGGGGTTCCTCAAGAATACTGAAGACACACTTAAACTCAGGAGGGAGAAACTGATATTGCCTGCCCATATCTTAAACTCCACCCAGCAAAACGAAGAATTACTATCAGCAGGACTAGATGATAGAAGACACACATATGCTGTATCTACAAACTATAAATCCACCTGAAAGTGGTTTTGTGAAGTGGGAATCCTACACGGGTTATCACATGCAATCAGTGTGTTTTATTAACCTTGAAGCAAGGCTAACAGTTAAACCATGGGGATAACGATCAGCACACCGGAATTTTGCTCTGAGTTGTAATGTCAACTCGTTGTATAATTTTAGTCACACTGGAGGTATGTTATTTCCTCTATTTGTAAAATCTGTTAAAAAAAATATTGTAAAAATGAAAAAATTCTGGTTAATACATGTATTTACCTGTCTGTGCCCTTGGCCTGAACATGCTCCACTTGCTCTTGTTGAGAGAGTGGACAATACCCATCCATCAGCTCCTTCCAGCCCAGCCAGTGAGGTACAGGGCACAGGAACAATGCCAATGGTGTCACCAACACTACCCAGAACCAAAGCTCCCTGCAGAAGCAGGGAGTGAAACAGTATTTCTATCCTACATATAAATGTACTAAAAGACACATCATTTATTGGTATTATAATGAGAATGCCAACTGGTGAGAGCACTTGAATCTAGATTATCTAAACTCAATTTAGAAGTCAGCAGCGAGTTACAGAGATAGGCCCGAAGCCACAATTGAAATTATGCATGCCAAAATACCTTTGCATATTTTCCAGAAACAATTTTATATTACTAGGTTTCACATACCTACATTTATATATATATTTACACTTATTATATTTGTGTATGTATCCTTTACACGGTATTCACATAAAAGTTATTCTGATATAAAGCCTATACGTATCTTTCTATCATCTATGTTTGTTGACAGCCACCTTCTATCCTCCTTATAGTATAAAATCATGTAATTATCATGTATATAATAGGTACTTTTGTATCACAAAAATGAATTAATGCATACTGTATTCAGCCATCGTTTTTTATATCACATTCTCTACTCATAAATACAACACTGAATACCAGTAGGTATCAAACAACCAACTATCAATGCTGTGGTGCATGAATTCATCTCCAGTCTTTGGTCAAATTAATTTGACCTATACTTTCCTTCCAGACATGAGTTAACTGCTAAAGCCTCCCCTGATTCTTGTGGAGACAAGGAAAGTCTTCATTCAGGGCCATGAGCTTATCTTCTTCCTAGAAAAAGACCCCACCAAGAGAGCAGGCAGCCTAAATGGAATTAACTATGAAGTGGTACAGAGGGTTCTTCAACTGTCAAAGCATCTTACCAATGTGAAATTAATTTTGCTAGTTAGCAAACTCAATGTTGAAATGGCATATACTCAAAAGATAAAGAACCAAGTAAGAAAACAGGTTCAGCTCAGTAATTGTTTGTAGATGGCAGGGCGATATCACACCACCACATCAAGGGCTCAGAGCAGCTGTACATCAGCTATTAGAGGCCCCTTCTGGAACAGACACATATTGTGACTCAGCTGCAGAGGAAAGAGGCTACAAAATGTAGAAAGATTCTGAAGTCTTTTCCAAAACAGGAAAGAAGGTATATAAACTTTGGCAAGTTCAGTGCTAAGCCATATCAAGTCAAGCCAAAAATAACATATGAACAGTCTGCTAAAGGTAAGAAATTAACAGTAAGATCTTTTTTTGAACAATCTGAAGGAGACAACTCCTTAGAGAGACCAAGAGGTGATGGAGGCGTTAAGGAAACAGTCCAAGAAGATCAGGCTCCTGAAGATAAGCTAAATGAACTATCTGCATCGTTAGGAAGAAGTTCTGAGAAGCTTGGAGCACCTTCTGCATGGAGAATGAGGGGGCTGTGACTGTTTCTTGGTGCACTGTCCAGCCAAACAAGGATCGCAACCAGCACAGCTGATAAAAGACACGTGGAAGGAGCAGTTGCTGTGTTGTTCTTGCACAGACTTTCTCAGATAGTGTTGGAAGATTCTGGAAAAATTCTGCTGAGTCACAAACTGTCAGGACAAGCACGCTCACCTGGTAGCGGGAAAGTAACTCCACTACAAAATCCTCAAATGGAATGAGCTTGCTAATATAGAAAAATAAGCTGGTAACTACAACTTCAACTTGTGAAGAGCTAGCTCCTTTGGATGCAGAAGACATCCCTGTCTCAGGTTGGACATCATCAGGTTGGACACCTCTATCCCTGTTTTGAACTGAATACTGTATTTCTTCTCAGCAAGAGCAGACAAGCTCTGGCACAGGCTGCCCAGGGAGGTGGTGGAGTTCCCATCCCTGGAGGTGATCAGGAACTGTGCAGATATGATACTGAGAGGTGTTGTTCAGGGGGCATAGTGGGGTGGGGTTGGCAGTTGATGACTTTAGTTGTTCCTAGCTGACGCAATGACAACTGTTGACTTGATCCTAGTGGACTCTTCCAACCTTAATGATCCTATGACTCTGTGATAACCACTGTAGACAATGTATAAGGGGAGCAGGGAATAAAACCAGCAGACACATGAATAAATTACAGTTTTCAGAGAAGACTTCAGACGGGCTCTTACCCAGGGAAGTCATGCTACTTCACAAGGTGCACTGATACTTCACGTTTGCATAACACTGAGATATGTGCATCTTGGGGATCTCTCGAAGCTTTCTGAAGGAATCAGCAAACAAAAGGAAGTGCAATGAATGCAACCGATGGAGAGCTTAACACAACTCCACTGAAAGCAGCTGCTCCTTCCCCTCCTTTTGCACATTTGTTCCCACTTTTTTCCTTCTGAAACCAAAAAAGCACCAAAAACATGAAAAAAAATCTGCTGGATTACAAGGGAGCATGGAATCCCATGCAGGAACTGAATTTCTAAGCATGCTCTGGCCACCAGAATGTTTCAATTAAACCACCACCATCCCCTACAACTGCCACACTGCTGCAATGGGCACCAGATGGATTCAGAACCACACAAATGCATTTTTAAGACACGTTCTTACAGTCTCTTCTAAAAACTCAACATCCACTTGAAGTACTGATACCGAGCAATTTATGTGGACTACAGAGCTTCAACCGAACAAGCAATACACACGTTCACTTTTTGCTGCTCATGTTAACTTTGTGCTAAGAATCCTCCCTGCAGATATAACTGTGCCACATCTCTCCTGACTGAGGTTTTGCAGTTAGGAGAAAAGCAGCTACAGAAGCACCTGCCTGCACAATACAGAGTGCCCTGATGTCATTACCGCAGTGAAAATTCCAGTTCTAAAATCAGCACTACATTGTGCAAACATGCCTTCCACACTCAAGCAGGATCTATAGACCTCATTAACTCGTTTCTGAATTACCACTTGGTACAAGTCCAGCAGGGAAAAGCAAAACAAAACCTGGTACAGCTTAATTAATGTTCCCCTAACCAAGCCCAGCACTAACATCTTAAAGGAACATGGGGATTAAAAGGCTCTAAAATACATTCAGAACAATTTTTGAAAGGAAGTGTACGATGAATCAGCTACGTCCCCAGCTCCCTACCTCCCACACTTCTCACAGAGACATAAGAGTTTGATGATAAGACACCCACAGGATGTATGATTGTAATTTATGGGTAATGGACCACACTCGATCTAGCTGAAAGCACTTGGCACTCTAGCAGATTACAAAATCCCTTCCAGCACTTGTGAGAGGATAAAATGACAATTTCAAAAACGGACACCGCACTTCATGAAGAGTTATGTCTAGCATGACACCCACATCAAGCAGAGCTGTACGTTTTCAGTTGCATAGTCATTATTTTACAAACTTTGCCACCCAAGGAGGATAAAGTAACAGTGGCTCTGCACAACAAAGGCACTGATTTCTACCAAGGTGCAATAATTGCAAGTATTTCAGGTTTCCAGCTTACTTTAAGTATGCACCAAGTCACTGGGAAAACTGAATTTCCACTGAACTGCAGGGCTCTAAATATATTTCAAAGCAAAGTTTGATACTGTTCATACATCTGCTCCATGAACTGACTCTTGCAATGTGCAAGAACGCCAGCTCTTGGCATACCGATACGATGCCAAAATGACTTAGGTGTGCATGCCATGAGTTTTGGGACTGATGGGAGAGAGATGGAGGGATGGGTTCAAAATACAGAGGGAAAGAGGTGCTGTTAGAATGACAGGAGGAGAAAAACTGACTGAGGAGACATTATTATCCAATACACAAACTGCAGAAACACAAAAGTTCTTTTCTCTTCCAGCAAAAATACTGCAGAGTGAAAAAGCAAAGATCAACATTTTCTATTTAGCAAGAACAACAATTCCATGGGAAGCTCCAAATTACCTGGCAAAGCATTGACCTGACCAGACAAGCTACATGGACTATGTTTAAAACAACTTAGTCAACTGATTTAGAAATTACCAATTATGTTTTAATTCCCTATAGATGGTTCAAAGTAGGTTTACTAAAACCATCATTTTAAGAGAGTTTTTTAAGTAGGCAGAGTGAAGAAAGTGAGCAAAAAAGAGTGTCAGAAGAGACAAGAGCCTTTACAGCTTGCCATTTGTTTCGCTCACATCACTGACGTACTGACTTAGTAAACCTACACAGTCCCAAGAGAGCCTGTGTTTAACACAATACGCTTCCAATTCACGAAAGAGCATTAGCATAAATGCCACATGCATGCAGAGCAGCCACACACAGTGGTCTCCCTGCATTGCTTCATGTTAATGCTGCAATTAAATCATGCAGTTGCACCACGTGCTGTCACCAGGACTTGCTTTTGTGGCTGCTGCAGAAGCTGGAAGCTGTTCACTCGGAAAGCAGCTCAGCTTATGCAAAGCTTCACAGAGTTCTAGGACTCCGGACAGAGAAAGAAAAAAGAGTTCAAAAAGAAGAAAGAAAATATATAAATCTTCTGTAATGGTTTATTCTAATCAACATGGCAATTACAGTAACAAACAAAAGTGCAGTGACAGCAGCCACTGCACATTAAAAGTTAACAGAAGTATTAAAAAGAACATTGGGCAAGAGCAAGAACACAGCTAATGAGCACATTTTCCATCTGTGCTAGGTCTATTTCAGGACAACTCTCTTAACTGCAAAAATGTAAAATTCTGCACTTTCAGTTGCATAAAATCTTTCATAATGAGAAGTACTTTAACCTAGGTGACACAGAACTCCTGTCCAAGAATAACTGTTACAAAAACCAAAGACTTTACAGCTTCTCTATTTCTCACAGGCTGCTCTGACCCAGGAGCAGAGAATAAGACCCAGAAGATTACATTGTACAGCAAATCCCCAATTAATGTTTAAAAGAAATGACAGCACAAGAAACCTGCCCCAGCTGGAAATTAAGCAAGAAACTCAAGGGAAGAAAAAAAATCAGACAAAAAAAAAAAAAAATCACTAAAAATTTCTCCAAAACAAAGCCAGATTATGCTTAAGGCAGTTGGTGAATGCCATCCAGTGATCAAACTGTTATTCAGATCAGCTAGAACACCAACTTCCTCTAGAAGCTGCAGTATGATGTTAGATTTGATGCCAGGAGCAGATGCTCCCAATGCTCTTTGAGAGACATCTTAGAAAATGATGCTCTTTTATGGAAATATCAGTGGAAGAATACTTCAGCTCCTTCTGCTGTTTCACTGTATGGACATCCTCACAATCAAAGTCCCCTGTGCACACAGCAACACCTGATTGTCTCCATTCATTCCCAGAAAGCTGTCTGCATTTTAGCTTCTGAGGACAGAACTATTCCCCACACCTGTAACTACAACTGAATTATGATTCCTTTAGGATAGGTCTGTGGACTTGAGAAGCTCTGAAAGAAGCCATGTGTATGCCTGGAAGAAGAGCTGTCCTGCCACTCCCTGGCTCCCCATGCTGTGAAATGGAAAAGCAGTCTTCCACGTAGCAGGATGAGAAGTGCCTCATTCCCATCGCCTAGCAAGCTTACACTCCCTCAAACAAGAATTTGTTTCAAGAAGTTCAATCTTTGTTATGAACACTTGCTATCTCCAATTCCTTGTATTTGAAAACACAGGTCAGCTGGTTGGTTGTCTTCATCCAATTATTAGGAAAAGGAATTTTTTTTTTATCTCCCAAGGAGACTGCATGTGGTACAGCTGCAATTAGCAGTTGCCCTTACACTGATCAGATGTTTGAATGCATGTTTGGGAACAAGCCTTCCTGATGGAAATCAGTATATATTCTGTACTGGAATGCACAGCTTCCTAGCAAATCCTCTGGATAAAGAAAACACACCTGTGTTTAGCAGTATACTTACAGATTTACAGCAACTGCTTCTTCTCCAAGGAGACACTTCCCAACCCAAAGAATCTTTATTCCAGTACAGGTGTTGCTGTATGCGTACACATGCAGTTGTATAAACCTTTTTGGGGTCTCAGAGGCACGATGCCAAAGCGTCATCCTCTGCAACACCATAAACAGTTCACTAATGCATCCCAGAACCTATCCTTAAAGCTATTTCTTGCTAATTAATTTAAATATCCAGATATCAAAGAATTGTAAAACTGAACCTAGTGGAAAACACTGTTTCACAACATTCCTCCTTCATCCTAATGGTTGGCAGCTAAATATTGTGACTCGATCACAGCCTAACAGTTTTCAACATAATTGCCTGAAGAAAAATTATTAAAAGAAATGCTCCAGCTGCTCACTATGAAGAATGTCCCTGTCTGTTGCAGGGAGTTGGACCTGACGACCTCGGAAGGTCCCTTCCAACTCAAAAGATTCCGTGATTCTGTGAGTGAGATGTACCTCAGTTTCCAGAACGGTCCATTTTGTGTTCAACCCACTTCCTGCAAGAAGCCAGATTTCATCCAAAGCCGAGGAGCTGAAAGTTTAGGGCCTGACTCCAAAAGCAGCTTTCACCAAAGCTGCTGGGACACCACACGAGCAGAAGGCGTCTGGGTATAACCACATCCCAGATCAGCAATATAATCATTCCTAAAGCCATAAATACATGCCCTGTGCACAAGAACATTTCTGTGCCACACATCTGAGAATTCACCACTGCCATCTACATTAATGACCATCCTGACAGACTGTTCTCCAGAGGGTAAGAGCTGCACAGCTTCTGATAAGCTTACATAGAAACTTGTAAAGTATTCGGGGAGTAATGAAAGAGCAGCTTACAGAGCTGGAAAGACGACAAGCCTTCAGGCACACAGCCTCTAGCTATAATTCTCTTTAAAGCAACAACAGATTGCTTTGCCAGTCCAAAATAAAAGTTTGCAAGCCTGATAACCATCATACAAGACTTTTCTTGAGAATACAGAGGAAAAAATAGCTAAGATGATACTCAGCAAATGATTCACTTCTCTCATATTCTCCTCCCTAATCCTTCTCTCCACTTTTTCAATTGCACTTCACAAAGCATGGTATTTGTAGAGATAGGACATGACTGGTACTGGAAGAACCAGTTGTGAAGGAGCTGTTTCTTGCCTGCAAAGTCCTACTTCACTGAAAACCCATTTCAGACCTGCTGAAAACTAGTTTGCTCAGGAGGCTGAAGAGAATTCTTAGTTCATTCGATTAGTGCTGTATGTCTGTATGCTCAGCAGTTAAGAGACTCTCATCGCTCTGAAAAAAAAAAAAAAAAGAAGAAAAAAATCCAAAATACTATCAGCAGTGCCAAGAATTTTAGTCGTTTACAATTATTAGGAGTTACTCCAGCGTTAGCTCCATTCTGAAGTTTCTCAGTTAGGCATGACACTTTGTCCTGACCACAAATCTCTTATGAAATCTAGTTTCCAAATTTATTACCTACACGACTTAGCAGAGTGATGGGGTCTCGACTCTGTCATCACTAATATCCACGACAGGCAGGCAAGCCTGGATTACTGCCAAGACAAAAGAAAATAAAAATCTGTCCACAGAGTTTGCAGCACTCCTACAGGAACCTCAGCAAATGCTCCAAAACGTGTGGAGAGAGATGGCAATGCTTGACACGGAGGACGAAGTGCCATCTGGAGACTTATCTAGGAAGGTCGAACACAAAAACATTGACTTGAAACATCAAGCAGAAGTAACATGCAAGACTCGTTGGACCATCTCGCTCTGCATTTTGCATGAATCCTAATGATTATTTTTTTTTAAAACCAGTAACAGAGCTTCATTATTAACATTCTTCACATTCACATCAGGGATGTTTTCATGCTCCCAAATGTGATTTATATATAGGCAAGAATTCTGATGTCAACCAACCAACTCATAACTGAACTCAAAAGGTATTAGAGAGCCACAGGATGATCAAGGTTGGAAAAGACCTCTAGGATCAGCAAGTCTAATCCTTATCCATCCCCTCCACGCCACCATGCCCACTAACTATGGTTGGACTAGATGATCTTGTAGGTCCTTTCCATCCTAATGAATCTATGAATCTATGAACTATGTCCCATGGCCAACATGGAGCCACTCTCATCCTCTCATTATCCACTCTGCCACACGGATCCACACATCTCAATTCTTTCTACCTTAAAAGACAGAAACAGAAGATGGAAAAAGGCCCAGACAATAATGCAGGAAACTTATGCAATGAGGGATTTGCTCCTATGCCTTCCTGTTTGGCGTTTCATATGTCTAGCCCTTCTCCTACTTTTCCACAGTGAAGGAGATACACCTATAACTTTATAATATTCCGTTTTCTTCAAGTCCAACATCTGTTGATAAAAAATAAAATGAATAAAGGCTATTTAAGATTTGGAGCTGATAACGGAATCTACATTTCAGGGTCCCAGATTGTTCTCAGTAAATTGGTTGGTTAAAATATATTATTCTTGGAAGCCAAAATCATAAAATCATTTGAGCTGAAATAAATCCTTAAAGGCCATTTGGTCCAACTCCTCTGCAGTGAACAGAGATACCCAGAGCTCCATCAGGTGCTCAGGGCTTATCCAGCCTGACCTTGGGTGTCTCCAGGGATGGGGCACCTCCACCCCTTTGGTCAACCTATGCCAGTGTTTTGCCACCCTTAGCACAAAATGCTTTTTCCTTATAATCCAATCTTTAACTACTCTCAATTCTTTAACATTATGCCACCTAAGGATGTTTTGCCATTATGTACATGATGTTACTGCAGCTGGAATACCAGTGATGTAAGCAAAGTGGAACTGTAGTACTGGAAGATAACTGTATCTCCTGTATTTATACCTCCCTCTATTACCCTCCCTTTGTAGGTCACCACAAGTATCCCACCAGCAGGATAACTTCAATGCTATTTTTATAACATCATATCCAACCCTGTGGCACTGCCAGCAGCAACGCATCCTTTGATCAGCACGTCTCTTCCCACTTGCTCTAGCCCTTCACCCACAGTGAGAGTGGGCAGAATGACCAGGGTGATGAAAGCTCGTGGATTCCAACAAAACATGAGACAGTCCCTAGTGGAAGCAGATGGCTTCTCCCTCTAGCACTACAGCTGCTACATCCCATCCAGCAGCATATTACAGCCATGCCCACAACCCATGGCAGCCACAGCTACCATGGGCACTCAAACAGACACTGACTGATGTAGGCTGGCAGTAGCACAGCCCTGCACTCAGTGCAGATTCTAAATTAAAAAAAAAAAAGAAGTCAAATTACTGAGGAGCAAGCTAAAATTCACTTTCCTAAAAGGAAAATAATTGAATTTCCATGTAATACAGAAATTTATTTTACAATAATGGAAATCCATTATTTTCATTGGGATGTCTAGTTCTAGGTGCCACATTCTTTTCTTATTAGTAGTATTTTTCTTTCCCCAAAGTGAGTCACTCCGGAAAGAGACACTTGCTTGAAAGAGAAGAATTGACAAACAAACCCAACTGCCCTGAAAAATAATGTTTGCAGCTACATACCACAACTACCACATACCAATAACTAAAAACTTCAATTGGAAAAGAGAAATTCCAAATCTATTCGACAACAGCCTCTGGCTTCAGGAGAAGGGAACAAAACTTCTATCTACAACTGCTAAAGTAGTTTCTACTAATACACTGTCAGCACATGATCTCTTTGGCTTTGCTCTAATTTGGCTGTAAAGACTGTTGCAGAAAGAAAGAGAATGTTTTTAATGGCTTGTTCAAAGGGAAAAATGGCCATTTATCAGGTTATGTAAAAATCTTATACTTGTGTTGGAAACTACAGCTTGGCAGAACATGTTTAATTACCACTGCCTTTCTAGAACATTAAGTAAAAAATAACTGTGTTATAATCGTATTAAGGGGTTGAGACAAACATTTTAGTCAAAGGCTTCATTAAATCTTAGATCATTCTTCCGAGTTCAGCTCCTCTGTAGGCCTACAAGAAGAGGGAAGCACAGCTCTGATCCATGGAAATAAAAGAAAGATGGAAAGATTTCCAAGCCCCAGTGTAAAGGAGGACAATTTCTGCTCACAACGTATACATCACAGATGTAATGTTCATTTTGCCAAAACACTTTTACCTCACACTATGAAATTCAACATACTTTTCATACACTGACCACAGTCAGAAAAACACACTACAGTCAGATTAACAGCTTAGCATAAGAAAAAGTAAAAATGTGTCCACAAGACCACACAATTTTGAAATACAGATGTTCTAATGATCAAAAATATTTTCATTAGTGATTAAACAGATTCCAGTATTCATCTGATTTTCAGTTTTGACATCAGGGATGCTTCAGCTCCGCCTCACCTTCATGGCCACTCTTTGCCCCATCCTTCAGAAATGGCTCTGGGGAGATCCCACTGAGAGCACTTGAATGGAGCTTATAGTAATGAAGAAGACTAACTTAGAATCATAGAATGATAGGGATTGGAAGGGGCCTCAAGAGATAACTGAGTTCATTGAGACTTCTTACAGTCTGAGAGTGACACGAAAAAGGGCAATGTTTTTTTATCTAGAAGAGGGCAGGTTTAAGACAGATGTGAGGTGGAAATTCTTTACTGAGAAGCAGTGATGCCCTAGCACAGCTGCACAGAGCTGTGGGTGCCCCATCCCTGGTTGTGCCCAAAGCCATGGATGGGCCCTGGGCAGTCTGAGCTACAGGGTGGGGCAGCCAGCCCATGGCAGGGGTTGGGCTGGGGGGCTTTGAGGTCTCAACTCAACCACTCTATGGTTCTACAATCCTACATGGTCTTCCCACAGGCTGCAGCTATCCAAGCACTGCTCCAACACGGCCTTGAACCACGGGAGCTATATTCACAAACCAAATCCATGTACCAGATCTGACCTCTTACGTAAATTATCTACCGCTAATTGAAAAAACGATAAGCCCTGCTTAGAAAGTTCTGCTGCATTACTGTTAAGATTTAACGTAAGGATTTACTGCAATTAGCAGGTAAGTAAACTCACTGTTCCTCTCTTGTCCACTGAAATAGCACTCTACCTCTCAAGTTTTGGTCTTGAATGATGGCATCCCTATCAGTAAAAATGTACACTTCAGTTTTTATTTTTTTTTAATTACAAGTTTGACTCCCTTCCTGACCTGCTTCAGTTTATTCCAAGCTCTGGAGTATTTTCTCCTCTCCCCTGACAAAATTATTTATAAAGCAAATAAAACTGTTTCAGAGCACGAGTTTGCTGAAGGCAATACATGATAGAAACCATCAGACTTCAGCAGTAAAATATTAATTTTATGTTAGGATGGGGTTAAAGCACAGACTTGCACATTTCATTGCAGATGTACTAAAAAGTTAATCATGGCTTATTTCAGAAGCTGAAGGTGACAGCGCAGACCTCAAGCTTCCCCAGGCAGGCAGCTGTACTGCAACTGGACAGGTTTTTCAAAACCTCTTATTTCAAAGTAAAACTGCCTTCCAATTCTGGAAGCTGCAGCGGATGAAATTAATCCACTAGCAGTTCTGAAAACCAAATATGAACGTAGTAATATAAAAAGCATTTGCTGTACTTCAGGGTTCCTTACCCTGATCTGAAACGCAGCTCAGTTTCTCCTCTCCATTCATGTTAGAATCCCTCCAGAGGATCCACAAATAACTGGATGTCAATACAAAGTACTTGTAATAAGGTATCAGTGCATCTGGAACCAGACTGGCCCTTCTCTTTCCTCCACTACTGAACCACCTCCAAGAGGAAGCATGCAGCAGCAGAACTCGTCCCAAGTGGTACAGTGCAAACTTTTCCAAAGTGACGAAGAATAACTATCTTACAGAATCAAGGCAAGGGTGTTACTCAAATATCCTGTATTAATACAAAAAGTAAAAAAAGTCACATATTAATCTTCCACACTCCACACCATCCAGGAGGATAACTACCAAGAAGATAACACAGAGCACGGTGGCCTATTGGAAAACAAATCTGAGTCAGAAAAGCTCGTGCTCAATTCATAAATTTTGGGTGATTTCTTAAATGACACAGTAAGCTCACGAGGTCAATCGCAGTACATTCAAAAATCAAGCAGAAATAATGCTGTACACAGTCACATTGGGTTTACTGCTAAAATACGGTGTGTAGGTGATCTGTACCCTTGTTGACATCAGGTATAATGTGAGGAGGTAAAATTAACTTTCTTGCCATTCCTAAGATAAAAATGTACATGATTTTCAGAAAAGATCAAGCCTATAACAATTGTGGGCTTTTTTTTTGTTGTTGTTTTTTCAAGGTACCGGTTCGCTTGTTTCTTTTTCTTTAATAACTAACTTCCCCTGAAGAACTGAAGAAAAATAATGATTAAGCCAATGGGGGCTTTGGTTTCATTTTTATTTTTGAAACATGGGCTTTTTTTTTTTTTTTTTGTCATTGCCTTTTTATTATTTTATAGTGGTTTATTTGAAGATGCTCAAGGTTTTGGAGTATCAGGATAATTGTCAGGGAGATAAATCACCAACACACAGCACACCTCATGAAACTTGCTGCAGAACTCTCAGTAAACAAGTTGGAACATATGGTTGCAATTAGGATTTGTATTACCACAGGAATCAGTAGCTCCAGTCACAAACCACAGCTCGTTGTGCTATGCACTGTACATCCTGCATGATAGTCTCTATCCTCAGCAATTTACACTCTACACATACGAGAAGAAACAGAATTCCCTTCCAGTCTGTGCCAGGGAAGATCCTGTGCTAATGCATACAGAAAAGATGGAGGTGACATGGGACAACCAGCACAGCTTCACCAAGAGCAGGTCCCACCTGACCAGACTCGTGGCCTTCTGTGATGGTAAGGATTGGACCAGATGGAATGTGTGATGTACAAAAACTGGCTGCAGGATCTGAGTCCAGAGAGCAGTGTCAATGGCTCCATATACAGATGGAGATCAGAGATGAGTGGTGTCCCACAGGGGTCAGAAGTGGGACTGGTGTCTGTTGTGATTTCGAACTAAAAGAGGGTTGAATTAGAATGAATATAACAAGAAGCTTTGTTATTATTATTTTTTTTTTCCGTAAGAAAGTACTGTGAAAGTACTGTGAGCACCCGTGATGAGAAGGACTAGGTGGTTCTGGCAGACAACAAGCTCAAGCCAAGGCAGCAGTGTGCACTTGCTGCCCAGAAGCTGCATCAGCAGAAGGGTGGCAGTACAAAGAGGGAGTTGTCCTCCTCTACTCTGCCCTTGTTAGGCCCCTTCTGGAGAATTGCCTCCAGGTTTGGGGTCCCCAGCACAAGAAGGATGCAGAGCTGTTGGAGCTGGTCCAGAGGAGGACCACAGCAAACATCATACGGCTGGAGCACCTCTTCTGTGAAGAAAGGTTGAGGAAGTTTGGTTTGTTCAGCTTGGTAAGAGAAGGCTCTGCAGAGACCTACTGCAGCATTCCAGTACATGAAGGGAACTTATTAAGAAAAAAGAGAGGGAAGAATGACTTTTCAAATAATGATAGGAGAAGGGATGATTTTCAACTAAAAGATGGGAGGTTTAGATTGGATGTTAGGAGGAAATTCTTTACTGAGGTAGTGAAGCCTCAGCACTGCTGTGCAGAGAGGTGTGGGTGCCCCATCCCTAGAGGTGCCTAAGGCCAGGCTGGATGGGCTTTGGTCAGCCTGAGCTGGTGGGGGCAGCCAGCCAACAGCAGGAGTGGGGCTGTGGCTGATGTAAGACCCCCTCCAACCCAACCCTTCTGTGATTCTATGAAGCGTTCCTATAAATGAGAATGTTGGCATAAAAAAGGTGAATAAACATGAGTATATGTAAGTTACAGATGTACTAAATAGGTCACCAGATTCCCTTTTCAAGTACACCAGTGTTGAATGACATCATGCAGACTGAAGAACACACTTCCACGAAAGTCATTAATGTTCAGGAATGTTTGTCTAGTTCCAACAGTACAGTTCAGACACGAGAAGAAAAGCAGTTGCTGATGACTACATGCTGAATTATGCAATTCATATTAATTCTACTGTAGTACATTCGTGGGCCAGATGAGTTGTGAAGATCAATCAGGTCACGATGAATCTCCTTTCATTCATTTCTTCCAGGTACACACAAGACAGCTAGAACCTACCACTGCAGTAACTTCTGAGTACCTTGTGATGCACTGCAGCGTGGTTGCTTTTTCAAACAGTTAAAATGAAACCATGTAATTTGACTGATTTGTCAGTAGTCTTACGCAGCACTCATGGTTTTCTCTTACTATAGTATTTGTTTGTCACTGTAACATGAGCTTTATCTCATAAGGCTAAGTAAAAGATTTGCTTGCCCACAAACAGTTCTCTCAACTTCATTAACTGAAGCTACTGAACTGATTTATGAATTGGCAAAAGCTACTGCTCGAAAGGGGAGAGGATTTTAAACTGGCAATGCAATTTTTGAAGCTGGTTCAATGTAGCTTCTGAACCAAGAAAAATTACTTTATTTATAATAAGAGGTTACACCACTGCGCATCCTGATGTCATTTACGCTTTCATGGCACATGAACATACCAGCAGATCTAACAGCACAAGTGTTTTCTGCACAGTTGCTAGAAGACTACCTACTAAGAGACAGAAAACAAAGTTGACTCAAAGCCAAAAATACTGCACAAAAGAATGTCCTTTATTACCAAAAGCTAAGATTTCATTTTCTCTCTCACTCCAAAACAGTAACTGTTTAACTAGTGGAAGCCAACAGTATCAGTAACATAATTCTAATCGAGGTTTTTTTATATACAAGATGGAGAAATGTTTTTGCAGCACACAGATAACTCACTTGCAGTTAAGTCAAACAAAGGGAAGTAACCGGTGTGAGCACACTGTCTGTGCTGTTTCAGGGTTAAGGAGGCTCCTAACAGAAAAAGAAACAAGCTAGAGAGGATGAGAAGCAAGAGCAAGTTAACTGTGGGAAAGGGTAAACTCCTGCTCATGTTTTGCATGGTGATCACTCTGCTGATCACAAGGAAGGATGGGGGAGGCTTCAAATACAGGGCTTAAACAAGAGTGCTGATCTGCTGCGGTGCAAGTGGCTACAAAATATGCATAGCATAATACACAAGCAGGCAGATGACTGTGGCATCAAATCATTTAACTCCAAATTAACAAGTACAGTAATTATCTTAAGCCTCCAAGTCACATATGAAAAATGAACGTTTTTAAAAACCATGTTCCTATTTCTTCCCATCCATGTTTTCTGAGCGATATAAGCATGACAAAAGGATAATTTCAATTCTTCCATTCCTCCTTCACTACTTATTCTATAAAATCATAAAAGACTAGAAAAATACGCCAAAAAAAGCCAATACAGACATCACTTCTGAAGTTTCTCACAGCTGCCCATTGCTCAGAGTTTGCATCAGACGAGCATCTCTGTTCCTGTTTTCAAATCCCTACAGCACTCCACGCACGTATCTAACACTATATAAACCAAAGGATTACAAAGGGCTTAGTTCAGAGATACTACCAATGGACAAACATGTCATTTACTCTATCATCCCTACTGCAGCCAAGTTCCAGCTCTTGTTCAGCACCATATACAACAAACAAATGGACAACAACATTAACCGTGTGCACACAAACAGAAAAAGATATATATCCCAATTTTCTAACAGGATGCAGCACTTCTCCTTTTCCTGAAAGGGTCACTAGGAAGTACTTTATAAAGGCTGTTACCTCTAAAGCTCCATATGAAGACCCTTAATTCACCACTGGAAAAGATGGCACTTCAGTTGCTCACAAAAGGAACAACAAAGTGTAGGAGTTTGCCAAGGGAGCTGTTAAGGGAATGGTTAAAGAAGAGGGAAGGGGGTGGAAGCGTGGGAAGAGACAAGAACATACGTAGGCAGAAACCTTAGGATTTTGCACTGAGAAGTGCAGATTGATTTATAATAATTGAGAAATGCAAATCTGATGTTCAAGAAGCAGAAGTCATGTGGGGATGCGATGTCAGAGGAGCTATGGAGGAAGGAAAAAGCGGTGACAATTTGGATGGACTTTATAAACTGAGCAAGTGAAAAGAAAAAAAGCTCTTTTGCCTGTGGCAGCAATAAGGCAGGAGGATTCTGGAGCCTGACTGTAGTGGTCACGATGTCAGAACACGTATCAACACAATACACAGAGAAAACTGCTCTCCAGCCAGAAGCTGAAGTACCAACCACATACAGAGAACCAGTTTGGAAAGCATTTTAAAAGCAAATTTCTCTAGCAATTGAAAGGAAAGAAGAGAATGTACCTGCTGGGATTTCCACAATAAAAAACATATTGAAGAGAACAACTTAATTTCTCTTCACTGCTTAAATAAGCAGCAAACCAAACAACTGCTCTTTCACATGTTTTCATAATGGGCATAACTGTAACACTGCAAGCTATGTCAACTGGAAACCAGAAAGAAGACAGTGTTCCACTGAAGGCATGGGGCTGTGTGTAGCTGCCCTTTACACAGAAGCTGCCATGTGTTCAGGACGCACTGCACTACAAAGATGTGCTCTCTTACTGCCTCCAAGAGGAGATCGTGAGCACTGTCACAGACTGTGAAACATTTTCTGGCAGAGCACATGCAGCACGAATTTCAGTATCCCTTAGAAATGCTGCCAGTGACTGATTCCACAGAAGATCAAAATATACTGTGTGTGTTCTAACAGCAACTGACTTGCAAAGTGTTATTCACATTTACCAGATTAAAGAAAAGTAATACATACTGCTGTAATAGAAGTTAGCATTAAATTATGTTTTATTCTTACTGTGTGATAAAGAAAATCCTTCAGGAAGATCTTTTAGGTGTAATACACATAGCAAAAAACACAGATCGGTTGTGGAGAGTGACCAAAAACACAAAGTGTAACAAGCTTCTTATTTAAAAAGTGTTACTGAGTTCCCTAAGTACACTAAATAACAAAGTAACTTGCTAAAAAGAAACGGGTTAGAGGTGCGTTAGTACAAGGGGTCACATAGAAGCCAGTACTTCCTAAGGTTTGACGAATTGCACGCAAAGACTCACTTGCCACCCCAGATGCAATCCCATAGAGCAGTCCCCCTCCATCTGTTTGCTGCTGAAAGACATGCGTCCCCGGAGGAGGGCTTCTTTCTTGTCTAATGAAGTTATACAGTAAAGTCTTCACAAGTCTGCTGGTATATGGGAGACTGCGAAGAGAAAGACAACAACCAACATTGATTTAGTATCAAGATTTAGCTCAGCTACCAAGTCAGTATTACGTATTTTTGTTTGCTGGAACTAGGCTCAGCTTAGATCTCAGTTCTTTTTAGAAGGCCAGCTGATCACTTTCTATACCTGAAGAACAGCAGATACTCATTTATCTGCACAGCAAAGAGCAGGGGAGGTACAAAGCAGTCCTGAGCACCGTGACTTCCTACAGACTGAAAAGGGGGAGAACATGAAGGTTTGCTCTTGCAGAGCTGCACCGACCTCAGCAGGGTTGTGCAGAAGCACCTTCAACAGCAGAGTCACAAACATGTTTTGTACTCAGTGCTGCTTTTAAGTCAAAATGTGGAACTGCTGCATTCTTTCACTCCAAGAAACGAGCAGAAAAATATTTATGCAAAGGAGAGAAAAACTGTATCAGTTTAGTTTTTCCTCTATGCTTTGAGGATTCAGAGCAGGTGACAACAGCGTTCTTCCAACCCATGATATGTGGCTGTGTGTGCCTGGGGTCAATGTGCAAGGACCAATCCAACATCCAACCTTGCATGATTCTGACAAATGTATGTGCTATTTGCTGGATATAAATAGAAGGTGTTCTTTCTAAAAATCAAAGAGTATTTCCAAGGAAAGAAGCTGACAATTCTTCCTTCTATGCGATGCAGACCAGGGCTGTGCTATGAACACCTCCAACCCCTTTACCCAGTACCCTCACAGGTCTCCACTCATCTCCACTGGCCAGCTAACTGCTTCTCCCAGCTCCAACCAACACATCCTGCTCTTCCCTCAGATATTCCCCCATCCTCTCTCCTTTCCTCACATATCACAGGAGGAACTACCTCCTGCTTCTAGCAGAAACTGCAGAAACAGACAGTAATTACCCTTACCAAACAGCTGCCTGCATTCGACATAAAAGTGAAAGAGGAGAAACAGCAGTCTGATCAAAATGCATAAACAGAGAGAACAGATTACTACCAAATCTGTTCCAATGCCTCTGTGCAGAAGTACAAGTGGTTTGAGCAAATCAAACTTATTTTTGTCATCGCTGTCTATCCCCAAAACACGACATACCATCGCCCACGCATCAGGTATTTGTGAATGAGGCTCTCTCGCAGAATTTCCTTGTGGAAGAGCTGGCAGGAAAGGAAGACAATGAGCGTTGTCACAGCTTCCAAGGAAATGCTGTATGTGATATCTCTGCAAGAAAAAGGGAAAATGTATAAAGATGAATTTAACGGCTTTGTTTACCACCTGACTCATATGGACATTTAATAACTCCATCTGAGGTTATACACAGGAAGTTTCAACTGAGAACAAACAAACACATTTAAAAGCTCCCTTAGTAGAAAACAGTATCATTTCACACAGATAATGCATTACCTGTTATTGCTGCAAGCATTTTTTACTACATCACGGGACAACGTAAAAACATTACAGCCTAAGACGTTCCAGCTTCAGTTTTCAGACTATACTTCACCTTAAAAATAACAAATATATCTCAATGACATATTTTTTGTCTCTTTAAATGAAACTGTCACAAAAACAACATTCTAAGCCTAGGAAACAGCCAGCGAGCCAAGCACAATTCCATATGCCATGAGGAATGGATCACCATGAAAGTCTTGTCACATATAAACTAATGCTAGCTTAAGTGTAAGAAGGGCTCAGGATATCACAGTGCCTCAGACACTTGCTCAATTCTATGCAGTAATTGTGAGGTGACAGTGAAGTATATTTAAAGATATCCCAAAGAACATGCTGTAACGATTCAGCAGTGACTGCAGATAGCTCAGCAGAGATCATTAAGTCGAGGTTATTTAGGAAAGGTGCAGCAAAATGGATGAGAAAGACACCTGTTATTTGGATATTCCCCGATTTCTGTTTCTACCTTTGCCTGTAATAACTTTGTTACATAACACCATTTTAATACAATATGAAATATTGATAGGAAGCAGTCCTGTTCTTGCTTTCAAACAAAGACTGATTTTTCGCTTTTCTCCTGCAGAAAAAAGATGATATTTTACCCAGGGCAACATCTTGTAACCTCCTGATAATGTTATTATTAAGCACTTCACTCCATGGCTGCTCTTGTTACTCCCTGTGCTTCACTGAGTTTCACTGTGTTGCAACAGGAAGACAAAGTCAACTACCAAACTTTTTGACATTTGCCTGGAATAAATTAAAAATTCAGAACATTAATACATTCCCCAGATTCAGAGATATTATGGTATCTAATTCAAACAATCAGCAGCAAGGTGTGCTTAAGGAATGTAAAGTTTATTTTGTTAAAATAAACTTTCAAAAACCATATTTTTAACAGCTAGAAGCACATGTAAAAACAAAACTAAGTGATCTTACAAATAACAGTAACTTCGAAACATTAGCACAATATCTCTGGAAACAACAGCAGCAAAGATGGGCTGGAACAGCACTCTTCATCCACTGCAGGATCAGAACAGCTGTGGTCCTCATCTGAAGGAGCAGGCTTTTGTTAAGAGACCCATTTCAAGTTTAGCACTTTCAAGCATTCTACTAGTGTTCAAGTCATACTGGATTAATGCTCACTGCTGTGGAGCATAAGGAAGGAGAGATTCACACAGTACAGAGTGCAGATGGCTGAAGTTGAACCCTTCTGTGGCAGCTCTAGGTCACAGCTCGAGGAAAGTGATGAGGAAGGTGAGTGCTATCTGTTCAGTATCAACAACAAATGGGAACAACTGCCTCCTGGACCCAAGTCCTGCACGCTCCAGAGCCACAACACTTCTGATACAAAGAAGTGTTTGAAGGAGAAAGCTATGCATTGCTACGTTTATTTTCTCTGCTCTGATTTAAGTATTGGAATCTGTAATGATTTATGTCAAAAAGAGACTTACTGCTTAATAAACATCCTTCCTTGAAATCACAACGTGCACTTCAGTTACCCAACTTTGTGCCCACAGCAGAGGAAGCTGACTGGTGTGAGTGCTGAGAATCAGAGCAGGCCAAGGTTCCTGTGAGCTGGTGCTGTGCAGATCCATCCATGCCAGCAGAAAAGCTGAGCTAGGGATGGCCCCTGGCCCCTCCACAACACTCTGGCTGCTTTGCAGCCAACCACACATGCCAACCCCAAGCAACACAGGGAAGCACTAAGTGTTCACATTATTAAGAATTCAATTGCCAGACAATATTTTTTTTTTCTAATAAAACAAACATAAGAGCTTAGAAGAAATACTTCCTTGGAACAGAAAATTACAGGAGCTTATTTCCAAGGCTGAGGATAGCAGAACACCTCCAAGCCTGAGCTCACACTGATGCGATGCGTGAGAAGGCTGACTGTGACACACTGCAACACCCAAAGTACCTGGGTCACTTTGTCAAAGCAAATTTTTACAGAGTCTTCTGTGCTGTCTCTGCATCTCAGTAATTTCTTTGCTTATTTTTTTCTGACCAACCAGACAACTGGAAACACAAATCTGACAGGTTACAAAATTCCTCTCTGTTTTTATAAGATTCAATTTAAAGTAAAAAACAAAGTTAATGTATAAGTAAATAATATGCTTACATAATCTCCCTTATATAACTGAAAAAAAAGCAAAATAAAACTGAATTCACACAACTCAAGCCCTTTTCTTTATATCCAAAATCCAATTAAGGTCCATTTGACTGCAGACACTTTCCACTCAACCTGTCAAACCTCTTCAATTTAAATCTGCCCTTTCAAACGCAACTGGGGGCCTAATATCCATGGTAACCCCTAAGCTACACACATCCTAAATTACCAGCAGCATAACGATAAAGCTTCAGAACTGAATTATTTTTCCCACCCAGGGTCAAAAGTACAGTGTTTTGAATCTCAAGCACTTGTAAAAGGGCACAGAAAATACCAGGAACATTTCAACTTCAAAGAAAATGCTGTTTAATTGTACTGACTATACAGTTTTGGGGGTGTTGACTATTTTTTGTGATTATTAAAGCTATCACACCTACAGAACAACCTTACATGCTTGTCTTTAACTTCCTCTTAAGGTTGTTTGCTTGCAAATGAGAAGGAAATTAAGAAATAATGAACTCAAGTATCAATTACATGTCAGAATTACTTAGCTCTTCGTGTTAGAAACCCAGAGGAACATCATGTTTAAATTTCCACAGTTCTTTTTCTTTCCCAAGTGTCTTACGTGCCTCAGATAAAGCTCATGTCTGAAGCACATGAGCTCCAGAGAGCAGTGCACCAAATCAAACCAAAGTCTCTATCTTCCCACTCTGTATACAAGCTGCTGCTCTCTCAGGTTTCACATTCCCTATTCTTTTAACCACACTCTTGCATGTTTCATCCAACCTCGAATTGACTTCTGGGGACCAATTTTGCTTTATAGTTTAAAGGTGTGTACCTAAAAACACAGCTACATACGGTGTGTCTATCTTAATCTACAAATTCTTCAGAAAATTAGGGACTTGAGTGCAAAAACACAAGAGCTTTAGATAAGTTTAACCTTTTTATGTATGCAAAAACAAGTCAATAAGCCAAGGGTTGCTACGTAATCGTGTACTTCAAAGTATTAATATACACATTTTCCTAACTATATTCTTCCTTCCAACAAGCAACGACATCTAAACAAGCTTAATGAATGCTTTAATTTGAACAACTACAAGCAATTTCTAGTATGGTAATGCTTAGACAGCAATTCATTAAATCAAATGACAAGAAGTCAGTGATGCCTTCTATCTCAACCCCTTCTGTCAAGCAGACAGAAGAGATGCTAGGCTTCCCTTGAAGGGTACTGCATTTAGTCCTGGAAGGAATTGATCATGATGAACATTTCTAAAGCAGTAACTGATTATTCCAGCATGCAAACTGGAAGGAATAATACTTCTCTTCTGATCACCTACCAAGGACACGCGTCTTTATTTCCTGGGCCACTGATCAGCCACCAGAAATAACTTTTCTTTCCCTTTTGCATTACCAAGCACCTCCACCTACCTGCTTCTGCAGCAGAGACACAGGTTCAGCAGTACTGCTCCTGGTGCTTTCACCAGCATGTGCACAGCAAGGGACATGGACTAGCTCTCATCTTAGTGCTTGAAATCTCAAGCACTTTCTTTTTTCTCTATCCTGTCTGGATCAGAGAGGGCAGTCAGGAACCATTTCTGTAAGCTGAGATAAAAGCCTGTCATGTTCTCCTACTTTTTTTTTCCCTCCTTTCATACTCTTCATGTTCTCTCCCATGAACCTAGTCACCACTTCATTCACATTTTGGGGGAAACATGAGAGATGAGATCAGCTGTGGTAGCAGATCAGAAGACGTCACCAGAGCTGTCAGCCTTCACGCACTGGGACGGAAAAGCACACCAGAGCTGCACAACACTCCCTCACAAGATTCTGTCTGCATAAAGATTTCACCTTGTCCTTCTGCAGTTCTTACAGCCAGTTATTTCAAATATGCCACAATGCTGAAACTGCATTTTCAAGTTCCTAATGTTAAAAAAAAAAAACAGTTCCACGGTCAAAACTGTAATTGTTAACAGGAATAAAAGATGGTGTTTATGATAGAAACAGGAAAAGAGCACACAAAGGCAGACAGCAATCTTTCTGAGCAGTAACTTGAACACTTGCCATTACCTGCGTGCACCCAGAGCCAAGTGCTCACAGTGCACGATGCCACACAGCAGACAGCTATCCTGCCACACCACCAGGATTCGTGGTAGAAAGAAAATGCTGAAGAAGACCAAAAGATGAAGATCATAATACAAAAGCTCATCTGTCAGTCACAGCCCAACAGAAAATGTAACTCAACTGGACCAAACTCCCACCCTGCTTAAATATTTCCCTGAACTTTCACCCAGGCAGCACTGCCAACTCCAAGCATTAAAAAGTAAAGAGGGAATTCGTTTTCTAATTCAGGACAGTTGCCAGCAAGGCTGATTCACAGAAAGCCTCTCCAATGATACAGGAACCAGGTTACATTTCCCTGCTTCCTGATGGACCACCAGAAAGGTGAAAGATGAGTCGTCAAAGAATAGGAGAGGGACTGAAAGCTGAAAAGCCAGACAAGGATCTTGCTATCAGCCCCAGGATACATGTACAGCTCCAAGGGGACATAATCTTTCCTCTCGGAATCACTCCTAACTTTACACTCACCGATGGCACTGCAGCTAACACCACCAGTGTTCATCACAGTTGAATTATACTTGAGAAATCAAAGAGCACCTCCAACATTTCCTGCTACACCTGCCTCCACCAGCAGGTATTCTTGACTGGGAGACAGTTGAAGGATTGAGAGCAAGCTAACAAAGTGGACATACTCTAAAGGTAGTGTGTAATGGATAAAAACAATAATGGGATCCAAGACGTTTTATTCAAAACTCAATATCTGAACCATCTTAGAGATGTGCATTTTCAACCCACTGACATTCAGTTCCTTCCTCTACAGACAAAATACAACAAGCAGTCTGGGAGCTTTATACACACCTCTGTCTCTCTGTGTTTATTTTTTCGTATCAGCAGGACTTTTTGGTGGTAACAGTAATTGCCTCTGGTCTAATGAATGGACAGATCATGGAGGAAAAAGGCTTTGGTTGTTGTCATGGTAATGGAAAAAGGCTTCAACCAGGCAGTGGACAGTGGTGTGAAACCACCAAGGCACCAAGAAGACATGTACTGACTTCACTGCCTTGGTGCCTTTGCTACCCAGCCCAGAGACCAAACCAAATTACTAGCAAGTGGGTGCCTTTCAAGAAGCTACATCCAATATCATTTGTTTGAACAAGTCTGAAAACCACAGAGAAAGCACACAACCTGGACCTCAATTGTACAAACAGCACCAGTGTGATGCTGCACCCTGTGATCAGCAAGGCTGGTACACATCAATGGGTGTTAAAGCTGGCCTAGAGAAAAGGTCATAGGAAAGAACACCAATCTAACACACACACTACACTAGAATAATATTAGAACAAAGAATGTGACACAAAGATTCTTCCATGTAGGACCTTAAAATACTTAAGAGGCTACACATTTGCAATGAGAAAAAATGATTTAAAGGCGATGAAAATCTTGCCTTGCTGCAGAGAACAGCCCTGCAGCAGACCATGCTGCACATCAAATAGGACAGCACACATTAAACCAAACCAGTTACTGGTTTGAAAGTAACAATTAAATAAAAAAATGAAATATGATCGACAGCCATATAGTTCTTAACCCCTCTGCTGCTTACAATCAGCTACTAACAAAAGCCTCAGTTCTCACCACCTGTAAATGGCATTGTTTGAATGCAGCAATGGCTCCATAGAGCTTTATGATCAATTCTATCTCCATTCTCCCTCTTAAAATTGACTCCTAATCCCTCAGAAGACACAGAGCACATCCTTACATGAGTCAAACACTGTTAACATTTAAGTGTGGAAGTAATTAAGACTGCAGCCCAAAACAATTTTAACCATTAAAAAAAAATAATAATAATGGAATGTAATAGAAATTTCAACTCCCTTCCACTGGCTCCACAGGACGCTACTTAGCAGTGATGTAACCAGATCACAGTATTTCATTTTCCTTCCACACGCATTTATAGCTCTTAACGAAGTGAAAATGTACTGATAACAACCAGATGTTCTCTTACATACAACAGCCCCTAACAAGCTGCTGAAAGCAGCCTTTATAATTTTAAGCTTTGGGAGCCCTATCTCACAACACTTTCTACATAAGACTTGTACCATTAAACCCTGAAGCTGTATCTTTTGCTGACTGTGCAGTTTGGGTCATTAATGTACACTCTTGGGTGCTAATGTTAGCAAGACTAAAGAAAAAGCAGAGTATCCATAAGACACCCAAGTGAGCCAAAAAAACAACCACCAGTGTACTGTAACACAAGTGTTACAAGGGACTGCACAAGTCTAATTCATGAAAAGCAGTAACAGCCATTTCTATTAAATTTCTTACATTTAAATGTTAATATGCAAAACCTTCCCACTGGCATTCCGTACAGTGCAGCAGAGACTATTTTTCATGAGGGTTATTCAAGATCCTCTCAGGAATTCTCAGATACTAAGCCATAGTGATGAAGAGCCCCCTGGTCTTTGCTACAGTTTGCTTTAGCTCTACTGAGGGCAGCTGCCAGGAAGGACATTTACCTCTCTAAACAAAGCCAACACTGGAAAAACAGCTTCTCCCTTTCCTTGTTAGCACTCCTCCTTGATATGCTTTGCTGTACAGCTCTGGAGCCTTTCCCAGCAAAAATCAGCACATTTTTTTTTCTCCTTTCGAGATTTTCCCAAATATTTCCTTCAGTTATATACAGGCTGGATATTAGGAACAATTTCTTCTCAGAGCAGTCAGACAGTGGCACAGACTGCACAGGGAAGTGGTGGAGTTCCCAGCCCTGTGGAGATGAGACATTTGGGTCAGTGGGCATGGTGGGGTGGGTTGTGGCTCTTGGGGGTCTTCTCCAGCCTTCATCATTCTGTTATTCTAAGTGCACTATTTCCACCGAAAGGCACTTGGTGAGATAAAATAGAACAATTTGAAAAGTAAACTTTCCAGGAGTAATGTACACATGCCTCTGCTCCTGTGTTTTGGATACGAGGACGGCATCAAACACACCAAAAATAATCTTAGTATTTCATTGAAGGAGAAAAACAAAACGTTAAAAGCAGGATGTGCAAAGACAGTTGCAAAGGCAGATGGAGCATGGAGGCTTTAACAGTCTGTGCCACTGCAAGCTGCCTATCCTCCAGCAAGGGACCCAAGTCCCACTTCACAAATCACTACACTTAAATAATTTTTCACGTAGTTCACTCAATCTATTCCTTCCCCAGAATCACCTGCTAAACCTGAAATTTTCTTGATTTACTTCAGCTAGAGCAAGAAAATAACTACTTCCAAGATACAAAATAGAGAAAAAAAACATAGTATAAGTCTGATCAGGAAGAAAGGAAACTAAAAAGTAATCATGCTACTGAACTAACCTTGATCAACTTCCTAATGTAAAAAGAGACCTGAAATAAATGTCTCAGTTTTATAATATCTTCATGAAGAACAGAGTTCATTTCACTCCTCCTGCAAAAAGTTGTGGTCCCAAGACTTCTTTCATACAATGCAGATACCAGGAAGGCCAGCACACTGGAGGAAAACTCTTCCAAGGACTACTGTGTGACTGTGCATTTCATTTTACCCTACCTGCTTTTCCTTACACTACCTCCCCTCTCATGATGTGCAGAAAAATTGTGAGTTAAAGCGTTAGAACATGGTTAAACATTTTTACACTAGAAAACACAGGAACTATTGACAATTCACTGCTGTTGAAGCTAACAGTTCAGCAGCGCAACGCTTCTGGAAAGAAAGCTTATTTCATTTTTTGACAAATAAAAAACTCGTCAAGTTTTTGACAGCTTATTTGTCAAAAAATGAAATAAGCATTTCCACATCTACGTCTTTCAGGGAGTAAATAATGTTTCCAATGAATCTGATTACTGAATACTTTAGACAGGTTCTGTAACTTTTTTTTTTTTATTAAATCATCAGAGTGCAGAATACTGAAGAGCACAAAGCCCTTTCCAGAGATGCTTCTGCTCCCAGCACAGAAGCTGATTGGTTCAGCTGTTGAAAAAAGTTAAGTACATTACAGTTTTTAAAACTCTTCCTACCAGAAAGGCAGAACACGATACTGGACTCCACACAAATGAGACTTCAGTTCAAAAAGTCCTGCCACATTTATGAATTCCCCACCTACCTCAACCCCTTTCACTCCACTGTACTTTCCTCTGATCTGCTCCACACAGAAAATGTGCATCTGCTCCAAGAAGCACTCACCAACTTTGCAGAATGGCACTAAATTACATCACTATTTCCCTACACAGTGCTACCAAGACCTCAAGCAATGCCGAGGTGATCGTACTTAACAGGACTATCATTTCAAGAACTGTTGCACCTTGGTCTGCTTTCCCAACCAAGAAACAATACGAGGTATAAAAACTAAATCAAGAGTTACATGCCACACCATACTAAATAATCTGAAACTCTGTCAAAGCTGTGATCCTTTAATTGCAGCAACACGCTGTGGGCACAGACTACACTGCAGTTTAAACACGAAAGCAGCTGCTGACACAACCTCTGCTGAAGTTTACATTAGAAAAAAGTCAATCTAGGTAGACGTGGAAAAACATTTTTATTCCCAAAGAAGAAAAAGTTTACTCCCAATTAATACTATCAAAGGTAAAAACAAAACTGAGTGTGTTTCGTGGCATATATTGTCAGAGAGTGTGGAATAATCACATCTCAAGTGAAGCAAACAGGATAACCTCTGCTGGGTTGAGCTGGGTGCACAATGCTGACCTTGTCACAACTCAGGGCTGCAGGTTATCATTATCACTACACCACATGCAGCGTTCAAATCTAAGTATTCAGTATTAGAATTCCATCACTGCGGGTTTATATTCTCTCAAATATTCAGCTTATTGAGGGAGGTTGAAGAAAATTAAGCCAACTTACAAAAGGGGGATTTCAACAATGAGCTGGATGAGGCAGCACAGCAGCTCTTCTATGAGGTCTTCACACTCTGTTCCTGAAAACAAATCAAAGAAAAGGTTTTCTGTATTTTCAAGTACCAAAAAAAAAAAAAAAAAAAAAAAAAGAAGAAAAAAATCAACACAGATTCAGATGAGGAATTTTTAATTCAGGAACAAACACTGGAAGAAAAGTTAAAGACTGCAGCACTTTTTCCTTGAAATGAAAAGCACCTGGAATTATCAGCAGTGATGCTAGGATTTTTACACATGAAACAAACAGCTAACAACAATTGGAAGTTAGAGTACTTCACAGGGAGCACACTAATACTGAACACCAAAAGTCTTCACTGCTTACCCAAGCTCATATTAAAGGGTGTTCTTGCAGACAGTTTGACTGATTGATCACTAGGGACCTCCATCACTCCACAGTTCAAACCTCCTCCAGAAATCCCCTACACTGCTCAAGTTTCCCCGTTTTATTTTTTTAATATCAAGTGAAAAATAAGCAGAGACAGAAAAGGGATGTGTTTGTCTAACAGGCACTGAACGATAATAAACAGCGATCTTCCAAAGCAAAAGCTTTCTACAGTGCTGAATGCTTAAAAGCATGCAAAGCTTCTTCCTCTGCATTGCCAAATAGGCATTACAGCATTGCAGCACAATGAACACACAATTCTTGTCCATTTTGTGTCTTCAGATAAGTAGGTCATGCAATAAACACAGCACTACAGCCAGGTTATGGCAGTGTCACTCTGCTTAACCCAAATTATAAAATCCAAAACTCAGTTTCAACAAGCATATCAGAGGGAACATTCAAAATAAAGTAAAATTATTTCTCTCCACCATCATTTTATTAAATACATACAAAAAATCGTCACCCAGTGAACTGCACATTCAAAATGAGATCAGATTTTTATCACGGAAACACAGTTTCCTTTGTATAGAATCCCCCATGAGCAACACAACATGGCTCTTGTTGGCCAAAAATAAGATCTCCTATGAGCATTTAACCTTAGACAGTGTAGAGATTCATTCACAGCCAGCAATGAAGCCCAAATAATGTATGCTAAAGTCACTTGCAGGTGCCACTTCTCAAAAGTTTAATGAATCTAGAAAGTGCTGATAGAGCAAGACTTGTCTGTGACACCAAAAGGGACCCATTTCATTCTTTTCTCCTCTTAATGGTTGAGGAAAGGGAGAAGAAATGAAAAAAAGACAGAAAAAGTAACAGTGCATTTCGACAATACTGTTTCCACCACACTCTTATCTGAAGAGGGAGTAATGTTATTTGAATGAGGGCTTTTCCCTTTACGTTCAAACTATGCAAGAAACACAAGATGGGCACAGCTACACAGGATGGCAGATGTTTGCCTTTCCTGCTCTATTCTCTAACCTTTTTTTTTTCCTTAAAAACCTTAATTGCTGTAATCAGTGCCATTCAACTAGAATAATTAATGTACCCTTTTCCCCATTGGGGCACAGGCATTCTTGCTCAACCCTTGTCTTTCCAAAACAATGACAAGGGTGCATGCCAAATCTATAACGTGAGAGTGAGCCGTAAACACAGAACACCCCATGTTTTCACAGACAATGCCTTTTTCAATGGCAGGATAACGACAATACACACAATGCTTATTCGCATTCACAGATCACACACTTGGATCCACGGAAAGCCTTGGGGAAAATAAGTAGATTAATAGATTTATAGATTCATTAGGTAAAGGGTGAATCCGTCCAGACAAGGTTAGAGCCATGATATGGGATCTCACAGAGGTAATAAAACAGTGCTGCTTTTCAAATACCAACATACTATGCTGCCACAACCTGATCTGAGCTGCTGCAGCAGGATGTGCCCAACATCGGTAAAATATTGACAAAGCAAGGTATAACCTCACCATAGATGCCACCTGCTTTTCTCACCTGTTGCTGCTATAGATAGGACAGAACCTGGATATCACTAAAGCAGTAAATCAAACTACTTGTGAAACACTACTGAAAGCCTCAGACACTCAGTTACTTGTGCAACCCGCAGACTTGAATCTTCTTTGGGTACTGTGGTGGTCAGCTTCCAACTTTCCCTTAGCAGTGCTAACAATGAACACGTGAACTAATGCTGCCCTTCTTTTCCTGTACACAGTAACTGAAAGCTCATGCAACTCTTTAGGGGCTCTGGTGAATGTATGGTTGTTTATTTCCCCCTCCGTGTCCTCCTTGCCCCCATGCCCACAGTTGTCTGCCAGGAAAAAACAAGACTACTGCGTGTCAAAGACCAGGTACGTTCTCAAACAAACTGTACATTTTCAGCTGTTTTCCTTCCAAGTCCACAGGCACTCTGGGATTAGCATTTGTTATAATGTACCAAATACAGTCTTTGGAACCTCATGCTAAAAACATCTATACTGAGAAGGAAAGAAGTTTATTACAGGTCAAGGAATAGGCTAAATGGATCAACAGTATGCTTTAGAAGACCATACGTAGAACATGCCAATCTCTCTCATACTTTGCAATCACAATACAGTTGAAAATTTCAAAGGAATGAAGGGATACAAACAACAGAAACCTCACTGTCATGGTTTTATGACACTCACCAAAAGCAAAATGAGCTAAAGACTTACTCCAGCTTCAGGATGTGCCAGGTCCAATTTAGCACTGACTGGTATCAGCATTTTTAGCTGAAACGGACATGGTTTAAGTGTCAGTGAGGATTTTCCTACCATTGAAGTTGTGCAATGCCCTCCAGAGCTGCATGCAAGTTCCCAACTTCGGGTGAAGACAAAGGGTGTACTTCCTGGCCTAAGGAACCACCAGAAAACTGCCAGTGGGTGAGAAATTCTATGAGCAGTCTCAGTATTCTGGAAGGAACTCAGTAAACTCTCCTGCAGCACAGACTGAGACCTGTGCCACTTGTTCATTAGAACCTTACAAAGATGGGCTGCAACATACCCTTGTACTTAACCTTCTTGCAAAGGGAAAAACCCCAGTAATCACATCTTATGATGTGAAATATCATTACAGAGCTTTCTTCCAGACCTAAATACAGTCCATGAGGAAAAAAGCATAAACCGAACATTTAGAAAGATTGAAAGCAATGAACTGCAAAAGCTGGGAGGCAATTCTTCTCAGTAAGCCTGGCAAAAGCCAAGTAAAGCACCACCAAAACAATAGTGGCTATGAAAACATAACCAGTCAGAATAAAAGGTATTTCTCAAGAGTCAGTGACAAGGGTATTTCCACAGACCATTACTGACATACAAAGCTCTGCCTGAAATACCAAACTTGCAGCAGGTGCTGATGTGTCGGCACAGTGAGCAAACAGAGTGAGCCGACAACGTGGTTAGGCACTCTGAGCTAACAGGTTCTCTGCTTCATGTCTCACAGAACATGATACTAGGATGTATTCACAAGCTAAAAGGAAGAAAAAAAAATGTGATGCTGATAGTTTGAACAGGGAAATGAAACAACACCAGAGGTGCAGGCTGAATGGTTATGTTTTCTCACAGGAAAGACTGAAGAACTGCAAACAGAAAGTACTAATAAATCTGTATCATCATCAGAACAAGTGGTATTCCAGTTTCTAGAGAATAAAATATAAACTTCAGAAATCCACACTTAATTATGAAAATAAAAAAGCTTTTTATCTGCTTGCTTTGATGAGCCCTAACACGAGTGCACCATCACGCTTCATAAATTATACTTCATTTTTCACACTGCAAGTACAGAAACCATAAAGTATATATTTAAAAACACTACGTGAAGGATTTGTAAGGAAGAAGAAGTGCTGGCTATGTCAGCACAGCATGCTATAAAACCCAGTACCTTGAAAAAGGTATTCTGATGGGAAACACAGGCCAGGAGCAGCGCTGGCCTCAGCCCACAGCTGAGCAGGGACAGAGAACTACTTTCCTGTCTTCAGTCTCCTGCCTTAGCCAGCAGACCACACACAATTCTTTTCCTAATCAAGAACATCCAGCTAGCATTCAGCTCCAAAGATAACTGCTAAACACATTTGCCATCAACGTGCACAAAATTACCACTAGAATTACAGTCAAGTGCCACTAAATTTCGGATAAACACGGATTGATCCCAATGGCAAGTCACTCTGTTTTTAACACTGAACTGCAAAGAACTCCTAGCACGAGGAATAAAGATCGCTGATGTCCAGGCTAACACAGGTCGTCAGCATTTCCAACTGTTTTCCCATGCTACACTGAAGCAAGAGGTAGGCAGGCTTTTTTTTTTTTTTCCCACTTACTAAACAGGTCTAAACCTCTGTCAGTCTGCAATGACACTGAGCTACCAGCAGGCACCACTTGCTGCTGCACCAGTTAGCTGACCTCAATCTTGGAGATTACTCACCATTTCAACATGCAGCACTTAATCTCTTGGCATCAGAAGCTGATTTCCCCAGAGCAACGTCAGGCGCCAAGGAGTTAAACAGATTCTCATGAGCAGTTTTCACTATCTGGTGAGCAGGCAGCTGTCAGGCATTCTGAGCAGAGTCCTTGCTGGACTGACTGATGAGGGAAACCCACACTCAGACACTTCCAGTTACTCTTTCACCATTCACTTACACTGCATTAGCATTCTGATATCAGCCCTTTCTGGTCAGATCTTTTTTGGCTTTATACAACACACACGCAACTACCAAGTCAACAGCATCTTAAAGCTAAGGAGATGAAATCTGCCTTGCCAGCATTACCCACCATTAATTCTGTGTTGACACAGTGATACAGAAAGCTTCACAGCAGACAGCATTCGGGTTTTCTTTTTGCTGTCAACAGAATACTGAGCACATTCGTGCTCAGAAAGGACATTCCTGGTTAGTATTTTGGTTTGTTTTTCAAACAGATGATAGCAGGAGTGCTTGAACAATAAAGCCATTCCCTTGCTGCTATCTTTCTTGTTTTACACAACTTTTTTTTCCTGATGGAGTACCTTTCCCTTTTAAAACATTCTGCTTAAATTCACTTTTCCAATACTTTGGTAAAAGCTGCTGTCCGTCAGCTAACTTACGGCTTCTGCCTTTTCAAGGGATCAAAGAACTGCTGCAGTTGTCAGTATCTCTATAAAGCACAATAATTCCATTCCCTAGCTGTTGCTGATTTATGGAATGCAAGAAGGTAAACCAAAGGGTATGTTTATTTTTACAATACCCTTCTCCTGAAGTATTGCTGCACATCTTCCAAGGCATAAGAACCTTATGCTCAAACTGTGTTTTACATGGAATAACTCTCCTACTCCTCCCTCATCAGAAGAAAGAGAACCAAGCAGTATTACCAGTATCTCTTTCCTCCATAGCTCTTCTCAGAACTCCTGCAGATAAGAAAACAGACCCAGAGGAGTGAAGTGAGTGGGCAGGGTCACAAGCAACAATCAGCTTGAGGAACCACAAAGAGAAGGCAATTTCTAATTCCCAGTAAGGGAGGAAAAATGGCATTCGTCCCCTGATGTCACTGAAAGGGGTGAACTGTTGAAGTAAGAAAAGTTACATTCTCCAGCCTTTGCAAACACAAGGAATCCAGCCTCCTAAACAACTGCTCCAATTACCACTCTCACAGTAGTGGTAGGAAAGCTATACTCCAGTTCTCATTTGCTCTTCCCACCAGCTTCGAGGCCATACTGTGTGTCCTCACAACTCAAGAGGTCTAGTTTGCTAAAAGAACCTGTAACGTGTGAACAGTCTGTTAACAAATGTTTAATTCTAGCAGAAGACAACAGTCAGCAAGTCAACAAAAGCTCTCAGCACATTTTAAAGATATTCTCCTTCATATGCTAGACAAAAAGGAAGACGGTTTACACCTAATTATTTCAGACTCAAAAGAAGAAAGCCAGTTTAACTATTGCCTGCATACTTCCAATCTCACAAGGTGTCCTGAATGGTAAGACACACGTGCCATCAGTACCACTCAATTTCAGTAGCAGATACCCACCATATGAGCCTGGTGTCTTATCCTCATAAGTAAAATGAAGTTGCAGCTCTTCTTCTGACATTCGACTGATGAACACTTTCAGCAAACAGCAGATAATAAATAATGCATTGTGAGCCTGCCAAATAAAGAGGTGACTGGAAAGGAAGCAGAAACAGGAATCAGCAACCCAATTTGGAAACATGCATTAAAAAAATAAGCACAAGACACATGACATTAAGAAAAGAGTTCTTATGGCTGCAGCAAGGAAAAGCTGGAGTGCTCTAAACCATTAACTGAGATTATGCCACATGCATAAGCTCTTGTTATTCTTTCCTACTCCTACTCCTACTACAGCAGTTGCATGATGCAGCTCGAAAGCAGTATCTGTATATGGACATTTCTGTTCAAACTCAACCAAAACTGAAAACGATTTCTGAGGATCTTCAGAAATTAGGATTTAGCTAGAATTCAGGTGATTTTTAAATATCTCAAGATCAGCAACTTAGGACTGAACATTTCCTTTGAAAAAATAAACATTCTCTTACCTGAACCTTTACAGCTACCGTTAAGGAAGAAAATTTCCTACCATGTACTAGTTACCCCCCCCCCCTCCCCCCCCTCATATAACCACCTCCAAAGGGCTTGAGGTTCTCAGCTCCCAACCTGGTTACACAGCAGGTCTGCTGCATAAGTGGGATCTACCCAGAGAAAATCAGGACAGCAACTCCCCAGAACTGCACAATTGGGAAAGCAGAAATTAGCATGAAGTCACATAATTTTCACATAGAAACACGCTTATGTAGCACAGGACCAACATTCTTTCTTCAGATCATACATTTATCTGTTACATTTCATACTCTGTGCTTGATAAAGTGTTAGACACTTTCCTAATTTCAAACAGTGACTTGAGAGAAGTTTAACTTTGTTCAGTAACTATGTTAACTGGTAAAGCATAACCCCAAAACTAGCAAAAAAAAAGGAAAATTTAAATGTAAAATGGTACACCCAACTTTTTTCCCAGTACTTACTTTTGACATTCTGCTGATATTTTTAATTCTTTGGTTCTAGAAAGAAAGACTTTAATCAACGACCCAAGGTTTCCTGTTCGGGGATTCTTCTCAACTAGAGGAGGAATTGCAAAGATACAATTAAACAGTATTTGTAAGTTGAGACAATTTAGTTCAAACTGTGTGTAGAATGAAAGCAAATGTCAACGACTTAAAATATTTTTGTATCAAGCACCACGCTTGTTTTCCTAAACAACTGTTATTCTATTTCTAAGGTTTTCCAGTCTGTGCTTTACTATGCCATGACTGTTTTCTAATTTTCATCCTAAACTAAAAATATTCCAGTGTGAAGCTTCTATGGCTCTCCTTCTAATGCCTGCATACAGCACAGCAGCTTTCTACCAGGAAACTGAGCAGGCTTCCACTACTTGCTGCCTCTTTGTCTATTACACTGACCACGTTTGTATTATTCCTTCCTTTCACCCCTGATTAATTCTTTTCTCTCACTGATTATCTTTGAGTGCAGACGGAAAAAGAGGTAGCGAGGATGGGGTTATTTGTTTTAAACCTCTCAATCATTTTGTGTTTTACAAAAGAAAACCTAAAGGCTTGCAGTATATAAACACACTTGACACTATTTTAATCTTACTAGTGGAACACATACAGAATTACGTATACAGAAGACGTGAATGCATACACGTACGTTCTTAACTTTTTTGCTCAACCAGATGGAAAGATAAGACGTCAGTTTCTCACCTAAAGACTTGCAGACTGAGATGGTTGCTTCTTCCAGAAGTTTTAAGTCAGCACTACAGGGAGGGGAAAAAAAACGGTTCCGTTAGCAACTCAAGTTCCATTACTTGAAGAGAAAATTCATTACAGAACAGTAAAACATCGCTATGCAGTGCTTCATTTTAACAACACATTAGCTAGTTCACATAGATAATGAGCAGTACAATACATATCTGAAGTACAGCAACTACTAAAACGGGAAATTAATATTCAAAAGTGAACTGCCAATGAGACATCAATAAAACACTTGTTACAAGCACTACCTCTGTGGGTTTGATGCTGCCATGCTTGGTTTGATGTCACTGCAATTAGGCATTAGCCTAATTCACTGAAATCAGATTTACAACAAGTTTCATGCTTTCAAATTACAAATATTATTGAAATATACTGATGTGGTGCAATATATAGCCCATGGATCCTTTGGATTTCCTAATCCACTTTTGTACCCAGACACTGTCTGAGATTTTTGCATATTCTCAGCTTGTAACTGCAGCAATACACAGTAATCGCTGGGGATCCTCAAAGCACAGCAGGGCACAGCCCTGGACATCCTGTTCTGGCTGACCTGCTTTCGGCATGGCATAGGGTAAGACAAGCCCTAGAGCTGCCTTCTGCCCTCAGCAGCTCTGTAGTACTACTTCTCCTCCAGCTCTCCTCTTTTCCATCTTTCATTCCCAGCTATTATGGTAATGACTTCATGACTCATCTTCCTCAACTCCCGCCAAGACATCTTCCGTATCCAAATTTTTATATAATTACCTGTTAATGTTTCTTTTCATTAATTTGCAGCTGAAATCAATAATAGCCTGGACAGTCTCAAAACCCAAGCAAGCCCACAGCGCCTAACATCATTCTCAATACCATTAGTTTTAAGCTGGATTAGGACTCATGGGGGGATACATGCAGCTGATATGCCATTAAATGTTAGAAAGGAAATACCTCCAAGCAGAAATATGTTTCAGTATGAGAAACATTTATTAGTTTTAAATCATCAACCTGATAAAAATAAAATTCTTCAGCTCTCTCTACAAGCTTTTAATTACAATGCTTTCCACCAGAGAGGTATCTTTCCCTGCTGGAAAGGTGTAATACAGTAATATCACAAAACTTAATACTGCCATAATTAGATTACCAAAATTGCTGTTGCTTCCTAAGCATTAGGATTACATTTCCCAATGACTAACCTGATTAATATAAAAACAGCTGAGACTGAAGACAAAAGAGATAAGGATATTGTTGGGAATAGCAAGGGACAGAATTATTTCAAAGATTCTCAATAGGAGAGATCTCAAGACAGAAACAAACACATTTTAACATGCCTGCAGTTATTCTGTAGATCAGAATAACTTACTGTGGGTGCTGTGTAGTGAGTTGATAGCATGCAGCTCTGAACCCACAGCTGAGCATCTTAAGGCCATTTTATACTATGAAGACTGCCTTCATTAAAATCAAATATTGTCATATCTCCTCTTTCAAAAATTGCTGTCCAACATACATCTCAGAAAGAGAAAACATACTTAGATACGTGCTTGAAAACATTACAATTAGTCTCCAAGGTGGTCCGTCATTTCAGTGCTAAAAACATGGAGAGTAATTAAAAGCAAATGGCATAAAACCAGAATGCCTTGTCAACAACTTCTGACAACGTTATTCGCTAGGCCTGGGTGAGACAAAGATATATCTATTTTAGGCTCCTAAATTTGTCCATCTGGCTGCTTGTCAGCAGGACGTGCTCCTTCTGAGCCATGACAAACACGGTGAGCATTACGCTGGACACCAACCCACAGGAGAGCTCTTAGGTACTAAATAATCATAACCCAACAAAAACTGTCCACCTCCCACTATCCAGAGACGCTGATTATTTTAATTGCTTCAGAATTTAAACCTTAAGTGTATACGTTAATCTTAACTACAGTTCATTTTTCCCCCTAGGGCACTTAACACAGTTGTGTGGCTTTTTTCCCCTCCCTTAATTATTCAAGCACACAATACTGAAATTCCAAGGAATTGTCAGAATCAATAACCAAACCAAGCAAGACCTTCAGAATTTCAGCAAAGCTTTTAAATATCTCAACCGTTCTTTCAGCTGCCACAACAAAAATGAGCTTTAACACCTAGAAAAAAAACAACCCACTCCTTTTCCTTCACATAAGGACACAGACCTGAACTCTGCCAACCCGATTACTAGGCAACAACATCCACTCAGCTCAAAGAACAGAAATACCCAGTGAGAGCACACTGCAGCAGAACAACACAAGCACAAAGGGGAAAAGGCGTTCTGAAATCCAACAGAATTAATGCTGTAACTGTTACACCTCCGAGGACTGATTCACTAAGAGAGATGTGGAGATGACATTTGCGCAGTGAATCAACACAGAACTAGAAGCCTAACACTAAAACATCCCTCCTTTCATTAATCCATACAGCAGCACTGGTAGCATTCAACTTTTTCAGCAAAACATTAATGGAGTGGAGCATTAATGGAGTGAAGCTCTTGTACTGCACCAACTCTCTCTGAAAACCTCACATCCAAAGGAAGAGACTGCTTTGTTAGATGCTCTGAAGCTCACCATCTGGGACAAAAACATCTAAAATGTATTTAAAATTGATCCTCTTGAACAGATTACATCTAATTGCAATGAAGTGACCACAGGAGGATCCCACAGAGTATGTGGAGGGAACAGCCTTTCAGAAAAGAAAGGGAAAATATGCCACATCTTCCACTTCAATTTTACCTTGTAAGAACAGGGAAAATGGAAATGCTACTTTTTCAGAACTGTAAAGACAGTATTCTCTAGAACACAGAAATACAGACTACGTTCACCTCCAATGGAGGAGCAGAATATCACCTGTTCCATGAGAACTATTAGACAATTTTCATCGAGATTCCCTTAAGAGAAAGATCATCAGTTTCTAGCAAAAATGAGTGCAGCAAAATAAGGTGACTTGTAATATATTCCAGTTACATTTACCAGCCCCACAGTTTTCCCAGGCAGCAGCAGCTAAAGGTAGCTCCTGGTGTGCAGATTCTGCAAGTGACCACCACAGGATCTGAAGGGTTCAAAGCAAATTATACATAACCACACAGTTATGGTGGGCTGACTTAGGTCCAGGTGAATGTGAGGGGTGGGATTACCTCCCTCACCCTTGAGGAAAAAGTTCAAGGCTTCACAGGAACTCACTCTTCCTCTGTGATCTGGAGGCCAGCATTTTCAAAGTCCTTTATTAAAGCAAAAATCTGCTCTCTCATGTTGAGGGAATACTCCCAGACTTCAACAAAACTGTCATTAAATGTGAAATTTGCTTCCTGACAGCACAGAACTCTTTGAAGCAGTTTCATCTAGCAGTATTTTAAAGACATCAAGACTCTTGTGGTAACAAAGACGTGGTTTAGTGATGGGATTCTGTAGGTCATGATAGTGGTTGGACCTGATGACCCTGAAGGTTTTTTCCATTCTTAATGACTCAGAAAACACACTGGAAGTGATTATTGCTTTAAAACAACCCAGCACAGCAAGCAGTAAGAACGTTTTACACACAGATTGTCACTACAAACCCATGTGAACACATACTGCAGATCACCACATCTTTTCTTCCCTAATGAGGAAGTCAACTCCCTCAAAAACTGTACCATCCTATAAATATCATTTGAAGAGCTGGTGCACACTTGAACATGATTTATACAGGAAAACTAATACCAAAATTGTGCAGTGGTGCAACACACCTAAGAAGTGTGAGGTCCAGTAAGAAGATGCTTTTCCCTACTACCTTCTTTTTTTCATATTTTTCCTCTTTCCCTGCAGCACTGCCATATATAGAGCAAACCTACTTCCAAAGAAGCATCCAGAGAACGTGAACCTGTTCTACTCAGTCCCATCTTTGCAAAAAGAGGAGGAAATAAGGTCTTTTGTTCTACCTCCATGAAGACAACACACAGCACTTGTACAGCTCACAACAGCACTGGCAAACCATCGCCTGCTATAAACACACGCATCTTACAACAGCCTAGTGTAAAAAGTATCATTCACAAGGAAGAAAAAAAACCTATAAATTCTGTCTTGACAAGTGAAAGCTGGCTCCCTTCCACAACTGCCAAAAATCAGCACCTTGCTCCTGTCAAATGTATGACCTCCAATCAAGCCTCATTAAAACAAACAGAATTAACCCGATACTCCGCAAGCTTTCCATCTCTAAAATGAACATTGACCTCTATTGTTCTGCTCCTGCAGGAAAGGTTATCTGATTTAGACAACGGCTGAGCTGAGGGTGCTGTGCAGCCAACATCATTTGACATCATTTGTCAAACTGTTCTCTCAGGTAGATGCGACTTAATGGGAAATATCAGCTTCCTTTCAATTACACTGCACAAAGGAGGACTCTAAAAATACATCTCTTCTGGCTCCCAGGCAAGAGCACCATCTGGTGTTCAGCTAATTAATTCTTCAACCTGCTTTTGGATAAAAGTCTTAAAAAATAAAATACCAAAAACATGTATCTTTCAATTTTATTTTTAAACAAGCCTACTTTGCACTGGATCTGACAGCATGAAATAGGCACGTCAAAAGCTCCAAATCAAGCTGTGCAACAGTCCTCTGCTTTGGAAGAGAAAGGGGCTTCAGAACAAACAAAATAAACTGCTGCTGTTTGATGTATGACTAAAGAAGCCAAACGCAGTAAGACACAACTTACAATGATTTCCATTGTGTTTACAGTCCACTTGTGACCAGCAATTCTTGGTTTCTCAGAGAACATAGAAAAAAAAAAAAAACAACCACTGCTTCCTCACCTAATGCCAAAAGAGAACAGCCCTTTCAAGCTCCACAACCCTTCACTCTTCTGCTGTTAAGCCAAAATCCTTTCTCTTCCTCAATCACTACAAAAACAGAGGTTTTTATCTCTACCATTTTCCCTCCCAAGTGTCTGAACTTCAGCTATCAGGCACTGTAATTCAAGCAAGGTAGATGACCTAACAGCTTTGCTAGTTGCTTTGAAAATAGATGTGCTTTTTTGTCTTTCAGAAGACACTGAGTGCCACGCTCAAGACACTTCACAGAGGTAAGTCATCACATGTGATCTGTACCTCACTAGAAACTGTATTCAATCACTGATTCGTATTAAATTCTCAGGAGCTCACAGTGTGCCTTCTTCCAAAAAAAACAACAAAAAAAAAATCTGGTTAACATTTATTTTGACAGGAGCTCTGTTTGAACAAATTGAAGAATGACAATAAAATTGGCATTAAACTCTTCAGAACATTCAGAAAAAGTGGCTTACTCAGGAAAAAGCACTTCAAAACAAACAGAATAAATTAAAAAAAATAATAATAATTCATACACATGCTCACATCTTCTCAAGAATTACAGATCCTATTGCTGGTTTTCCTTCTAGCAGCCAGAGGGAATTAATAGAAGTTACAGCCACAAGGAAGAAAGGACTCCAAAAAAAGACAGCATGGTGGTACGAGATTTCAAAATCAGAAATAACAGTCCAGTTTACACAGGCATTTACTGCAATCTCAAACAGGAATAATGCAAAACAACTCATCTGCTTTCAGACTTGTCACTTCTATGGCTCTGTTACCAAGGTTTAGTCAGCCAACAAACATCACCACCGTACCTGTTTGTTGGAGTGGTGAAGCTGAAGGACAGCAGCTGATTCCAGAAGGGGTCATTCTCAGAGATGGGCTCTGCTCCTGACAACTTCTTCAAGTACTCATTGTCTGGGAGCTCACTGATGCTGCTGCTGTTTGCTCCCATTTTCTTTCTCTGGCAAACCACGTTCTAAACTTCCATTTCTTCAAGGAAAAAGACAAAAGAAACGTTAAAAGTCCAGGGTACAAATAAAAAACATACCAATCTCAAGTGCCAGTGACACTCCTGTCCTCCCAGGTATCAGCTTCAATAATCTGCCATATTTTGAGAAGAAATAACTGTGACTAATAACTTGGACAAACAACAAGTCTTCCCACCATCCCCACCCAGAGGTAAAGCACTACATTACAGCGTTCTGTAAATACTTATGCCAGAGCTTGCTTAAGTAAAAGCAGGAGCGGGTCTATTAGAAGATGCAAGCTACTTCCTAGAAGAAACTCTTGACTTGTTTCAACAGAGGTACAGGATCTATGTGAAGCATCTCTTCTAACTTGTTTGCCTCATCTCTGCAGAGGCCTCTGCTTCTGGAAAAGACCATTCTTGTAGTAGTTTATAAAGAGGAGTATAAAAATGAGGAGAACTAAGAACAAAGAACAGGGGCAACCACAGCGTGCAGCTGCAACCTGAGCATCTCGTATTAGAGATTTAGTGCAAATTCACAGTATTCAAAAGATGTTAGAAACAAAACGCTAGTGCAGTCAAACTGCAGAATATGGGAGGCTTTTAGGAAATTAAGACATGCCCTTCAGCATGTGGAATCCTACAAAAATAAGGAAGAACGTTCAGGAAAAAACATACTATGCCAATAACCCTTGAACCTCATATGGAGTGTTTTTGTAAATGAGACCATCTGTATCACCTGCATAAGCAATTTTGGCATAAGAACCACTCGCAGGAAGCGAAATTCTAAGCTCCTAGCACTGAAGGATTGCAAGATCTAATTAGTTAGCAAAGAGTTCCAAACTCAGGCTGAGGGTTTACTCAGAACAGTACAAATGCATCTTACCTGAACACAAATTTTAGCACTTCTTAAAATCACCTAATCCAACAAAGATGGGGTCCACTAAGATGATCAGAGGGCTGGAGCACCTCCCCTATGAGGAAAGGTTGAGGGAGCTGGGCTTGTTCAGCCCCGAAAAGTCTCTAGAAGGAGCTCCCTTCCAGTACTGGAGGGAGCTCACAAACAGGAGGGGGATTGACTTCTACATGGTCTGACAGTGACAATACAAGGGGGAAATGGCTTCAAAATGAAGAGGGGAGATATGTAAGGAAGACGGGACCTCAGGTCCAACCTCACTCAGCATACAATGCTAAGCAGACTCCCATCACATCACAGTAGGAAGGCCACGAGGAACACCTACAGCACAGCCCTTTCACTTCAGAGAAGTCAGTCCCAACCACACCACTATGTTACCAAGGAAATATATTTTTTTTTCCCCTTCCAAATACAATAAATAGATTCATGGTTCACTGAAGAAGTTAACTGCCTTTTTAGGAGAAGAGCAATCTAATTGTTTGCTTAAAATAATATTAAATAGAAACTTATTAGCAAGACATTAGTGTAATGCAATATTATCAATTCTACCAAGAACTCTCTTCTTTAGGAGAAGCTGTGAACATCCCCAAAGGCTCACAACCTACTCTGTAAGTGTTGTGCTCTATTACATGCAACATCTGTTTCGTCACACCACGTGGCCCCACCGTGCAGCAGCAGTTGCTTCAGACCAAATGCAAAAGAATGCCTTGCACTTCAGGACCTATTTCAGCCTCAAGCAGCTGGGGGGAGGAAAGATCTTGAATTCACTGTCCCTTCTAAAAGGCTTCAGTATTAATTATTAACCTTGTTTACAAGAATCTCATTTTTCCTCCTCAGGTTAAAAGCAATTCAGCAGTACACACAGTGTTTCCTCACGACTCTGCACACCAAATCTTTCTGGTAGGAGCAAGACCTATGCTAAGATGGAGGTGAAATGGATTTGCAGCATCCAACTGTATACCCTCAGGCTTCTTAGCCTGTTAAGGACTCACCTGCTTCACAACTTCTGCTGTTTTATTAAACTGCTTTGGCCAACCTTCAGCCAGAGTTGTGCAGCACTCCCAGCCTCTCCTTTCAACACACAAACACCTGCCATCAAAGCACAGAGGTATCTCAAACACAACAGCAGCTTGCAAGCTTAAGGTGTGCTGCTGAACTTGCAGCAAGCCTGTCACGCCCTCAAGCCTTCTGTTTAAATAATGTTATAGCAGTAGTTACAGTTCCACTAAGTCTCCCACTGTTCTCACCACGTTCACATGTCACTAATCCTCCCAGCCAAGCCAGCTCAGAGCGAAGCACTGCCCCTGCCACAACTATCCCTCACATGGCTGACAGGCAAAATCTGCAGACAACCTCACAAACTCATGTATACATACATATAGAGACACAAATACCAACATACACACACACATTCAAATGTCCTGTATAATCCTAGAATTAAAACTTCCTAGAATAAAAACTTCCTGCAAGCTGGAGACTTACTAACAGTAGGTATTACTTAGCTCCACTATTTCAATTCTCTCACAGTCATTCATATTCTGGTAATATTTGCAATCCAACAGACTAAGTATACACAACATTCATCAAGAGAACTAAAGAGAGTCCACCCAAGTACTGAAGTCCAATCAGTTACATCTCAGAGATGAGGATTTGGGTGCAGGATCAGAGCCCTAAAGCCACAGATCCCCACTGAAGGCATCAGGTCTGATCTTCCAAATCTGCAAACTCACCCTTACTGGGTATTTTCTAATCTCTAGGACAATCTTGTTTCTCAGTGAGCAGCCTGAAAGCTGATGGCAATAGACACTGAAAGCCTGAAGCAGTAGGACAGCCCTCAAGTTTGCTCCTGATGATGTTTGCTGAATGTGTTTCATCCTGCTCTATCAGGACAGGAAAGTTTTCCAGTACACCTGAAGCCCTGCAGCTTCTCTCACCAGTGCTTCTGCTCATTTCTAGGAAAACAACAAAACAAACAAACCCAAAGAGGAGAAAGTAATCCGACAATTCAGTTTACAGTTCAGTTCTCCGAAGTAATTATAACCTGAAAGCAAGAGGCAGCAAAGTGACAAAGCTCCCTTAATACAGATGCTTTTGCCCCTGCCTGATGTAATACGCATCCATTGCATCGCACAGCTCAGGGAATAGTTTTGAAGGAAGCTTTCCTACTAATGAAGCCAAAAAATAAAAGCAAGAAATATGATTAAATCCTTCTTCAAAGGCAAAAATCACAAACATTCCACTATCACCAAAAGATCGCTCCCATTCATGCACACTCCAAAGTGAGGCACAGAAGCTTACAGATTTTGAGCTTCCCCATTAAACTGAACAAGAATCCCTGCCAAATGAGATCAGAGATGCAGACACGTACTACAGTGAGAACTTACGCCCCTAAAAGCAACTGCCAAAAACACAACCCTCAGAATTTAAGGTTTCTTCTATTTTGTTTATATATAAGTCAGCCATACCTCGATGCCTGCCAATGAACAAATGCCATCAGATCACTGCTGTCAATTCACCTTCCCTTATCTGAGTTCCCTAAGAAACTGTTTTTGCTCGTTTTCTTCCTCAGGGCACTGACCCATGGTTGCCCCCACACCTTTCCTGCCATCCACACGTGACTGCCCCTTTCCCTAATCCCAGGCAGAGCTGTCCAGAGTCAGACACTCTCCAATTCTCCTCTGCCCGCTCCTTTTCAGACTCCAAAACATCCTCAATCCTTACGTCAAAGAATCCAGGATTATTCATCCGAGTTGTCTGCTGTTTCCTCCTGCAGACAAAAACAGTATTCTTTTTTGTTCCTCGTGTTCAGCAACTCGTCCTAGTGTCCATCCTGCTCTGCAGCAGCAGCCAGCACTGCTGTGATGTTAAGCAGCCCCTACAGGCCGCACTGAAGCTGGGAGTCCTGCACAGCAGCAGAGCAAACTGAATGTTTCAGCTGCTGACAACTGATGAAAGTGCTCCACAGGAGATGCTGAGCACCTCCAGCATTATCACTGCACCCCCAAGGCAACCCTGCAGTTAGATGATGTATAATGAAACATTCTGGTATGGGGTGCCAAAAAATGGAAAAGGTGCATTCTGTAAGAGACACGGAGATGTGCAGCTTATGTAACTCCTCAGTGCCATCTCGAGAACCTACTACCCTTTTTATTTTATGACAGATGAAGAAGCACCAGGCAGCAGGACCTGCAGCCTCAGTCAGAAAATGATGCTGACACAAAACTTAGGTTTCCATTAGTAACCATCACACAGGGAAAAAAGACAGAAGGAAACACAAGGTCTAAAAAAAACATTCACAAAGTCACATTACGGCGCTGGATGGCAAGAAGGAAATACAAGCTTGTGCCACTCATGCATATTCTAAGGCAGCATACCTTTCCAATTTCAAGATCCAAAAATTAAAACTATCCCATTTTTAAGCACCGGCCCTCATATTAGCACTCACCAATTTGCATTATGCTTATTTGCACTCCCTACTCACAGTCACTGGAGGCAAACAGCAGGCAGGAACTTAAGAAGGAACTCTGCTGACAGGACACGGGTCTGACAGTCACCTTTCTGTTAAGAAGGTGAAGAAAAGTCAAAGCTTTCCTCTACCTTGTAAGGGTAAATAAGCACTGACAAGATCTAAGGCCTTTACCATGTCACAAGCACAAGTCTGAGCCCAAACACAGCACACGTTTTCTGTCACAGAAGAAAGTATTTTTGCTTCCATCTGATGAGCAGAAGATCAGCGGGAGGAGCAGGCTGGGTGAAGAACACCTTACACTTGTGTGTGACAGGTGGAGCCCAGCTCCAGGTACACAACATTCTCCAGAAGTTTCAAGTAGAAACTGAAGTACTAGCTCAGCTCTTCACGAAGGAAAAAGACTGCTTTTCGACTGCCATCGCCAGATTCCTGCACAGGAGCTGTACCAGAACTATAAAATTAGATGAACAAGTCCACACGAGCATACTGTGGGATACAGAGCTTATACAGAAAAAACAGAACGTGCACACTGTATTGAGATCTGACTGTATAGCTTAAGAACACACAGAGTACCTGCACTAACGTCACTCATTTGGCCACATCTTCCTCCAGTGGCCAGAAATAAGCTTTATTACAAGGGAAAACAGAAGCACTGTTGACCAGCTGTGGGCTGCCTTTTACATTTCACAACATTTTTGGTGCAAATGAACCCACTTGGCAAAGCTGCGCAGTTACTATCAGGTACAGTGAGCTTCCCATTGCAGAGAACACGCTTGGAAGAAACATCCATCCCCTCTGACAGCAGTTCCTCAGCCACCAAACAGGATTGCTCGCTTTTAATACGTCCTTTGCACAAAAAGTCACGTGACTTAATAACCCAGCAAGCCCAACTGTCAGTCATTAGCACATTAAGAACAGCCTGGGACCTTACATTTCATCTGATAAAACCACTAAAGCCATCTATCTTCCATATTCACTTGCACTATATACTTTCCTGGCGAATTTAACTCAGAATGCCAAGCGCTGGGAAGAGCAGCAAGGAGCTGACAGCTGCTCCAGCTGCGTGGATTCCAGCCCACGCTGCGCACCGAGTAACTCATCTCTTGGCAATCCAAGCAGCAAGGACAGTTTTCCATTCAAAATCGCTGGTGCAGTCTCAGACATTGATAAAATTAGGAATTACACTACACAGCAGCCTTCAAGATTACGCTCAGCGACCCAGGAGCTTGTCTGCAATCCTCAGCACTCCAGAAGTGCCCAACACGGGGAAGAGGAGACTATAAATCATAGAATGGTTTGAGGGGGAAAGGGCCCTTAAAGGCCACGCAGCCTCACTCCCTGCAGTGCACAGGGACAGCCACAGCCCCTCCAGGAGCTCAGAGCCCACCCAGCCTGACCTCGTATACCTGCAAGGATAAGGCACCACAACCTCTCAGCAAACCTATGCCAGTGCTTCGCCATCCTCAGTTTAAAGGATTTTTTTCTTTATATCCATTTGAAACCGTTTCCCCCTTGTCCTGTCACCACAGATCCTGATAGCCTGTCCCCTCCTTTTGATACTGACAGGCCGCTGTCAGGTCTCCCTGTACACGCTGAATAAACGCATCCCTCGGGACACCGCAACGAGCGAAGAACCGCTACGACCGAACGTACGCCCCACGACCTTAAAACGCTCCAACTTCAGAAGCAAAGAGACCAACGCGGGAAGGCAGTAACCAGGAAACCGCGAAAACACCGCCGAAGGTGAACCGCTTCAGCACTCCCACGGCACAAAGCAGGACGCAGCCCCTCATCCTCCTCACCGCAGCCCCTCACCCCCTCACCGCAGCCCTTAAGGCGGGAACACACCCCCAAGATCCCCCCCCCCCCACCTCAACCCACGCTGCCTGCGTCCCACGAGCGCGCTGAGGGCGGCGGGGACCGCACCGCTCCCCGGCTCGCAGACAGCGTACGACCGCGCCGGATGCCCTCCCCACGCAGCGTGCCCCGCAGCCCGGCCCTCCGCCCCGGCCCAGCGGAGCGTTACCGTGCGAGGAACCGCCGCTCCAATGGCTGCGACGGACACGCACTCACCCCGCGCCGCGGGGGCGCCGTCCGCCGCCGCCCCCCCGCCCCCCCCCACGCCCCGCGCATGCGCACACGCGCCGCTGCCGCCCGCGCGCGGCCGTCCACGTCGCCAGCGGCGCCGCGCCGCGCATGCGCGAGGGAAGGGCGGGGCCGCGGGGCAGGCTGGGAAATGAAGTCCGCAGGCCTCTCAGGCAGGCATCAAATAAAGGAAATGAACCCCCCCCAAAAAAAGCTGCAGTGCTGGGATCTACAAGCACTTCTGAAGGGCAGTGCAAACGTACGCCTGTATGACCATAAAAGGATTTGTCAATTTTCTCTGTTTTTCTCTCGAACACAGCATCCCCTGCCCACCCTTTGTTTCTTCCACCTGAATTTTTTCTGCTGTTTGTTCATAGATTCGTAGATCCATGAGGTTGGAAAGGACCTACAAGATCATCTAGTCCAACCATCCTCACACCACCATCCCTACCCACCCAGCTACTAAATCAAATCCCTCAGCACCTCATCTAAACGCTTCTTGAACAGCGCTAGGGACGGTGCCTCAACCACCTCCCTAGGCAGGCCATTCCAGTGCCGGACCACTGTCTCAGAGAAAAAATCCTTCCTCAAATCTAATCTAAATCTTCCCCAGCTCAACTTGTGGCCATTCCCTCTTGTCCTGTCGTTAGTTACCTGGGAGAAGAGGCCGACCCCCTCCTCACCATAGCTTCCCCTTCAGGAAGTGGTAGAGTGCGATGAGGTCTCCTCTGAGCCTCCTTTTCTCCAGACTAAACAATCTCAGCTCCCTCAGCCACTCCTCATAAGACTTGCACTCCAGACCCCTCACCAGTTTTGTTGCCCTTCTCTGAACACGCTCCAGGGCCTCGATGTCTCTCTTGTAGTGAGGGACCCAAAACTGAACACAGTACTCGAGGTGCGGCCGCACCAGAGCTGAGTACAGGGGGATGATCACCTCCCTGCTCCTGCTGGCCACACTATTCCTAATCCAGGCCAGGATGCCATTGGCCTTCTTGGCCACCTGGGCACACTGCCGGCTCATGTTGAGCCGAGCATCAACCAACACCCCCAGGTCCTTTTCCTCTATACACTCCTCAAGCCATTCTGCCCCAAGCCTATAGCATTGCATGTGGCCAAAGTGCAGCACCCGGCACTTGGCCTTATTGAACCTCATCCCATTGACCTCAGCCCAGCTGTTCAGCCTATCCAGATCCCGCTGAAGGGCCTCCCTACCCTCAGGCAGATCGACACATCCTCCCAACTTGGTGTCATCCGCAAACTTACTGAGGGTACACTCAATCCCCTCATCCAGGTCATTTTAGCTGCTCTTAGATTACAGACCTAAACTCTGGAAAGCAGAGCGGCAGCTTTGCAACAAGTGCTTACCAGGTGATTACACAGCAAGTCTGTGAGAGGGTACAGGAACGCGTGATCTTTTATTGAGTGAGTTATGCCACAGGTGCATGCTTGGAATAACAGAGCCAGGTTTTGTATCACAAGAGGGACTGCAGTGGTCCAGGAGGAAGATGTGGCAGCATAAGCACATAGGCAGCATTTTGGGAACCTGATCACATCTTCCCAGGAGGAGGCAGAGCTGGCCGTGTGGAGATCATTCATCCTGCAGTCAGCAGTTTTATGGCAGCCCTCAGTCTGCTGACTGCCCACAGGTTTTCCAAGACCCCGTCACCACTCTCGATGTTTATTCTACAGAAGCCTAAAAACAACCACACGAAGCAATGAATTTTTAAATAAAGTCCTGCTTTATTATAATTTGAATGACATAAGCATGTTGAAAGAGATTTCAGACTTTTTTTTTTTCTTTAATGACACATGCGTATCATTTGAAACCACCACAACAGCTTATGGAACAACAATTCTCTTGCATCGTGTTCTTCTCAATCCATCTCAGGAAAAAAAGGTAGAGCATTAAGGAAAAAATGACTGAAGGTGTGAAATCAAGACTTCCTGATTCTAGTAAGCTAAGTAAACTCTGAGCACAGCATTAGTATCCCCAAAAGTTTCACATGGCAGCCTCTATTCTTCATAATTTTGACCATAATAGTTACGTTGCCACAGTGTAATGAACAGTTCTTTAACAAGGCCAAGGCCACAATTTTCAAGTTGAAGCCTGAAGTATTGCACTCACAGCGAGAGAAACTAAGAAGCAACACATTTAGCCAGATTTATCCACAGACTGCTTAATCTAATCTCTAACCACACCAGATAGATTACAGATGCAAAGTATTCATGGTGAGGAAAACAAAGAATAAGTTACTGCAGTTCTCAAACATCTCATATAAGAAATTTGCTAGCTGCCATTTTAGTGGCAAAAGAAATCTCCTCTAAGTGGTAAGGGGTTTTACTCAGCTGAAATGTGCAAAGTCTCAGTGTGAGAAATAGCAATCACCAGTTCATGTTGGACACAAGGGAATGAAATCCGTAGGAATGAATTCCTTCAATCTGCTTTCTTGTCAGACACTTCTGTCGACCCCTTCGCAGCAATTCCATTTGGAACCCCATTGCTTTCCAACTGCAGATAAAAAACAACACCTTTAAAAGGAGATGTCAAAAACCATCTTTACACCCAGGACAGTAATATTTAGTGATGAAAACGACTTCTGCAATCACAGCCGGTGAAGACTCATGCAGAATCTGTACTAAGAACCAAACTCATGGAGTTTCTTCATATGTACACTGATTGTTTGGAGAGGAGGATGAGGACAAAGACAACCTGTATGAAGCTCTGCCTTTTGTTAGAAGAGATACATAGTAAATGCACAGCTTTAACACACGGAACGTTTTATCCTATTACGACTGGCAGAGCTATCAGAACAGTTACTTTTCATAATCTGTTTCATGCATCAGGTATGAATGATTAATCACTTTGCTTCCTGCTATTCCAAAATAGCCAGAGTAGTCTTCAAGCTTTATCAAAATCAGGTGCAATTCCTGTCCTACCAAAACCTCCCAGAAGCTGTCTGGGAGAAACTGCTACTCCCAGCCAGCTCAGCTCCCTTTTAGAAGTAAATGGTTTATCTGGAAGTTTATCTGAAAAGACCCAACTTCTACGGTGCCCACTGCTGCTCTATCTGGAGGTTCCCTCATTAGCACTCCCCCATAAGCACATTAATCTTACCCTGTAAGTTCCAGATTCATCCCCTTTATCTCTTTGTGCGGTTGAAGCTGCCTGTGGATTGTCAGCACTGCCTCCTTGACCTTGTTTGGTGACGGTTTCCTTCACAGCTCTCTTGGACCACACACGCTTAATGAAAGGAGCAATAACGGGATAGATGTAGGGCTCAAGAAACTTCTTGTAGACCCACAGAAGAACTGGAATGACAATACAAGGGATGCACACCATGGCTTCCTCTTCTTATGTGACAACGCTGAAAAACAAAAAAAGTTTACAGTTTAGGTATGCCTCCAGTTAAGGAAAAAAGGTATTATGATAGGACTGTAGTTAACATTTAAAGGAAAAAGATCTCTTAAACGTAGATTTTTAATGTTCCAAAATGCTGATGCTAATCCCTAAGTTGTGTGCAGCTGTGTGTTCCAACCCTATAAAGTCCTCACAAACAATAAGGGCAACATTCTTGACATTTACACAGCGATCTTTGCTCTTTGTTTGTTAATTAATCATCCACACAGCTCCAAGTCAGAAAAAACGCATTCAGAAAAATCAATCTTTCCTGGCTGCCAACACCTGAATTTTTACAGCAAAACACACAACAAAACTTTCCACAATCCCTCCACAAAGATGCACACCTTCACTTTTCACATTATCCCACTGTAGCCCCAGGCAGGCCCTGTGAAACAGCAGAACATCAACTGCTAATTGATTCCTTCCAAAGACAGCTGTGCCCTCTTCCAGTGTAGCAGCACAGGACCTGATGGGCTCTGAAGCCAGATGGAAATCTCACACTGGAAAAATATGCATAAGACGACTAATTAAAGCCATCTGAAGACTCATGTACTCTTGGTGCCTGACATCTGAGCTATCAAATCTTCTGTGATGACTGAAATGACAGGCTGCCTTCCTGCAACAACTTCAAGTGTCTGTGCAGGCATTTTCCAAACACACACAAGTGAAAGCTCTGCCAGATGCAGAATGCCACAGGAACTAAAACAACAGCCCTAAAATACGGCAATATTGTTCTAAATTGCTTTCACGTTGCTTTCTTGGCTGGCTGGCAGGAAATTCGATTTCTGGAAAAAAGAATGAAGTGGCAAAGGGTGAAACTGTGATGGCAAAATTACTCCTCTGTCAAACGCGCTTCTGTTTACCTCCTAAGCCACCCACGTGAAACTCTGTGGAGAACAAGCATGACACGGCACATTTGTTCTTCGTTTCCCGCTTTATGTCTATTAACATCTAACTATTCTGATATAAAAACGAAGAAATCGCGCAGACATAAGAGGTTTATTTCCCGCAAAAAAAAAAAAAAAAAAAAAAAAAAAAAGGATAAGCTGCTCCAGAAGGTCTCGCTCGTGCAATTCTGCCCTGCGCTGCTACGGAATCCCGCAGAGCCAGCCCGGATCGCTCCCACCGCCGAGCCGCCGCAGGACGCGTTTCCCTCAGGCGCACGGACGCAAAGGCCGCACAGCCCCAGAACGAGTGAAGCCGCGCTCCAACGGGCGCTGACACAGCTCCCGCATCCCGCAGGGACAGCTCCCGGCACGAAGCACGAGGGGTAAGCGGACGAACAGCCGCGGGAGCCCGGGCCGGGCCGGGCCGGGCCGGGCCGGCAGCCGCGAAACGCGGAGCGACGCAGTGCTCACCTCAACCGCCCTGCCGCAGCCGCGCCGGAAGCAGCACTGCTCCCCGCTTCCGGCGGATGTGCGACGTAGCCCCGCCCAATCAGCTGGGGGGGGGCGTGTCACGTGGCCGCGGAGCTGACGTAACAGTGTCCATCGTTTTGGGCGGGAATTAGAGCCGTAGGGTCACGTGGTTGGGGAGGAGCTGAAGGAGGCGCTCAGCCGTTCCCATTGGTGCCATAGGCAGCCAAAGCGCATCGCGCCGCTCCTCAGCCGTCACAGTGCCTGGCTGCTCTCTGAGGGGAGTTTTTCCTTGTATCCTCTGCAGCACCGTCTCCTCGGGTACCGTTAGGAGCATGGGAGGAGAGGGCAAACCCCACTTCATCACTGCCTCCCTTCAGAAAGTTACAGAGAGCCATGATGTCCCCATTGAGCCCCCTCCAGACTGAGCAATCCCAGCTCACCCACCTGCTCCTCACAGCCCTGTGCTCCAGACCCCTCACCATTTCTGTTGCTCCAGGGCTTCCATGCCATTCTTGTACAGAGGGGCCAAAAACTGAACACAGTACTCAAGGTGTAGCCTGACCAACGTGGTAGAAGGTAAGCAAGGCACGGGGCTTTGTCAGTAGGTTTCAGATCCACGATCTGGAGCTTTGCTGTTGGTTGGTTTCCTCTTCACAGTCAGCCAGACACTCATCCCCAGTCCCATAGTGCTGCATGGGATTGTTGTGGGCAAGGTGCAGGACCCAGCACTTGGCCTTGTTGAGCCTCATCCCGTTCACCTCAGCCCAGCAATCCAGCTGATCTTGATCCCTCTGGATGGGCACTGGGGAGATGGCCAAAGTGGCAAGAAAACCTGAGGTCTGTGAATGTAGCTGGACTATCTTTATTAAATACTGAATTCATGCCCTGAAGTCAGAAAGAGCCCAGCTCAGACCATTCCCCTTGGCGTGCATGGAGTCAGCAATGTTACAGCGGTGTGAATATTAACACCACATCATCATGAGGACAGAAGACTGGAAAACCACTACTTGTGTAACTTTTGTCTATTAATGCTGTGCAGGTGGTTTCCAGTAGGAGCATGAGCTGTGGGATCCCGCTGGGCACCCAGGCCAGTGCAATCCTGAAGGAAATAAGCGGTGTCCGTGTGGTGGTTGAGTTGCAGTGCACTGGGTGGCAAATACTCTGGGTGGCAAATACACTTTTCTATCAACACTCTGAGAGGCTTCCCGCCAGAAAGATAAGCACGTATGTTCCCTGTTTGCATGTGACACATGCAGGTAGGATAATTTCATCCTTACTTAAGTGTTTAGGTAATAGCTTGATGCCCTAAAAGTGTGGGTACTTTGATAGATGTAGTGATAAAATGTACTCTTATAATGACAGTCCTCTGTCTCAAGGAACGAATGCTGCAGCAAGTAGCTAGAAATACGTCTAGATAGCACGCTGAAATAAATTCAGCATGTTGTTTGAGGCAAAGAAGCAGACAAGAAAGGCTGACACTTTGTGTTAACCGTGGTTTTCATTTGGCCTATGAGGAGAATCGGTGTATTAATAACTGCTGTGCAGTGTGGTAGAAGGTAAGCAAGGCACGGGGCTTTGTCAGTAGGTTTCAGATCCACGATCTGGAGCTTTGCTGTTGGTTGACGTTTCCCTGCTGAGAGTATGTTCAGTCCAGAAACGGGCTGCACACGGGCTGGAGCAGCTAGCAGCGCAGCTTGCTGCCATGCTGTGCTGGTGCTTCTTCCCTGCCCAGCGGCCAAGCCGAGCTCTGGGCACTCACCCAGCACTCAGCATCCAGAACATCACCTCAGGAGAGTTCACCTCCGCTCAGTGCAGCCCGGGCAAGCTGAAAGATTGGAAATGCACAGATGACAGAAACACGGATTAACATGTATTTTTTTCAGAACAAAACAATCTACATGCTTTATTAAGATTTCAGTGTGACTAGTTTTCTAAGAACTAAGGAAACTTATGGTGAGGTTTCTGGTGTTTCTTTGTCTTTCCAGAAGACGTCAAGGTGCCTGCTTCTTTTCCTTGTCGGACTCTCCCTGTTCTGACGTCTCCTTCTTCTTTTTCTTTGGTGGTGTCTCACTGCTCGCTTGCTTGTCTGTGTGGCTGCCTTCCCTGAATGTTCTCTTGAGGCCGTTTTGTCCCTGCAGAGCGGTGCTCCCCTCCTCTGCCTTCTCCAAGTGTCGTGGTTTGTATTTCCTCTTTCCACAAGGCTTTTTGCTCCTCGTTCTGTCCGTCTCTCCGGAAGAGCTGCTGGATGTGGTGCTCGATCGACTCCTTGACCTGCGTCGTTCGTAGCAGGACTCCTGTCTCTCACGGAGTCCCGACTGGCTCTGCAGATCTGTCGTTTGGGTGGGGGACTGGGTCCCGAATTCGGGATCAGCAGTCTCACCTGAACGGTGATCTGGAGACTCAGTCCCCTTACTGCAGGAGGAGCCGTCTCTGGCTGTCTTGTGATGGTAAGAAGGGTAATGGCCCTTGCATCCCCTGCAGTAGCAGGCTCTCCTGTACCGACGGTCACTGTGTCTGCTGCTCGACTTCCTTTGGCCGTGGCCTTCGTGGGGAGACCGTGATCTGCTTGAATCTCTGGAGGTAGTGCTCTCACTACTCCTGGAGTCTCTCTGGCTTGCTAGAGAGAGGCTAGCGTCACGAGGCCGTGCCCTCCTGCTTCTTTTGCTCGGACGTTTGTTACCATCTCTGCTTCTTGACCGTCTCCTTTTCAGCTGCTGTTCACTGTGACGCTCCCTCCGAGGCCGATGACCATCGTCCCTGTTCTGAGGACAGGCCTGCAGAGTCCCGGTCTTTCTGAACAATTTCTGGTGACGAGAAGAGCATATGTCCTCCATCCCTGGAGGCAGGCTCCAGACTGAGTCATTTGGAGAAGGATCTGTTACTTTCTCCTGGTTCTTCTGTTCGTCCATTGAGATTGTCCTGTTGACAACTGAGGACAAGGGGCTTTGACAGCAGCTCCCGTGGTCCTTGTACAGGGGGGAGTGAGGTGATGAAGCCCTGCTCGATTCGTCATCACTCCAGCTGCAGCACAGGTCTGACTCCTCTTCCTTCTCATCTTCCCCCTTCTCCTCCTCGCTGGAATCCTCCGAGTCTGAGAACAGCATAGACAGTGACCCCTTGGCGCAGAAATTAATGCAGAGTCCAGGACCACGATGCTCTAATGAGGAGTCACTGCTACTGGAGTCGCTGTCGTGGAACTGAGACGGCATCATAGTTCTCATGCAAGCACAGTGCTCATGAGAGTGCTCTGATGACTCCCACAGAGAAGTTGTTGAAATGAAGGACGAAGGCCCTGGGGTTTCATCATCGGAGGGACTCTGGTCGTCACCAGAAAGAGATGAGCTGTGCTCCGACCCATGACAAGTAGTGCTATCTGTGGAGTCTGTGCCGCTTCCTTCGTCCTGTGATGGTGTAAGATCGTCGTCACTGTCATGCAGATCATCTCTGTCCAAGTTCCACGCGCTGTGGGGAGCAGTGATGGTGCTGCTCTCAGACCTGGACAAAGCGTCCTCTTCCAAAGGTCTGACTTTGTATTCCTGAAAGTCATCTTCGGCATGAATGGAATGAAAAATGGAAGAGAAGGGCCGTTTGCAGAGGGGGCATTCCACGCTGGTTTGTGACCACTTTTGGATGCAGGGAAAGCAGAACCTGTGCCAGCAGTAACCTAGATAGGCGAGGTTGTCAAAGCTGTCCATACAGATGGGGCACGTGGAGTCAGAGGTGTCCCCCGGCACGGTCGGCATCTTGCTGCAGCTAGCTTTGGGCTAACAGCAGCTGTCCTCTGCAAACGGGCGGTGGAAGCCGTGTTCTGCAGAGGAAGAGACAAAAAGATCCGTGAGTTCCCGAGAGAAAACTCGCTGAAACGTGCAGCAGCCACCTGTAAGGCTGACAATAGCAGCCTCAGTCCCAGGGAGCGCCAAACAAGGACGTGGTACGACCTGCCTGCTTCACTTGCTGTGTTTGCAGTCGTGTCAGGCTTTTCGGGACCGCGTTTCAGTCCTGCAGCACAAATGGTGCTGGTGGACGTGACTCCTGCAGGCAGTAACTCTGTCTTCCCCTCATTCCCTATGATCAAGATCAGTAAATTGAGGACACTTACAGAGAATCTTCCAAAGCACACTTCCAAAGCAGACCACTTCTGTGTGACAGACAGGAGAAGCTTCCTCTGTCTGTTGAGAAGATGGGCTCACAGGCCCGGTACAGCTGTGCTCACTGAAGCACTCGCAGCTTGTTGGACCAGAACACTGGCCAGCACTGGGCTTCCATTTGTGACATCAGCAGCCACGACACAGACAGACGCACCCACCTGCACCCACCCTCCTTCCCAAATAGAGGGAATTCCTCAGCTAGATGTATTTTGAAAGGCTGAAGCAGTGCTTAGGTGACTTTCTCCTACACTGGATTCAATGGAATTGTAGACAAGGGGTTTTTTTTTGCTTTTAGGATCTCTGCTGTTTGTAAGCAAGGGTGCTCCTTTGTGGAATCTGCTGTGAAGCACAGGGGCTGGCAGGCACCTCTGGAGATGCTATAGGAGAGCCCTCAGAGCAGATCTCGTGGTGCAGGAGGGGAAGGACGTGTCCACCAAGGTCCTGAGGGTCTCCGGAGAATGAGACTCCACGTCCTGGAGCCCTGGTGGACAAAATGCTGAATGAGAGCCAGCAGAGTGCTCCTGCAGGCTGGAAGGGCAATGGTATCCTGCCCATGCAGCCACCAGAAGGGAGGTGGCAGCAGGGAGGGGACTGTCCTCCTCTCCTCCTCCCTCACAAGACCCCAGATGAGCTGTAAGGTCTCCTCCAACCTAAGCCATGCCGTCCTCTGATCATTCTTACATCCTCAGCAGCTCAAAGTTGTCGTCCAAGCTGACAATTGTTCACTGCACTGCTTGGTGCGAGTGGGACCTACCACAATACACACACAGCCCTGAGCTAAGTCATGACATGCATTGAACATAGGAGCGTTTCCCAGAGTTTCTGCCTGTTCCCAGCACTGTCGTACACATTAAATCGCAGGGGATCTGGTGGCACTCAGAGATGAAGTAGATTCATTGTGAATTCAAGTGATTTACGCCTGCTATCGGCCACTCCCAGCCCTTCGAGAGCAGCAGGGACCCTCTTGGCCTCCTGGGCACACTGTCAGCTGATGTTCAGCCAAGCATCGACCAACAGCCCCAGGTCCCTTTCCTCTTCACAGTCAGCCAGACACTCATCCCCAGTCCCATAGTGCTGCATGGGATTGTTGTGGGCAAGGTGCAGGACCCAGCACTTGGCCTTGTTGAGCCTCATCCCGCTCACCTCAGCCCAGCAATCCAGCTGATCTAGATCCCTCTGGATGGGCACTGGGGAGATGGCCAATGTGGCAAGAAAACCTGAGGTCTGTGAATGTAGCTGGACTATCTTTATTAAATACTGAATCCATGCCCTGAAGTCAGAAGGAGCCTGGCTCAGACCATTCCCCTTGGCATGCACGGAGTCAGCAATGTTAAGGCGGTGTGAATATTAACAACACATCATCATGAGGACAGCAGACTGGAAAACCACTTCTTCTGTAACTTTTGTCTATTAATGCTGTGCAGGTGGTTTCCAGTAGGAGCATGAGCTGTGGGATCCCGCTGGGCACCCAGGCCAGTGCAATCCTGAAGGAAATAAGCGGTGTCCGTGTGGTGGTTGAGTTGCAGTGCACTGGGTGGCAAATACACTTTTCTATCAACACTCTGAGAGGCTTCCCGCCAGAAAGATAAGCACGTATGTTCTCTGTTTGCATGTGACACATGCAGGAAGGATAATTTCATCCTTACTTAAGTGTTTAGGTAATGGCTTGATGCCCTAAAAGTTTGGGTACTTTGATAGATGTAGTGATAAATTGTACTCTATTAATGACAGTCCTCTGTCTCAAGGAACGAATGCTGCAGCTACTTAACATCTAGATAGCACGCTGAAATAAATTCAGCATGCTGTTTGAGGCAAAGAAGCAGACAAGAAAGGCTGACACTTTGTGTTAACCGTGGTTATCATTTGGCCTATGAGGAGAATCGGTGTATTAATAACTGCTGTGCAGTGTGGTAGAAGGTAAACAAGGCACGGGGCTTTGTCAGTAGGTTTCAGATCCACGATCTGGAGCTTTGCTGTTGGTTGATGTTTCCCTGCTGAGAGTATTTTCAGTCCAGAAACGGGCTGCACACGGGCTGGAGCAGCTAGCAGCGCACCTTGCTGCCATGCTGTGCTGGTGCTTCATCCCTGCCCAGCGGCCAAGCCGAGCTCTGGGCACTCACCCAGCACTCAGCATCCAGAACATCACCTCAGGAGAGTTCACCTCCGCTCAGTGCAGCCCGGGCAAGCTGAAAGATTGGAGATGCACAGATGACAGAACACGGATTAACATGTATTTTTTTCAGAACAAAACAATCTACATGCTTTATTAAGATTTCAGTGTGACTAGTTTTCTAAGAACTAAGGAAACTAATGGTGAGGTTTCTGGTGTTTCTTTGTCTTTCCAGAAGACGTCAAGGTGCCTGCTTCTTTTCCTTGTCGGACTCTCCCTGTTCTGACGTCTCCTCCTTCTTTTTCTTTGGTGGTGTCTCACTGCTCGCTTGCTTGTCTGTGTGGCTGCCTTCCCTGAATGTTCTCTTGAGGCCGTTTTGTCCCTGCAGAGCGGTGCTCCCCTCCTCTGCCTTCTCCAAGTGTCGTGGTTTGTATTTCCTCTTTCCACAAGGCTTTTTGCTCCTCGTTCTGTCCGTCTCTCCGGAAGAGCTGCTGGATGTGGTGCTCGATCGACTCCTTGACCTGCGTCGTTCGTAGCAGGACTCCTGTCTCTCACGGAGTCCCGACTGGCTCTGCAGATCTGTCGTTTGGGTGGGGGACTGGGTCCCGAATTCGGGATCAGCAGTCTCACCTGAACGGTGATCTGGAGACTCAGTCCCCTTACTGCAGGAGGAGCCGTCTCTGGCTGTCTTGTGATGGTAAGAAGGGTAATGGCCCTTGCATGCCCTGCAGTAGCAGGCTCTCCTGTACCGACGGTCACTGTGTCTGCTGCTCGACTTCCTTTGGCCGTGGCCTTCGTGGGGAGACCGTGATCTGCTTGAATCTCTGGAGGTAGTGCTCTCACTACTCCTGGAGTCTCTCTGGCTTGCTAGAGAGAGGCTAGCGTCACGAGGCCGTGCCCTCCTGCTTCTTTTGCTCGGACGTTTGTTACCATCTCTGCTTCTTGACCGTCTCCTTTTCAGCTGCTGTTCACTGTGACGCTCCCTCCGAGGCCGATGGCCGTGACCATCGTCCCTGTTCTGAGGACAGGCCTGCAGAGTCCCGGTCTTTCTGAACAATTTCTGGTGACGAGAAGAGCATATGTCCTCCATCCCTGGAGGCAGGCTCCAGACTGAGTCATTTGGAGAAGGATCTGTTACTTTCTCCTGGTTCTTCTGTTCGTCCATTGAGATTGTCCTGTTGACAACTGAGGACAAGGGGCTTTGACAGCAGCTCCCGTGGTCCTTGTACAGGGGGGAGGGAGGTGATGAAGCCCTGCTCGATTCGTCGTCACTCCAGCTGTGACACTGGTCTGACTCCTCTTCCTTCTCATCTTCCCCCTTCTCCTCCTCGCTGGAATCCTCCGAGTCTGAGAACAGCATAGACAGTGACCCCTTGGCGCAGAAATTAATACAGAGTCCGGGACCACGATGCTCTAATGAGGAGTCACTGCTACTGGAGTCGCTGTCGTGGAACTGAGACGGCATCATAGTTCTCATGCAAGCACAGTGCTCATGAGAGTGCTCTGATGACTCCCACAGAGAAGTTGTTGAAATGAAGGACGAAGGCCCTGGGGTTTCATCATCGGAGGGACTCTGGTCGTCACCAGAAAGAGATGAGCTGTGCTCCGACCCATGACAAGTAGTGCTATCTGTGGAGTCTGTGCCGCTTCCTTCGTCCTGTGATGGTGTAAGATCGTCGTCACTGTCATGCAGATCATCTCTGTCCAAGTTCCACGCGCTGTGGGGAGCAGTGATGGTGCTGCTCTCAGACCTGGACAAAGCGTCCTCTTCCAAAGGTCTGACTTTGTATTCCTTGAAGTCATCTTCGGCATGAATGGAATGAAAAATGGAAGAGAAGGGCCGTTTGCAGAGGGGGCATTCCACGCTGGTTTGTGACCACTTTTGGATGCAGGGAAAGCAGAACCTGTGCCAGCAGTAACCTAGATAGGCGAGGTTGTCAAAGCTGTCCATACAGATGGGGCACGTGGAGTCAGAGAAGGTATCCCCCGGCACGGTCGGCATCTTGCTGCAGCTAGCTTTGGGCTAACAGCAGCTGTCCTCTGCAAACGGGCGGTGGAAGCCGTGTTCTGCAGAGGAAGAGACAAAAAGATCCGTGAGTTCCCGAGAGAAAACTCGCTGAAACGTGCAGCAGCCACCTGTAAGGCTGACAATAGCAGCCTCAGTCCCAGGGAGCGCCAAACAAGGACGTGGTACGACCTGCCTGCTTCACTTGCTGTGTTTGCAGTCGTGTCAGGCTTTTCGGGACCGCGTTTCAGTCCTGCAGCACAAATGGTGCTGGTGGACGTGACTCCTGCAGGCAGTAACTCTGTCTTCCCCCCACTCCCTATGATCAAGATCAGTAAATTGAGGACACTTACAGAGAATCTTCCAAAGCACACTTCCAAAGCAGACCACTTCTGTGTGACAGACAGGAGAAGCTTCCTCTGTCTGTTGAGAAGATGGGCTCACAGGCCCGGTACAGCTGTGCTCACTGAAGCACTCGCAGCTTGTTGGACCAGAACACTGGCCAGCACTGGGCTTCCATTTGTGACATCAGCAGCCACGACACAGACAGACGCACCCACCTGCACCCACCCTCCTTCCCAAATAGAGGGAATTCCTCAGCTAGATGTATTTTGAAAGGCTGAAGCTGTGCTTAGGTGACTTTCTCCTACACTGGATTCAGTGTAATCGTAGACAAGGGTTTTTTTTTCCTTTGGGATCTCTGCTGTTTGTAAGCAAGGGTGCTCCTTTGTGGAATCTGCTGTGAAACACAGGGGCTGGCAGGCACCTCTGGAGATGCTGTAAGAGAGCCCTCAGAACAGATCTCGTGGTGCAGGAGGGGAAGGACGTGACCAGCAAGGTCCTGAGGGTCTCCAGAGAATGCCACTGGAGCCCTGGTGGACAAAATGCTGAATGAGAGCCAGCAGAGTGCTCCTGCAGGCTGGAAGGGCAATGGTATCCTGCCCATGCAGCCACCAGAAGGGAGGTGGCAGCAGGGAGGGGACTGTCCTCCTCTCCTCCTCCCTCACAAGACCCCAGCTGCAGTAGTACGCCCAGGTCAGGGTTCCCCAGCACAGGGAGGACACGGAGCTCTCAGAGTGGGTACTTTTTTACTCAGAGGGCAGTGAGGCCCTGGCACGGCCTCACTCTTGAAGCCAAATGAGAGTTGAGGAAGCTGACATTCATTTATTGCACTGCTTGGTGTGAGGGTGTGGGTTATGTTACTAAGATAATCCTTTCCTAAGTGCACTATAACCACAGCTGTGGTGTGAGACTGCTACAGCTACGTTAGCAGTACTTTAGTAGCTCTTGCTGCTTTCCTTCAACCTAACCGTGCAGTTTTCCCTTGCTCTCTTCACTCTAACCCTTGTGGCCTTCCCTTTCACGATGGGAAGTCCTTTCTCATTGGATCTACTTACTCAGCCACACACTCCAATTTCTCTGTGCTTGAGGATTGCTTCTCCTCCTGCTGGCCAGTCCATTGGAAAGCTGCACCAGCAGGCACACGGAGAACTTCTCGCTGTGCTGGTGTGACAGCAAGGCAGAGCTCTCAGCCATTTTATAGCCCAGTGATTGATGGTGGTCAGCACCTGAGGGAAGGATAACCTCCTGGCTGCTGGAAGGAACTTTTAAATCTTTCAGTGTGCACCTGGTTTCTTCCACGTACAATGGGAATGAAGTCGGCTGGCCAGCCCTCATTACCCCCTCAAAGGCATTTTCTCAGATCACTGGATCAAAACAGCCGTGTTCTTGCAAACTGCAGATCACACCCTGCTTCTCACAGCAGTGAGTTAAGTGAGTGTAATGAAAGAGCAGCTCTGCTGCGTTACATTCCGGCATATGGAAATACTGCTATCTCACTCTTTTAGGTGACAAACAGCTCATCCCTTTAGCAAGCAAATCACACCTGCTGAGCTCCCCAGAGTGAATAATTCCATGCCAGGGTCCGTGCCCCAGGATTGAGCAAGGTTACCTGTACCCACTGCATTCAGGTGGAGTGGTTGTACCACTGGCAGGCCGCTCAGCATCACACAGCTCTGTGCTCACACCTCTGTCAACAGCAGGAATGCAAAGGAAGTTAAAACTCGTGGGCTCAGATTAACACGGATTAAGAGGGCAGAACAAGAAGGGAAAATAAGACATACAAAGCGTATAGAACAAGTGATGCAGAATGCAGTTGTTTCACCACCACCACAATGCTCAGCCAGCCCTACAGTGGGAGCACCATGTGCTAAGCAAGGGGTGTTTTGCTTTAGGCTATCCCTTTGTCCAGCCCAGGTCAGTGTGCTGGGTCACTGGCAGGGGGATGCCACGCAGAAGTGGGGCACATCCCTCCCACAGAGGCTGCTGAGAACTGCTTTTAGAGCAATGCTTGTTAGCAGACACTGTGATCTTAACGGCGCGATCTTCTCCAGCATTGTTTAAACCACACAGTGGTTTCTGACCTTTGAGTCAGAAAACGTCTCGCTCACCCTCACTGTATAAGCAGAGCCTACATCCCAAAATCCCTGACGGCTTCTCCTGTGCTGAGAAATGTGGATGCTTCTGGGAATTGGAAAAATAAAACTGCTTTTAATAGGGATGAAACACACAGCAATCTGCTGAAGGTCTCCCAGCCCTCCTCCTCATGAGCCAGGAAAATCACACATGCTTGTGATGCGAGTGTAAAATTGAGTCACACACGAGCTGCCTACCACAAAATCCCATTCCACTTTGCCCAGATACAGCAGGAAGCCTCACTAGTTCCATCAGTGATGGAAAATGAGCAACGCAGCTCACCTAACTCCAAACCATTGCATTAGGTGCAGCTGCTGCTGCCACCCTGCTTCATTGCTTACCCAGCACTTACCAAGAGACAACACCCGGGGCAGCAAGAAAACCATTTTAATCTGGGGGAGGAGGAACAGCAGTTAAATAGCATGGGGAAACTGACATTTAAACATTAATGCACAGTGTGACACAGGGCTGGAGGACTGCAGTTTACTGGGCAAAAACACACCCAGTATGGTCCAATAATATAGTAGCATAGTTATGCAAAGACAAGAACACAAGCAAAGCCTGAGACCCGCTGAGGAAATGTTTCGTCTCTTCAGCCCTTTGATTACTGCCCGTGGAACAAAGCAGCCCAGCGCAGACACTGCACACTGCTACCGACAGGACCAGTCTGTACAGCAATGGCAAAGCGAAAATGAGAAGGGAAGAAAGCAGCCCCTCCACCTCCTGCCTGGTTATGTAATTTTGTGGCAGGATGCACAGCTCGCTCAGGTGGTTTACCACACTAATAGCCTTACTTTAAGTCTAATATGAGCTTAGATTTTGAGAACCCATCCCTATCGGTAATACTTTGTTTTCTACAGTTCCAAGCTCACCTTCCTGCACCTGCAAGCCACACTGCTGCTCTTCAGATAATAGCTGGCTACCTGGCAAGTTAGGTGCCAGGCATCTAAAGCAACTGTTCAACACTTCGATTCCCACTTTCAGCAATACCTGGTATTAAGACTTCTGCACTTGGCAAGAGCCCTTGCATGCAGACAGCATGCCTTTAACACAGCACCTCAGCGACGTTAGCAGCTCGCTCACCATTCCATCCAAACACGAGGCAGTAACCAGAAGCGAAGATTTAAATTTTATTGTACTCATTTACATTGATCAGAGGATAGTTTCCACCGCACTAGGTAGGTTAAATGGTTGGATTTTATTCTTTTTAAGTAGAAAAATTACAGGCTATAATTTAGCCAATCCAGACATGCTCCAATGTCTTCGAGGCCAGAGATTAGACTAGACTTTTAATGGTCTCTTCCAGCTTCTCTTTATTGGCCCCAGAGAATTCCTGCACCTGCAAGGAGAACAATCTTCAGAAGTGCTGCTTCATTCAATGCTAGGTAACATCGAGTTGTGTAACATACAGAGATGTGGGTTTATTTAAGTGAAGGCACTCAGACAGTGGTTTCAGACATGAGCATTCTCAGACTGATGTCAGGGTGGGACTCCACATAGGCAGTCACGCCTCTGCTTGAGCATGAGCTGCATCCACAGAATGAATGCTAACCGAGATCAGTAAAAGCAGAGCATGCAGTGCAGTCCTACACGCTTAACTCCACTAACTGCTCGTGAAGATCCACCCAAAAACTGACCTGTAAGACACAGTTCACTACGCCTGATTAAGTCTGCTCCATCAGTTAGCATCTGAGCCGTGTTATGTTTGCTGTAACACTACAATTACTTTGACTGCCCTCAGCAGTGTCCCAGCACCACTTGTGACCCAGATGCATTATTAAGAGAAAGCAGGCTATGTGGCCTAGCCTGCCCCTTCCAGGAAAATAAGCTCAGAAAGAAAAGAAGCCTACCTTCTTTCCGTTCTTGTAGAACTGGAATGTTGGCATGCACTTCACATCGCAGTGTGTAGCAACATCCTGAAAGAGACAGGAGAATTCACAGTCTTCAGCTATGGATGTCTGAAGGACATCAAACTCAGAACCCGCTGGTTGCCCTTTGATTAGGAAGTAGGACAAAGTCATTACTGGTCAAAATGAAGCAAAAGCATCTCTCCTAGCCCAGCACTGCAAAGACAGCGCAATATTAACATCTTCCTGAAGCACATCTAAGAGATCCTTCAGCATCTAATTCATACAATAAGAAGAGCACATGTTTACTGCACCCACACTCAGTGTTTGGAGAGGGACAACAACAAAGAGGCCCTTGCATCAAAACAGAACACTGTTTTTCAGACTCAAGAGCACTACAGCAACTCTGCTCCGACCTGAAATTGTTCAGGAACTCATTCCACACTGCTGAAATTGCTGCGGAGCAGACGTCTTACAGCACTTGATTCGAAACATGAAAGAGGAAACGATGCCAGGGGCAGTGGTGAGACCAGACAGTCTCGTACTTGTGAGCTATTAGTTTTAGGGGAGATTGCATCAAAACAGATTAAGGCCTTTGAGACTCCCTCCCAAAGCACAGAGTACCAGCGTCCCCGAGTTGCCTCATGCATGCCACAGGGGCTGCTCAGTGCAGTTAACCAAAAGCAATTTGTTCTCCCGATACAAGCTGCATAGGCACCTAGCAACTATCTTGTTTCCACAAACCCAAGGATGCTTACTGCCACTTCCGTGGCTCTTCCAAACTACTGTCCCCTCAGCACAACCTTTGGACCTTACCTGGGCATCATCCACATCAATTTCAATGAACACCACATCACCAAACTTCTCACACAGACTCTGGAATGAAAAATGAAACTGTGCAGTTAGTGCTCCAGGAAAGCCAGTTCTTAAAAAGATGCACTCATAGGAACGGCAACCCCAGTGCTATGAGACTTGTCACTTTACCCTGCAGCACATACTTCACTGACCAGAAATTCAGTTCCCTGATCCAACCCCTGGAAGAGACTATGCAGCACCTCATACAGGGGAAAGGTCTCTTCCTTCCCTTACGGCCTCCAGCTGGACACAGAAAGAGGCTACAGCTCGTCTGAATGCAGTTTTATTAACACACAACATTTTTTCAGCTCCACTGTTGTCAGTTCTTAAGGGAACGCAAGTTAGGTGCCCACAGGCTGAGGTACCAGGGCAGGAGGGCAGTCAAAATGCAACACTGCATCAGTTCCCTGCCGTGTATCCAAGTGTTTTAACTATGAAACACATACTCCTAAAATCTCTCCTTCAAGAAAATACCACCCACCTCACAGACAAAAGGAGGTTTCCTTCCTGTTACTGACCAGCTGCAAAATACTTGCATATACTTACTGTGAAAAACAAAGGCTACTTACATGGAAAAATGGCTTGATCATTTTGCATGGTCCACACCACGTGGCAGAGAAGTCAACTACTACAAGCTTCTCACCAGCAGACTTCAGTTCTGCCTCAAATTCAGACTACAAAGGAAACAAGAATTGAACACGTTAAGGATTTCCCCCCTCCTCCGCAAAGGGTTAACCACCAAGTTCGCTTTCTCTCAGCCCCCACACACCACCTTCACTTCAAGTTATTTGGATAATGATGCACTGCTTCCATCAGTGCCTCCTGATGGAAGCAGGAAATGCTGCAGTGTTCAGGCACTGAACTGTGGAAGTTTAGTTAGAAGTCGGTATGAGCTGAGGCAGCAGGTTAGGCTGAGTAGTGTCACACTTCTGATGTGATCCCGACGGCCTTTAACATTCAGTTTTCATGTGAGGCTTGATGAGAAGACACCCACTTTCTTCTAGGACTTTTCCCCACTCAATTTGGGGAGAAACTTCTGCAGGCTTTTCCAATCAACGTCTAGGGTCACAATGTGTGGTTTACCCTGCAGTGTGCTTTCTAAAGAAACAGCTTCATCAGATAAGTATTTTACTTATTTCGCCTTATTTTGCCAAGTATCTCAGAGCATAACTTCAGCCACCAAAGCAATGCTACGCAGACCGTACCAGAAACGACTAATATTTGAGGTTAACAAAGATTTGAGGTGAACAAAGACTTGATTTATCAGCTACACTTGGTTACAACACACATTTCTGGATCTCTGCGTTTTAGAGCTCCGTATGTGCCACCGTTTTCAAAGAGCAGAAGTGGAAGACGTTGAAGGCGAGAAATATCTGCACGCTACAAAAACCAGCAGGCAGAGCAAGCAGAGGGTGCAGGTCCAGCACGGAGGCAAGTCAAAGCATCCTTATCACGCTGTAACTCCAAACGTGCGGCATCACAGCTTCACCCTGAAGGTCTCGACCTCCTGCTGCAGCTGCCCTCAGACACGCAGCCTCCACGTGCTGAGCTCTGCAGGAGCCCGCACCGAGCCTGCCTGCTACCTGCAGCCAACACCCCGCACCACCGCTCTGCAGGGCGGGAAGCTCTCCACGTTTCCCCTCCTCCTGTGAAGGATGCGGGGCGCAGTCTCTAAAGCACAACGCTATCCCACTCAGCGGCCCGTGCTGCCTGCTGCCAGCGGTTACTTAAGCCGCGAGGCCCTGCGCGGAGCCTCCCACCACCCCCAGCCCCTCGTTTTTGGGGCATGCCCTCGCATCTCCGCGCCGGGAACAGCCTCCTCCCCGCACCTGCCAACGGGGCCACCTTCATTCCCTCGCTGACTGACTACGAGAGGGCACCGGCACCGCGACGAACAGCGGCAAACAGCCGGCACACCCCGCACCCGCCTCCACAATGGGCTCAAACCGCCTCGGGCATCCTCAGAGCCGAGACCCCCAGCGCCCGAGGAGCACCGCCCCGCGCCGCGAGGAGCCGCGCCTCACAAAGCGGCGCGCCCCTCCCCCACCGCCGCCCGCTCGCGGGGCGCGGGCTCACCAGGCTGCCCACGCTCTTCACCATGGCGGCGGCTCCGAGGCTGCGCGGCTAGAAGGCGGCCCACCACGGCCTGGTCCCTGCAAGCCGCTCCTCCCTCCGCTGTGGCTCCGCGGCACCGCGCTCCGCACCGCACCGTGGCCCCGACGCTCTACCGCCGCCGCCGCCCCGGCCCCGCCCTTATATAGCCGCGGCCGCGGGCGCCGCGCTGCGCATGCGCGCCGATCGCCCGCCCCCCTCCGCCCGGCCCCGCCCCTCCACCGCGCTCCCCCCGCCCGCGGCGCGGGTGACGTGGGACGCGGGGTGGGGAGAGGAGGGGAAAAAAAGGGGGGGAAAGAAGAAAGAAAACCAACGCTGCGACCGTGTGACTGCGAGAAAAAGTGCTGTGTAACGCTGAGCAGGAAGTGGCGGGCGGGCGGGCTGCTGGGCAGGGCGGACTTAAGGGGGGGGGGGGGGGGGGGGGACACGTGCCCGGGGAGCTCCTCCTGTTTCACTTTATTTTTATTTTCCATTTATTTTTCTTCACTGCGTCTTTTAAAACTGTTTTTCTTATCCTGCCACCCCCCCACACACACACACACGCATCTGCCCCGAGTGCGGCCCCGAACCGCATTCCTGCCGTCCCACGCCGGCGTGTCCCCCACCTCCCCCTTGCCGACGTGCCCTCTGCCACATCCACGCGTGCCCCTCCTCCACCCCTCCCACCCGTGCCCGTGTCCCTCCGTGCCCGCCCGTCCCACCCGCCCCACGTGTCCGCCGTGTCCGCGCATCCCCCGTGTTCACCCGTCCCCGATGCCTGCGTGTCCCGTGGCCGTGTGTGCCCCGTTTTTATCTGCCTGTTCCTCGCGTGCCCGTGGCACGGAGGTGCCCGCTCCTGGCTACGGGTCCGCAGAGCACAACTGCCGTGTGAATGCCCAAAAATCACCGACTGCGGTTCCTCGTTACGCACAGTTAGTCGGTCCCGTGGCAGCGCTTAATGCAGAAGAATGTGGATCCACTGAGACAAAGAAGCAAAACACCCAGAAAACACACCCTGTGTCCTTAGTTTTATCATCTTCTTTCCTCCTCCTTGCCTTAAAATGCCTCTGCTCCTTGCTTGTGCTCACCCAGCACGGTGCTGGACGAAGCAGAGCACGTACTGGAGAGCAGCAGCAGTGCTGCCCAGCCCTTTGCCAAGGGGTGCCACGCAGAAGGGCCGTTCCCAGCCCCCTGAATGGCAAGGACCATAGGACTGTAGAATGCACCGGGTTGGAAGAGGCCTGCGAGATCATCCAGTTCCACTTCCCAGTCCAGCAGTGTCAGTGAATGATGAGCGTACACACCCTGAGGAGAGCTGCCCCACAAAGGGAGCCGGAGCAGGGCCCTGCTGGTGTCGATACAACCCTCACGGTTGTGTTAATGCTCCAGCAGTTCACCCGCTGCACTGTGCTTTGTCTTGCTGTGTGCTGGACCTCGTGGCCTTAAGGATGCTGCACGGTGCAGCAGAAGGGACAGTTTCACAGCACACACGAGCCTGGCTGTGTCACAGAGGGCCGGGCACGTCGAGCAATGGCTGCAGACGGCTGCAGGAGGGAGGAAGGTCCCAGAGGCGGTGCCTGCAGCCAACAGCTGCACCAGGTTTTATCGCAGGAGGGCTGGGTTATCTGCAGAGCATTACCACGCTGCATTTCATCCGGCCCTGACAGCCTTTAATTGTGCCTTCCCGTTCCTCGCAGCCTGCTCCTTGGGAGCATCCTTCTGTTGTAACCGACCCATTAGAGGCGCAATAAATATTTAATAATTAGAAGGGCGTGCTGGGTGTCGTGCCAACGAACGCAGAGCTCCGCTCTCACCAGCGACGTGCCCAGTCACCCAGCCTCTCTTGCTTGAACACTTGGCAGAGCACATCTGGTTGAAAAACGGGAGGAGAAGCCACTGAGAAATAACAGAAAGCAGCAGGAGAGCTGGCTGCCACACGCTGTGCTTCCCAGGAATCAGCCCAGCGCTCGGAGGAAGCCACCGATTCATTGTCCTAACATCACGCCTTATCTGCATGGCAGATTATTTTTTGCCCAGTGCCTTTTGCAGGGAGCAGCATCCCGCGAGGAGCAGTGGGTGGTAATGGAGGTTCAGCTCTTCACTTCTGCATCCCATAGAAATTAACAAAGTGGTGCACAGCGCAGGCTTTGCTTCTGGGCACTTGATGCCCATCTCTTTTCACACAGCTGTTTTTCTTTGTCTCTCTTGTCAGCTTTCGCCTGCCTTGCTCTTCTCTTCATTCCTGACCTCTCTTGTGGCTGTTGCCTTTGTGTGTGTATCCATCTCCTGCAGGGGAAGAGATGTCGTTCCTCCTGGCGTTTCTTCTCACAACATACAGGGCACCCTGGCATGAGTGGTTTAATACAGATCAATGTGGTTTGCGTGCAGAAGCCAGAGACTTGTCCAGGGCTGTATCATCAGGGTGTGATGTTCCCACAGACCCTTTCCTTCCAGCGCTGCACCACAGAGTTGAATTCAACCCCAGGGTCCCAAGGCTTGGAGGAGTGGCACAGTTCTCTCCACGGGGATCAGCAGCCTCAGGAACACAGAGCGATACTCAGCCTTGGGTTATCTTTGTTGGTGGAGGGAGGCAAGTGTGGCATCTCTCGTAGGACCTTTGCATGGTGCTTTCGTGTTGTGGTTTAATTGGCTGAGCACCACACAGTGGTTCCCTCACTCCCCCACTTCCCAATGGGATGGGGGAGAGAGAGACAAAAAAACAACAAAGTAGAACTCGTGTGCTGAGATAAAACTATTTACTAAGAGAGAAAAGGAGAAGGATAATAGTTATGACTACACACACGCACAGACATACACACACACAGATATATAACAGGCGATGCACAAGCAATTGCTCACCATCCTCTGCCTGATGCCCAGCTCGACCCTGAGCAGCAGAAGAGAAAAAAATGAACTCCCACCCCTTCAAAACTCCTTCTGCATGACCCCATGTGGCATGGAATTTCCCTTGGATCAGTTTAAGCCAGCTGTCCTAACTCTGCTCCCTCCCAGCTCCGTGGGCCCTTGGCTTCTTTAACCTGAGTAATTCTCACTGTAATACTGTTCGCAAGGTATGTAAGAGCCACAATAATGATGACATACAGTATTACGTAGCAGTTTAACACAACTGTTGGCTGTTCTCACTCGGCATCAATCGCCTCGAGGTACATAAACAGGCATCTTCATCCTTTTGCATTACCCGCCGTGTGCACCCAGGTCCCACCTGCCACATTTCAGCCATCGTCCTTTGTACCACAGAGACTTTATCCACTTGCCTTGCTTAATTGCATGTTTGTTTCACATTCCTGATTAACGTGTGCGACATAGCCAAGTCCACCCCTCAATCCTAAGCCCATCTGTATGTTGCATCTCTTCCACAAAGGCCTGAGGCACAGCGGGCCCACCAAGCTAGAACCCTCATGCTGCCAGTCCCAGGTCCACCTGAGCTGCTTCAGTCCTAGCAGCCTGGTACACCTGCTGGTTGTTCCACTGTTCTTCAGTGGCACGACTCTTGGGTACGTGAGCATCTGTGGTGTACCTTTAAATCCATCTTCTCTACCTCGGTCAGCAGTGGCATTCCGTAATGCAGAGGCCCAGATGGGTTTGCCTCCACGCTGCCAGTTGTTCTGGTAGTTTATTATATAGCGGAGCCTTTTCAGCTTGTGCCACTGCCTCTTCTGGTGAAATTCCCAAATCTTTGCCTTTGAGCCAATCCGTGATCACTTCTAATATTTCTGGATGACCAAGGTTCCCTATTTGAGTCTGCAGCAGATTGACCTTCTCCCCTGGAGCTTTCTGCTGGAGACTCCAAGTGATGCTGTTCTCCCTGGCTGCTGCATAGAGCATGTCTCTGACATCTTGTTCTGTCCGGAGCTTCCTTCTGTTCCAGCACAGTCTGGTTCAGCCCAGGACAAATGGTGGGGCTGTGTTTCCACCCCCGGGGCAGTCAGTTCCAGCAGTACTGGATGCCCCTCCAAGAAAAAGCCAACTGTGGCCTGCACTCTGCTGCCAGAGGGATTGAGAAAAACGCATTAGCGATGTCCGTTGTGGCATTCCACGTGGCTGCCTTTGACTCCAGTTGGTAGTGGAGCTCTATCATTTCTGGCACAGCAGTGCTAAGTAGTGGTGTGACTTCATTCAGTCCTCTGTCAGCATCCACTCTCCACTGGACTTTCGCACTGGCTCTCCAGTTGGCAAATCAGCTGATGAATGGGAATTAGAGAGTCCCAGATGGTGCAGTTATTTCCACTGTAGTAGCAGTTGGCACCTGCTGTTCTGCTTTTAGCAGCTCCACATCAGAAGGGTCCTCTGAGAGATCAGGCAAGGCAGATAGCTGCTTCAGGTCCTCCATCTCCATGGCAGCTATACCAAAAGCCCACCAGCACCCTTTTGGTTAGTAGAAGCTGACTCAGGAGATGAGGTGGCTGTGTGTGGGTACGGAGCTGAGCTTAAAAAAGTGAAAGCCTGATCTCAGGAGCAGAAATGTAACCCTCACTGAAGGGAGACGTCTGCAAGCTCTAGTTACCAAGATAACACATGCATTTGCATTTCTGAACAGGTGATGCTGTAGAGTTGGTGTTTACAATGCAGAAGCACTCCAGCTGACAGTTTTCAAGGCAATTTTTTTTTTTTTTTTTTTGCACGCCCAAATTACGCAGTGTCCAACTGTGAAAGTCTCACATAACAAATTTCAGAGTGAAGAGGAAGGTGTGAGGAGAGCCGCACCATTCTGGAATACCTTCAGTTCTGTAAAGGTATCTGTTAAAACGCACCTGGAAACCAGGGCAGTCAAAATCACTAGCTGGATAAAAACAAGTTGAGCACTTGTCTTCTGCTGGGATGCCCTAAAGCAGACAGGAAGAGACATCTCTAACTGCCCCAAGAGGCATGTACCTACTCACATGCTTGCTCCACGTGCTCAGAGGTGGCAGTGATTCATGCAGCGGCAGGGAGCCTGGGGAGCCAGGCAGCCGGAGCCCTGGGATGCAGACTCCCTTCCAGCCTGCCTCATCTATGGGCCATCTCAGGCATGAGAAGGAACCAAACCTCAGCTTTCCCTGCCACGTGGCTCAGGCTTTCATCCTGAGCTGACATGAAGTCTGAAGGTGAAGCTGGTCCTGGTGGAGGCACACTGGACTCGATGGTCCTTGCGGGTCCCTTCCAACTCGGGATACTATGTGATTCTGAGCTATGGCAGCATCACACGTCTTGCAGAGAGACAAGGAAACAAAAAAATGGGCCTTGCTTTCCTGTCCTGCAGACAGTAAACAGCCTGCTTCCAGAAACCAGGCCTCAACAACAGCAAAAAAATAATAATAACAACCATAAATAGCATTTGTCCGAGACCTAACCATCTATGTCCATCACATGTCCTGCCTGCAGAGTTAATGTTTACCATCTTTGTGCCTAATTAACAGGAACCAAACAGTCCTGGTTTATTGCCACGTAATTATTCCCCTGGCAACACCTGAATGAGTTATGAGAACTTTCTGAGAAATGTGACATTTATTAACAGGCCTCAGGTGCCCTGACCTGACATGGGATGCTGCTGGCTGAGGGCGAGAGGGCCCAGCACTGCCACCAGACGAGAGATGTCACTTGCAGCATGAACTCAGCATGCAGCTGATGGCTCCAGCAGGATCTCTGGCCTCCATCCGTGCTGGCTGGCCCCTCTGCAGGAGGAGCAGGCTGCTGGGAACCCCAGGAGTTGTGTGGCTGCTGTGTTAGTGTTGCCTGTTTAGCTGCTTGCTAGCTGCATGTTATCGCTAAACAAAAGGGGGAAAGGATAGCCATAACTGAAAACAAACGCTTGTTAATTTTCTGTTAGCTGTATTTACCCACTGGGGCCTAACTGTGGTGTAACTTCTAGGGATGTGAAATAAGAACTGCATTAAATGCCCAGAACATATTTCCAGCAAGGATAAATGCATGAATAATTCAGGCTGTTTGCAGCGAGACATTCATCCCAGTGAATCTGAGGTCTCGTTCTTGCCAGGATCAGACCCAGGAGCAGTTTAACTCCTGCTGCCTCTGACTGCATCGCTGGAGGACAGATTTCAGGAAAGGGAAGATAAGACGCCCATTGAAATTCCTCATTTTTCACCCTTCTGAAAAGGGTGCTCCAAGTTGCAAAGTGTAATATGCAGAAATGAGTTCACTTTTGGGCCTGGTCACAGTGGCAGCCCATACAGCCTATGGGACTGCTGGGATAGCTGGTGGTATTTCACTTTCCTGCAGCCAAGGCAGAGGACTGAGTAATTCGATTTTTATGCCTGAGACACGGCATTGTCCAATGTTATAAATAAAGATGACTCATCCCTCTTTTTCCATCACTTAACAATTGTCAAACTGACATTGGAGTTGTAGAGCATCGTGCCGCGTGGTCCCCATAGAGTAAATGGAATAAATGGATCTGCTCCATCCGGAAGCAATCAGCTGGCACTTGTTAGCACTCTGCCTGAGCACCGTGCCACCTCTGGATCCCCCCAGGCTCCAGGGAACATCCTCAGTGTGGTGGGTGCCTGGATGCTTTGCCCCAGGGCAGCCACAGTGCCTCTAAACACACTGCTCCTCCTGGGGGCTGCTCCTCTCTGGGCTTGGGGCAAAACTTGCTGTCCATGGTGGCTGCACACCCCTCTCCTGAGTCCTTAATGGGGACTGGGACAGACTGTGGTGCTCCAGTGCAGGGTGGTGGGTGGTGAGGGGCTTCATCCCTGCTGTACCTTGGTGAAGAGTAAAACCAGCACTGGGTATTTTATTGAAAATGTTCGTATTCTCTCTCCAGACCCCTTTCTTCAAACCTAACACCTCTTTTTACATCCCCTGCTCTGCAAATGCCAGCACACGGTGCAGCCAGGCCTACCAGTGGGACGTGGTTCATGGAAGGCATTTCCACTCTGGGCATTGCTGGAAGAGCTCTGCTGAGAGCTTGCTGCTGTCTTTCAGAGGAAAAACACCCATTAGAGGTGCTGAGCCTCTAATGGTTGTTTCAGTCTGTCTCCTTGGGCATCACACCAGGCTGCACTGGGTGTCCCTGCCAGAGCAAGGGTTGGAGCAGAGAAGGGACCCAGAGGTCCCTGCCAGCCTCCACCATTCTGTGACGCACCATTTCTTACCATCAGCCTGGGGAAACGACTGCCTGGTGGGCTGTGGTTTTCCAAGTGCTTCCACATCCACCCCGCGTCGTAGGCAGCGCACACAAACCCGTATCAGCACCGATGCAGCCCTGACACTCACCGTGGCTGCCACCGTGCTTCCTGCTATCCTCGGTGAAGCGATATCAGCCACGGCACGGTGCCACTCCAGCACAGTCCCGTCCCAAATAAAGGGCTGCAGCCTGGCCGCGGGGCGTACAGGTCTTCATCCCGTACCCCACTCTGGGCAGTGCAGGCAGCAAAGTGTTGGAGGTGTAAACGCAGTGCCCCGTGAGGCGTGATCAGCACAGATGTGGAGGATTTTGCTCATTGAAGCCACTTGCTATCGGCGGAGTACAAGAGATAGTCAAGGTATGTGATGTTATCGGGTGACTCAGAAGTGGGAGTGTTTGTTCCTTTTCAGCACCTTCGCATCATCCTGACTCAGCAATGCAGGGCTGTGGGTTCTTCCTGCTTTGCAAATTTACTGGGGACTTTCGCTCACGCTCAGGAAACTGATGCCACAGTGACCAGTTGTCTCAGAACTGCAGCCTGCTGTTGTTTCGCATCAAGAAGTGGTCCTCATCCGCAGTGGTGGATGGTTCTTCTTCCTTTAAAGTCTTCTCCACCACAATTTCTCTGTTATTTCCTTCCTCCCCTGCTGAGTCAGGAATGCATTATTCAGAGGTTTTGATGCTACACTCCACCCAGCATGCGGGTCAGGGCCAGAGAGCACAGCACAGAGAGGCACCAGTGGAGCCTGCATCCCCTAGTGTAGTGTGCAGGCCTGCTGGGAGACAAGAGCTGACATTTCTTCCCCACATCCTGGTTCTGGTTGCTTCCAAACCACCAAACCCTCCTGTGGCCAGCAGCCCAAGCAGCCATCCTTGTGTACCAAGGCGTGCACCAAAAGCTTTGCTGTGCTGAGAACTTCCCCCTCTTCTCTTCTGCACAAACCTCACCTTCTGAGGACACTTGATGGTGCAGGAAAGGGCTCATCACTCGCAGCCACACAACTGCTGTGTTTTCATGCAGTTATCTGAATGTTTCTGGCCGGTGCAGTAACGCAGCATCATCCCTCAGTGCTGAATTCCTTTGTAAGCCTGGGTCACCTTACCCTGTTGTGCGGACACAGGACAACGAGGCAGCACCTTTGTACGAGGGAAAACAAGTTCTGTGAATTTCTGGGTTTGTTACTGTAGCTGAACAGGTTTTGGACAATGCTCCTTCTATGCACGCTCCTCAGCAGAGCCTTTTGCCCACATTAAATCCTCATTGCCAGGTTTAAATAAGCCTGTGCAGTTTGTCTGACTTCTGGTCAGTGTCTCAGCAAGCAGAGGCTGATCTGTGCACACTGTAGGCTTGAAATGTGTCTCCTAAATAACCAGAGCCCTCCACAATGGATTGCTGAGCACTGAGGGGGCTCCTGCTTGTGGGTCTCTGGTCAAGCATACGGCCCTCTGTGAATGCTGCTTTAATTGCAAAGCGTGAGTAGTTACGTTTTCCCAAAATCTCATCAGCAGCAAGGATGCTCCCACACCAGCAGCTGTTTGCTGGAACCAGAGCCCTGGGCAGCAAAGGAGGCGGCTTTTCCTGGCATTTCGAAAGCACTTCTTCACAAGGATGAATGACTCGAAGGAAAAAGGAAATGTGATGCAGGATGAGACTTTTAAAATGAGGCACAGGGTTATTTTTCAGATGCATCACATCCGACGCTTTGTCGCTATCAGGAGCTGGACACTCAGCTGAGAGCTTCTGAGAAGCCCTACCAGGTACCACACAGAGATGGTTTGCAGCCCTGCTGCTCCTGTTTGCAGGGACCACTGGAAAATCTCTTCCTCTTGCAGGTGGAGCAAAGCCCTTCTAAAACACGAGCGGAGCTGCCCAATGCAGCTCAGACACAGTGACAGGATTCCTGCACTGGGGAGAGCTGCCCAGTCATTGCCTTCAACCTCAGGCACATATTTTCTGGAAGAGTGGGACTAATGGCATTGCCTCCCATCCCAGCTGCTTACCCTCCAACCAGGCAGGTGGATGGGAACATGCGTTTGCAACCTGCACCTTCATGCAAACCCATTTTGGAAATCAGCAGCAGCTCAGAGCACGACCTCAGGAAGAGAACAAGCAAGAGGTGCTCCTAGTTTGGGGCCCTGGACCCAAAGCTTAAAGCTGCACCTCCAGTGCTGTTTTGGGGGTAATGTGTGTGACAAGAAGAGGCCAGTTTGCTACTGCTTTTAACAAGTGCAATTTCCATAAAGAAATTCAATTAAAAAAAAAAAAAAAAAAGTGTGGGAGCTCTTCTTGTTTATTTTCTGCCTGGCTCAGCACTTCCAAGGCTTCCCAGCATCTCCCAGAGGGCCTCCAAAGCACGGCTCAAGCAGGTTGCTGTGAGTTGGCTCAGTGCACCGAGTGCTGATGGTTCACGATGGTGATGGGGCCCTGGGGTGCTGCATCCCCAGCACCCCCAACCAGAGGAGGGCCCCAAAGAAGAGCGTCACCCCGCTCAGCCTCCTTGCCTCCCTGCCCCTCCCCGTGTTTCCATGCAATTAAGATTAAAGCAAACAGGAACAAATCCACCCCCTTCCGGCGACCGTAAGCAGATCTGCAAATGAGGAAGAAAGCCGCAAGCATGTATCTTGCCCTCCCATTCCTGGCACAAAGCATGAGGTGGCTTCTGATAGGTTTCCTCTGCAGCACAGCACTGGGAAGCTGGGCTGTCCTCCACTGGCTCTGCTGGGCAAGCTGCAGCAGTGCAACCCTTCAGGAAAGACCCCCAGAGCCGTGTGTCACCCAACAAAGCTCCCAGAGAACCACAACTAGCCCACTCCTGCTGTCTCCACTTTGTCCTCTCCCCTTTGGGGACTGCACAGGGTGTTTGTGCCCACTGCCCTGGGGTGTGGAGTCACCAGCACCTGCCCAAAGCTGCCAGCAATGGGCTGATGCAAGGTGCTGCAACACCAGCACTGCTTTTGGGGAGATCATATGATTCCCCCTGGACTTCCCGGCCCTTCTACTTTCATCTCTGAGACCCTAAGTTGCAGTTATTGCCCTGGAAATGGAGGTGAGGGGCACAGCTCCTGCTTCCCATCCTCTGATTCTTCCCATAGTTTTGGTGTCAGTGGGGCCTGAGTCAGATGTCCCCGGGCAGATTGTCTGCATTCCTTCCCTCCACTGCTTGCACATCAATACCCTGGAGGAGCCCAGAAAAAGAATCAGCTTCTTAAAAGCAGAGCTGAGGGAACTGTAGTGTCACAGGAAGGCTGTCCTGCTCCAGTGGCTGTGTTTGTGTTCCTTCGTGGCCCTGCCAGCTCAGGGCCCTGGCCCTCAGCTTGCACTGGTGTGAGTGGCAGTGGCCAGGGCATGGTGTGCCCTCTCCCCCCCCCAGGGCCACCCTCATTGCAGGATTTTTGCTTGGGAAACACCTGCTCGTTCTTCTTATCTTTAATTTCATGTCATTTCCCCTTAACGCGATCACTCTCTTCATGCAATTTGTTCCCACAGGTACTGGCAGCACCTCCCTGCTTGTTAGCATCAGGATTAATTAACGAGCTGTTTATCCCTCATCCCAGACCATTAACCAAGCCATTTAATAAACTCAGTCCAGACACCAAACCCTGCAATACCTGACCAGGCAGCTGGCTTTACCCAACCCCTGCATCCTTATGGCAAGCCAGGCTCTAGGTAGACATAGCTCATCTCCAGCTCTTGTGTTTGCTGCAATCCCATGATGAAAGCTCCAGTCTGGAAAAATGCTTATGTTCTTTTTAGCGCACTTAAGTACCCGTAATGGCTTCTCAGCAGCTTTCTACATGGAAGTTCTGGCAGCATGGTATCCGCACTGAGGTTTCCATTCTTGCTGTACCCATTTGGCCATCCCTGGTTTTCCAGGTGACGATCAGAGGGCTGTTCTTCTTTCTTGTGAAGAAAGGTGGAGGGAGCTGGGGTTGTTTAGCTCAGAGAAGGCTCTGAGACCCCACTGTGCCCCTCCAGCATTTGAGGGGAACTTACAAGCAGGAGGGGAACCAACTTTTTATTCAGTCTGATAGTGACAGGACAAGGGGGAGTGGCTTTAAACTAACAAGGGGAAACTTAGGTGTGATGTTAGGATAAATTGCTCACTTGGGGCCCTGGCACAGCTGCCCAGAGAAGCTGTGGGTGCCCCATCCCTGCAGGCACTCCAAGCCAGGTTGGACGGGGCCCTGCTCTGCCCTGGTGGGTGACACTGCTCCCACAGCTGGTGTTCGGAGCTGGGTGGGCTTAGATCTGCCTTCCAACCCTACCATTCTGTGCTTCTGTGTTTCTGTTGCGTCCTTCCACGCTTGTGTCTCCACCAGGCTGTGAGGTGAGTTGTGACAAGGTTGCTCTCTTTCCTGTGCTTGCTGAACCTGAGGTGCACAAGCTGTTCCTGTACCACGCTGCAGAGAGACCACTGCTTGAATCACAACAGCATCTGCTGGCATTCACAGATCTCTGTGGGACCAGAGGTGACACTGACACCTTTCCCACTGTGCTCCTGGGATCAGGAAGGTTCTGCCATCAGCACACTCCCTTCAGCAATGTAGCTTGAGTCTCATGGCAGAGAAAGAGTCCCACTCGTACCACTCTTAGGATATGATTTAGTAGCTTCGTGGGTAGGGATGGTGACAGGAGAATGGTTGGGCTAGATGATCTTGGAGGTCCTTCCCAACCTAGAGTTTCTATATGATTCTCTACGATTCCTCTTTTCCAGTAGGGCTGCTCTGTATGCTCAGGATGGGAGACCATGTGCCTGTTCTCACTATATTAGTGGTATTTGGATGAGTATTTTTGCATGCAAATTTGCCTCTTTTCTATCAGCCACACTTCAAATCTCAGGGTTCCACCAGCAGCACTGCCTGCAACCTTGTGCCACCTTCTGGGCTGCTGCTTAGGGGAAGGCTTTTAAACGTGGCTTTGGCACTCTGAAATCTCCACTTAAGCCTTTATATGCTGAAACATGGAAAGGCTTACCAAGGTTTCCCAAGAAAACCCACACCCTTGATCTTTTGACTGCTTTGTTACATATACTCCTCCTGGAAAGGGTGGTATTTGAGTCACAGTTTTCTTTGTCATGCTACATTTTTAACCCCTCCTGTCTCAGTGTATTAGGCTCCACAGCTTTAGAAATGCTAGTGCCAGTGCAGAATAAAACAAGTCCCATCTCTAGTAAGCAGAGCATGTGGTAGCTTTCAATGCATCTGTTTATGTCAAGGGTAAATTTGGCCATGAGAGGTTTCAAAATGCATTCTAATAGCAGAAGGAATCCGAAAAATGAAGTGCTAATTGCATTTTTATCTGAGGATGTGGAATAACCCAGCGTGTTCTTCTGAGATGACTGCCAGTTATTTCATCTTTTCTCCTGAGCAGGGCTCCATCTCCCTGACACGCATGCTCTGCCCGCAGACCCCAGAGGGTAAGGCAGGCACTTCTGCCGCTCAGTGTTCCAAAGAAACACGATGCAATGTTGCATCTGAACAGGTACTAAACAGGGTGCGACTTTATTTACAGTGTAAAGTGCATCACACAGAAGTCCTTTAAAACACACAACGAGCAGTGACATAAATGACAAATACTGCACAGAACGGGGAAGGGAAAATATTTCAGCAAGTTATCAAAGCATCATACACAGCACTAATGTAACAGCCTATAGTTTCAGCTACTCTTCCTACCACATCAGCTTATGAAACATATTGACTGAGTATATCCCCAAACTCCATGTACTAGTCACTAGTGTGAAGCTGCAGTGCTGAGAGCCAGCCCTCACCCCAAGGCTTAGCAGAGTCCTGCCAGCCCTGCACGCCTTCCACACCACTGCTGCTCTGCTCTGGGGATTGCCAGGGCAGCAAGGGCACGTACCAGGGAAGCACACTGAAAATGGGACTATTTTTTAACACATGAGAATGACATATAAATAAAAATCTACTTCTCCCACCGACGCAATCTTTCCCTTGATTTATCCTGAGCTGCTCACTGCAGCATCTGTGCACCCGCCGTGCATGGCAGCAGGGGTCAGGGAACAAAGTGCCTACACATTGTGGCGACCGTGGGTTGTAATGTGGTATTATTTACTCAGCACTGACTTGAACCAAAGCTGGAGACACCGATAGCTGCTGGTACGTGTCAGCAGCATCCACTGGAAAAAGGTATCAGAGGGAGTTGAAAGAACAGCTCTTCAGCTGGTTGCAGCTCCCAATGGGAAGGAATCTGCATTCAAATTCAGCCTGTCCCATGGCAAATATCCTTCACCCATCTGTTTTTCTTCCAGCTCTTCCTGGTTCACAGCTTCACTTGTTCCTTTCCCATTTCTGGTCTTATTAGCTATGTGCCGGTCCTTACTAGCGCCCTAGTCCCTCCATTAGCTCCTTTTTGTATCCTATCACATTTCTTTCATGCATTCATAAAGGGAATGTATATTTATACAAAGAGGGAGGGGGGGAAGGGGGAGCAGAGCGTGCACGCTTATAACCCAGAGGTTATACCCTACGCAGTAATTCTGCAGTGTAGAACTCATTCCTTCTTCTTTCCTAGAGCGGGCTGCCAGTCGTGCTTTTCTGCTGCTACTGGGAAAAATGGAGCTCCTGTTCAATGGTTCTCACTCTAACATCTTCTTTCACAGACGAGACTTCGTACTATCTGATGATGATTAGTAAACATTTGACCTCAACACTTGCATGTGATTTCCACCTTGTAACTCTGCCACAGCACTTAACCCGTCGGTAAACCTCGGCATCTCAGTTCATCAGAGCCTGACTGAGGGACAGCACTCTCAGGTGCAGTGGGATCAACAGTGTGCAAAAGAGAAACCTGACGGCCTGTGTGCTCTCAGTATTTCTCACTCAGCTAGCTATTTCTGCCTGTGTGCGTACACAAGAGAGGCCTTTTCCAGTTCTCTGAGGGTTCTGTGTAACATAAATACCACTCTTCTGTAAGCAAACAGCAACGCTTCACCTGCACACACAACCAGTGCCTTCTCTCCCTACTCCAGGACCAAATGTTGGGACCCAATGTACCAAAAGCATCTGCCCGCCAGGCAGACGTTGGACGTGCATTTCATCATCACACAGGAAAGGGGGTGCTGGCTGCAGGCAGGGAGTGGTGAGATCCATTACCAGGGGAAAGTCTTCAGTGGTTTGTGCTGCCTGCTGCCACATTCTGGATTATCCAGACTGAGCGTGACACCTGAAACGCCTGTATGCCAAACATCCTCAGAGGCTGCTGCCCCCTAGACATTCCCTCAGCTCTTTCACGCTTTTGAGTATTTTACCAATCGCTGAAATTCTGGACACTGCTTTCCATTTAAGTCACTTTCTAATGATGTGAGTGTCACATAACGAACGTTACAGAATCCACTTATGCCCACCAGGAACTCTGGCTGCAATCTGGACTTTATCGGGTGTAGTTCTGATTTATATCACCACGAGTTCAGACAAAAGCCCAATGCGAAGTTCAGTGGCTCAGGTAGCTTTACATAATCATTATTACTATTAAACTGCTGGATTTCAATACGCTTTGGCAGATGATAAGCAGAACTGCAACATTCTGTTTAATCACGGTTGGCAGAATATCATCTTTTAATGAGCTTGCTGGGTGCAAGAAATGAGAGGGACTTCACCGTACACGGCCACTTCCTCAGTGAACAGTAGGGATCTTCACCTTTGTATGTGTATGGTGTGTGGATAGCAGCATATACTTGATAATACTTTTGTAAATGGAAAATACAGAGGTTTTCTTTAAAAATCGAAAGGTATAGAAAAAATATATCACAAAATAAAGTACAAAACAAAGGAGCTGGGGGGAGGGGAAGCAATGGATGTGATTTACAACGCATTAGATTCCAAGCCCTGGTGTCTAGGCTGAAGGAAGGTTTCTGAGTGTAGAACTGTTGCTCTGCTGTTAAAAGTGGTAGAATCCAGCCTTCCGTTTTCTGTGTCAAAAAAAAAAAAAAAAACAAACACAAACAACACCACCACACGTGATAAGCAAAATAAAATCAGTGCAGAAGTGAAAATACAGACCAAGATCAACAGTGAGGCACGTGGAGAAGGTGAGTGAGGCTGTACCAGGGTTAGAGCACCAAGCTCAAGACAGAATACTGAGAGGGGAAGAGAGCAAGAGAGCTGATGTCTAACGCAAACCGTGACTCATCACAGACTCTGGAGCTAATCTAGACCTGGATCCTGATAAAAGCTTTTAGCCCTTCCATCTTCCCCTTATAAATCACGCCCAGATAACCTGCAACAGACGATCTCTGCTATCACGGCACTTACTCCTGTCTTGCCTGTATTGTTTTTGAATCCTCAGCACTGTATCATGCACTGCAAAGAGCCAACGGGGTGAGGCCAATGTTTAACAAAATACGAAAGAGATCTCACTGCCTCCTTCTGCCATCTCTCCCCAGCCCCCTCAGCTCTCTGTGGGGAAGATTCCTCTCAAACAACCCTTGATGGGACCACTAGCCCACCGGACCAATAGTCCTCCTTCTCTCACTGTCAGCAATGCTCCACAGAGCTGCGGATAAGTTAAAAATAAATAAAATAAAAAGAACCACCCCCCAAAAAAAAACCAGTAAGAGTCCAGTTTGCTAAAAGCCTGAAAATCTGCTTTACCTCAGAGATAAATTCTGAATTTTTTTGGCTGATAAATCCAGTGGACTTGGATTTCTCTGTTTCATATCCTAAATGAAAATATTGTCACACTTTATGTTTAACTTTCAGCTTAAATCCAGACACTATTTTTTTTTTTTTTTTCACAGTAAATATAGGCTGCTTCACTTAGGTACACACAATTACAAATGAAAACTATGCATCTTAGAACAGCATGGTTTTGCAACAGGCACCTTTCTTGGAGCTTTAAGATGAATGGTTTATCAGAGAGACAGACAGGAATCTCTATCTACATCTGTCCAGGAAGAAGAATAAAGAAGGCAAGATAATGGCACTGGATTTGTCTACATTCCAAAAAATAAGCAGGAAAATCTGATATTCAGCTGGCATTTGTTTAGCTCTCCAGGAGAATGACCAGTGCGTGCAGAATGATTTTGTCAATAGCGGTGGCATGAAACCAAGTAGCTTTCCACAGATAAACTGGCTCCTGCTCAGACTTCCATGTAAGCAGAACACTGAAAAACAAAGCTACCATGAAGACTTTTAAATGCTGCCTCAAATGGTGATGACACTGTCAGGCCATTTGAACTGTGACCTAAGGGGCACCATATTTCCCTCTAAATAATGACACTATCCAACACTAAGATGCAAGAAACAAGGCTCCTGTTGCATTCCCTATGTCTTGAACCTGGACCCAGCTGAAATGAACGCCTAGAAAATGTTCTGTATTGTACCTCAACGAACACTCCACTTACAGTATTAACACTAAGGACAAACCTTGCAGGTCTGCCTATCTGCTCATGCACAGGTGTGATTTCTATACATATGGTAACCATCTGACAGAGTACTCTCTAAGCTCCTTCCAGATTATGAGTTGCCAGGTGACCACTGATTTAGAGCACCTAGAGATGCTCTTCTGCAAAATTAATCACAGATCTTCAGAGAGAAGTGAGCTCGGGTTAGTCACGGGACAGCACTCAGTAACATTTACCTTGAGCAGTCATGTCCAGTCCATGATGAGGGACAGTAACATCGATTCGGTCGTATGCACTTCCCACCATTTAAGCAAGGTGACTGGCAAACAGCTGCACACAAATGCACACACAGAGGCTGTGTTAATGAGTAATCCCACTTCAGGCTGTTAAGGAACAGCATGCTGAAAGGCCAGCCTGCGTTATTCCTTCACGAATGGACTGTTCTCAAATCTACAACATTAAATATCAGCTTTGAATTTCATGTAAAAGATGGTCTGCCCTGCAAAGGGAAACCTTGGAACCTCATTTCTGCTAAATTTACTGTTTACAGAACAGATCCAGACTCACTTGATGAGCTCATTTCAAGCTCATCAGTTCACTTCAAGCATACACATCTATAATACCAGGATGCTAAAAATCATCGAATATTTTTAGCAGATGACGTTGTACTAAGGGGACAGACACTAGTAAAGACAAACCACCAGTAATATCTCTGCAAAAATTATTAATCACTGGAAACACTGATTACTGGAAATGGAAATGTGTAGTCACAGGAATGTGGAAAGGCAGTGGAAATACTCCACTCTGGCTCCTCTGCACCCAAACACAAACAACAGCAGCAGGTTATAGAGATGGACAGCACTCGTGCCAGTTAAGTGTGCCAGGTGTGTCATGCTGAAAATGACTTCTGATTCTGGAATGAAAAATATGAATGAAACGCCTTTACCACTGACTTTATGTACTTCATTATTCCTGTGAAACCAGCAGTTAAATCAAGTGAAATACTTGAGTTAACTGCTAGTCTCACATTTCACTTTGGTCTGTTTTGTTTTGTCAGCTGACAAAACAGAACACTGTGACTAGGAAGTAAAACCTGAACCGACCCAGTGACTTTACAGACAGTGCTTATGCATTTTTTTGAATGGATTCTGGCCCAGATGCAGCTGACCACTAGATTTCTTACTTGAACTACCTGAAAAGCAAGCCAGCCTGAACATATTTGAATTGCTGGCCTGTGAGTAAAGAAGCCATCTGTTCTCAACAACCTATGCAGCTGCACAGTTTGTGAAATTCTGCATTATGTACTAGGCAAGTGTTGCTTCAAAAAACAGCAGCTGAGAATTAACAAGGTCTCTCTGGATTTTTAACTTGGTGAGGGATGGCTGGGTTTGCAGTTTACTCCCAGACTCATTATTCGTAACAGCTGAACAATTAAAACTCATCATCAGCACAAATCCTTCCCAATCAGCCACTTGAAAGACCTGCAGGAAGGCAAACATACACTTCCATGTTCAGGAAGTTAACACTCACTTAAGTAGCACCTGAAGAACAAAAGTGCAGTAAACAAACAGTAAGAATTAAAAATAAAATAAAAAAAAAAGGTTAACATTTATTAATGATTGAGATTCAGTAATGATTGAAAGACTTCTCAAGGGTCATCCAATCCCTTCAGGCTTTATTGGCTTCTTGCTCTGTGATGAGGCTTTGAAAAGCTGCCTTTTGTTCAGCCTTGTAGCAAAACCAAGTATGCCAAACCTGGGTTCAAGTATTACCCCTCACTGTAAATTGGCTTCACAAAACACAAACTGACTTGCTAGCACACAGGTCCAAATCACACCTCCAAATCATTCCCTTGGCTACCTTGGTGTGCTGCATGCTGCTGAAACTCAGGTACAAGGAACAGATCTATCATACTGTGCTTGTTCAGAGAACTTCAATGATAGCTAAGCCATCCACATACCAATTAAATTTAACCACACATAAACACATCCCAGCCTTCCTCTGTCATCTCTACTATCTTTGCACTGAGGCACCAAGGGGGAAAACCCCACACCAGACAGCTAGGTGGAGAAAAACCTCAGAAGAACCTGCAACTTGCTTCAGAATTTGATGCTGAAAATGAAACTGCAACTCCTTGTGGAGCTGACAGCCTAGATTTATTCCTCTCCTAGGAAATTCTCTCCCCCAGTAGTGGCTTTTGCAGACTGCCCTCTTCTGAAGGCTGTCTGTCCTTTCTGGGACTAAGCTTCCCTGACTGCTAAGATGCACCAGGAACTACTCTGAAAATACTTCGCATTTTGGGACAGCAAATGCTCCAGGAATTTTATTGCAGGGCTGGGTTTTCCTCTGAAAAGTGTGGTAGTTGCTACACAGCCCTCAGTGAACTGTGCTATTTATTGCTAGCAGGGTCACAAAAAGAAAAGGAATGCAAGTAAAAAGGAGTTTTACCCGTATGGCATCGCGATCCAGACCATCCGGGGGGGCAGTCACACTGGTAAGGAGCCACACAGCGGCCTCCATTGAGACACGGCAAAATGCATATTGCTGAGGAGAAGGGAAGAGGGCCAGTAAAAATAATTATCACTTCTGAAAACAAAGAGGAAGGTGTACAACTTCCCACCCCCCCCCAACATCTAACTGGAGTCTCTACCACCTCTCAGAGTGTTTCTATGCAGTGTAAGTGGAGTTGCGTGTAAGATCTGAATCAAGGAAACTATGCACTGCTCACAGCAAAGGATTGCTCGGGACCAGTGAAAATGCAATGAGAAACATGACACCACAAGGCCCAGTGACAGGCAGCAAGACATTTTGGGACCAACACATTCATTGTGGCTGAAAGCTCTGGGGAAAAACGAAACCAAAGAACAGCTGCATGATACCAAGCAGTTGACAGCCTGTGATCTATCAGCCTGAGCTGCTCCTGCGAGCAGATCTGCAAAGTGGTGCAATGTGCCAACTGCTGGTGGTCTAAGAACCTTCCTAAGATTACCATCTCCTCTGCTCTAACTGATCGGAGTGATTTCATGAACAGGCTTTTGCAAGAGAAAGAGTTGAGCTAGGTCTCAAATTTGGACCCCTGAGAGGCAATTCTAGGGGAGTTTTTCTTTGGGAGTAAGGGACCATCTTCTGCAGAGATCAAGCTGAATGTCAGGATGGATAAGAAAGAAACAGGGAAATTCTAGGAGTTCACAGGATTAATCCATATCAGAAAGATTTGTCTGGTAGTGGTTTCACATTTTTCAAGGTGGTCAGGCCTTTCTAAGGATGGTGAACCTGTCCTGTTACCTGCGGAATGTACCACTGTATGTGTGACTGAATTCTGCCACAGCTCTGCAGCCTCACCTCTGGCCTGGCCCTGACAAATCAGTGCACAATGCTAGCACTCAAAAGAAAAAGCCCTCAGAACAAAAGACTAAACATATCTTTTCTATTCACTGGTGTGCCCTGAATGACAAGCAACACTGCAGAATGAAGGTGGCATTAACTAATTGTGGGAAGCCCTCACCTTCCTTCTTCACTGCCTATGTCTAAGTTAAGAGGAAAAATAAAAAAGGCCACTGCCTGTGTCTGCATGAACTGTAATCCAGCTAGGCAGCTGTCTGTTCATTTTCCTCATACAGGAAAGCAAGGTCAGAACTGGGATGACAGATTAAAATGTCTGAGAGCATTAAAAATTGTCTTTTGGTCCCGAAGAACACATTAAGTATTGTTGCTAACGTTAAGGTAAGGAAATCAATCATGGCACACCAAACACAGTTCTGTCAGGCACAGGGCTCAACCCCCTCCAGCTGAAAATACAAAACATGAAGGGGGAGTCTGCACTGTGGTGGTGCTGCCAGCATGAAGGGTTTACATCTCACCAATTCCTCGTGGAAAATGAAATGGGGAAACATGGCAAAACCTGGTACCTCCAACATCACCCAGAGATTCTGACAGATTTGGCTGTTGACAATCAGAACAGATCCAGTTCCCCAATGATACAGGGATCCAGGCCAGGAAAAGTCAGCCCAGCATCAATTAAAAAGTGATTTGTTGGGAAGTATCAAAGGATGTCCCTTTGTCTAGGAACAAGCAATTACTCAGTCATTTCTATTCTACTTTCTCAAGCAGAACAAAGCTGTGATTTTTATGTTCTTGGCTATCACACCTCCAGTTTTTGCACTCGGTTCACTGCAGAAAATTCACCTGTCTTACCTACAACATCTTGCTAAATAAGGAAGGGTGATATACATACGCTCTTCACAGAGGCGACCCATCCAACCATCTGGACACGAGCAGGCATTCGGTCGCTCACAGACTCCACCATTCTGACACGGGAACCGACAGACAGCTGGGAACAGAACCATTTCACAACCAACGTAAGAAGCTTAATTAGAAAATAAGACATAATAAAAGCCAATTTAACTTGGCTTTGACTTCAGTGTCTGTATCGTTTTCTAGCTGTATGCGAGTAGGTATGGTGATTGAGAGCACAGAGGGGAGAAAAACAGCTTCTTCTTTACTTACAGTGAACTGTTAAGGCAACCAAAAATGCCCTTAAGCAAGAGCAAGAAAGAAAAATGCTAAATTTTTAGGTCAGTCTGGTAAATTACCTGGACAATGTTTAAAGGCTGACACTGTGCTTTACCAGTTTATTCCCACTTTATTTTTATTTTTTGTAAAATAAACAAAAAACAGAATCAATTACCCCCTTTTTGTTTCTTCTTGATAAAATCAAGCTTTCCTCTAGCCTTGGGATGAAACAAAGTAATACTGTCTGGCCTCACTCAGGGTTTGTTCAAAGTATGATAGGACAGTGTGGTAGGAGAAGGAATTTTTATTGCACTGCCATCCAGAGCAATGAGCAGTGCTCTACAAGGGCGTAGTGTCAGCACTGTGTTTACCTATGGATCCCAAAGTATGATTATAAACTTCCCTCAGCTTTCATGCTCACTGGTGCTCCATGGTTCACATACCTCTTAGTAAACACTTGCTCATAAAAGTAAGGAATCTGAAGTGCTTTCTATCATGCCACTCCAGCATGCTGCCTGACCTCAAGGGACGATGGACTTCTTTGAATGACACTGTACTTTATCTTGGCTAAGGGAAACCAGGACTATTTCACCAAACGGGGTGGCAAGCTAAATACAAATATATTAGACTTAAAGATTATTGCAGCAAGTAAAATCCCTCTCGTGTTTGTGCATATGCTATGCATGTAAGATAAAAAATTGTGGCTTCTAGATGGTGCTACAGGACAAATAAGTAATCAGACAAACTTCTCATTAGTGGTAGTCATGAACACAGGGTAACCTCAGGAAACTCCGCCTGAACTGTTAATTGCCTCCTATCTTTAATTATTGCTAGCTGAGTGAAATATATGTTTAGGGTTTCAAAGTATTTCAAATCTTGTTCAGTGTTAGTCTTAAACACAGTGGTTCAGACCCAAGCTCCACATGGGAAAGAATGCAGATCTGTCATTGATTGAGCTGGACTTGAGTCACTCCTGCAACTAAGCCAACTTATGCCATGCTGCAAGTTACAGCTTGGAGCCCACTGAACTGAGGCCAAAGCTTTTGCCTTTTTATAAAACTTCAGAGCCTCCCCATTAAATGTCAGCTCATAACAAGAGTGGGAAGAGTTCTCAGAAGTTGCAGTATTTTAAAAAGGTATTCTGAACGATTTTTATTGTAAAGATATCTACCAGTACATAGACAGCTTGTCTCTGGAGCTGGCTAGAGTGAACTGTGTGCTGAATACATTTCTATTGTGCAATGAAAAATTACATACCTTGAATAAAAATGCATTCAAAGATTTGAAATTGTCTGTGATCCCCTCCACAGAAACAATATTTTTTTAATATATAATAGGATGGTAAGTAAAAGGCTTGTATATGAATTACAAGCCAGGTTAAATTAAAAGCCCAAGAAAAATGTTTTCTGGAACTTATTCTCTCTGTGGATGGAGGAGATGTGAATATTTCATTAGTTACTGAAGCTGCCTTGGATGGCAGCTCCATCCCGCACAGCAGCTCGGGGTCTCAGTCAGAGGAATGCTTTTCCTGGCTTTCTGCCCTGGTTGTGAAACACTGAATAACTGAGACTGTACCATCCCTAGGTGTGCACTTGTTATACATCAGTTTACACAGGGAGAGACCCTGTTTGACTGTAGCTGCAAGGATTATTTTTCACTCAGCAGACAATAGTAGAGACAGGCTTGGGATAGTAAACTAAGCTGGGATCCCATTCAATTTTTTTTAGCTACAGAGAAGGCAAGCAGGATAATTCAGTCCTGACCTGCTGGAGAAAGAATAGGAACATCAGTTAGTAGTAGCAGATCTCACACACAGTACCTGTCTTTGTTTTTGAGACTCCTTATGAACCTGATAGCTACCCCACAGGACACAGAAGTGGAAACACTTCTGCAAGACAAATAGCAGCAAGCAAAGGTAAGAAAAGACTCCTGGTGTTTGTTCTCAGCTCTGCCTGTAGTAGCAAGTAACCAATTCCCCAAGGCCTGTCGTGTCCCTCCTAAAGCCTGTTCACTAGCTGGGCATCAGTTTTTTGGTTAACACCACTACAGCATAAGACCTCTCCCATTCAACATGATGCTGCCAGAGACCAAATTCGTAACAGATTTTAGAGTATTTCAGAGCGGAGAGATAGGAGTTGGACAAGCTGTGTGAATCTGTGCAGCCTTCTGAGTCCCACAGGTATTTACATTTAGTAGATCCAGCCCAATATTTCTCACCCCTGAAACTCAGATCAGAATCTGGCCCGCAATCTTTAGCCAGTAGTGATTCAGGCAAGTGCAGCTCTGGTTGCAGCTCTCCCATAGAAGCCAATGAAATCTGCTTTTTAATTACAATATTTATGTTAACTAACCTGTTCAACCGGGCCAGAATGTTTCAAGCAGGCTTAGGACACATTAGTAATCAACTCACAGAGCCAAGAACAATAAGTGTAGCATGAGTCACTGCAAAGAGTGCTTTCATGTTGCTTCTGATATAGACCACAAAGGCTTGGGTCCTGCAGCCCTTTTGTTAGGCAAATCCCTCAAATGAATTAATAAAGCAGTTCTGAGAGATTATTTTGACATGTGTCACAAAAACATGTCAGTCCTCCAGAAGAACCTTGGGTCCTTTTAGTTCTGCTTTTGGGTGAAAGGAAGGGGGGAAATTGTTATTTCCCACCCTTAGCACACCCAGAGGCAGGTTTTGCCACTTTGTTTTATTACATTACTCTCTGACCATCTGTCCACTTCATCATTTCGCATTTCAAAATAATTAACTCCAACAGTGAGCAGTCTCAAGGATTCGGTGGTGTTGGAAACAGGACTTTTGTGTTTGACAGCTCTTTGTCTATCATCCCGTCCAGTTTTTAGGCTACCAATGACAAGAGATTCTTCCAGCAGATAACTACAGCCTTGGCATAAGGACTAAGTGTTCAGTCTAAGGTAGTGTTCTGTCACACTAAGAAGTAAAACTGGTCATATAAAGGACTGCTACAATGTGGAGATGGCATCACAAAATTTTGCCAAGTATCTAGCTTATGTGGAGCAATTATTGTGCTGGGAGCCCTTGAATCCTCCAGCCACCACAGTTGAGAAAGAAATAAGCTACTTGGTGAGCTTTTCAAAAAGGACTCTGAAGTTTATGAGCGTACGTTTCCAAAAGAACTTTTGGATACCTATCAATGTCTGAAATAACTCATCTGCTTCTAACAAGGTCCCTCTGCTGGGCTGCTCTTCAGCCATGATCACACACCACTAGGAAAAAAGTGGTTTTCAGAGGCAGCTTCGCTGTCCTTAAAATGTTCATGACTTAGAAGTCCACTTCTCTGCCTTGGGGTCTCTTTAAAACAATCTGCTGACCCTGTGACTTTTAGGCAAGGCAATTTTATCTACTGGATCTGTATTTTTAAAAGAACGTCTGCTTTTGCACAGTAGGATAATTCATATTAGCTAGGCCTTATCTTAACGTTTTGGTGGCAGAATCCAAACCAAAATCACTGACAAAGGGGACCCTAATTAGTCAGTCAGGCTCAACTCTGTCCAGAAACCTCCAGCTCCAAGGGGCTTCTCATCTAAACAGAATGGAGGCAGTAGAGGGAATTACTGTCACTTCTATTTCAGACATGCGTTGCTAGGACACTTGCAAGAGCAGAGGCAAATCTGACAACTTTGCCTATGGCTCCAATGGTCCCAGATCACTGTTCTGGCATCTTTCCTCTTGTGCAGGAATTCTTGAGCTCTGGGAATGTCTCTGCTCATGAATTACCACTGATGTGCCCCCATGGTTTTTGCTACGAATACATTTCTGAAGAAAAATGTGAGCCTCAGTTTATAGTTGGAGATAAGATTTCAGAATGCAGCTGACTTCCATAGGTATAGATCAATCCGGCAGCAGGACTGCGAGGGGAAATGGAACGAGGCAAGGTTTCTCCAATCAAAGACCTTGGAACATTTCTGCTGTGCCTTACCCTTGTTTTTAAGAAAGTGCTTGAAGACAGTTTTATCTGTTTTTAACTGTTTAGTTTGCCATCTTCTTTTCTGTTGGTTTCCTCCACTTTTTCTGTTCAACATTGACTACTTCTACGAATCTCCTCTGTGGAAGAATTAATTCTGAGATATAAACAACTAGTTTTGTGGGGTTTTTTAGCCTAATACATCAAAAAGTGACTAGAATTTTCAGGAACTGCCAAGCTGTAAACACAGTGAAAGGCTAAGCATCTCTTACTTTTGTTTTCTGCAATACTCAGTCTTTGGTTGTGAAAAAATGACTGTCAGTGCTAATTTGAAGCAGCCCAGCATGTCAGTAACATGACTGGTTCTGTCACTTTCTCGCAAAAGATGTGAGGGAAAGGATCAAAGGTGATGGTTACAACGCTGTAGGAATAGCAAAGAGAGAGAAAAATTGGGGAAGTCCTCCCTTTCATGTGGAAATAAAGCAATGCTCTGCACTTAAAATGCCCTGGGTGAAATCAGAGCTGCATTGAAATCAGCAAAAATTTGGCTTTTGTTTCTGTTGGAGCTACAATGACTCCTTCATTCTCATGGCTAATTAAGGAATACTTCTGTTGTAAAAAAAAAAATAAGGCTTACCTTTGCAGGTAGGTGGTGTTGTCCATGTTCCATTTTCTAAGCAAATGCTCCGCAGGGGCCCCTCCAGCATGTAACCACTGTAGCACGAATAGGTGATCATATCTCCATACTGATAGAAGCTACCACGGATGAAAGCATTCTCTATGTGAGCTGGGGGCCCGCAAGATATCTCTAAAGAAAAGAAATCACCCAGAGCCTGGTGAGCTACAAAGCCTGCATGATATGGTTTCCAACTGTGGACACAGTGCTTCACCCATAGGACTCGAGATGCTGAGACACCTCTGATAAAAACACAGCCAGTGGTGCTTCACAGAGTGCACAGCCAGGGCAAACCTGTGTCACACGAACAGCAGTGTGCAGGGAGATGACACAGTTTTAAGTAACACAGATATCACCCACATACAGCAGAAACTTTGACACAGTCCCATGATATACATGAGGTTGAGTCTGCAGGGTGATGTCACTGCAGTCACCGTCGTTTGCAAGCAGCCAAAAATCTTTCAGTCATGTTCTGAAAAAATAATTTTCCACCAGTGGTGAAGACTGCTTCTCCCTATAACCCCTGCTTCACCATAATCTCACAGGTGTTCCCAGAATACAACAGGCAAATCTGGCTGCAGTGCTTGCAGAAAGTAAACTGAGAAGAAAATGATAGCAGAGCTTAACAGACAGCAGTATGAAAGAGCATCAACTCATAAAAACACTCTGAAATAACTGCTAGAAGGGAAAAAACAGCTCTTTTGCAGAGCTTCTTCCCTTGTTTCTATGTGCAGTGTCACTAAAGCAAACCAGCCCTACATATATGCAGATAAAAGCTCCCTCCTTTCTAACTGCAGCTAGACAGAGGGCCATGCTAACAGGTTTGTGCTGTCCCACACCTATGTGATACAGACGCTGTTAACAAACCTATGGAACTGCAGGATCTATGCTTACTGTACTGTACTGTACTTACTTTCACACTTAGCTGTTGTTGGAGTCCAAGTCTCATCAGCATTACACGTGATCACAGCTTGCCCTTTCAGCTGGTAGCCTTCCCTGCACCTGATGGACACATTCTGCCCAACATAAAAATCCACCTCGGAGAGAAGGGCGTTCTCTGGGATTATGAAAGGCACAGGACAAGGGTTTGCTGTTCAAAGGAAGGGATCGAGAGAAGAGGAAAAAAAGAGAAAGAGAGGGATGGAACTTTAGAGGGATTTCTGCAAATTCCAACTTCAAATCATATGAAGAACAATGGGAATGGATGCTAATCACAAGTCTCATTTTTAATTTGCTGTAATGTTATGAGATCTGGGTTATAAAATAATGATAAAAGCTTTTATTCTCCTCAGTCATAAGGCTTGCTACCACACTGTAATGAAGTCTGTGGAAGATACAGTTAAGGATCTAAGCGAAGAGAATCTTACGTTTTATAATCATGCCATTCTCTTTCCTTCCTGCTAGTCATAACCTTAGTACATAAAAAGTCAGGTCTATTACACTGTAATAAAAGAGTCAGACTCATTCAATTCCTTGATCTGTGGGCCTGGACCAATACAGAGTAGCACAAAATATCCAGACCCTTAAGCACAGACATTAAGAGTTTAAAATTTTTATAATAATCTTACTTGCTACTCCTTGTAAACTTGCTATTTTTGTCTACTGATCTCACCACGAGCATGGGAAAGAATGGACTGTACATACAGCAGGGATTAATCCAGCTTCGTAAAACAAATAATCTATGAGCCTGTTGTTGTACAAAACCTATAGTGCCTCAATTACTACCTTGAGACGACAGTAGATCTCAAAGGTAGTTACAGCAACAGGGATGGCTGTTACAGGTGCGTGTGCACAGTGAACATGTGTACAAGGTGCTATTTCATAAAATGGCAGAATAATTACATAGCCATTTAATCCAGCCTTCTCAAAGCAGGACCAACCAGGCTGGGCTGCTCTGGGCTTTGAGCAGATGAAATATGAGTGTATTAAAAGACAGACATTTCACATCCTCTCTGGTCCCATTTCAGTGCTCGACTGTATCGTGGTGTAAAGTTTCTTCAGATACTTAATTGGAACTTCTGTTGTTACATCTTGGGTTCACTGCCCCTCAATCTTCTGCTGTGGACCTCTAAAGTTCAGCTCTTTTTTATTTACACCTTGCCTACAGTTAGTCAAATATAAGGAGGTCACCACTGCCTTCTCCTCCAAACGCTGAACAAGACTTTTCCTTCACCTCCTCTTCATAAATCAAGTTACTCCAATTGACTCTATTTGCTAACAGCTTTCCAACGAAAAGGAGTTACCCTGAATACAGCTGGTTCTTTCACTGTCATGCAAATGCACTCCTACAAGACTGTGCTTTAGCATTATCTCAGTAACTACTTCCTTTATTCCTTTGTAAAAACGAGATGCACAGCAGCAAATTTACAAACCTAGGTCACACCAACATCTGCAGAAGTTGTTCTCAATTACTACCGTCATAAACTAAGAGTAACCCAGCCTTTAATGCCTGCAAGTTAAGACCACTTTTTCATTACAAAGCAAACACACACGTTTACAGAGAGGCAAAGGATGACTCCATCTTCCATCCCTTGTGCACTCTGCTGCAGGTTCTCCTTCCAGGCTGTATCCGCTCTCGCAGAAGTATGCTACAGTACTGCCAACTGTATTATTTTCATAAACTGCCTTCCCATTCAGCAAAGAAATTGGAACTTTGCATCTAGTCTCTGCAAAGAAAGAGATCTCATTAATGCAGCTTGGTATTAGACCTGGCCTTGCAAGAACTCCTGAGTTACTTCCAGATTGTATGTTTAAAGTAGCAGCCACAGACTAATAAACCATGAAAATCAATGAGAGTTTAGCAGACACAGTATAGACTTGCAGACAAGCTAGGAAAGGAGCTCCTCAGCTCCTCCCAGTGACAGATAAATGCTACAGCCACATGTTTATCAGGTCAGCAAAATTTGGCCATGCTGGGGAAGAAACATTTTGCACTGGGGTTAAGTAGGGCAGAACATCCCTGCTAAGAAATACCTCTGAAATTTGCAGTCCTTGTCAACTTCCTTTTTGATAGACAAGAAATACCAGGTGAAATGCGGGACGGTACAAGATGCTGACATTTAAACTACTAACTTCACCCCCCAAGATTCTCAGCTGTGTTTCTGAAGCCATCAAGGCAGTCAGCCCAGGCTGGGTTACAGCTGCCACACATCAGTTTTCCTGAGTGGTCAGCATAATAGGATGACTTAAGATTAAACCAGCAAAGGCAGACACAAGGCAGTCAGGCAACGGGAATAGAAAAGGTAGGAGGAGTGGTTGCTCTCAACCTTGAACATCTTGCTTGTTTCAGCACTGCTAGTGGGTGACTTCTCTTAGGTGCCCCCTAAGGTACTTGAGGCCTCTCTGATGAGGACTTCCCATGTCAACTTTGCAGACTGCTCCTATAAGTGATGCAAAGCATTGGAGAACTGTCATGCACAGTGAGCTGCGTACTGTGTGACTGCCCAAAACAGCATCTCACGATCCCTAGCCCTCATGCAGTTCTCATGGCTCTGGTGACAAGAACCTAATGTCTGCCTCAAGTGGAAGGTCGTTATTATTTGTCTTACTTGGGTGAAGCTGTCACATGCATGTTGGTCCCTTTTGAATCTGAGTGAGCAGCTGGCTGTGGAGAGATCAACAAGTCAGCTCCGTGGGAGAATGCCAAAGGAAACTAAGGCAAGCAAGCAGAATGTTAGAGCCTACTCTGCGAGACCAAGAGCATGTGCAGCAGGGACAGGAACAGCGTAAAAGAAAGTGCAGTGGCAAAAAATGGACTAGTGCATTTCTGAAAGGAAAAGTGTGAAGAACAGACTTTACCATTTAACGGCTAAAAGGCCAGGAAAGGATAAAATTCATATTTAAAATAAGTTAACTATATCAGAATTCACTATGCTTCTATATACTTCATGTGTTCGTATTTGGTGCCATACTTCTTTTTCTGTTTTTGTGTTGAAAGCCTGGTTTCTCCCCACTCCTGCCCACTCCATGTGACACAGGTATTTCTTGCATCAGGGCCTGCCATGGGAGCATCAGACAGCACTAAAGTGCAGACTGGTATGTCATGCATTCATAGAAATTGTTCACAAGAGGACTGTGAAAGCTAAAGGCTGAGATGCTGATACTGTCCCTAACACAGTCCTGTTGCTGGGTTTGGGCCCAGAGAAATGTCAGCGTGGCTACTGACTTCGAAAGGTTGCCAAGAGAAGTCCCACATCTCTGTTACCTTTCATTAATACTTTGATTTTCTGAGACTGTAAACAGTGTCATCTCTCACTAAGATTATAAAATTGCAGATTTAGAGCTAGGGAAAAAATATGCCTAAGTCTCCCTCTGATTTAGTAACAAACACTGCTCCTTTTGATCCGTTTCATCTTTTCAGGTGCCATTTTCAGTACATATTACTGAACTGCTCCCAGAAAGCAGCCTGCTCCCTGCACCATGTGATACACATGCGTATCAGGGAAGCCATTCCTGATTCCAGATTAGAGCATGCCAAGCTACAAAACCAAATGTTTACCTTCACACAGTGGTAATGGCTTACTCCAGCTCCCATTGGCAAGACATGTGATATTCGGGGGTCCAACAAGATGGTATCCAGAGCTGCACACAAAGGTTACATTACTCCTGTATGTGTTTCCTGTAGAAATGGCCTCTGCTTTTTCTACTGAGGGATGCAGCCCACAAGTAATTCCTAGCAAAGAAGGAAAGATTTGGGGTTGTACAAACAACAAAGCCCATTCTGTCTGGCTTGTACACCCTGTCAGACAGTTCCATTCAGACACTGAATTAATGGAAATATGGGAAGAAGTTGGGAAATGCAATAAGGAGAAGGGTTATATGATGCCTTGCACACCCCCTCTCCTGGGGTTCGGGCTGCAGACACCAGAGAACCTGCCCTAGTGCATCGGGCAGTGTTGTAAGCTATGAGATGCATTCAACCAGATAGTGACACAGAACAAGGCAGAGGCTGAGTTTTCAGGCTCCTCTGCTCTCTGTACAGTGAAGGACAGTATCGGGATGTCTCCAAGAAAAATTAGAGTAGTTATGAAACATGCCCTCTGCACCAGCCTTACAGTGGAGGCCAGGCAAACTCATCACAGCTAAGAGAGAAGAATCCAAGTGATAGGACATCATTACAAGGAGGAGGAAAATAACTTACTAGTAGAGACAATAAAACCTGGCCATTTTATTTGTAACCTGTATGAAATAAGTCTTAAAGCCTTCTTTTCATGCTTGTACAATTAATTGTCTAATGCTGCACAGAACCAAGATTTGTACCTAAGGTGAAAAGTCTTGATCTCCAGACATGCAAAGGGGCCAGGATGTGTTAGCCTCTGCACTGCAGAGTCAAACCACCACAGCCTGTGATGTTCAAGGCCTTGCACATCTTAATGTAAGGCAAATAACATGCAACAGGCCACATTCCTCCTCCAGCAACCTGGGCATAGCACTACTCTTGTGCTGTTTTAATATGCTTAAACCATCTCCCTTTAGACCCGAAACTGCCAATGAGAACTCAGCTAGTTTTTCCTCGAGCTCCTGATGTTACAGTCCCTCCAGCTGGAGGGGGAGACCCAGGTGAAAGCCAACCAAAGTACTCTGCCAGTTAGCTCCTCCGGGAGAAGTGCCAGCTGGTTGCTCCGCTTTGGCTACTTACGCTTGCACAAAGGAGCAGAGGGGCTCCACTTTTTGTCAACGTGGCAAATTCTTCGGCTTGGTCCCTGCAGTTCAAAACCAGGGTCACAACTGTAAAAAGCCTCACTGCCAAACAGGAACTCTTCTCCTTGAACGGATCCATTTTCAATCACCTCTGGGGGTCCACAAGATACTCCTGTAACATAAGGACCATGTTCCAGACACAGTGCACACAGCATACAGCCCATCCTGCTCACAGCTTCTCCACAGTTTTCACTCTGAGAAACGTGGAAAGAGAAGCACGATGATTGTAAGGGCATTCCCAGATATCTGCTCCTGAGTAACAGAGCAGTAGTAGCAAAATGACGCCTGGTGCTCCCAGATAATGCTGAAAGACGAGAACTGTGGCTGTACTGGCAGGAAGCCTTGGGAAATGAACACTGTTGACACCTCAAGTCAACAGCTGAACTCCATGTAAGAATTTACATAGACAACTCACGTTCTGACACTGCAGCCAGGGAGAGTCAGGCATCTCACACAATCTAAGGACCCTTGAAAAGAAGTGTCCGTAGAATTACAGCTGCAGCTGTTGGTAACTAAGGTGGTCTGAGAACCTTAGGAATCCCAGAAGCCATGACCTCAAAGCGAAAGAACAGCATACACTTTGGAAGCCATCCTTACAAAATACAGAATAATCTGCAATACAACAGCTATTTCTTGTATCAATAACCCAACAGAGGAATACAGCTCTCCAATCTGTCGCTGATACCCTTCATTTAAAGTTTCAGTTCTCATCTTATTTAAGCATGAAGTTAATACAAAATATTTAAACTACTTTACATCATTAATAATTTTCCTTTGAGTCATCAGGAGATGCACAAAGACAAAACAGCAGAAAGAATGTCAAAAGCTCCCTTGGCGACAGAGCCCTATGTCTGGAGTAAAACATACAAAAGTGGAGGTATTCAACATCAGCTGCTTTGGAACTTGTTTGCCCAGGTTTGTTAGAGGCAAGGGGCACAGAGGTGGAAAGGTGTAGTGATTTCCTTCATGCTGTTACCTGTACACACCAGCAATTCTGGACATCTCCCAGGTGTAATCAGTGGTACTTAAGGAAATTTTTTAGGCATATGAAGACAGTGTGAGTTATAAACCAATGATAAAACACTGTGTTTTCTGGTTAAAACCACCTTTGACCACATTCAGCTAGTGACAAACTCAGAACATACTTCTGCATGTTGGAACTGAGCCACTCCAGAGCTTGTCTTCTTGGCAAGTCCGCTCAGTATCACCCTGTGAAACAAAAGACAATGCTCAAAACACAGTTTCACCCAGTGACCTTTTTTCACCCTTTAACTCTAACACCCAGCATGCTCAGTGAACTTTCCCTCCATGTGCAACCCACATAAACAAGGAGTTAATGCTACAGCCCAAAGCAGAGTGGGGGAGTGCAGATTATTGTTTACAGACCAACTGCTTGAGGTCAGTTAGTCATTTCCCTGTCCTTCTCCCTGGAGTACCACTGCTTTTGTGAGTTTTGCCATTTTTGTTCCCAGGAACGTGTTACCATGGCACATCTTCTCCTTCCAGTACCCTCTTAACAAAAATTCTTTTCAACAACAATTTAAGCCTGTGGTTTGTAAGCACACTACGCTGATTTTCACCATGTCTCAAACACTCCTGCTCTAAATTTGGTAATAAATAATGTTATTTATTTCTTCTGTACATATTTTATTCATTTTATTCATTTCTTATTTTAATCCAAAATACGAAGAACATCCAAACTTTCCCCTTCAATCAGTAGGCTTTAATTACATCTCCAGCCCAACGAGAAGGGCAGCTATCAGGAATAAGTGCACTATATCCACGGGCTGAGCTTTCCAAAGGAAAAAAACAGCACAGGAAAACAGACTGACACTAGGTGGCGAAGCTGGTATATAAAGTATGGATCAACTTTTTTACTATACAAAAGCTGAAACAGAAACTATACCTACGTATCTAAATATCAACCCAATCCTTCATCCCTAGTGTTATTGCATTTGTGACAACACAATACAGATTAGATGGGCTGTTACCTGTGCTCTCTAAGCTCTCCTTTTTATAAATATTGAGTGACTGCATCAATAAAGTTTGTATTTATCACTGGTGTTACTGCAGTGTCTAGAAGTGTGACTCTGGATTTTGGTTGTGCACATGAAATATAGAAGGAAGAGACGGGCTCTGTCCTGAAGACCCCTTGCTGAGTGTACTGTGCTCTGGCATCACCTGGGGCTCATGAAGGTCACACTGTGCCCAAGACACCTACTTCTGAATTCATTGCAGCTTTTGAAAACACATGATGGAACTGTGAAGTGGTTAGCATGCATCCTGATAACTGGACATCAGAGATGCTCCAGGATTCAGACAGAGGTAATAGGGGTTATAGCACAATGCTCATAATAAAAATAACATGGAAGTGTTCTCACCTCCATAAGCAAGCTCATTAAAACAAACTGCAATCTGTCTCATTAGAAGGAAGGAGAAAAAAGAAACAAGTTCCACACCATCTAGCAATATCAGAGAACTGAGGGCGGAAGCATTTATCAGGACTTTTGAAGTCACAATGCAGCAGATGTAATGCTTGCAATGTTATGAAATTGATGGAAAAATATAATCTGAGACCAGAGAGCTAGTAGGAGAGCAACATGTGAGAAATCAGTACTTCCATGTCTTAACATCAGAAGTATGCAGCATTGTACACAGGAGTAATAAAAAAGTGATGTTTTCACAACACTGAAATGATCTTCACTTAAAATTAACACTAAAAGGTTATCTGCTGAAGACATATCCTTGAGCAGGATGCTTACACTTGCTTCAGTAATTTCATTAGCACGTTGAAAGAAGACCCTAGACATACCAGGAGCATTCTACATACAGTAATAAAGCAGATACTGAACTTCTGTATCAGCTAAGGGCACACAGTAATGCAGTGCAGGCATAATATATCCTTACAGTCATCACATAAGAACAGGAAAGGACAAGTAAAAGTTTACAGTGCTAGAGAATGAGTTTGCTTACTTGTAATTCATATCCAGAATCACACTTATAAAGAACCACATCTTTATAATTGAACTTGGTGCCAACCACAAATCCGTGCTCTGGAGTTTCTGGGATCCCACATGTCACAGGAATGCAAATGTCATCAGAAAACTCTGGCACCCAAATACCACTCTCCTGAAAAATAAGTGTAATAATAAAGTGTGAAAGCATCATTCTGTATGCTAAATTTGTGTTTAAATGCAAAAGTTAGGGAAGTCAGAGCAGAAACATTTAATAGCTGTGAGCTTACAGATGTGGTTAATGTAAGATTACCTGTAAAATCCTTTACAAAACTCAGTAATGTTAAGTAACATCTCTAGAAGGTCACCACAGGCAGGAGCTTACCTTTGGGAGGAACGCTCAGCTTGGACTTAAAAGACATGAAGAACAATGTATGAATGGAGAAGCAGAACCTTTCAAAGCAAGTTCCCTTGCATAAGGTCACATAACTGCTCAGGGAACCCAAAAGGAGAAGAATGAGAATGAGAGTTGCCCAGTTCCACATTCTGCACTCTTCTCCTGTCTGTAAGGAGGGTTTAATATCATCTCTAAGTGCTTCAGCTGCCCACCCAGATCCTCTAAAAGAAGTCTTGTACCTGAACAGAAAATCATCAGACAAATTTAACTTCTACTTCAATAGATCTCTGTAAGGGCATGAGCAGACCTTCTCTAACAAGAAGTACTAATCCTGAGAGAAGTCCGTAATCTGTTATCTGAAACGTGATAAAATGAATGCTTCTAAAAGGACAACATAAGTTTTGGACCGAAGAATAAGAAGTTAATTAACAGTTCTGAAAATCTACACAAAGAACTATTAATTGTTCCTTCTGGGAAACAAGAAGGCATATTATATTCTGCAGGACATGCTTTACATTTTTTTGCTGTGTGCAATTAAAAGCCAAAAGCTAACCAGGCAAAAAGAGGACTCCTAAATTCAACAGAGCCTGCAAAATAGAACAGTGCAGATGACAGCATACCTTGCATGTAGATGTGCTTGCTCCCACCAGAGTGTAGCCTTCAACGCATGACAAAGTGATGTTTGTGCTCACAGTAAAGTTGTCCCCAAGCACTACAACGTGGGTGATATTTCCTGGGAGGGGACACTTCCTGGGGCAACACGAAATACTTTGAGGAGACCACTGTCCATCTTCCTGACAAGTGCATACATCCACCTCTGTCACCATTGTGTAGCCTTCCAGGCATCTGCAACACAGCACAAACATCTGACCACAGGGACTCAGCTAGGGGTGGAATGATCTGCTCATTACGAAGACAGCTTATACAAAATGTATTCTGTCACAAGAACCAGAAGTCTCAGTCCTCATCTTCAACTGCTTCATGCTGCTGCAGCACCACAAGGCAAGATGAGCTGGTGACTTTAGTGCTTTGAGAATATTCAGTGCTTTGGTGCAGGTCCTGTTATACCCTTCCCTTTGCAATGAGGGCTTGTGGTTAATTAAGCAGTGACAAGAGCTCATGCAGCTTCTCAGTTTCCAATTGCTGAACGTCTGATCTGCAGCTTCCAGCAATTCTGAAGCTGGTCTTATTTTCTTCCAAGAACAATCCAAACCTTAGGTTGCTTGCTTAGAAGTTCAAGGCTGATTTGTTCTGTGCCACATAGTGCTTCACCAAGATAAAATCAACTGGCCTGCAGGATCCGGCCAGCAGATTTACTTGTAAGCAGGCAACATAAACACCCCCTTCACCTTGTTACAGATGCAGGGGAATGACTGATTCTGTTAAACGCATCCACATGCTAATCTCACAGTTCTGTCCTCTTCCACTTACTGCTTTGACTTCAAAAACAACATACCCCTTTCTGCCAAGGAATTCTTCCCAGAGAATGAGATTCGCAGAGTGCATATTCCAAGAAACTGACTAACACACTCTGTTTCTTGTCTGTGAAAAGGAGTGTGCATCAGCAGCACTTACAGCGCAGTGTTGCAGTGCAGAAGAGGGATAAGCCTCTCTGTACTGTTGTGACATGGAACTGAAGCAGGAAGAAGTAAATGGGGTGACAAAAGGGGAAAATAATTCTGTGCCTTGCTGACTGTTCTTGCTACCTGCTACATCTGCAGATCAGTGTTTCAGAGATGAGGAAGGCAGAGGAACAAGAAACCAGAGCTGGTGGAAGAAATACCTTCCTGAAGCACCCTGCTGGAGTTTCCTCTGTGGTCCAAATAATATTTATTACGTGCATGGGGATGTGGGCTTTGTCTATTTATACAATGATAAAGCACACCTTTTCTTGCAGGTCTTCTAAAAATCTGCCCTAACTGAAGGTGCATAAACTTTCCATCTTCATTCTTTACAGAAACATCATGGCAACAGCATTCTTACCTGTACTGGACCTTGCTCCCATAGGTATGAGTGTTCCCAAGAACCTCTGCATTTGGGACAGAAGGTGGTGGGCCACAGCTCAGCAGCTCACAGCTCGGATATGGCTTCTTCCAGTCACCTGTCTCCACACAAGTCAGTTCAGGACTCCCCCGCATGACAAAACCTGTCAAGCAGGTATATATGACAGTGTTCTCATCTGCAGAGCTGCTCCCATTGATGAACGTGTTGGGGATGACGGGTGGGGAGCCGCAGGAGAGCTGCCCACAGCGAGGAAACCCAGCACTCCACCTGCCAGCTGTCTCACAGGTGATTTCAGAAGGACCTAGCAGTTTAAAGCCCTCCAAGCACTGGAACCGGGCACTTTTCCCACAGCTAAAATCTTCACCAAGAACGACTCCGTTCTGAACCCGTGGTGTTGGGCACACACAGGGGAGGCAAGATGGAAGGCTTCCACTCCAGGAGCCATTGGACAAGCACTGTCTTAAAGGATTACCATGCAGCTCATAGCCAGGAAAGCACACATACTGTGCATATTCCCCGTAGGTAAAGGCTGAGCCGTTCAGAAACCCGTGGGAGATGTCTTCAGGAGGTCCACAAACGACTGGCTCACAGCGTGGAGCTTCTGAATCCCAGTTACCATCACTCTGACAGATTCGTGTGGACACTCCTTGCAGATTATATCCTTCGCTGCAGTGATACTGCACTTCTTTCCTGAATCCAAAATCTGAGCCACTGATCCTCCCATTGGGAAGAGGCGGTGGCACAGGGCAGGCCACAGCTTTGCAAACTGGAGTAACTCCACTCCAGCTCATGTTTGCAAGGCAGACTCTACTCCTGTCCCCATCTAACACAAAACCTTCATTGCAGCTATATTCTATACGCTTCTGGAAGGTGTATTCCTCCCCCGACACCTGGCCATTCTCCAAAACTGGAGGTGGGCTGCAGGAAACAGGAATGCAAATTGGTTCACTGCCATCCCACTTCTGGTTCTCTTGACACCTCCTCTCTGCGGGGCCATTCAACTGGTAGCCAGCATCGCATTCGTAGTAGACAACGCTCCCATAAGTGTAGTTTTCCCCTCTGACATTCCCATTCATCAGCTGAGCGGGTGAGCTGCATGTTACTGCTTTGCAGTGTGGAGCAGTGTTACTCCACTGCCGACTCTGTAAACAGAGTCGTGTGTCAGAGCCAACCAGTGTAAACCCTGGCTTACAGCTGTACTGCACCACGCTGCCAGGAGTGTTCTCAGTAAAATGCAAAAATCCATTATCTGGTGGTGACAACAAGCTGCACTCTATTGAAACGCAGGATGGGGCAGTGCCATTCCAGGCCCCATCTTCCTGGCAAGCTAGAACAGGGTTTCCCAAGAGCTCATAGCCAGAGTAACAAGTGTACAAAATGATAGTTCCAAATAAGAAAGTGGTCAGCTGCATTGCACTGCTCTCCTTTGAAGAACTTTTCAAGTCCTTCAAATTGCCACCCAGTAATGTACGTGAAAGGGAGGGACACTCTGTCACACTCTCCTTGTTGGAACACCTTTCTCCATGCTTAACCTGCATGTACTCCCCAAAATCAATGTGAGGGGGCAGACCACAGTCTATTGGGAGGCATGTAGGAGTGGAGCTGGACCAGCCTGATTCTTCACACGTCTGCATGGCAAGGCCAGACAACTGGAAGCCTGGCACACAGCTGTAAATAACCATGGCCCCATAGCTGTAGTCTGCACCCTCCACAAAACCATTCTCAATAGGCTGAGGGGGCTGGCAATTTATGGCTTTGCAGGAGGGAACATCTGTACTCCATTCTCCTGTCTCCAGACAACTCAGTTTTTCCTCCCCTTGGAGCTGGAAACCTCTGTCACAGGAATACCTAACTGTCTGCCCATAATGGAAGTTTGTGAATGAGTATCTGCCATTGAGGATTTTCTTGGGCTGTGGGCATTCAATAGGTTTGCAAACCGGTCTTCCTCCAAGCCACTGTCCATCTTCTCCACACAGAATAGTTGTGTTCCCCACCAGCTCGAAACCTGGTTTACATGTATAGAGGGCTGTGCTGAGGAAGGTGAGGCCCTGCACATCAACAATGCCATTCTGAATTTCTTCTGGTTGGGGGCACTCCACGGGAATGCACTCTGGCAACGGCAAGCTCCAGGAGCCATCAGCCTGGCATCTGATAGTAGGCTCACCCTTCAGTAAAAACCCATCTACACAGATGTACTTGACAGTGCTACCAAAGTAAAGGGATGAAGTCAAGGTGTCACTGAAGGGGACATAGGGAGGCGCAGAGCACTGTACAACTTTGCAGAAAGGAAAGGAATCGTTCCACTGTTGAGATGGCAAGCATTTCAGCACAGAGGAGCCATACAAGACGTAACCTTCTTTGCAGGAGAACTGTACAACGCCAACTTGATAAGTCACTTCCCTCAAGACCAACTGATTTTCTGCCAAGGGTGGTTCTGGACATTTTGTTGGCACACACTTTGGGCTTTGCTTTTTGTTCCATTTCCCAGACTTCTGACATGTCCAAGAAACATCTCCAATCAGCTCATAGCCTTCTTCACAGAAAAACTCAACTTTGGAACCTGTATCAAAGATTTCTCCCTTGGAGTAGCCATGCTGGATGGGTGGTGGTTTTCCACAGCTGAGGGGAACACAGCGAGGAGGTGATTCACTGTACCACTGTCGGTTGGCTTGGCAAGTAAATACTGAGCTTCCAACCAGATGGTAGCCAGACTCGCACTGATAATTTGCCTGATTCTCAAAGAAGTGTCCAGTTGTTTCCTGTAGAATAGATAAGACAGGGACATATCTGAAATGAAGATGTAAGACTTGGGCAGTGGGAGTCTGACTGTATTACTTGATCTAGCTTTTAGCTGAGTTCCAGACAGCAGACAAGGCTGTCTGCATAGAAACAAACATAAATAGCAGATACAGCATGTCTTTTCTCAAATGATGCACTCTGCTGTCGGGAAATCTGAAAGCACCATCAAAAGAAAAGAGAAAACTCAAGGCCTGAAGAGTAAATCTAGAAAATATTTCCTTCTGCATTCTCTCATTTTGACCAGTGGGACCAAAAGATGCATAAACTGAAAGACAGGAAAGAAGTATGTGGAGAGAAGCTGCTGGGAAATGCACTATTGTAGCTGCAGTTCTTAAGCTTACATGTGTATGCAAAGCTGGAGTACATACTGCTCCCAGGGGACTTTTGTAAGTGTCCTGTGTGTAGCTGCAGAGTCTTCAGCAGGCAGCTGAGAAGTCTATCAGAGTTGCAGAGCTGAGATATTAAAAATGTCTGTAATGGGAAGAAACTCCAGGAGGAGTAAACCTGCCTAGGGAAGACACTACCAAATGATATGCGTTAATTAGAGGATGAGTATGTGTGGAAGCCCAAAAAGAAATTGTTGCTATTATTGCTAGAAGTTCAATTAGGAACTGAAATGATAAAAAACCCAGTTCTTAGCAAATGTAAACTCCCTGGTGGCTAGACTTAAGGAAAGAGGATAAATGTTCAGGAGAAAAATGATAAATTCAAAGCTAAATTTTACAGTAATGTTTCCGATCTTCCTTGCCACAGTATCACCCTTAGCACAACACAGATTAAACAGGTGTTACAGCTTTGGGCTGCCACAAGGAGATTTTTAACCTTAGGCATTGTTGCAAATAAATTTTACAGGGAAAGGACAACTTCTGACCTCAGCAAGGAAATATGCTTGCATCCAAAGTACAGAGAAATTGTCCTGCACTTATTTATCTAATTCATAGGATGTTCTTCTTCACAGCAGTAAAAAGAGCAAGGCTTATGAACTGGCAGGATTACTTTATACACCTCCAGATGACAGTAGGAAAGCAACACACAGACTAAACAAGGGAAGACTGGGATCTCAAGGAAATCAACTGATTGCCATACTACACCTCGAGTCTCCTGAATGAAAACACATTTTAAGATAGGAAATACTACTTAAGTATCTGTGTTTCAGACATGGTTCTGCCACAGATCCAACTACTGTTCCCTTTTTTTATTTCACCCAACCACATCCTTTCTCAATTTTAACAGGACAGCCAAAAAGATGAGAAAAAAAACCAAAAAGCCTCAGTTACGAAGATGCATTCGATGTGCTATGCTATCAGGAGGTTGAGAAAACAAATTTTTTACCTCAATAAAGCCATTCTCAAGTTGGGGAGGTTCTCCACAGGACACTGGGTGGCATGTGGGCAAAGTGCCACTCCAGTTGCCAGTGGCTTCACAGGTACGCTTCTTCTCCCCCTTGATGTAGAAGCCCTTGTTGCAGCTGTAGGCCACCACTGCTCCAAAGCTGTAGTTGGTCCCACTGGCATAGCCATTGCTAATGTTGGGAGGCTCTCCACAGCGAACTGGAATGCACTGGATGCTCAAAGGAGAAGGGTTCCAGAGACCTCCTCGCAGGCACTCTATCTTGGCTGAAGTATTCAGAACAAAGCCTTCCATGCACTTGAAGCTCACAACAGAGCCAGCTGCAAACCTGGCTTTACTGATGGACTCCAGGATGCTGTACGAGACGGTGGATGGCTTTTCACAGAAGTCAGCTACGCAGTAAGGCATCTTCTTGCCCTCTGGTGGCACCCACTTGCCTTCTGCATTACAAAGCAGCTGAGAGTTATCAGCCAGGCTGTAGCCATCTGAGCAGAAGTAATAAGCTACATCACCATAGAGGCGGTGGCCATTCTCCGGAGATGCATTTTCCACGTGGGGTGGTTCATCACAGGACACTGCCAGGCACTGCTGGTGGCCCACACTCCACTCGCCGCTAGCTAAGCACTCTATGGTTGCAGGGCCAACTAAAGTGTAACTGTGGACAAGAAACCATTTAGGGAGTCAACAAAGCAATGTTAAATGCCTCCTGCAGTCTCTTAAGCCCCCACAGATACAGATTGTTTGCAAGGTAAATAGTATCCTTAATGACAGCTACCAGCAATTCCAAATGAAAAACCTCAAAGCCAACTCATCCATGGGTGAGATGTCACAGTAACAGATATCCTAGAACACCTTCAGCAGAATACAACCCTCTGATCTGCCCTCTGATTACTATCCCTGAACTTCCATTTTGACCGAAGCTTTTCTACTGCAAACAAACAAGTATTATGCTGGGATAAGCTACCCACTCCTCAAAGAAACTATTCCACCCAGAAATGATTCCCATTTAGGAGAACTGAAGAGAGAAGGAGATGAGAGGCCCCAAAAAAGTCTTTCTTTGTATTAGCTGCATCAGTTTATTTTCACACGTGCAAACAACGAGAAGCTACCTAGAAATGCTGTTGCCAATAATGCATGTAACAAGTCTGGAAGACCTTAAAACTTTACTGTGAAAAAGAATATAATAGCAAATACTTTTAATATTATGTTTCACAGTGAAGTTATTTGGTGTGGTTACTCTTAGTGCAGTTACATTTCTTTACTCTGTATCTGGGATGCAGTAACAGGCATTACTCCATACTGCTCATCAACCATACTGCTCATCAACCTGCTCAGACTGCTGCTGCTTAAATACAAAACATGTTATCTGTGATCAACTCTTTGCCCAGTTTTAAATTCTCTGTGGCATCTCTTACAAAAAGCAAATAAACAACACCTAGTGGAAAGGTCCCAGTCTTTTTCCAGCTGCAGGCTGGAAACCAGTTGTTCAGATTTGATAGCAACTTCTGTAAAAGTGCCTTCCCTTGTTTGTAGGGTATATATTCAGAAAAAGAGCTTATCATGTGCTAATGTGAAGATATGCATGTGCATAGCTTCTTCCAGTATCTCAGGGCAGCATTACATTCATGCTTGACCATCAAACTGGAGCCATGAAATTTGTTCTGAAAGGTCACTACACTGCATAGATGGAAATCAAAGAAAAATAATGCACCTCTATAAACAAGTACAGTTTTAAGTAACCAGAGTTTACAACACCAGAACACCTGTGTTACTTCTCAAAACAAAACAGCACTCTTATAAGTGTGACGAGTCATGGTGAATTCTTTACAGTCACAGCCTTGAGTTTACCAGAGATGTACTGAGTATAACTCCAAGAAACTCATCTGTCCTGCCCTCTGAATCCCATCCCTTCTTCTCTTCAGCTGTCATGCAGCTGACTGCTCTGGGAAATGCCTTGGTGTCTCATACTAACCTGACAGCCCACAAAGCCTCCGTCATATTTAATTCCCAGGGAGACAGGACAGAAGCAGTGACAAAGCAAGTCATGAGCAGTTATATAGGACTTGTGAAGTAGCAGAGGACAAAGCTGTACGACCTGCATCAGTTTAACTTATCCTGAATATCAGTCTGGTAGTACTAAACTACATACCCTTCCTTGCACGTGTAAGAGACTGTGTTTCCAAAAGTGAAGTTATTTCCTTCTATAACAGCATCTTTGATGGCAGGAGGAGATCCACAAGAGACAATGCTGCAAGCTGGAGGTGTGCTGTTCCAGTTTCCTGAAGATCCACAGACAAGTACAGAGGGTCCCTGAAGGCTAAGACAGAGAAATCATTATTAAGGCTGCTGCTTCAGTTCTGCGCAGAGAGAGCATGAGGTGCTTTCCTTCTGATTTCCCAGCCCCAGCAAAGTCAAGGGGACATTGACTTCAACAGAGTTCAGAATCTCACCTTTTATTCATAAAAACACAATGCTGATGCTATCAGAAAGCTGCTTTTTAGAATTCTTTGAAGAGAAAGCTGCTGGAATGTTCCATTTGGGACCTCAATGTACTTTGCACACACACCCACACAAACTTCTGTTGTAGTATGACCATTTTTGAGCAATAAAAGATCATGAGGTGTTTAAATACTTACTTAAGCTTAAAGCACCTTTCCTAAGAAGAGAGGCTGAGGGAATTGGGCTTGCTCATCCAGGAGAAGAGAACGCTTCTCAGGAGGCCTTGCTGCAGCCTCACAGTACTTAAAAGGAGCTTATAAAACAGGGAGGAGACCGATTTTTTACATGGTCTGATAGTGATGGGACAGGAGGGAATGCTTTTGAACTTAAGGAGAGGAGATTTAGGCTGGACTTCAGGTGGAAATTTTTTACTCAGAAAACGGTAAGGCACTGGCACAGGCTGCCCAGAGAAGCTATGGATGCCCCATCCCTGGAGGCGTTCAAGGCCAGGTTGGATGGGCAGTCTGATCTGGTGGGTGGCAGCCCAGCCCATGGCAGAGAAGTTGGAGCTGGGTGGGTTTTAAGGTTCCTTCCAAGCTATTTTAGGATTCCATGATTCTGTGTTTCTCTGATGACTGAGTTGTGTATCATCAACACCGTGCCTATCTTGAGACTGGCAACCACACCTCAGACTGAGACCTCATTCACTTAAAATATGCTCAGAAAACTGAGTGAATGTATTATACATTTACCAGATGAGTGTACCTCACATACCTGCCTACATCTGGACAGGAGAATGCTTGCAGCAGGAAAAACTAATAAAAAAATCAGACCTAGAAGTCCATATGAGGCTATTTTTTGTCCAAGTACATCTGCTGGATACAAGCAAATATCAAGGACAGGCAGTAACTTGCAATTGACACCACATCCTTGAATACAGCATGACTGTATTCATTTGCAATTGCAGTTTATTAGAAATGTGTTTTCGATGTATTTGATTACAAATGTAAAATGGAGTATAAGACTTCAATAAATAAATACAGCAGAGGTTTGGAGGGGTAAATCAGTAACAGAAGACTATTTCACAAAAGGCACTGTAAAACAATAGCAGACGTTAACACCGTATATGCTCCAAATCCAAACAGATGAATGAAATTTAAAGACAAATGATAACCTCAAAAAACAACAAATTTCTAAATTATTATTATTATATATATATAATATATTATTATTATATATTATAAATGATTTCCAAATATTCAAGATATATATTTGACCTTGATGGCAAAATGGAAGTGCTGCATACATGCATACATATACATGTGTGGCAGAATCTGAATGACCTTCTTGCTATCACCCAATATGAAAAGCAGGAACTACTTCCCAAGATTTAAAGTTTTCTTACATTTCCTTGTAGTGTTTTAACTTTCTCAGCAATCATCCCAGCCTTGTCTGTTTCAGATGTAAAGAGAACTGCCAGCAATTTTTTTTTAATTCGAAAGCATGCTGCCCAGATTTGTCTCAGGAACGTGCCAGCATTTACCTGTATCCACTGTCACAAGTGTATGATACAGAGGAAAGGTAGGTTGTGCCAGTGAGTGTGTATTTTCCATTGCTAATATCCTGTGGGCTAGGGCATGTCACCATTTCACAGGAGGGGGGAGGATGGTTCCAAACACCACTAGCAAGGCACAGAATTTCTTTTTCACCCACTATGTTGTACCCATCTTTGCACCTGTGTGAGAAAAAGAGTTGCTATCAAACACAGTCTCTTATAAACTTTTACGACCTGTAATTGGCCACCCCTTTCCTGCCTTCATTGCTTATGTACCATCTCTCTCTACAGGGCACAGAACATCAGCACGCAAGTAAAACATTCAGCTTTGCTAGTGAACAGCCACAGTTATAACCAAGTATCTTTCAATTACTTAAACCCCAACTTGCTCTTATCCATTTATTTCAAAAACTTTCTCAATTCTGATGTGCTCTTTGTGATTCTTTTTGCCAGATGCTCAACGAATTATTAACATGAGTCCTACCTGTAGATGACCTTATTGCGGTATGTAAAATTTGAGCCCCATATGGCACTGTTCTCTGGAATAACAGGACGACCACAGGATACAGCTTTAAAAAGACAGGATCACAAGAGAGGTTGATGCAGACAAATAAAAAAGAACAGAAAACCAGAATTTTGTTTATTTTTGCTAAATAGGTTTGAAGAAAATCCCCTGGAAAAGCTGGGTTCTTGGATAAGCTGTGTCTGACACTTCGGGCTCTTTATATGTATTCAGCTTATGGAGAGAGCTGACTAACTGGAAATAGGTAGATGGAACTGTTCTGCCAACCATACACTTTACCATCAAGAGAATTTCACCTCCTACTAAGGACAAAATCTTTTTTTTCCTTTGCCACCCTTTCCTTTTGCTCTGTTGCTCCACCTCATTAGTTCTGGTTTTCTAAATCAATTTTCACAATTCTGCCATGTATGTCTGTGTGCACCAGCCTGCTGCTTCGTGTACTTTTCAAGACATTATTTTCCCACACGTCGCTTGAAAACAGGAGGCTGGGTGGAAAAGAAAGACATTTTTAAAGCTTACATTAAGAAAAAGGTAATGAGATGAGCCTACACCTTTGACACTTTGGGGAATCTGCAGAAGTATCCCAGTGTGAATATGCAGACTGTCGGAGAAACTTTAGTTGGTGCTTACACCTCTTAAGAAAATACAGACTTCAGTCTTGTGACTCAAGGCTGCTAGAAAAATTTCATTACCTGTCATGGCCTCTAAGCCACTAATCTTCCCCTTTTCATCCCTACACTGATGCATGCTACGATCAGCATTCCCCCCAGGAACTACACCTTCACAATATGGTACTGAGTGGCTCCACTCTCCAGACTCCATGCATGTAAGTTTGCTCATTCCTGTCAGCTGAAACCCTTCTTCACAATAAAATGTCACTTGACTGCCAACGCTGTACGTGCTCCCATACATAAGACCATTTGCTGGGTTTCCTGGATTTCGACACTTCACCGGTTCTGAGAAAGAAGAAATAAAACTATTTAACAACATCACTAAAACAGAGTTTAATGAAAAGTTTTAGGAGATATTCCTGGGAATTTCCCAAAGCTAAGAAAACAGAACACGTGGAAAACAGCCATAAGCCTGGTCTGCTGGCTTTTCCCTGCTCTTTCTATTAAGTGACAGAAACTGAAGACCCGTGCAAGTAAACTAATCTTGATAAAGCACTCTGTTTCTAAGAGTAAGCACTCTGGCTATTTGCAACAGACTCTTGTAACAAAAATCCAAATGACAGTTTTGTCAGTAGTGCTCTTAATCACAGCCTTGTTCAGGCCAAAGTGATTAGGAGCAGAGAGCAAGCTCGCCCTTGTACCTCCCTACAATCAATTACTGGCAGCTGTCTCCCTCATTCAAAGACACTGGCCTACAGAAAATTCTGGAAGGCTAGCATAATGTTTTCCTTTCCCATACCTGTGCATTTTTTACCATCTCCTGTGTAAGGAGGGATGCAGGTGCAAACATAGGATCCATTTGTATTGAGACAGGATGCATGCTCATCACAGTCAGATCCAACAGCACATTCATCAACATCTACAAGAAACAAACATAAAATAGATGTCTTCAGGATGGTATTAATATCCATTTGCTTCAAGTTTCTATTTCACTGTTAAGAGGAATCGCTTTAATTAGTATAATTAAAATTTGTTTACTTCAACCACAGTTTTGATGCTTCAGTAAAAAGATTTGATTTTTAAATTAGTATTTATGTTTTCCAGGTTATTTACTGTAAAACACTGTAAAATGTGAGAAAACTGAAGAAAAAATCCTCTTAAATCTTCAAACAGTGCTCCCACAATAATATTTTGTTTCAAAGCAGTGGAAGAACATTCATTGTAACTCATGTGCTGCTATTTACCAGTTTGGACAGACACTAAAAGGGAGAGCTTTTGCATGAAACACTCACCTGGAAATCCCTTACACCTCAAACTTCCCAGATGTTAAAATAGAGAAACTTGTTCAATGGGGGAAACATTTAAGACCATAAAACATCAGAAAAGTCCCATCTTTGCTGACAAGACTTACACTAGACTAGGAATGAGAGGTGTCTGCAGTTGGCAGGAAAGTTAAAATGAGTTCAAAACACATCAGCTACTATAATTAACTATTTATATGATGGCAGTGCCTAGAAATGCCAATTGATAACTTTTGCTCCATGTCACTTGGTAATGTACAGCAAAAAAATCCCCGAGTCCAAATTAATTCCTATGAGATTTTGGACTGAACAGACGTGTTCTCGATAAAACAATGAGTCATAAATTGCAAGGGGTGAATTTCAAAACATCTCATTGAAAAATAGTGGTGACAGGGATTAATCCTCCTATGAGCCAGACCACTATGAGATAGAACAGTTCTTCATTTCAAAATCTTTCTGGAGGATAGATGCTGATCTTTGTCCACTTCAAGGCATAAAAAACAATAGAGTTAAAAAACCAAAACCTTCTGAATCAGTGTGTTAACTCCTCACTGCTGATGGAGCCTGGCCAGCATGGAAGAGTCTAACAATGCTATGAAAAAGAAAGGGAGTTTCTCTCTGACAAGCAGAATGAAAATGATTCACTAAAATCAAAGCTGTTGCCAATTACACAATCATCAGGAGAATGAGAAGTTGAATGACTGCTCCTCCCGTAGTTTAAGACCAGGAAGATTGGAAGGACACTGAGTCACCCATAATAGAGCAAAAGAATACCCTAGGGCATAGGTGTATGGCATATGTGTCAGGGTTTGTTAGTGCCTGCCTTGAGAGTGAGTAAGAAAGGCAAAGGATGGACCAGGGTTTTAATTTAATTTTTCTTGTCTTCATTTTCCACATTTATTCTCCTATAAGAAGGAGAAGACGAGCTGGAAGGTGAAGCACAGGGAATTTCCTTCCCAAATCACTCTTCCTACTGCAGAGATGTTGAATGACGTGGACAGCCCTATCCTGAATCTGGTCATGTCAATGCCTTTGATTAAAGAGAGGAACAACAGACTGGATGATCTGTTTGGAGGTTCTTAGAGTCCCAAAGGAGTAGATACTATAAAACAAGATGGATCCTGCTTCAAAGAGAATTTTGGCAGAATCTTTGACAGAATTCTGGCCGTTCCCTTGACCTTGCTCTTTTTGACTGAAAAAAAACCCACACCTAAGTTTTGTACCTATGTGTTTGGACAAAACAACCAGTCAAATCAATCAGAAATGTTACCAGGTTATCACCCTGCACCTCATATTAGGCATGAGTGAGGCAGCAGCAATCTGAGTACAGCTTGCCAGTGTATTCCAGGGGGATCTGCAGGATCTTACAAGAAGATACATCTGGCTCACTGTATGCAGCAGAGAGCTGGTCTCTCACCTTTTCTGAGCCCCTAAATCTACATCTGCTACATCAGATCCAGCTGACTAGGAAGGAAGCCAAAGTATGGCAACTATGTGAGCTGTGTCCATAACACAGCTCAGCCTTCTCAGTGCTGCAGCTGCATCCTGACAGGCCTGATGAGGAGCTGGGAAATGCAGAGGTCAGAAGCACAGAATGCAAGGACTCCAAGACTAAGTGAATCTGAAAGAGAGATGCTGGGAGTGCAACACAGGTATGGAGTACAGGGTAGGGTCTTGGACTTCAAACAGGTTTGAGAAAGAAAGGTACCAGAGTGGAGTCCTGGCTTGCCACAGTGCTGAGCACAGGATTTCAAAAATGAGCATATTTTGGAATGTGATTTCTCAGATTCCACCTAGCTTTCACAATTTCAGAATGAAACATCACCCAAAACCAAGAGCACAGGAGAAACACAAGATTGTCAGCCCATGCAGCAGTATGGATGGCACATCTCACCAAGGCACGATGGTGAAACGCTGCTCCAGCTCCCATTGTCCTTGCAGAACATCTCGAAGTCACCCAACAAATAGTAGCCAGTGTTACACTGATACGTAATGGTGCTGCCAGCAAAAAAGTCCTCAGCAGCATAACCACCATTTTCCAAAGGTGGAGGCACTCCACAGCTGATTCCTGCAATGTGCATGAAAAGAGGGCACAGACATTAGCACAGCAGACACAAACTTCAGAATAATTTCACATTGGAGCCACTGCCAGAGATGTTTTCTCTGGATCAACTCTGGAAACCCATCCACAAGAGGACCCAGAGTTTTTCTGGAGAGCTGACTGAGTACAGGTCCAGCAGGTCTTGTTTTGTGGGCACCTGTCCATCAGAGACTCTCCAGCTCCTGACATTTTATCATTGGAGGAGAAATCTCTGACTAAGATCCCAGTAGATGTCTTTCTGTCACAATTCCTCTGATAACCAATGATCATTAACGGGTTTTAGGGAAAAACTAAGCTTGCATGGAAGTTCCTGTTATTTCTCTTTACTGAAAAACAAGCTCAGTGTTAGTGCAATTGAAACAGTGCAAAACCAGCAGATTACTGCAAGGTCACAGTACTAAACTGAGATCACAGTGAGACCAGGACTTCTGACACATAACTCTTAGCATCTCTTTTGTAGCAATTCCCCAGACCTTTACAAGGATCACACAGTAAGTGTTTAAAGCCCACGGCACTGCAATTCTGGTAGCAGAAAAAGATCTCAGTCAGTAAAGGCAGTGACTACAATGAGCCTGACGCAGGCAGCTGAGGAATCTTTACTGCCTAGGCCTGTACTACACTGCCCACTACAAAACATGTTTGTTTGTTTTTTCAGATCAGGAAATAGCTATCTTCATCCTACTTTCACAAATCAAGTTCTTGGGGAACAGATTGAGAAAAGTCAGTGGGTGAGCCTGGCACTCAATCATTCAGCATACTTGTGGCAGGTCTGTTTGGAGCTATGTGATTATGTGGAAAACTGTCAGGCCCAATACAGAGAAATCACACAACACTTCCAGAGTTCTGGCACTATGTCACTATTAACACACCAAGAAAAAGCAAAGCTTTCTATGCCAGTGAAATTCTGTTCTACTGGAGGTAAATCTTCACAAACGTGATTATTCAGGAAAAATAAGAGACTGATCCTAAATTTGGACTACAAACAATTGAATAAAGAAGGCATGAAAACCAAATATAGCCTAGATCAAGCTACTTCTAAGGTATTTTTTAAAAATGTGATGATTTATCACCAAATCTCCGATTAGTTTTGGGACCACGCATTAACCCACTTCTGGAGCTAATATGCTGTTCTGTTGAAAAGAAATACAGTCAGCTCTACTGTATGCAACTACAGTCACAGAAGAGCAAAAAAATATATATGTAGAGGAGAATATAGGACAATGTATGCGGCCTAGGTCCTACAAGAAATTCTAGAAGTGTCTTCCAGAAGTGTCTTCTAAGTCCTGGCAAAAGTATCTGATGTCTTTAAAGACTTTAATCTACATACACTATCACAAAGGGTTTTATTTCAAATTAAACATTCTCAAATGATTTTGAAACTCAGATTCTCTAGTGTTTGCTGTGCATCTCCCACATTCCTGGTGCTATAGGGAAGGAAAGCTCAGAGCATCATTTTGCTGATTCAAATGGACTCACCTCTGCCACGGGCATTAGAAACTGACTAAAAAAGTGTCACAATCAGATCACAGTGTACTTCATGCTCAGCAGAACTTGAGTTTAACTTAAAGCACATTTATATATGCTGTAACATGGGTGGATTCAACCACATCATAGTTGCAGGGACAAAGAGACCATGATTTAGGGCCTAAATGGAAGCCCAGGTTTCCTAATCCTGCCAGCCCACTGAGACAACTCACTTTCACAGCGTGGAAAGGGTCGGGTCCACTGTCCCATGTTAAGGCAGTGCTGAACAGAGTTTCCCACTATCTGGAAGCCTGGGTCACAGGAAAGGCTGACTTTTGACCCTGGCTTTAAATCAGATGAAGAGGCACGCAGATGTGGTACAGATCCTTGCAAAGATGGACAATCTGTGGACAGAAAGCATGCATACAGTAAGAGATACATCTGTGCACTGAAACGAATACATTTCTTATCTGAGTACACAATCCGGTGTAAGTTTATCCAGGAGAAAGTTTGGGGAAGTGTTATGCTAAGCTACATCCCAAAAATAGTTTTGAGAATCATCATAATACAACAACAATAATCTGTAGGAAAAGAAGTGAGAAGACAGAAGGTATTTTAATAACATCCAATTACTTCTTTAAGAAAAGACAAAGAAAACCTCACCAAACACCATCTTCACTCTTTCTCATCTTAATTCAGGAAGTAATAAATCACTGTCAGAGATTCCAATGAACTTTTGTTACAAAAAATGTGGAATTTGAGGAATGAAGAACTAAATGTCCCAACTGTTATCAAAATAATTTATTCAAGGTTTGTAGGACAAAGGCTGCAAACTAGCATACTTAACCTCATAAAATAGTCACATAACACTGATCAGAAAAAAGGCTTGTAGAAAATAAGGTTCTAACCAGCACAGAATACACTCTTGTAATCTATCTTCACTCTTCCCACAACTCCTGGAAGGAAATCTGGCCAGGCTAACACATTTCCTTTTTGGAGTTCTTCTGGACAGGATGTAGCCAGAGATTTTACCTATGGATTTAAAACAGGTGATTAGCTGCTGTTTAAGGAACATGTAAAAAAAGAATATTATAGAAGAAATATCTTCTACATCTGTATGCAATATCAGAACAAACTATTGAGTGAGGTACGTTACTTGTCACATCAAAAATGATTCTTGAAAAAAGTGCCTGTGAAATACAAGGGCTTTGAATGCACTCTGTATTACCTTTGCTCACTGTAAATCCAAGAGCAAAAAGGAAATACAGTTCTAGAGTGTGACCGGGATTAAGTTGCATTACTGCCACATGACTATCCACTACCTATCTCCCTACCAGGGCAGAAGTAATAGTGTCTAAGCCACGGAACTGCTGAAAAAACACATACATGCCCTAAGGAAGTCAAATATGCAGCAGAAGGATAATGAAGGATTTCCTGTTCTTTTAAGATATTGAAGAGGGAAGTGATCTGTGGAGAAAAGATGATTATTCATATAAGAGAACATGTTAGTAATTAGGCTATTGAGACTACTTCCCATTCCTTCCCTCTGCTGTGCTGGTGGGTGATTCCAGTAATTATGTGTCAGTAAGAAACTTAAACACCATGAAAAGATTATTTAAATGAGAGCAAAGACAAGCAGCCCAGTGGGCTGGGTACATCTCAGCACTGCCATCTAACCCACATGGTGTAGCTTCAGGGCACAGCTAGCTGTTTAAAAGCCCAGGTGTGCCCAGCTCCTGGTGGGCAGATGGATGAACTGCCTCTGTCAGAAGAGCTGCTGGCTTCTGTCCAGTCTTGAGTGTATCAAAGGAACTACCAAAAGCAGTGCTGTTATCCTGCTTGTTTTTATGAGAAGGGAAGGTGCGTCATGAACCTCATGCTGAATTTTTCTCACATGACTCCTGCCTTGAACTTGTTTGGCTGATGAGAGCCTAGAGCAAGCTTAGCTGGAGAAGACTGTGATCAGAGCACATTCCAAATACCTCACTTCAGCAATCTGCAGCTAAGGACACGGGCTGCAAAGCATCTGCCAGGAATTTGCTGGGAGGTTTTCCCAGCGTGGACCAAAGAGGTATAGGATCAGCGTTTCAAAGTTGTATGGAGGAGAATGATGGGCAGGAAGGGACCTCAGTTTATATAGATAACCTCTTCCTGCTGCTATTCAGCAACAAAACAACGAGTCTATGCAAAATAAACATGCATGTGGACAAGCAACTAAAGCATACAAAGAAAATTCTTAGAGAATGGACTTAGATATTCTGTTATTCACAGCACAGCACAGCCATTCACCCCACTTTCCTACACAGCAAAGAATAGGAAGTTAAGACCTAGTGAATGGCTCTAGCTGGCTAGTAAAAAAATGGTAATAGCAGAGATAATGGCTACAATCTAGTATCACAAGCCTTATAATGAATGAGTAAAAAACCTTAAAGTTCTAAAAACTTTATTTTAGCTTAGTTCCCTGTCAGGTCATCTTTTCAGATAAGCAATACAGACACTGCAAATGACAGGCAGGATTTTCTTAGGCTGCCAACAGCATTAAGGAGAGGTGGACACTGAGAAAGAGTCAGAACATCCCACTTAAACTATTCACCAGCGTGTCTTGTATACACTCATTAGCTACAAAACTACTAGTGCAAAAAAACCTTGAAGATTTGCCTTGGTAATGCATCACATGGAGATCTCAAAGGCCAACAGTAGCAGCAGATTAGTTCTGAACCCCGCAGAAAACTAAAGCAGTAAAGAAAAGGACAAAGAAACAGTGATGACAAACAGCGCTGGAAGCAAAGGTTCAGCTTTGCTTCTTTTCTATTTTCTGCTCATTTCATTATTTTCGATCACAGATAAAACAGAGTACCACAAAACAATGGTACAACTGTTGAGATTACATCAGGAAAGCAGCCCCTTCCCCCACAAAATGCCTCTGAGTTGGAACTTAGTCTTTGATACTCAAGTGTTATACTCAAGTGATTTATAATTTCTGTCTGACCTTCAGGTATGAAATACCAGTGTCTGGCAATAATGGAAATAGCAGCATCCCTGCTGTGTGAATACAGTAGCAGCCAGAAAAACAGGAGAGAAATTATCCCCATGCATCAGTACTGAATATGCCACAGTGAACATACCAGAGTGAAACAGCAGCCACAAGCTGAAGAATTGTGAGGTTGCAGTAGGACTTAAAGAAAAAAATACTCACTCTGTGTTTAACCAAGCAGTGAAACTTGTCCCTCTGAGAGGCTGTGGGATCACTGTCCTTGGGGACATCTTTTGACCCACTGTGAATTTTTAACTCTATGGAAGCTTAGTGGCAAATCTGCATTTTGGTACCCGAGTAAATGGAACCTAACATTCAGTTCCTGCTGATCATCTAGACTTTTCCTGGCACTATACAGCTCAAAGATTTTTCACAGTGTCCAGTGCATTAACTGAAATCATGATGAAACCATGTGAAGTTTTAATGTGGCTCTATATTGCAAGAGGAGGGAATTGGAACTGGTAAACAAGTCCTGATATCATTTCACTGGGTTTTCTATCTGCTAATAGGTTGCTAACTTTTGTATACAGTCTCTTTTTCAGAGCGACTTAACACGGAAAAGCTCAAGCAAATTGGAAAATTACTTCAGTGTTGTTTTATTCTATCTATTCTTAAAAATAGACTTCTTCCTATTCTAATTATACTATGACAGAACTTCATCTGGTACCAGAGACCAGATCCTTGAATGCCTTTTCAAAGATCTGTCCTGTGCTTCAATTACTGTGCCCAACACTGCAGTAAGGACTCACCTGCTGTGGAGACAAGACATGGTCCCAGATATTGAGCTGACTGATTGAGCCAACAAAAGATTCAGCTGGATTGAATCCCTCTCCTTTCTGATCTTGCTCTTGTCCCAGCACAAGTGCACCACCACCTGAACTCAGAGAGGATTAGAACAGGGACACGAAGCAATATCTTAAAGCAGCAATCCCCACAGGAAGAATGAACAGTAAAGCAAAATTTTGCTACCTTATGTTATTAAAATTCTTAGTGTTGGCTCTAGGAGATAGTGTCTAGCCAGCCCTTACTGTGAAATAAATTACAATACAATACAAAACACAGCTTGAGCAGGAGGGGCATATTTCACCGGGTCAGCTTGCATTTCCTGCCTTAAGGAAAGCTTAGATTAAATTTGAATCCAAACCCTGTGAAGCACACAGATTATTAGAAGAGAAACAACATTCCAACATGCCACATAAACTAATTTTTCTCACACAGATTGCATGGTTGTGCATTATGTAGGCCACAGGAGTGTGTGGACAATGCACAAAAATTAATGGAGCCTACACATTTTGGGTCTTTTCTCTGGAGATAATTTCAGTGCTATTGGAAAGTAAATGGAAAAGGAAAATGTGCTTTTTTTTTTTAGCTTTTTTTTTCTTTTGGTACGGGAGTTTTTGAAAAGTTTGTAAATCCTGAAGGTGGTGATATGAAAATACTAGCAAAACCAAATCTCTCTGCTGCAGCCTAATGTCAAGCATTTCACAGCAATCTGATGCTGAAGGCATTCCTTTTCCTGTCTTCTGATCCTACTGGAAAGACTACAGAGCACAGAAATCAAATAACAGCAAAACCCATCTTGACAGGATGAAGTACAACACAGCTTCAGGAAGACATCTGAGAGTAACAAACAGGAGAAGGCTAATCTGATGAACTTTCAGCATACATTTCTACAGTTAATGCCAATTTAACTTAAGGTTCTTGTGTGAGAAATACACTGTCTCAAAGCCATTCCAAAAGCTGCTCAGCATAGGCTCCTTTGTGGACTAAACTGTACCACCCTCAAAAGAAGCTGTCTACTACTTTAGCACAGAAATGTGTCCTCGGTTTTCAGTAAGGCTGAAGGAACTGTCTTCATGAACAAAAGCAGCAAAGAAGACCCTTGCCTCAATGTTGAAAACACCAGAATTACAATTTCTCTGTGGATAGCAAAAAAAAACCACCAAAAATTAGGCACCACAAACACAGCATACCAGGTATTTTTGAGCCAACAGAGAGCCCACTGCCTCCATCAGATAGCTTTCCATCAATATACACTCTCCATGCCCCATCCATGCATGTCCATGTGACTGCAATGTGATGCCAGTTACCGTCGTTCACTGAAGGACAGTCTGTGATTCTCTCTTTTCCATTGACATACAGAACCCAACTGTGTGAAGAAAGATGAAAGACTCAATTGCACGCAGCAACTTGAAGGACATGGCCATTCCCACATGACTCAAAGAAATGCTATTGTGCTAAACAAGGTGCCTGCATCACACCAGAAATCTCTCCAGAAACATTTCTACCTTCTGAGAAAACCACTACAATATACGTAGTGCAGAGAAATACGTAATGGGTTCCTGTACCAAAACATGTTGACTCAAGTTAAGGCTGAAAGATGCTTTCCTAAAGTTCTCACTTGGATTTACTTTTGCCTTTGGCATCACATCACAGCCTGAGTGCTAAGCTTCAATTTTTTACGATCACTATTTCAACGTGTCGTTTAAATGATGTAGGTTTAGTCCAGATAAAAACATTCTGCCTCATTGTTTTCTTGCAATTACTCTTTAAACTTAGCAAGGAATGGAGAAAAAAAAAAACAATTGGTAAACAAAACAATGAGGAAACTCCAGGTAAAGTTTGAATGCAGTTTTCTATCCCAGGATAAGCAAAGCTGAAATTCAAGGCTATGCTGGTTATGTTTTCTTTAACAATTCAAGATGTCTTGTAAGCCAAGAAAAGAAGAACACTGGTTTACCCGTTGTAGTCAGTCAGAAGAAATGCATTATCACTTCCATTTTCCACTGCATAAGAAATGGGAGTTCCATAGTTGGTGGTGTCACTGGATTTCATCCAGAATGTACATGTGATGTCACCAAGCGATGGAAGAACACCATCGAGCATAACATACCCATAGATACCAGAGACTTCAAAATCAAGATTGAAGCCAGAGGACTGTTCTGCAACAAAGACAAAGAGTTTTCAGAGCCACGTTCCACAAAACCCAGAAACAGTACTGAATGGATTCTAACCAAATGTAAGAAAATGGAACAGAGCCCATCTACAAAAACTATTCCCTTTAAGCTGGTCAGAGTGAGAAAGAACATAGAGCAGATGAGCATCAGCCAGCATATAGAGCTTTCCACAGCTAAAAAGCACAATGGATTTGAAGAAATATGACTGAAATAGCAGCTGATAATCCAACAAAGAATGAACGTGAACACTGCACAGGATTGGATATGCTTTTCAGTCTCCTGCCAATGAACTGACACCACCATCTGCCATCCAAAAAGCTGTGATCATGCACAGGAGTCAATATATAAAAAAAAACAAAACACAAAAAACAGCAAATGAACAAAAAGCTTTTCTTTTCCTGAACTGAAATACAGTGCACTGGTGTAGAATGCTTCCGTGTTGCACGTATTTAATGCAGAGAGGCATGCATTATCAGAATATTACATGCAAATGTACCATCTGGAGCTCTCTGGAGGAAAGCTAGGTGTTAAACTCAGACACAGGATGTGGTCTAAAAGATCTGTATGTCCTCTGCTATCTTTGCAATATCAACATTATTTCTCCCTAGACCTGGTCTATGGAGTCTGCTTTGGCAGGAGGTTGGACTCGATGCTCTCTAGATGTCCCTTCCAACCCCTACAATTCTGTGATTCAACTGCTGCTCAAAGATTCACCAGCTACTAGTAATATAGTGCAATTTCCATGGTTTGGCTGGAAGACCAATGGAGCTGAATGTCATGGTTGTGTGGTGTAACTCCACCATTACCCAGAGAATTGCACCAGATGTGACACAATTTAGCTCGCTGTAGGAAGGTTGATGCCCTTAGTACTTTTAAAGCTGAGACTACTGGGCCCTACTTACTACCTCTACAATGCAACGTCCTGCAAGAAATACAAGAGAAACAAAGAGCTAATTAACTCAAATACACAGAACACACACAAATCATACTCAATAGACATAAAGGGTCTTAAAATTATAGACCTGTGCCTTAGAAAAGAAATGCATATAGATATGACTTAGCACACATGGTGTTAACTTGTTTGCAATTGTATGCATTAACACTGCAGGCTTCACTCAGCCTTTCAGAATCCCACCACCCTATCTGCTTTCTGAGGAAGCGGTATGAAATCAGTTCAGACAGTGCAAATTCTACCCCAGAGCCTCAGTCAAGCCACCTTTTTCTGACACTTCGTCCTGTGTACCTGTTTCACACCTGCTGCCTGTAAAGCCAGGAGGACATTTACAAACGTACGAGTTCAGGGCATCCACACAGGTGGCATGGTTTAAGCAGGGGTTGGAGGCACAGTCGTTGATGTTCACTTCACAGTTCAGTCCTGTGTACCCTGTCACACACAGACACCTGCCGTGGAAATGAGAACACACTTTAAATATGATTGTTGTGAAAAAATTCCAGGCTTAAAACTAGGTCTGCGAATGGGAATGCCATCACTGAAAAATGAGCAGAATGTACACTACAGAATAAACATATTTCGTTTGCTCCTTTTAAGTATACTTGTGTGCTATCAGATGATAGGGCTGCAGCATTTTAGTTCTTAACAGGGATAATGTGATATTTAAATCCAATATCTGCATTTCTTTGCACGAAATTGGGAGGCTTCATTGCTGGATTCCTGTGAGTGAAGCATCCCTTCTAAAGTCTGAAGAATTACAGATCAGAGGTACTCAGCCTTGCAGGCAGAGGAATACCCTGATGGAAACCAAGATATCTGAAAGGTACAAAAACATCTGGGGCCTTGGGGAGGGAAAGGCCTGTTAAAGACAGACATTACTAGCTGATTCGTGTCTCCAGTGTGATCCACATCAGGACATTCTTATCAGTGTTCGTAACAGATCTGAGTTCAGATACCCTGAAGCATAAATAATAATTTGAAAGATGCCATTAGCGTTAGTATTTTAAGTTTTTTATACTCTCAGTGTCATGTAGGCTTCAGAAAGGTAGTATTATCAGATATGTATCTTAACATCAGTTACTCTAAAAGGAAGCAAGCTCTTGAGATTTGAGAAAAGTGTAGTTCTTTCGAGCTAAGAGTATTAAAATATGTCCTGATTTTATCTAAGATAGAGTTAATTTATTTACATTAACTAGTATGATGACGTGTTTTGGATTCTTTATGAAAATAGTTGCTGTAGGAACTGCAGACCAGTGCTTGCACAGAGTCAAGGACTTCTCCGCTTCTCATTCTGCCCTGCCAGCAGAATAATTTCAGAGGGGACACAGCCAAGACAGCTGACCAAAACTGACGAAAGGGATATCCTATATCCTATGACATCATGCTTAGAAATAAAGCTGGGATAAAGAAGGAGGAAGCACAGGAACATTACAGAGTTACAGTGTTTGTATTCCCAATAAACCATTACAGGATGAAGCTCTAGTTTTGTGGAAATGGCTGAACATCTGCCTATTTATGGGAAGTAGTGGATGAGTTCCTACATTACACTGTTTGCTCAAATAGCTTTTGCCTTACCTATCAAACTGTCTTTATCTTAAACCACAAGTTTTCACGCTTCTTCCTTTCTGATTCTCTTCTCTAAGCAACTGAGAGAGAGTTGAACCAGCAGCTGTGCTGGGCTTAGCTGCCAGTGGGGACTAAACCTCAACAAACCCCTCTCACTTTACCACGTTACAATCCTAACATGCTCACACAATAAGCTCTATGGATTTTCTTTGCTCTCTACCTTGGAATTAAAGGGTGGGGACACTAAGATTTATCTTCTTTGCTTTTAAAATCTCTGTTAGTGTGCATAAAGGGACTCCTGCTGAAAGCTAACATATTTGAAGCACTACAACAGACCTGAATTTCCACATTGTATTACATCAACCATCTGTTTTTCACCTGAAGCTGTTGATACCATCTCTGCATGTAGCCCCATTCCTGCAGGGTCTGCTGAGACACTCATCGATGTTTCTTTCACACAAGACACCAGTAAAACCTGGGAGGCATTTGCAGGAAAAACCACCAACTCGATCTTCACAAACAGCTCTGTTAAGACATGGGTTTGAAAGGCACTCATTGACCTCTGATTCACAGTGAGCACCTAGAAAGAAAAGAACAAAGTCTCAGCTGCTTTTTGATTAAAGCTGAAAAAGGGTTGCCAAACCATTCCTGGTTTCTAAGAACTGTTGCCTAATTTCTAGAAAACAGCAAATACTGGGGTAGCTAGACTGGGATTTACTCCACCATCTGAGGTAAACTGAGCACGGAAATGTTATTGGAACCATCCTTGTAGTTGTAGACATTATGTCAGGAATCTAAATGTGTGCTGACTACTGTATGAGTAATTTGGGCTGAATCAGGAAATAATCAAAATAACTACTGCAATCAACTAATGAAAAGCTACTTCAGAAGACATTAACTTTGAACCTTAAATATAAAAAAAAAATCATGATGAACAAAAATTAAGGATTTCTGTTGAAACAGAGGCTCTGTGTTACAAGCTCTGAAGAATAAAGAAACTGCAAGTGATTTTACTTTTTTTCACTACTAACAAACTAATTCAATTCATCTGAATTGCACTGCTCAACACTCAACAACCACACAGAAAGTCTGGAATGTGTGCAAAGTCTGGAGTAGGAGAGCCATCACCCAGTAGGTCTGAGACCTCAGCACTGCACTACAGGGACACTCAGAGACTACATGAACCTGCAGAAGATAATTACACCCAAATCAACACAGCACATATGTAACACAAAGCAGTGAGTTTGAAATACTTTGGTCAGGGTCAGATTTTTGGGTTAGAAAGAGTGAAATCTTGCTCACACAAGGAACACTGTACCTGTGAATCCTTTTGCACAAGTGCAGCGGTACCCGTTCTTCTCATCGACACAGTGGCCTCCATTCAGACATGGACTGGAGTTACATTCGTTTATATCCTTCTCACACAAGAGACCTTCAAATAGCAAAAGGGCACCATCAGCACACAATCAAGATCTGCACAGTGCGGTGTCCAAATACCTGGGGCAGAGCTGTGCTGTGATGAGCTCAAGTGGTAAACTCCATGTCTGACTGCACTGCTAAGAACATTGGCAGAGATCAGCTGTATGACTCAGCTGATGGGATGTGGAATATGCCAAGACCATGGCTAGTCTTTACAAAGTTTTAAAAATATACAGCAAGTGAAGTTGCCCACACATGTATGGCCATAAACTTAACGAAGGAGTCAATTTCTGGAGGAAAACATGAGGACTTTTTAATCTGCTGCAAAGTGATGTACTGTAATAGTTTACTTTTATATTTAGATACCAAGTACTTTGGTAAGGTAATCAAGCATGTCAGTTTCCCCTCATATTTCAACAGCTTTGACTTGCATGCAGGTGACAGTTAAAAAGACAGGAACAAGACAAGAGAAAAGCTCAGGGCCACAGTAAAGCAACTGCGTAAATGCTTCATCTGATCAACCTATACTCAGTTTCACACACATTTTCCTTGTGATAATCTTCTAACTCCCCAATATTTACTCTTTGTTTCATTTTATTTCCTTCAGAAAAATAGTATCACAAAACAGAAGCACATGCTCTCAGAGTGACTGTCCTTTTTATTTCAGAAGTTATTCAAACACAGTGCAACTTTCTTATAACCTATAGATTTGTCTGCTTTCCTGTCATGGTTCTATTTAACACTGCCTTGTTTTGTGTTATCTATCTAGCACAGAAATAATATGTTTCTGAAGATGAAACAATGGAATTACCAGAATAGCCTGGCTTGCAGTGACAAACAAAGGTCCCAATGCCATCTTTACATACGCCATTATTTTGACAAGGAGAGGATTTGCATTCATCCATTTCTGTTTCACATTTCAAGCCTAGAATGCAAAATAAAGGATTGAGAACATGGAAACAAAACTGGAAATTTCTCAAAAACTATCTAAGTTATGATTACTTAGTGTAGCTAAATATGATTAGCAATTGTGTATGTTTCTAGATAGTCCAGTTATCTTTTTTTTAGGCTGCATTTTAACACTGACCTGAGACAAAACTATTTAAAAACTATCAAGAATAAGAAACAACAGTCTGATCAGTTCTAGGTGGTAGCACTTAATATTCTATCACAACTAACAGACCAGGAACTTTTTGGTAACGAGCCATCTGTTTTCTTGGAGCAACCGTAAATCTGACAGGAAGAAAAAAAGAATATCTAGTGGAATCTGCAGTTCACCGTGCAAAATTTCTGGTTCTGCTAATCATAAGTATCTCTAAGCAAAGGACTTTCAAATCCACGGGATTTTTTACTAACACCACTGAAAGAAATCCCTCTCAAAATCCCCTTTTGCCAAACATCATGTAAACCAGCAAGAACACGAGGAACTATTTCTTTTCTTTTAATACTCATGCATGATAAATCTGTGACAGACATTCCAGTTAGTTAGCCAATAATTTTGTGCTGCTCCTCTTTCTTTGCTCACGTTAAAGGCCTGCTGGCTTCTGCCTTGGCTTCTCATGTTTTTTACCTGTATATCCAATTGGGCATATGCAAATATATCCACTTCCCAACTGTTTACATGTCCCATTGTTGTGGCACGGCTCCAGGAAGCACTCATGAAACACCTGCCATAGGCAAAAACAACTACAGTAAATATGGAAATTGGTGTGGAACAAAGTATTTGCATTTTAAATAGCACACTCTATAATAACTTTGGAAAGCTGCGAATAGAAACATCCCTAGTGTTACCTCTAGACTTTCCTCTTTGTCTCCTGCACACACCAGTCATTCTTATGTCTAGAGAAGAATGTGGATCATTGAGGCTCTTCCCCTAGAACTTTCTGAGCCAAGGCTGACAGGTGAAATAATTATAATATGCTGTATTTTATATGAGAGTTCTCTGCTTTTCATCCTTTAATGCAGGGTAATCACTTCCTGATACTGGTCATTAAGTGAACTGTTTGTGGGCTTCACTGCGTTGTTTTTTTCTCAGGTTACAAACCTGAATTCAGAAAATTCCTTGAGGATGTGGTCAAATACAACCACGGCAGACAAGTCTGTCAACTAGTGGGAACCACTATTCAACATCTTTAGCTTATCACCAGTCAGTTTTGCTCCTGTAACACATTACCTTCACTTTTGATTCCTATAAAGTAGCCTTGTCTGAGTTACAGACCGGATGATGGGTAAGGCAGCACCTGTGGCACATACTGTCATTAAGTAGTTTTTATTATGTGAGGAACTGCCTCTATTTCAAAAGCAGTACTCACAGCAGAAGGGAGCTCTGCTTGCCTCCCCTCAAGCATATCCATACAAAGGTTTTACAACTGGGACTTAGATTCCTTCTACAATCCAGCACATGGAAGCCATAGATGACCACGTATGATCAACTTACTTTTCATGGACTGGCTGAACTCTCTCCATGGAGTATACATTTCTTATACAAGCCAGATAAATATCTCATACATCACGTGAAGGCTTAAAGTCAACATTTAAGACTGCCAATGAGCTGATGTGGCCACTTTTATTCAACAGAAGTGCTCTCATAATCAGAAAGAGGGTTTGAACATTCCCCTAACAATCAACACTCTCAACTCTTCAAGAAATACAGTCAGCATAACAATTACATTTAAAAAGGCCTGACATTAGATGTGCAGCTTCTTTTACTAGAGGTAATATTAGAAAACATATCTTGTCCTTGCCTGACTGCTGACTTTGTACTGTTTGCTGATATTTTCTGGAGAGGCTGGTACCATCATCACACTTTCCTCAGCAGCTGAGAAAGTAGAGCCAAAACCTGAAGAGGAAAGATACAAATTTATTGTTAATAATACTAGATGGTAAGGTCTGTATTCCATGAGGGCATCATAACTGCACTTTAGTAATGCATCTAAAGACTCTGAAGAAAGTGAGTTTATGTGAATAAAATCCAAAATTCACAGCAAGCATATAGCACTTTATATTTACATATATAATATGTAAGTATTTGTAGGTTTTCTTGAAGACAGATATGTATGTATACATGTCACATGTATTGATATATGCATACATGTACACACCTTCTTTTGTATACATGTGACAGTATCAAAGACTCAACAATCATAGCATGGTAGCATATTCCTAGCTGTAAGGGGTCCCCAAGGATCATCAAGCCCAAATTCAGACTCCAGGGCCACCCAAATCAAACACAGTGTCTGAGAGCAGTGTCCAAACACTCCTTGGTCAGCTTATGTTCTCTACAACCTGAAAGGAGGGTGTGGTGAGTTGGGGTTCAGACTCTTCTCCCATGGTAAATAGAGATAAGACTAAAGGGAATGGCCTCAAGTTGTGCCAGGGAAGGTTCAGGTTGGATATTAGGGAAAATTTATTCCCCAAAAGAGTGGTCAGGCACTGGAACAAGCTGCCCAGGGAGGTGGTGGAGTCTCTGTCTCTGGAGGCGTACAAGAAACCTTTAGATGTTATAACAAGGGACAAAGTATAGTGGGGAAGATGGTGAATGGTGGGACTGGATGATCTTGGAGGTATTTTCTAATACTGGTGATTCTATGATTCCATGTTCCCACTGCCCTGGGGAGCTCATTCCATACCCACCACCTTCTGGGGCAGGCCCTTTCCCTATCCCCCTGACCTCCCCCTGACACAGTTTCATGCCGTTCCCTTGGGCTCTGTTACTGCCCCCAAAGAGCAGCGTTCAGAGCTGCCCTCTGCTCCTCGTGACAGCTGCAGCCACCACGAGGCCTCCCCTCAGCCTTGTGCTCTGCACTGAGCAAACCCAGGGACTGCAGCCACTCCTTGCACTCTTTGTCCTCCAGACCCTTCTCCACCTTCATAGCCTGCCTTCAGACACTCTTTGATAGTTTAACATCCTTTTTGCACTGTGATAATTAAACCTGCACGTAGTACTTAAGGCAAGGCTGCACAGGGTGGGACAACCCCTTCCCTCAAGCTGGCACTGATGCTCCCCAGGATACAATTGACCTTCCTGGCTACCTGGGCACACTGCTGACTCATGTTCAACCTGCTATCGACCAAGACCCCCAAATCTCCTTCAGAGGCTGCTCTCCAGTGTCTCATCCCTCACACTGTATGTATAACCAGAGTTACCCCTTACCAGGTGCAGAATCTGACAATTGCCCTTGTTAAACTTCAGGCTATTGGAGGCTGTCTAGATTTCTCTGCAAGGTCTCTTCACCATTGGTGGAGTCAACAGCTTCTCCCTGCTTAGTAGTTTCAGCAAACTTGCTCAAATACTTTCTAGTCCTAAATCCAGGTCATCTATGAAGACATCAAAGAGAACTTGCCCTAAAAAAACCAACCTAGTGATCTCTGCTAGTGACTGGCCACCAACCAGATGTAACCTCATTCACCACAATCCTTTGGGCTCAACCCATCAGCCATTTGTTCACCCACTGCACATTTGTATATGTATTCATACACATACATACATATTCTGCACATTTATGTGCTGTTATTAAGCCATGGTACATACCACACTGTTACTCCTTCCATGTAGCACACAGACAACACCAGTATGCCAAAATAAAAGTGAGCATGACTGCTTGAATGGGAAATTCTACATCTGTTCTGAGAGTTTGAGAAAGAAAACAAGTTCTTTTCTGTTAAGACTACTGCTGGCCATCCTTTAGATGTTCCTTTTGCTTACTTTTTTGGGGAGAGATAATTTGGCTTACTTGAACAATCTGTGATGGATCTGGCACCAATGACTGTTGTTGTTCCATAAAATGGACACGACAGGCAGTAGGACTTTCCTGGGTCTGGCTGATAGTAGTCTCTGGGACAAGGGTAGCAAGGTGTCAAACCTGTACGAGAAAACTCCCCTGCAGGACATGGCACTGCAAGAACAAAAGGATATTTTTTTGAGAGATCAATTCTGCCCAACCCTGCACCCTACACCCTTTCTGGTCACTTTCTTTCCTTCCTTCACAGTATTTCCTTAGATTTCAAGGAGCAGGATGAAACTCATTGGGAATTAACAACCCTAAGGGCTGTTTATTTCACTGTTCTGGTAGGTGAAAAGTTGTTCTCAGAGAATTATGAAAATATCTGGAAAGTGTTTCCTTCTGTTTCTTTTGTTGGTGGAGGCAGTTTTGAATGCAGCTTCCTTCCCCCTTTCTCTCTCATATCTTGTTTCATTTTTCTTCAAGAAAGAGTAAGAACAAGACAGTATTTCTTGTACCATTAATCCCAGAAATCTATTGCTTCTGTTGATCTTTCTGGAAATTTTCTTAGAGACAGTTGAGGACAATTTCTTCAAAAAGTAAATGATACAAACTTTTTAAAATGAAGTTGTTTTTTTTTCCAGAAAATTGAGAAGCTGTTCCTGAAGTAATAGTGACAAACATTCTTTCAATACTTTTCTCTAAGGAAATAGTTTTCATTTATTTTCATAGTTAACCACCACAGCTATCATTTTTTCCATCTTTACATAAGAATCCACCTTGGAAATTAGGAGGATGGGGATTAAAAAAGAGGTACCAAGAAATCACCTGCAATATTACTGGCAAATGCTACTGGTTCACGCTTTCCCAAAAGCTGACTTCAATTTCAGGCAGGTGAATTAAATTCCATTAGCTGTTCTGGATTTTTTAAAATTTAATTTTAGAAATTTCACAGACATGTCTGTTACACACCTCCACAAGCTGAGACATCTACAGCGCCTCTCTTTACTGTTGAGGTATCTTCTGGGCAAGAGATGCAGTTCCTGGCTCCAAATGCTGGCTGGTATGTGCCAAGTGGACATGTTTCACAGGTCTCAAGACCATTAGGTGAATACGTTCCCTGCTTGCACTGAGCTGTGAGGTGGAAGAATTCATAAAAAATAAGTACTGCCCAAATAGGAAACATGGCTCCTAACCCCTGAAAAAGATGCTGAAATCGCCACAGAGACTTTTTATTTATAGAATTTACTCTGAAGGGTTTCATGCATGCAAAGAATAATTAAAAAAAAAAAAAAAAAAGATTTGTTCTAAGTTGATAATAAATTTGTGAATTATTAATGAATCACCTTCACAGGTGATTTACTAAAATTCACTCATTTTTAATGAACAAAATGAATCAGAAAACAAGAAACAATGAAACTACTAGCTCCTCTTCCAGAACGAGTTGCAAAGAAGTAGGGGTGCCGAGGTGTTCAAAGTCTGAGTACTGTAGTGTGGAATGCAAGAATTTCATTTACAGCCACCTCAGGACGGAGAGAGGTTGGCAAGGACAATAATGGCATCATTTTAAGTGTATTCACTCATGCAAAATGAGCTCAAAATTTCACAGAAAGGAGACAGAAATGAAACAAAACTCCAAGGGCCAGTTCTCCTTAAACTTAAAACATCTGCCTGGACATTTTGCATGCTACAGCAGTGTTGAAACTGCGGCCTTTCTCTTTACATATATGCATCAACGGGTGGTTAGGACTGATTCTTTTTTCACAGGTTAATCTCATTCATGTAGTGAGGATGAAAGGGATGTCAGAGGTGGCTGTCTGAAGAAAGTTCTCACCTTTGCATTCTGAGATGCTCCTGGAGTGTAGATATTCAGTGTAACTACCAGATGGACAACTTTTGCATTCCAGCTGCCCTTCCTCATCCTGGTAGGATCCAATCCAACAGCTTTCACAGGCATGATGCTCCAGGGAGTAATAGGTACCCAAAGGGCAGTTCACTGTAATGTTTGAAGCATAAGGTTACCTCAGAATGCATAATCATACATACTTGTTCTGCCTCTGGAGTTCCCATTTAATCAATTCCTGTTTACATGAAATCTAACTCTGTTCCTCAGCAAATGGACTTGCATCAGTTGTCTGTCTGGAACGTTGTGAATATTTCACTGTGCACAGGAAATGTAATCCACTTTCCTATCCCATCCACAAGAGTAACAAAAAGGATTAAAAGACTGCATACCAAGTACTGCTTTCCTGAGTATCACCAACTGTGTGGATATGCCCTATTTCCCCATGGGAGCGGAATCATGGGTACAAAAGCATCCTTTTTCCACAAGCCTTGGTTAAGAACATAAACATTCTCTGGAAGTCAAACTGCGTAAAGCATTCTTGCAGTTTATTGTTCTGGGAGATGGTAAGCACTGGACTGTGTCAAATCACTACCCTCTGAAAACATCCTTTAAAACCTTGCTTTTCAGAAAGATTCTAAATATATGTAAGGAGGAAGTCCTCTGGCTTACCACACATTCTTCCCTTCAGCACAGAACCAGGCCTGCAGAAAAGAAAAGCCTTCTCCGTCTCCAATGAGTTGCTGTCAGCTACAATGAGTTCAGATGCAAATTGAAAAGAATACATGGGCTCCTTATTGAGAGTCCTATTCAGCCTGTTTGTTATTGTCTCCAGAGTTTTAAGAAGTCTTTGCTGGTTTTCCAGTTCCAGTGTATCATTCCTTTCATCAGGCAGTGGCACGCTAGCTGGGATTTAAAAAGAGAATACAATAAGCACACAGATTTTAGAGTCAGCACTTCCAGTTTGCTCTGAAGCATATCAAGAGCACAACACTCAGGCTTGACAGTTCAAAGCATAAAGCTGGCCATGTGCAAAATGGCACTGTGAGTGCCTCCAGAAAACCGTCAACTCCATCTCCAGCAGGCTTTCTGAATTGAATGCTGGGTGTGCCAAGAATATTTCCCTTTTCAAGATTTAGAAGGAGGCTATTTTGACTTCTCTCACCTGTAATGTTAAATATTAACTTGATTTTGTGGTCAGTCAATGGAGCATTCAGCTTCTTGTGTCTTTTGACTCGCGTAGGTGCTGCCTTTGCAAAAGCAGAGAGATGCCTGGATAAGCCTTCTTCCTGCACACTGTCAAAGAAGTCATCGTAGGAATAATCCAGCTGGTTTGCTGCTCCCCAGCCAGCAGGCCCTGCCAGATATTAAAAAAGAAAAAAAAAAGAAAAGAGAAGCAAAATCATGTAGGAAATAAGTGCTTGTCATATGAATACTCATTTCTGAAGTACACTCCCAATAGAATGGGGCCTGACTGAACCTCTGAACAATACGTGTTAACTTTGCCTCTGCACAAGTGCCTACTGCACCATGACTTTGACTAAAGAAAAAAGTCTCTTGATACCATACAGCTCCTGAAACCTGTGTACTCAAAGCCTCCAAGAAAGTCTGAGAGGCACTGATAAAAGCAGCAATCATCTTCCCCTCAGTCTCACATAGGCCCTCACCTACTGGCAATATCTGAAACAATTACCCATTGATGTCTCTTCTTCCTGCTCAGCTGCAGCTAGCATGCCCTAAACAGCTCCTCCAAAATGTCTCTTCTTCACAACTCCTGGAGCAGTTGTACCACCACATGCCTCTTCAGAAAAGGCTGGTACCACCACCCTATGCATTCAGTCCTCCCAGATAGGCCGTTACCAGGTTAAGTAATCTATAATTTCCAATGGAAATAAGGCAAGTTAACCTCGCAGCTTTGGGGCTGATACTGTGTAATTACTCCATAACAAATCTTCTGAACCATTCTCTTTTAACTTGAGGAAAGTTCTCCTCTCCAACCTTCCCAGTGTAATATAATAAGAAACTCCAGAAAAACAGCAACAGAGTTATTCTGAAAAGAGACTGATGTGAACCAGAAGAGAAAAGAACCCTATATCTCATTTTCTCAATACTGTTTCCTCCAAGTGACTTTATAAATTAGTTTTAGTTATCGTCAGTATTCACTCTTCCCTTGATGACAACTCACAGATTAAGCCTCTAGTCCCCTGTGTCCAATCACGAACAAATGTCCTTTTAAGTTCAGTGAAGAATGTCTAAAAGGTGAGAGAATAAGCACAAAACTGTACTAAAGTAATCCCAAAATGAACTTTAGAGGAGCCACAGCCCTATTAAAGACTAACTATTCTGATGTTGATCTGCCAGAATGCCTCATGCTAAGCCTGTTTTTAGCTTTTCTGCTTTAAGTAACCCCAAGGGACTAAGAAATGACAACAGCAGTACAACACTGGTGCTGATTGCTTGAAAATTGACTGAAAATGGCAACTTTTAGGACTGCTGTAACTTTCACCCCAACGTTAGAAAAAACTACCCTTTCCTACTGGTTTAACTCTGGCAGGCAGCTCAGCACTACATGGACACTCAACTCAATCGAGCTGAGCTGAAGAAAGAATGTGAAAAGTCAAAGTGCATGAACTGATGGATTGAGATCCAGACAGTTTACTAGGTAGATCTGCATGCACAAGCAAAGCAAACCATGGAATGCATTCTCTGCAGCTGTTCAGTCAATTAGAGGCTCATCATGCATATGGGTTTCTTGGGGAGGCAAACACCACCTCTCTGAATGTCCCCTTTTCTCCTTCTCTCCCATAGTTTATTGCTAAGTATGATGTATGATGGTATCGATATCCCTTTATCCAGTCTGGATCAGCTGTCCTGGCTATGATTCTTCCAGCTCCTTGTGAATCCCAGGTCCTTGCTGGCAGAGCAGTGTGAGAAGCTGAAATGACTCTCACTCTGTGCAAGCACTGCTCAGTAACTAAAAAAAACCCTGTATGTTATCACTATTTGTATCAAAAATCCAAAACAAAGCATCATACAAACCTATGTGAAGAAAACTACTCTATCACTGTCAAACTCAGGGTACTTTGCATAGAAGAGGTCTCACAGCTAATAGGCAAACTTAAGCTTTGCTAAGCATGGGCTGAAACCAACACCAAAGACAAAAAGGGTCCTTATTTTCTTAATCATCTCCAGAAATATCTGTTGTGCTTTTGCAGCATTTTGGTTTGAAAGCATTACGATTAAAAAAGCTGCTTTCTTCAAAGGTAACCAAGGAAGTCACTCAGCATGCATGTTCATGCTTTTTTTCATCCCTATCATGAAACATCTCAGTACAATCGTCCTTCATATATGTACGACACAGGAAGCACAACTGAAAACAGAGAGCAAGCAATTCCATATTAAATGTGTAGCTTAATTGTTTAATATCTATTTTTTCTTTTTGTTTAACTATTCCATACAACGCACTGCAGTGTCTCAGAAAAAAAGCTACACTGCATTAAACCTGGATAGCTAATTATCTGTGCAGTGAGTAATTACCAATGGCAAATCCGTTTTCGTAATCATAATTGTACTCCAAACAATGCTTCTGTGTCTGATCTTCCAGTCGGCAGTCAATATCATCAACATCATTACAGAATGATGGGACCTTGCAACATAAAAACAAAGAGTATTAAAAATACAAAATCCCACAGCTCACCCCCCAACATAAAAAAGATGTGCTATAATGTAAAGCACCAATCCTTTTCTTTCTCTGGCACAAGATTTGTTCTTTTATGTCTGCTATAATCATAGCAGTTGCTGAGGATGCAAGTTCTGTATCCCTGTAAGTGAATCATTTGATTTCCTATTCTGGAACAGCAATAGTTGCACACTGCCCCACAAGATGAAGGCTGTAATTAAAAAACGATTGCAAAGACGTGGAAAAGCTTTTCCTGAAGCAGGCTACCAAGAGAAGAAGCATTTCCAGCCAAGTGAACAGTTCACAGGACAGGAGTGCAGCTCTCCATCACTGAGTTCTGAGTTCTACCAGTTCTGCTGGTAGGAAGTTGCAACTTCTCTTTCTTCTTGTTGAGTTTTTGCTGCGGTCTGACCAGAAACCACAGAATAGAGAACTACAGAAAACGTAAAAGTACTGATAGATTTTCTCTCTCCACAAAGGAAATGAAAAGCAAGAGACACTGCAGAGAAGGAATGTGCTACCCTTTCAAATAAACTGCTGTGCAGTATTTACTGCAGATAACTCAGAAACTCAAGAAACCTGAGAGAAGTATTTACATCACTACCACTGTAGTCACTAGAGTTGAGCACCAAATGCAGACTTCATCTCTCTATATGTACATGTGTCCACTTGATGTATGCTATACATGCTATATGTAAAATGAGTATATTTTATCTTTACATCCCACTTTCACAAACAACACTGAGGCTAGCGATTAACTGCCTGGGATTTTCAAAACTGCATAGGTTCTCTTCAAAATCCTACCAAAAATCTGAGAGCACCAGGTCCCTAATTCTTCAAATCTTGTCCCCAGATAACTTCACAATGCAGACTGAAATGAGATACATTAAAAGGCTAGTGCATCAGCTTTGGTTTTAAATGAAAGTTGCCACCTTCCAAAAAAGCACAAATCCTGTTTCCATGTTGCTGTTGTATTTTTCACGTATGAAAACAGTTAGCTGGAAAAAGCAACAAGAAGCTGTACTTTTTAAAAAGTACGTAAAAGGAAGTAGCATTACTAACCTACCATTTTACCAAGTGCACTCTGGAAAGCATCAGAAAAGCCATTTAGAAGACTGTTGTCATCACATCGTGTTGCTTTGTAAAGCATCTCAAAGGATTTGAAGCCATGGTTTGCAAAACGATTTACTGAAAAATGTTGGAGAATGAAATTTTTTGTTGGTCAGTGCAGTAATTTCAGAGGACTAGCCCAAACTGGACTATACAAAGCCAAGAAGCACGGTCTTCAAATCAACAACCCAAATTCCCAGCATTATATATATGAAAATGTTCATTTTCCCCTCAGATGTAACATTCATTTCTCAGACAATTCAGACAATTAGACAAGTAGACTAAATACCCCTTGACAGACACATTTTCACAACAGTTCAATGGGAAGGCTAATGGATGTTAAAGAAAAGTGCCTGTTAGCTATCTACTTCAGCATTTTCTTAATGGAAAAACTTCTGAGCTGTCACAATCCTAAACCCCACACTTCCTTTCTACAGAGAGAGAAACAAGTACTGAAAATCCAGTTACTACACACGTAGTAGAAATACGAAAAATTCAGAATTTAAGCAAAGCAAAATTCCTAAGCGTCCAAGCTGTGAGTTTTGATTTGACAGACAGCTCTGAAATGTAATTATAATTTGCTCACAGCTGAAACACTGCTCTTTGCTGAAACCAAAAATCCTCTCTGATGAGAGTAGGTGCAATCTGGTACCATGATTGGCTTGGGACGGAGATCTCATACTTCTGTTTTTAAAATGTCACCAAAGCTGGGAAAGTCCACAGCTCAAGTTTTTGTTAATGTCCATCTCAAAGGAAATATATAAAAGCTGCTGCTATGGTGATAAGCAGATACATAATAACAGTATAAACTGCTTCCACAAATACATTTACACTTCTCATTTGCAAATACTGTTGAAATTCCTGTTGAAAAAGAACTCAAATGTTTGCAGACAAACCACAGCTTATTTAAAATGCCCATTCAAACTAATCATGGAATCAGAGTTGTAAGGGTTGGAAGGGACCTCTAGAGAGCATCCAGTCCAACCCCTCTGCCAAAGCAGCTTCCTAGCCCAGGCTGCACAGGTAGGTGTCCAGGTGGGTCTTGGACGTCTCCAAGAATGAGACTCCACCACCTCTGCGGGCACCACCACCTCTGATGTGGATCAGATCCCCTCTGAGTCTTCTTTTCTCAAGGCTGCACAGACCCAGGTCTCTCAGCCTTTCCTCATAAGGGAGGTGTTCCAGGCCCTTGATCATCTTTGTGATGATAGGCCTTGCCTGCTTTGCCATCTTTGCTAGCTTGTTTCCCAGGATACAAATTGTCTAGTAATTTTGTATTTCAGATAGCTTCTGAAATAACACTTGTGGGGACTTCTGAGTATTCAGTTGCAGTATTTGTAACCGTGTGGAATTAGAGACTTATTATCATTACACAGCAGGCATAATCTTATTAAGTGCATTGTTTGATGAGCTGCAGATTCATTTCACAAAACATAAGCTAAAAATATTACGACTTACAAGAGCAGTCAGGCCACTCTGGAGAGTAAGGTGGCTTCCAGACACCATCCTCATATGCACAATAGTAGTTTTCACTCGACCCCTCTGAGAAGCTGTAACCCTCTGCACAGTGCAATGTACAGTTAACACCCACTTCATCTGATGTGCATGTAAAATTGCCATTCACAGGCTCAAAGGAGATTTCACAGGGAGAACCTGAGAAAAAAAACACAGACACAAAGAAAAAAGTGCAGTCATACACTGATGAATTTGGAGAATTAAATAAGTACACAGGACAGACAGAAGCTGTACGTGAAGCCTGTGTAAGCATTATTTGCTATGTCCAGAAAACTAGAACCAGGGCACTGCTAAGCTCTTTTCAAACTCTGCCATTTGAATTTTTAACCATAAAGGTGAAGGTTTTAAAAAAATTTGATACATATGACCGAAGAAATAAACCCTCCAAAACACGAGGCTCACACCCATCTGCATTCAGAGGTGCACAGTCAAGTATGCACCTACTAAAACAACACAAAAAAATTAATTACAATTTTTACATGCATTTTCATGCAGTGAATTATAGTAAACTATACTGCACATTGAGTTCTGAAACTAAGCATTATCCATTGCGCAGTGTTGCAACAACACGCAGAGTTGTCAAAATAATCTTAGGAGGAAATGACTATAAAATCTCAGTTATGATCTGTTTTACAGGCCACAAGAAGCCATGGCAAACATCTGAGAACGTGATCTCATGAGCACTGAAACCACAAGAAGTTTGAAGTGGTGCAGAACTGAAATAATATGAATTCTACGAATTCTTGTTCTTGCAAAGATTTACAAAAGCAAGTCAGAATGGAGCACATCCATATGTCATTCACCTTTTGCAAAGCTATGATCAAGAGTCCAGACTGTGTCGTTTTTAATACTCACTAACATTTTTTTATACATTCAACTGAGACATTAAGCTCTAGAGGGCAGAGATTGGGTACAATTTTCATTCTTTAAGAACCAAATTACTGATTGGTCTTTAAAGAAGATAAATTGTGGAGAAAAGGTTGTCTATACAAGCAACAAAAATGTATGGGTATAAGAATAGGTACAGGTAGCTTCCAAAACCTAAAATGTATTCTAGTACCTGCTACAGTATTTGCAGGTAATGACAAAAAATAGTTCCATGAAGTTTTCCTTTTTAAGAACAGATCTGAAGTTTGACCTCAGCAGTACCTACTAATTCATTTCACATCATATTTGTCACTGAGAAAAAATGGATCACCTACCAAAAGTTCTACTACTTAATGAACAGCAATTTAAGCATTTTTACATCTAATTTGAATGTTCAGAGCCAAATTTGCCACTTTGCTGCTTTGGTCTGAGAAAGTTTATAAATAACCTCACTGCCTTCAAGTTGCTCTGGTAGAAACTGGGAATATCTAATTAAGAAACAGGGAATATCTCAAGGAAGATGTGGTGTAAACTTGCAACCTTTAAGACGTTCAGCTATGTGTTATGTGTTATCAAATTGCAGCAGCGGAAACAAAGTTACGACAACAAACCTTTGATGACAATGTGAATCTCACATGTCCTGTTATTGCCAGAAGGATCCAGAGCCATGTAATGAACTGTTGTCTCTCCTTTGGGAAAGATATCTCCAGGAGCATGACTCCTAGTGACAGTCAGAGGAGCACCTAAAGAATTAAAAGACAATCTAGAACACCAGTGAGTGATGAAGGGTTGCTCATACTCTATCAAAACAAATGGAGAAGGAAATTGAAGCATGTCTTCCAAACAATGCACTCTTAAAACCTAGTAATTAAAAAAGACAGAATCCTGAACTGCCAGTGATTAAGGTTGAGAAGGTTGGAACTCTCTACTATTCACCATTCTGAACATGTTTGGGGTACACTATCCTACCTGAATTGTCAGAAAATTGTGGTTCTTCCCACGTGGCTGGGTATTCATCCTCTACAGCTTGTATGGGTGGTGGAGATCTGCATCTGTCAATTACAGGAGGTTCTGCATCTATAGAATTTGAAAAGTTGGCATGACATTAGCTTGCTGAGCTGCAGCTACACTGCAGCTACACTCATGGAATCCATAACCAGAAGAAGTCAGGTCAAGAGCAGTTTTAAATTTGCATCAGAAAATAGAACAAAGCTAGTAGTACACCTCTATAAAACTGCTGCAACTGGCAGAAGCCAAGTGAATGGCATGGCTATAACACGAGAAAAATTCTTCAGCTGAACTCATAGTTTCTACATTCTGTCTGCCTTCTCCAAAGCAAACCTTGGTTAACAGAACTGCTGCATACCAAAAATGTCTGGCAGACAGATTTCAACAACGATATGCATCAGCAGTGTGCAGGAACTTAGTAATTCTTATACTTCTTCAAAAAGAAAATAAAAGATTCATACAATAAAAGTAGGTAAGTGACAACACAAAGAAGCATTTCATCTCTCAGTGTAAGGAGGATTCTTAACATTCAAATAAAAGAACAGAACAAAATAAAACAACAAGTGGGAGCAATGATTGCACACTGTGTGAACCGTGGCCCACGATCAGCCATGCATTTACAGAGATGACATGACTCTTGGGCTTATCCAAGCACACAATCAAGGTCACAGTGATTCACAGTCTTTTTATGCAGAAAATAAGAATATTTCAGTGGTGAAAGACTGCTCCCCAAATGATTTTTGGAGCACTTACCAATGACCTTGACACTGAAAGTACAGCTTGCTTCATTGCTGGACCTATCAACCGCTCTGTACGTAATGGCAACTTCACCAATTGGGAGGAGATATGGTGGTATGAAAGCTGGGGTAACGTGCACTGAGACCTTTTATAGGAAGACAATTGTTATTTAAAAGGGAAAACATAATCTTCATGACACTCACACGATTCAAGAAACTGTCATGAAAAAGTATCCTCTAATGTTAATTCTGCTCCTATTTGACGCTCATAGCCACTTCAAATAATGAGGGTAGACCTCACAACAGACAGCCTTTCTTCTCTCCTTAAGATTGCTTTCTTTTTAGAAACAGGGGCTTACTCAGTTGGGGTTTAGACCCTGATTTGCTGCATTACAGCACTGTGCATCACAACAACCTGAGTACCCACAGGTCTGCGTCTGAATGTTGCACAGGATAAGAAAATGGCATTCTTCTTTCTTGGTTGGGAAGCTGAAGTGCATTCTTACTTATCACAGTCTGTTTTTGCTAGCCTTTTAGATTAATGAACTGGTTCACTTCCTTCTAAGAAGCATTTATTAAACTTCTTCATTCTAAGACCTCCTTTTTAAAGCAGCTGTCTCCATTTTATAAACAAGGGCACATTCCTTCTTTTGACTACATAAATTAAACAGATGAGATTTCATGTGCTTAAATACTATGAAGGATGTTCTATGACTGCGTAACCCTGAACAGGACAGAAAATGCTGAATTCTCAATATAAAGTTTTCAGTAAATTTGTCTTCTACTCAAGCTTGCTATAGGAAACAACTCAAGTGGTTCAGAAAACTAATTGGAAATAACTAGCTATAAAAAAGACAGCACCTAGTCAAATGCATAGATTTTAACTTACCTCATCTCCAGAGTTATCCTCAGCTATTGGGATCTGCCAAGTGATATTAGCAGAGTTCTGATGCTCCAGAGTCTCAGTCTCAATATTTTCTGGACAGTGGATCTGAGGAGCTTCAATATCTGACCCAGAAAAATACAAACTACTTTTATATATGGTATTAAAGAAATAAAACCTTTATAATGATTGGTCTGCAACTTGTAATAAGTACTGCTTTTTTGGGGCTTCCTGGAATATGCATATCCATGTTTCTGCAAAGTTTCCACCTCTGCCTCTTTTTGACTCTTGTCTACAGATTTATACTTAAACAGTAAATTATCCTGGAGAAAGGACTGCGTTTGGCCGTACTTTTGAACATCACTTAGTACAGTGATACTCTGGTTTCTACATGCAACCACAAAACAAAGCACAAGACAGAATTAATTGTTTTCTCTTATTCTTCACCTATACATCACAACAAATCTACTCGTTAAGGATGGCTTTTCTATCCCTTCATTGCCCACACATATGACACATACAGATGTAAACATCTGTCACCAGTGACTTAAAAAAGATAATTTGTGACATGACATATGCACTATGAACAGTAGTCAATCTCAAATGCCCAGGAGCACAGTGACTTTAAAGAAGCAGTGACAAGACTTCTTGCTCCAGTTACTGGAAATGTTCTTTAACAAACACCCACTGTAAGCTACAGCGTAGGCCTAACAAACTCTTCTTGAGCCATATGTGACAATGCTGCATGGTTTGAAAGTACTAGTGGTACAGTATAGGTAACCACCACCACCATTTAAGTATCACAATTCTCTGACAAAGTACTTATTCGTCTCTCAGGCACAGGGCCTCTCAAAACATCTGTGGTTGGGTTATTTTATTGCTCTAGTATCTTTTGATAAATGGCCATAAGACTCATGAGATGAGGACAAAGGCATTCAGCTCTGAACTCATCCATACCCAGGAGGCTTTAAAACAACTTGGGTCTGATACCAGTTACAATTTTATTACTACATAGTTCCAGTAAAGACATAAGTCAGGCAATTAAACTCCTGTAATTGAGTGCAAAGCAATAAATACAAGTAGTTTTGTCTTCCTCTGAACTCATTCTGAGGAAAATTTTACTAGAAGTGCACTCTTCATAACTACCAGTTATGAATCACACTTGACCACAGCCCTCAGTCTGGGGCAAATTCCATTTAAAGGTGAAATTTTGTAGAAAGGTTAATAAATAAGTCAGAAAGAAAATGGCTAGTATGAACTGGCCAAGTATTTTGGCAGCAAAACAGAGAAAGTACCAACAATGAAAGCAATTGAGAAGCAAGTATTCAGTTTTACTGGGGAAGAATAACATTCAGAGAATCTTAGTTTCTCTTTAGAGTTTTATGCAACGGTAATATCCAAAACCTTGAATCCAAGCCATGCTACTTTATCTTGATCCAAACACTTAGCTCGTAACCCTGTGCTGGGATCCCATCAAATATTAAAAACTGTGGCTTGGCATAAGTTTCAAGCAGATTCAGAAAAACAATGTGGTACATCACAGAGTGGGAAATGATGTCTTTAAAGGGAAGGATAAATTCTCCCTGGTCACTGCAGAGAAGAAAGTTCCCATCTCAGTTTCTGCACTGACTTGGATGTTTTCTGCACTGCTCCTTCATGCAGGGGCTGGTAAGGTCCTCCATTTGGGGTGAAAGCATTAATTCTAAGAGCACAGTGGTTCATGAAGAGGTGAAGAGCATATTCCCAGGAAAACCTCACTTTCACTTGCATCCTTCTATAATTCAAAGCCCAATTTCTTCCAACTCACTGTGCACGTATGTAAGAAAATAAATAATCTTGCATTTCTAGAAGAGGTGGGCAAACATGTCAGAACACTTCAACCGTGCTATGCTCATCTATACACTGTGCAAAGTGTTGGCCAGTTTTGCTTTTGACCCGTGTGGCTGTTACTTCTGTGGTCTATAGCTGTGGTCAGTTCAAAGCCAACTGAGAAGAACCATACTTCTACATCCTGTGTTATCACCTGGGGCTTACAGGTCTGCTCAGACTACAGGGCTTGCACAAATCTGTGCTAGATCAGTAGAAGCATTACTTATAATTGCTGTTTTAATAGGCGTGTGGGTTCCACACTGGCTACCTTTAAGTTAAGAGGTTTCAATCCTTTGAAAGTTCTCACTAATCTTCATATCAGGCCATTTAGCAGACAGCTTCCCAATAACAGACTTAAGAGATCATCAGCAATGAATAATTCTAAGATAGCACTCAAGCAACCTCTGAATTCCATGTTTGTACTACACACAGCAAGTAAATCTGAGAGCTAAGCTATAATGGCCCAGACAATTCCTCTTCCAGACTGCTTAATTAAGATTTCTACAGTACAAATCTGTCTTTTTTCATCTGTTTCCTATGTCGTTTCCTCAAGTCTTGCACGGGCATGTGGAATTGATTTTGTGCTGATCTCTACCTTTACACAGAGCATCCTGGATGTTTGCACTCCATCTCCCAGATGAAATGCACCGGAGTTCTTCTTTAACTCCAGACAGGATGAATCCTTTGGGACAACTCAGCTGGCACACAGTCCCAGAAACAGCTGGCTCCAGCCCACATTTTGGAGGGAGAACTGTTATACCTGCTGGCTTCTGGAAGACGGGGCAATGCATTTCTACAAGAGACCAGTAAGGCACACATTTTAACTGATATACACAAAAATATACATTCAAACAAATCTGCAAATGAAATCATATGGTAGCTCAGAGGAAACATGAAATACACAGACTTCTTAAGACTATACGTGCGTGGTGAGTGCATAAAAACAACAGTACATGCTCAAATTTTGTACTCTAGTGCTGAATGAAGTGAACAGCCCCCCAGACATCAGATCCTGTTAGAGTATTTCCAGAGGACAGGCACGAAGATGATCAGATCACCTGTCCTGTGAAGACAGGCTGAAAGAGTTGGGGCTGTTGAGCCCAAAGAAGAGAATACTCCAGGGAGATGTCGCTGCGGCCTTTCAGTACCTAAAAGGGCAGACAAGAAAGCAGGAGAGGAACTCTTCGTCAGGAATTATAGTGATAGGACAAGCAGTAATGGCTTTAAACTCAAAGAGGAGAGATTTAGTTTAGATATAAGGAAGAAACGCTTTATTCAGAGGGTGATGAGGCTGTGGCACTGCTGCCCAGGGAAGCTGTGGATGCCCATCCCTGGAGGCACTCAAGGCCAGGCTGGTTGGGGCCATGGGCAATACGGGCTACAGGAAGGTGTCCCTGTCCATTGCATGCGGGTTGGATCTAGGTGGTCTTTAAGGTCTTTTCCAGCATAAACCATTCTAAGATTCTGTGCTTCTATGATTTTCATGCCCATGCTTTTTGCTATGATAGAAGCACTGTATTTTTCCTGCAGCTCTGATATATTCTATTCTATCTTTCTTTTTTTTTTTAACTCTAGCTTTCATGAATGCTTCTGAAAGTATTTCATTGCTTTCTGGATCTTCAGAGCTGGACAGAAGTAACAGTCTCGCATTTACTGCCTTTTTGTGCAGTTTTTACATTAGCACAAGAAATAATGAGAGACAGAAAAGGAAATCCTGCCATGAGCTTACCTGTATTTAGGGACATGGCATATGATTTTGCCTACTGCACTCCAAATTGAATGAAATTCGGCTCGGTCTTAAATATACCCAGCTGCAAAGACTGAAGGTGACCATAAATGGTAGCTGAACATTGCACTCCCCTCCTCTCCAAAAAAAGTTAGGAAGGCCTAATGGTTACTTTAAGGCTTAAAATCAAGGTTTTGAACAATTCTACTACTAGAATTTATTATAAGTTCTGAAGAACACTTGCACTGAAGTGTAAATGTTGCAAAAAACACAGTGTGCAAAACCAGGTTCCATCGTCACAAAAAAAATTCATTCCATTTTTGAGCTGCTGTTTTTACCATGTGAAGCAAATGATGTTAATTCTTTTTCAAACATTCAGTCGTGAACGACCAGGGCAAAAAGGTTTATCATGTTAATTCAGTTAGGCAGACTTTCAGTTATTTTTCTTACAACAATTAATGGGCATACACACAAGAAAAGTTACTCATTAACTAAAGCAAATGAGAAGACCTGTAACTCTTTTGCTAGTTACTGAAGAAAGAAGGTAAGTCTTTACACAAAGGGAACATACAAAGAACAACTCACCACAGTTACAGAAGGCAAAGTGCTATTCCTCTCTTAGTAATGGTTTAATAAGACAGAAGCAATTCACATTATAACACTACATGTCCTTTTTCTTTCCTCTTCCAAAATATGCAGCAAGTCATTGAAAACTGGTTCTTCTCCTTGAAACAAATTTTAAAGACTCAAAGAATTTTAAGTATTTCCTGCCCTTTAAACTTCCAATACTGAAAATGTGTTTAAAGTCTAATAACTGCAAAAGGCTGCAGTTTTGGAACAGATATTTCAAGAGGATGCAGAAATTGCAAATGTTAACACACTCACTTCAAGCGGTTACTACTGGCAATGACATGTAGATCAACTCCATCAGTTAAAAATACTCTAACCTTTGGCTGGTCACCACGGGAAGGATAATGACAAATAGCAGAAAAATCACAAACAGGGAAAAACATAGTTTGAACATAGGAGCTGAAAACTTTACAATGAATGCTGCTTTCAGAGGACAAGTAGAAAAAAGGCTCCGAAAGGTGTAGGCAAGAGAAACAGAAGAATTTCTTTTTTGGCTAAGTGGTAACAATCCTCCTGAAGATGCTTCCAAGTATACCAGCAAGATCACAGCAAAGCAAAACAATGAAATATCTCTTTCTATCCCTGCTCAGTTTAACAAAGCTGACCCAGGAAGTCTAGGCTCTGTGAGGAGTAGAGTGATACAATCTTTTTAGGTCACTTTTAACTTGGGATGTTCCCTGATTTTAAGAGGAGCTTTAACATAATAACTAAAAAAAAAAAAAAGCACCAACTAAGTCATGCTTCTTTCCTTCCACTCATTTACACACACACATTTGAGGGAAAGAACTGTCTGACTGCAATTAGACTTATGCAGCATGAATTCTTTTAACACTAGATGGCATCAACACTGTGGATGCCATCTGGATTTTTACCTTCATTCACAAATGCCTGAACAAAGCAAGGAGAACAGAATCTTGCAAATTTCATTAATTTTAATGTGCTGAATGTTAACTCCTCACCAGTTGGCAAGGAAACACCAGAACATGATTGTGAAAATATATACTTTTTTAAACTGGACAAGAGTCAAAGATGCTTTTTCAGTAAACAGTTTGGTTCTGATCAATTTATAATATCATGTAACCTATGCAAAAGTAACTCTCTGCAAACAGCATCTTTCATGAAAAATATCTGAATTAAAAACACAAATAATTGCCAATCTTGAATTAACTTCCACTCCCTTGAATAAAAGCAGCAGTTGACAGCAGACGTCACAGAAGTGCCTATAAAGAATGATGTTACAACACAGGTTATGTTACTACGCAGTGGCAGTTATGGTTGAACATGGCTGTAGTACAGTCTTACAAATCCAACTTGTAAATACAGTAAACTTGGCAGTGGTCTCCATTCAAACTGAAAAGCATTCAGAAAAACATCTAGGAGTGAGCCTAACCTCACTTCATTTTTCAAACAAGAGACAGGAATCAATAAATTACCAACTACATATGCCTAAATAATGAAGGACTTCTGCTATCCTTCATCTAGGAGATGACAAATAATAGTTAGAAATGATATACAAGAGATGTTTTGGAAGGCAACATGCAATCTAAATCTTTCGATTTGCATCCTCCCCAGAATGAAATGCCACACGTCTGCACTAGGCAATAATCTCAGCAAGCTTGATGGCAAAAGCTGTTTCTAGCCCACCCTTTTTCCCCTGGGACAACTAAAACTAACTTCCATACTGGATTTTCAGACTCAGCAAAAATAAACCATTGCCAAGGGTAATCCAGAAATTGAAGTAAAATTGCATGGTGTGAAGAAATCTGATACAGGGTAGAGCTGGATTTTAATAATCGAAACGCTAAGCTAGTAAGGATGAATTTAGCTGATGAATATAGTTAATCTTCCAATTATAATCTTCCAGCAGGATTTCAGGGACCCTTCCTTTTGAAGTTAATTGATGCTTTCCCACTGACTTCAGAAGAAAGATTAGGATCTTTTAATGAACTTTCCTGATAAGTTAATACTTAAGGATAATTTTCAAACACATATCTACGGTCACAAAGTTTGTTCTTGTCTCATGCAAAGTTCACATTTTTAAGCTTGCAGGTGAAGAGGAAGGCATTACCTTAACTGTGGCCAGGTGATACATACTCTACCCTAACTTTATTCACAACCAGATCGGCTTCTGAAGTGCTGGACTTCTAAGCTTGCAGTACTCTATTTTTTCCTCTTGGGTTTCTAGGTACCTGACAGTAGTCCCAAATGGCTTCTTGTGAACTTAGAAACCTTTATTTCTACACGTAATAGAAAGCATAGTGGACAGAAATATATGTATACTTAACAATGTCTGCACAGTTGGTGAGACCAATAGAGGTTTTTGCTCCCTAATGTCTCTTACCTTATTTCCTGCCATGAGCTAAGCAAAACTGGCAGCAGCCACATCTCTACCTGCACTTGCAATGCCTGGCAATTACTTGGGTCTTTAAGACAGTAAGCTTTAAGAGGGTAACTGAGGTTCACTACTATAAGCTTACAAGGTGTATGCTTCCTACAATATATTAGGGGACAACAAACCATCAGATCCAACACCATTGATTACTGACTGCCTGTGCTGAGTTTCAGTGTTAATTTGCCCATTTACTCCATTTAAAAACCCTTTTGCTCTTCCCCAGTTTTAAGACCAGTATGAAACATTCATAACCTGTTTCTCATTCATATCTAGGCTTTATCAGATACTAAAATTGACAGTGTTTCACACACATGACAGCATGGCTGCATGCACTCTGACATGAACAGACTGTGATTAGATACCTACCCACACACTTGGGCTCCTTTGAATCCCACTGTGAGGTTCCCTGGCAGGTCAGTTTGGCATTCCCTTGTAGTTCATAGCCTTCATTGCAGGTCACAAAACATTCCGTTTTATAGGAGATATCAGCTGTTGAACAATTAATATGTCCATTCTCAGGAGCCCAGAGCTTGGGACATGTTCGAACTACAAAGGGAAAAAAATATCAGTTCACTCTGCAGCAGTGAGAATGTGGGGAGCAACTCTAGCCCATTCAGGTTTAAAGGGACTGCACAGCTATTGGATTGTGTGCTTACTACACCAGTTGAAACGGATTTACAAAACAAGAGCTGGAAAAAGGCTGATTTTTTTTCAAAGGATTAATGCCTTACTTCTCTTGAAGGAAAGTCTCAGCACATACGAGGTTAGCAGCTTCAATGTGCCCAGAAAAGCCACCAGCCTTTGCACACTCAGCACTGTGCTACCTATGACAGAAAAGTCTGCAAGCCTTCCAGATGGCATGGCTGCGTGCAAATGCAATCCTATGGAAAAGTTTGAGTCTGCAGATGTTTCTAACTCCTCAGACATGCCTCCAAGTTTGGGAAATTTCTAACTGGCAGTCTAATATGGGCTGAATGCATGTCAGAGAAGAGGCTGAGAGCTTAATACGGCAGATGATTGCATCCCAAGGCTTGGGAATGTGCTCAGGCACTGCTTAGTTGATTGACACAGGCACAAACAAATGTCAGACTCACACATTAGACTAGTGGACATGCTTCATGGTAAGACAGAGAGAGGAAGATGGAAGACAAGGCATTCATGGTCAACAGGACCATGAGAAATGAAAAGGGACAACTTAGGTTGTTGCTGAGACAAACTGACCTCTTCTGGTGTGGGGCTCCCAATGGAGTAGCCTTGGCTGCTGCTCTGCAGAGAGGTCTTTCTCCTGCCTCAGCTCTCAGACACTGCAAGCAGCATCATGCCAAGAAGGCTGTGCTTTGCAGGGTACGTATGCAGAGGAGGATGTGGGGTATGACAAACAGTCCTCAGACTGTCCTATGATTCTGTTACTGAATAATGGTGCTGCAGTTCAACACAGCACTGCAAATTAACCCCTCAACAGGTCAATGGTCATAATATTAATAAAAAAATCAGTAGCACTGGTAATGCTTTTATTTACTTCCCGGATTTGGGTCCACCTCTGTCAAACACCTAAGCTGTACAGATTTACATGATGATGCCATACACGCAATGATAGGGTGACAGCCAGCTGAAATCTGTAGATGCCTGCTGAGGTCCTACTGCATCTTTTTCCCCAGTAATTCAAGCTTCTCTTCCCTAGGCAGCTACTGATTTTCCAAATCCTGTGGAAAACATGCATGTGGAAAACTGTTCTCAGCCAAAGCCAGCGGGCACTAGTTAGCATGTTCAAAAGTCTTAAGTGGGAGAAAAACATACACAAGGGCAGTGTGACCACTCAAAAATATAGTCAAGATGACTACAGCTCTCTAAACTGTTGTTTTCCCAGGACTGTTTCCACAGCTTCTGTCGATGTGCAGGCAGTGGACAAGCGCTGATGATGAACGATTTCAGAGCTGTGGATGACTTCTCTGTCTTCTTGGAATGCAGATTTTACTAAGAAAATCATCCTTGCTGCTGCTTGGTAGGAGGCAAACCACAAACTCCTCTCCAAATGCAATTGAAAGTAAGCCAACTTGGCAACTTTCTCTCCTCTTCCCAGTAGTTGTTTGCTGTTTATACGGATGAGACAGGACATGTCTCCAACTTGATACACATGTGGGCTGATTAGAGCATGACACTCCCTCAAACTACTAAATAGGCAGATATCCTGAACATTCTTTCAAATGAAATCATCTGTACAAATGGTTATAGCTACAAACTCCTCAAAAAAAACACCATGACATTATGTCTTTTGTTAAACCGATAGGGGCATCTGAGTGCAGCACAATGTAGGTACCTTGCATATGAAAAAAAGAAAAAAAGGTCACTCAGATACATCTGACACAACTTTCTACTACCAGTTTCGTGTTCACACTTGGAGAATATTACTCCTCTCACAGACACATGTGTGGAGGCACTCACCAGAAAGCGTTCAAGAGAACAGAAAAGGTTTTAAGACTCTCATCCTGGTAGTAACAGCTAGAGCTTTTGAGCAACTTTCTGATAAGCTGTATCTTAACTGCTCTGCAGTGGATAAGAAAAACATTTGATATCTGAATCATACATGCTTTATGTGGAAGAGGTTTTCTCTTCTATTGCTTCCATGGAAGCTTTTCTAGAGGAAGCAAATACTAGCAAGCTGTGGTTATTACTGATGGACCCTGAATGAATTATGAGTACTGAGGAGGTAGTCAACGGTACTAATGTTTATAGGAAAGGTGTTCCCCAACACCTTTCCATCACCTATTACATCCAGTCGTCTCTTCTGACAGACTATGTAACTGAAATGCCACTGTGTCCTCAGTGTTTCAGTGCTCATATTTCTCTGGTATTTCAGTATGGCCCTGGTGAAAACTGGGAGCTGAATGCATGTCATTTTGGTCATGGTTTCATGTCTTAAGTACAAGCCAATCTTCTCAATTAGTCAATTTCCAGGATCATGAAATACTTCCATAATGTCAATCAAACAAAAGTAAATTCTGCTTGCTCTGTGTTTTCTCCTAACACATTTTTCTGGATTAAATGCATATGTCGTAGAGCTTTTTTTCATAGGTCGCAGTTAATTGCAAAACACGACCGCATTAACTGCTTTCCAATAGCAGAGCATATTTTAGCTAGCTAACATTTAACGTCAAGATTCAAAGCACTGCCAAGGGATTTTCCTTCAATGACCTTCCCTAATTTATGTGATAAAATACTCCTGGGATTAACAAGACAGCTATAAACTGTGGCTTTGATCTCACTCTCTTTTATACTCTGAGTGGATGGAGACGAGCAGATCCAGTACATGTAAAGGTAGGATTTCTCAATGTATTTAATGGGAAGTCTTCAGGACAACAGAGAGGTACACAAAAGGCAAAAAGACACCTGTCCAACACTCCAAAGGAAACTGACTCAATATCAAGACAGTATCTCTACGCAGATTTTCCCTCACAGACAAATTCCTAGCGACCACACCCAGCAGAAAGGAGGTAGACAGAATGAGTGTGGAGGAACTTGGCATTTAGAATGTTCTTTCACCTAAGAGGTAACAGATGCACATCTGCACAGCCTACTATGTAATGAGCAGGGTAAACCACCGTGAAGAATAAACTAACCCTGTAGGAAAAGACTTTGCAAGCACATATCCATACCTCTGCAAGTAGCCTCTGATCCAGACCACTGTCCATTTGGCTGACACAGCCGGATGCTGCTTCCCACCAGATCAAATCCTGCTTTGCATCGGATCCCACAGGCAGCATTGAAGTAATTGTTGCAGACATTCTGGACAAAGTAACCATTTTCAGGGGGCTTCAATTCAGGGCAGTGAACGACTAAATAATTAAACAACCACAACAGAGTTACGACACCAGTTGGAGCGCAAAAGTCTACTGAAGGTAAGCAGTATTTTTTATTTCCAACTCCACTTACATCTTGCTAGTTTTGCTGCACTGGAATGGTACATAACATCTTGCATGCAATTTAACTTCTCTTTCACTAAGGTGCTAAGATGAATAATGGGACTGTCCCAGCACTGCATTGTTTAATTAAATCTAATTTCTGGCTCTAAATACTTACCCTCACAAGTTTGCCCTACAGCATGATAGCCCTCCTGGCATGCACAGTCCTCAATGGAGGTACTTCCCGGTGGAGAAGTATGATTCTCATCAGGACATGAGATGCAAGTGCTTATTCCACCTGGTGAACTGTCAGGCTTGTACGTTCCTGGCGGACAAGCTGTTGAGGAAAACAGAACAAGGAAAAGGTATCTGAGTATTGCATTTCATAGCTAGCATCACTTTTCAAGTGTGCAGCTTTACATTTTTTACGTTCTTCTGTTCTTCATCATACAGCCAGTGTATTGCCTTAAGGCAAGAATGTTATCTTCTTACACTTGCTGCATATGGTGAACTAAAACCCACTCCTGGAAGGTCTCTCCAGCATCTGCTTGAGGACTGCCATGAAGTCCAGGAATTACCTTGTTCAAAAGATGCCCAATCCCAGAAGACAAGTCAGATTTTCACTGATAAAAAAAACCTTCACTGATCTTTTGAAGACATTATTGATTTACAGCTCCACCAAATTAATTCAGACAAAATTCATTCAGAACTACCATGGAATTTAATGCACACAGATTCTTAGCACCAAGACAACAAAGAAGCTCACAAAACCTCCTGCCCATGATTTTCACATTATGATTTACAGATGAACTACACACCATGTTTTCTGTACTGTATGAACCACAACAACCAATTAATCAAACAAACTGCTCACAGCAGCTGTGGCAGTCATTTACATCCCATTTAACACCTGCAACTCTGTGTATAGGCATATACAAGTGTTAAAAAGACTTCTTACATATTTTCAGAGGCAGGGGAATAGCATATGGCAAAGTGACCTCTCATCTCCAAACTTCAGAAAGGCTGGATAAGTCTTAGCCCTAGATCTCTCTCTCTCTCTGCTTTGAATTCTATTATTCAGGAATTATCCTCATTTATTTCACAAAGCTGATCAGAGAACAGGGGAGGCTTATCACCAAGTGCTGGTAAAATACTGATTCATCAGATTGCCAATTGAAACAAAATTCAGATGCTCTTGTGCTGAAAAATATACCTCCTAATCCAAAGGAGACCAGTTATCCTCAGGGTACTCTACCCCTTGACCTGGAAGTCTGGGATGGGGAGCAGAATAAAACCCCCCACAATTCGGATGGAGACAGTTAGAGACCTGCTACTCCAGGTCAGAAGTCCATGGAGCCAGAGGTGTTCAAGAAAAATGCAGACGTGATGCTAAAAATGATTATAGAGGTCTTTCCCAACCTTAAAGTCTCTATCGTTCTATGAAAGCTAAGCAAGTGTTTTGAGTAAATTATACAGCAGTTGTTTCATTTCTAATGGCCATACTTTCCCATGAAGACTAAAGTAAGCCAGCCCCTTGTTTCCTGCCCTCAGCACAGTCACTTTGTACCATCTGATGTAGCTCTACATGGTACAGAGACCTGTATGGGGCAAAGGACAGCTTGGCTTTACTGCTCACAGCTTAGTGAGCCCAACCATAAATGCCCTCTGGTTTTCCACCTTATGCAGTAAGATGAAAACAGCTTCCTGCTTTCTTGGCAACTGAAAAAAAACCAGCCCCCTTCTCCCTTCAAAAAAACACAGAGAAAACACTAGCTGCTTTTTCTGTGACTTGCCAAGTGATACTCAACTGTATAGCCTTTAAAAATCAACCTGTGTGAACAGTTAGCACTTCTTTCCAAGAAAAGCACTGTCCTTTGAATGGCTTCCAGAGACAATATTTCTGTTTCATTTCCAGAAAAAATTGCGATTTTCTTTTGAAGAAAGCAATCCAAGTGGTTACCAGTTCAGTGGTGATGTTGGGTGTTGTAGACTGGCTGCAACCTACATGCACTCTTATATACACTTTTAAAAGACAAAAGACCTAAGCTGTAGATGATGTATGCACAAATCAAATGGAGGGAAACAGGGCAAAAGTATCTGATCAGAAATAGAGCTGGGAACTTTTTTTCAGTTGGGATTTTTGGGAAAGCATTTAAAAAAAAAACACCTTCATATAGTTTACCCACTTTTCCTATTGAAGATATTCCTCTTGGACAGTTACTATTTCTTTCCTCTCATTTGTGCAGGAGTCTTCTCCTTGCATTTCAGGTCAGCTCAGATGAAGCAGCAGCAGCTCTTTTCTAATTCTGTTTGGAGAACTACAGGATTAAAACAGGTATCCATACTACAATGTGGGCACTTTTAAAAAACAAAGCCAGCAATCTGTTTACAACTTCGAGTCAGACTGACTTTGACACAAATGGCTCACTCTGAAATCACACTTGCAATCAGCTCTTGCCAATGAAGATGCAGGATGTAAATAATACTGTTGAAGAAGTTATTGAGGTCTGTACTTGGAAAGATGAGTTCTCCAAATGCCCTGATTCATTTACTAATGCTTCAAACTGCTTGCTACTGCATTTTTAAAAAGCTGAACTATATCTTTGGCTTTTCATATAGAGTTTTCTCTAAGCCTCAGTCCTTCAATTGTCCACTGACCCCAGATCTCCTCTTGACATACTCAACTAGTAAAATCCTCATGAGCTACATTTAAAACTTTCACAACATAATATTTGCTTACAGAGTTACTTCCAGATGTGTGATACTACAGTTACTGCACTATGCCAAGAGATTGTTTAAGAAAGGAGCACAAGCTCTCTGACCTGGATGCATTTTGTGCGCTTCCATCACAGTCAAAGAAGTTAGTCTGGCCACAGTTTAAGCTAAAACCACCCACAGCCAGCTGTGGAAGATGAGAGGCTTAGCTGCTGACTGGAGTTGCCCACACCTGATTCAGCTGACCCACGTCCTCCCTACTGACAGCACAGGAGTATGGCCCAAGTCCATACACAATGATGCATTCACAACCAAAGAAAAACTCATCCGAAGAACATGTTGTCCCAGACATGACTGATCACACATGTCTCTCTGAGGTCTCTTCTAAGAGTCAGGCTGTGCCAGATTTTGCAAAATTTGGATGACCATTCTACTCTCACTGATGTGCCTTCTATACCCACACAAGCTACCTGCAGGGAGAGATCATTTTCTCCAGCATTAATATGTACAAACAATTTTTTTATTCAAAGCTTGCTTCCCCTTGAAAACAACATGATGGTGGAAAAAGGCTCAAAACAGGGTGTGAGTGAGCCCCAGTGAATCTGTGAATCCAGCCCTTTCAAGAATAACAAAAAAGCCCAGACATTTTAGAAATAGGGAAATGATTTTAATGGTATCAGCCCTTGAAGAGGGAGGATACTCATGAAATGTGCACATTTACACGTATGACCTTCTCAATAAATGACCTAAATATTACCTATGTAGGAATCACATTGTTATTTCTCAAGAATAAAGGTAAGGAGTAGAAAAATGCCTTCTGTTTGATGTGAATACTGAGTTATCCCAAGGGATTAGGTTTTTTTTGTTTGTTTGCTTTTGTTTTTTTAACAGGAATAAAAGTATATCTGGTGGCAGTGATTACTGTGGTAACTCAAATCAGCACAGGTCCTAAACTTTCCAAGTATACCAAGACAGCTCACAATGAAGTTACCATCAGCAGAACCTGCTTCCATACAAGGGTGAATATTCACCACTGATACTCATTACTAATGTCCATGGTAAAGGCAATGCATTAATCTTCTAATAGGAAGCAAGAGTGAAATAACACATGCTTACTTCAGCATGCCTCCTGTATTATACTCCTCAGTTAAGATCTCCTGAGGTATGCAACCAACTGAAAAGAAAAAAAACCAAAACAATACAGCATACTCCTTCTGACTCTGAATACTACAGGGCATGATGCCTTCCCAAGATAACAGTGGAACATACCTTCTTCTTTATCTAACAAGAAAAAGATTAAGCTGCACGTAGAAGAGAATTGGCAGAAAGCAAACATGGCACAGGGTAGGGAGAAAAACACTTCAGCCAATACATATGCATGGACAGAATAAATATAAGTGAAAACACTGCCTGAAGCTGAAAAGTGGATGTGGAAAGTCTACCAAAAAACAAAACATCACGAAGAACAAAAAATAACAGAAGGAAGAATTTCAAATTAATATGAATTCTGCTCTGGAGGAATACAGATGATCAGCTTGATATTTTAATCCTCAGGCAAGAATTTAGCACTGTAAAAACAACATAAAACAAAGTATGTTTCAGGGATTCACTGATCACTTAAACCACATTATCCTGTTTGGCTTCAAACTGCAATAGTAATAAAGCAGCAAACTTAAGCCAACTGGTATTGAATGGCATGAAGACTACAGCTGGGACCGAAGGAGGTCTGTATTTTTCCCCTGAATGTATTAGCACAAACTTTAAAGGCAAATAATTCTGCCTAAAAATGTAAATCTTTTAAAATCCTAGCAGTGCAGGCAAGCTCAATTTCTTCTCCAATTACAGTAGTATGTCTAAGTCGCTGAAATGGAATTATTCTTGATTTATCCCAGTGTGAGAGAGAGGAGAGACGAACTCCATGTATTTCAAAGATTAATTTGAGGGATTTCCTATTTCTTTCAGTTCCTAATTTCTCCCACTAACTACATTTAGTCAGTAATCTCTAGCATGAGCTGTTCTTTCCACAGCTGATGCTAATGAAGGTTACGATTAAAGGTTTATCTCCCGAGGATATGGCAGGAATCAGTTAGACAATAACTGAAGCTCCTTCCTGCATCGACCTGAGCTCCTTTTGTACACTGCTATGGTGCTGACTGTAGTCTGCAGTTCTCATTTTCCCCTATATGCGTAAAGCTTAAATTAAATACTTTGATGCAAATCACAAATGTAGAAATAGATTTAACTCAATCTTCAAACTTCCTAAATGAAAAAAGCCTAGTTCTTCACTTAATTAAATTGGTTTTATACCACTGCCATTACTTTTATGACACTGATTATATGGATACGCCTTCAGCGTAACGAAATGGCAAATCTGCCCCAGAGTCAGATTATTCTGTGAACAGCAATTATGGTTTTGGTTTGCCACCATCTATTAAAAATGATAAAATCACATGTCACAGAGTCTCTCAACAATGATCAGTGGATGTTTGCATTTGTTTCCTTTCCTGTTTCCTCGGTCTTTTTGTACTTAAGATTTTTGGTCATGTAGATCTTTGACCTGGCAAACAAGGTCTTGCATTTCTATTCACTCACTGCAAGTTATTGCAGCTATCCAGTACGTGCCTAGAATTACTTCCAATTATAGTCCATAACATCAGGAGAAGCAAGAACTCAAATTAACTCACACTTATGACGTTAGAGGAGAAGAACTACGACTTGAAGTTGTTGGCTATATCTTCCTGCTTTACTGAATTTAAGATTCTTGTGCCTTGGCAACATCAAAATAAATACGAAAATTAGAAAAGATATATCCCTGAATTTCATGTGTGTGAAACAAGAGCTTGTGGTGATATTTGCCATTATTCACTCTAAGCTGGGCACCGTGAATGGGCCTCAGTATTCAGCTTTGTTACTTTACTTAACAAAAGTCTCAACTTTCACAAGGGAGCTAGTATAAAGTATTTAAAGAAGTGTATTATCATGAGTTGAATCTTTCAACGCTGATATATCTTCATCACCCCATCATGACAAAGTGCTGTGTAGTCAGATTTGCCTGGGGTCCAGGCACACCCTCCTTTAGAAGAAGCAATGGGAATGAAGGGACATATGTCCTATGACAGTGGCTTGCAAAATAAAGTCAGCACAAAGTGGCTGTTTTGGGCTGCAACTCAACCTTCACAAAGGGAATATAAAATCCCCATTTCACACCAGAATCACAGAGTAGTAGGGGTTGGAAGGGACCCTTTCTAAGAAGTTGATTTCCTTCCTGTTTTGAATCATCTTTTAAATACTGAAAAGCCATAATGAGGAATCCCCACAGACTTCTGTTCTCCAAACTGAACAAGCCCATCTCCTTCAGCCTGTCTACATAGGACAGGTGCTGCAGCTCTTTCATCACCTTCCTGACCCTCCTCTGGACCCTCCCCAAAAGCTCCACATCTTTTCTGCGTTAGCAGCCCCAGACCTGAACGCAGTACTGCAGTTGGGCCTCACGAGGGCAGAGGAGATGGAGACAATCACCACCCTAGCCCTGCTGGCCGCACGTTTTGATGCAGCCCAGGATACCAGCGGCCTCACGCTGCCAGTTCATGTTCAGTTTTTCATCTGCCAGGACCTACCCCTAAGTCCTTCTTGGCAGGGCGACTCTCAAGGAGTTCTCCCAGTTCCAAGTGTGAAGCTTTGCACTCTGTTAAACCTCGTAAGACTCACAAGGGCCCATCTTTCAATTTTATCAAGTCTCTCTGGATGGCATCCCTTCCTTCTGCCAAATCAACTGCCCCAGTCAGCTCGGTGACACTTTCTGATGCTTTCCCACTTGCTGCTGCAGCAGACCAGAAGTGGCTCTGCCTCACTGTACACAACACATGCAGAAAACAGACTACAACACACACTGAAATATACCTACTCATGAACATCTTTAAACTTGCTTCTTAAAGACTTGTAGCTTTTCTTGTCACATTTAAGTTACGTGGGAAGGTTGTTCTTTAAAAAATAAAATCTCTTCTACGACAGTATATGGCAGATATGTCAGAACAGGCACTTTGTGTCCATGAACTGCATTTGGAAAGCCCAAGAGAATAAAGAGGAAATCTTTGGCAGATACTCTAATCCTCTTTTCTGTAGTGTGCAACATGTATGGTGTCATAAAAAACATGAGCCAGGAGCATGCTAGGATTACAAGAAATATGTGAGGAAGTGGCTTTAGTTAAACACTTGACATGTATGACTTGTAGAAAGACTGCAAAAGAAAAACCTTGTGCTTACCTTTAAGTGTATGGATCAGAGAAGGATTTTTAATAAGTCCCAGCATGTTCTCCAACTGTAATACCTCCTGGCATATGCTCTGCATTAATTTTAGACAGCACTGAACCTGCTCATCCATCTGCTCTTTGTCAAGTATTTCTTAAGTAACCCTTCTCATAACCACGTGATCAGCACTTTAACAAGCTAGATGTCTTCTCTGTTGTTATTTGATGTATTTTGCTCCTTCTCTATTCAAATTTCTCTATTACGAATTTCCTTTCACTGAGGGCGTGGGCTGAATGAAGTCCTAAGTTCAGCTACTTTTACATATCATAAACAGGGAAAAAACATACTGACTCAAACCTTTTCACTGAGCTTAAAGACATCGAAAGTTCAACACTGCACTCCCAAGTAGGCTTCAGCATTGAGAACAAAAATTTGGGATAACCCAGCTTTAGATCTCAGCAGAAGTAACCTGTACACAATAGAAATGAGCATCTTGGACACACTCCCACAGGGCAAAAGAATGGGAAACCTACCTGAAAGGAAATGCAGCCCCTTGAGTAAGCATCACATCTCAGTATCCTGAGCTTAAATGGCGTGGAGGAACAATCTCCTTGCTGAAGAATAAAAGCTCAAAAGATACATCATATCTTGCAGTGATGCCTGCAAGGATCTCCCACAGGGAGGTCTGGCCCTGGGCCACAACTTTGTTGAGCATCCCTGCGTAGGATCGGGGCGAGAGTGTGCAGGAGTCACCAGCATTTGGCACTGTCTGAACCAAGGCAGCTCTGACTTAGCAGACATAGAAGACAGCATTTAGTGAAGGCCCACAACACTGCTACTACTGAAGCAAAGCTGTGATCATACAGATAAGGTAGAGCCAGTGGTGAAACACTGAACTTTGCTGGTTGACTACACTCAGAAATGACATTTGTGTAATAAAAATATTAAGGTTTTTGGATGAGATCTCAGTGGCATTTCAGACAGTCCTTACAGGTTTGCCACTTGCACAGACATCAAAATAGTCATGGTGAAGCTTTTGAAGGACACACAAAAACCAAATGACTACCAATTTTGAGTATCAGACCATGCCAGCACTTCTGACTTTTAGAGATTGGACAGCCATTTACTTCCTCACACCCTCACACACTTCCAACATACATCATGTTAAAATTGTACAGTCAACCCCAGAAGTACTAAAAGGTCTAACCGAGAAGTTATATTTGATTGAATAAAGTTTACCATGCAGGCGAGGATTATTTATGAAATAAGTTGTTCAAATGAAGTCTCTGCGTCCAAAACTATGCACACAGTCGGACTTAAAAGGAGAGATGCAAGCAGTTCTGAAAATGGTTTGCTCAGAACAGAACTACTATACAGCAGGCTTCTCTGGACAGTCTTCACATAATCACAGACACACATTCCTCAGTAATCTTTATCACAGCTGATGTGTGAGCGCATGCTACTGTAAATACTCCTGTTCCAAGTGCCCTGGATCTCTGCATAGCTTCCTTCTACTTAAATGAATAAACACTGAAAAGGAACATCACCACCCTGTGTTCGATGCACTTTTTCTGCCATTTGAATGTACATGCTAAGATGATGCATTTTTGCTTTTTACACATCTGTAAAAAAATACAAACAGGCTGAAATAAACCAAACTCCATTAAAGAAAGCAACAAACATAATTCATTTAGTTTGTGCTATGCACAGATAAACAAATAACTGATTCCGAAATACAGTATCTGCTGTGAAGGCAGTGGAAGCTTAGTTTTCCCCAGGCTTGGATATAACCATTGTAAAATGTATCCAACAACTCTCCAACATGCTTTTGTTGACAGAGAGGGTCTGGGGCCAGGAAGGAAAAAAAGGACAGCCAAGGAACACTTGCAGAGTGGGATTCAAATCAGATGCTGGGAGAAAGCTCTCTCCATCCTCTGTTAATCCACCCAGGTTTCAGAGTGCTGGTATGTTTCTATAGAGAAGAACATCTTTGGTGGTTAAAAGATCCATTCTCTGTCATGCTTATCTGCTCAGAAAGTATAAATTCGTGTTTAGATATTCTTGGGACTTCAGAGCGTAACCAAAAAATAATTCTCTGTTCAAACTGGATGAACACACTGACTTTCTCAAGAGCAGCAAGCTGTATAAGGGGTCCTGGAGGAGCTGGAGACACCACATCCACAGGTTTCCTCCTCGTTCAGGAAAAAAACTGTGGATTTAATCTGGCAGAACATTAACAGGATCTGGTAGAGTCCTGACTTGTTTTACTAGTCCAATCTGAAATGTTCCACATCTGCTGCTGCCTCCAGCACCTGCTTCCAGCGGCTGCTGCAGCATAAGATTATGCAGAAAAAAATACACACCTATTTCTGTCTCCTTTCTCTGTGGCCTGGCACAGCCCCAGTTGCTGAATCACAGAGAGGGAATGAATCAAGTAAAAGCTATTATAAACAGGAAAGTGAAGCCATTTCTGCCAGACCTTCAATAAACTGTCACTACTGCATGAGGTGCCAAATTTGGCCTGTTTTCCGCATCTCTTTATTTTTATCATTTAAATATACTTTTCAACAACAGTGATTATACTCCTATTAAGTAACGATTCTGAGCACTGAATATACAGCACATGACTGTGCAGATGGAGAACATATGTCTCTAATTCCATGTTTATTTACTTAGCAGCCCAGGGTGAGAGTCAGACAGTTTCTGGTTAACTTAAGAGAGCTGAAGCACATGCAATGGCTCAGGCCAATAATCAGACAATAAAAAATGGTGTTTTTGCCAATTATTTTTTCACATATTGTGAAACTACCCAAGCTATCCCTGTGTAGAGTTCAGTAAACTGCTGTAATCTTGATATCAGAGTTTTTACTGAATTCCTGGAATCATTATGGATACCCATGATTTACTGTGAAAAATACCATAAATCCCACTGTCCGTTCCTCACACAAAATTCTTAGGAAAACTGACAGGACCCCCTGCATTCTTTTAAAATTATCTGAAATATGCAGATCAAATAAGAGTTTTGTTTGTGGAATGTGAGAGCGCTGGGAGAACAAACAAATCAATCTGGTCAGTATTAGCTGCTGCTTGCTCACAAAGTATTCAGAGATGGCTTCTCATTCTGTTTCCCCTTGTTTTACATGTTCCTCCCCCTTCTTATTTCTTTTAAGACAGAAACAAAGTTCTTCCTTAAGGATGTATCTGACTCTCGACGAAGCAGTCAGGAAATCTGAGGGTTTCCTCAGATTTGAACTGAAGAAATGTGCTTTAAGTACTTAGTCCTGTGCCCTGACAAATTTAACACAAGAGCTGTTGTAAAAAAAACCAACCTTGCTGCACTATGTTGCACACTACTCCATCTCACAAAGCTTTGTTCCATGAAAACACTTCTGAATAGCACCCTGGTATATCTGACCCTAGAAGCAGCAGCCTGGTGCTGCTGCCAGAAAAGGAGCTGGGAGCAGTCAGATTCTATCAGGAACTTCCTCATGCTCAGTCCCTCTGTACATTTAAGTGAAATGGAGCTCCGTAGCATACTTTTTCATTTTTTTCTCAGCTTCAAGGGTGTCTTTACTACCTTGAAAATGCAGAATCACTTCCTTGCTTTCTGAAGGACCACGAGGTCATGTGAATTTTTTAGGAAGAAAATGATCTGTTCCGCACTTCCACCACCTCTCTGTGCAGCATGTTCCAGTGCTGTCACCCTCACTGTGAAGAAGTTCCCACATGCACTGGTGCAGAACTTCCAGTGCCTCAGTTTGTGGCCATGTCCCCTCGTCCTACCATCACACACTGCTGTGAAGAGCCTGGCCTCATCCCTTTGCCTCTAACTCCTTAGGTATTGTAGACGTGGATCAGATCCCCTCTCAGTCTTCTTTTCTCAAGGCTGAACAGCCCCAGCTCTCTCAGCCTTTCCTCCTAAGAGAGGTGTTCCACACCCTTTATCATCTTTGTAGCCCTTTGCTCAACTCTTTCCAGCAGATCCCTGTCTCTTTTGCACAAGTGAGCACAGAACTGGACACAGTGCTCCAGATGAGGCCTCACCAGGGCAGAGTAGAGGGGGAGGATCACCTCCCTTGACCTGCTGGCCACGCTCTTTTTAATGAACACCAAGATGCCATTGGCCTTCTTGGCCAGCAGGGCACACTGCTGGCTCATGAACAGCCTGTCATCCACCAGGACACCCAGGTTCCTCTCTGCAGAGCTTCACTCCAGCAGGTCCCATTCTAACGCACACCCTTTACTGACCTTTACTCAGACACAAACAAGGCTATCTATACCTGCAGAGCTGGAGAAGGAGAATGAAAATGTTCCCAACAGCAATCTGACGAAAAGAAAATGGGTAAGAATGATAAACTGCTGCTTACAGGAACTAACAAGACTTAGAATTATTAAACCACTGATAGCAAATTAGAAAATCTATTTCTAAACGGCACTTTATTCTAATTAGATAAGTTCATAAAATAATTTATACTGCCTGCAAATACCCCATTGTTGTTTTTTTTTTTTTTGTTTTTGTTTTTTTTTTTTTGAGCCCAGTCTTCTGCATTAACTTCTTGCACTTTTGCAGAACATAAAAGAGTTGACAGATGCAAGCAACAGATGACAAACTACCTCTTAGGCTGAGGAATGCGTGAGGCACTGCAATTATTATTTCATTGTCAGAATACTCCCCAATGAGACCCTAAAAGCAATGACAATAAATCAATTGCTAACATCAGTGAGGGTGAATAACACCTTCCATTCAGCCCTGTGAAGTACTGCAGTCACGTACTGTGGACTTACTATCTCCAGCACTAGGCTGTGTTTCAGTCTCAGGGGCAAATACCAGACACGTAACTGCTGTCATCCATCTTGTGCATCCCGAAGGACAGGTAGGAAGTGGGGGGACAAGAAGACAAGAAGAGGTCCCCCACATTCTCAGGGTGCTGGATGCCTTCTTGCCATGACAGGGAACACTGACGGCTGCTGCTGAAATACTGCTTGTGCTGGTGGAGAGTGAAAACATCAGCCAATCTGGGAGTTTAGATGAGACCTCATTTTTAGGTTAGAACTGGGGGCCACACAAACTGTTCCTGGGGCCACAGAATACCCACTACTGCTTCTAGGCAAATGCTAGTGGTACCTAGGCTTAGAGACAACCATTAGTGCAGATGAGAACGGAAAAGAGCATCACTGCCACATACTGGAATAGGCAGAAATCAAGGTAACCCTCAGCTACATAAAGTACCTCACCATCTGAGGCTGATATGCCCTCACCCAGTCAGATTACTTGTGGCCACATTACCTTGTTCTCATGGGTTTGAACTGTGGGCTCTGGGAGGGCTACTCTCCTCAGAAAGCTTTATGTGAACACGAACATGGCTGCTCCTATTGCTGAAATCCAGAGACTAATGAAAACAAGGTGTCCCTGTCCTTGTGTACTCCTGCGCCATGATGCAGCCACTGGACAACTGGAAAAATATGGATACTCACAGAACCACTTTGTTTTTAAAATGCTCTTGAATTTTGCAAGGCTGTGTATCTTGAATTCCTATTCAGCAGTAACAGAGAGTATAATTGTACAGAGTGTTTTATTTCTCTCTACAACTCACAACAACATAAAAGCTGAAGAGAAAGGGACTGCATAACTAGTTCCTCACTGCACTGAGCAACAGCTTAGAGTCTGAAAAGAAGGAAATAAGATATTTGCATTCCAGAAGGCAAAAATTCTTTACTGAGTTGACGATAAACAGGAATAAAGGGCCAGAGCATTTTTAGACATACAAGTCAATAACTCCATGAGGTATTAATGGAAGCCCAAAAGAAACACCCACTCAACTGCATGCAACAGCTCTGATAAATAATGTTTACCAAATGTTCCTTAGGTTCTACACTGACATCAAGACTTCTCAGAACAAGGCTACCCAGCCTCCCACTCTTTTTCTAGATCTGTGAACTGAGCTGCTCAGAAAAAAACCTCCTGTAGCACTTGATATTCTTGTAGGCAAACCCCTCTCCCATGTCCTCTGACTTGAGGACTAAGACACCACTGTGTCACAGAGGCCAGAAAGATGCAGAAGATTTAAACTAGTTGTCTGCTGCATATTAAGGAACTAGAGATCCTCTACAGTAACACACTCTGGGTTTGTTTTCTATGGCTTCATAAAATTACTGCAGCAGATATTAACAGGCTAAAGTTCCCAGGCCTATGCATGCTTCAGAGGATGTTTTGCAGCCAGCAGAAGGGCAAAGCATGAAATGTGGGACAGGTAGAGAAAACATAGGAAGAGGCCAGCACCTTCCTCCAAAGCTCCCAGGGTTTTATGCAGATGTTAAATTCAGAATATAAATGTATTCCTTTAAATTAATGGAAGTTAGGAGTGTCCCCAGTCCATGTAGATCTACGTGTTTTTATTTTCCACTAGAATATTGATGTTTCCTGTCTCTCCCTAGATGGAGTTTTTAATACCTGTGTGCATTTCCAGACAAGAATATTTCTGGGGGAGGCAGAATGTAGTAAACACTTTCCTGACATAAACCCATAAAAAACAAAGCTGAAGGGAAGTCTGAATTCATGAACAGGAGTGTTATGCTATGAACTATTCTGTTCAGCACTAGCCAGCAAACAGACTGGAATAGCAAACTCTGTGAAAAAAAGAACATGAAGAATTAATAGCCACAATGTAGGCAAAATATTGTATTTCATCTGCTGGCATTCTTAGAGAAACAAACCACACATCAGAAGGAGATGGAAGCTTTGTATGGGTGTTTACTATGGCATTTGTAAGGGAACGCCCTTTGCCTGAATTTTATGGGCTTGAGATTCACTTATTTTTTAGCTTTCCTCAGAGTGTTTCTTTTGCTGTCACGGAATAAAAAAGAAAACAACAGAACAATAAAACTAGCAGATTTGCCTCATAACCAGGAGAAGGAGCCAGAACTTAGTTGTCACAAAAGCATTCAGCTTTGCATAAAATCAGTACAGCTGCACACACCTACACAGATGGAGGTTTTGCCATTAATAATGTAAGACTCCAATGTAGTACTTAACGATGTTGTTTTCTCTTTCAAACCCATCAGTTTCACACTGTAACTAAATCAACTAAACCACAAGACTACTATTAGATTATATAGCTAACTACGTTTTATCAGCTTCTGTAAAATTAATCCTTCTCAGCTTCTCACCATTAAAAGATCCATTAATTCTTCTCACCCTTATGGATGCAAATAACACAGTAAAACACTTCTTAAATTGAAAACAAAACAAAAACCAAACAAACAAAGAAAAAAAAAAGCAGACTGGGTAGATAAAAATGAACTGCTCATACTACCTTCAGATGTAAGACCAACTAAAACAGCTGCACTGGAAGTATGAGTTGCTGGCCTGGCTTTGTTTTGCATGGTAACAAATGAACTCATAGGGTTTTGGCCTGAAGAGGCTCCCATTTTTGTGGTCTGTTTTCAGAAAAATCCCAACAAAACCAGGAGAAATCAATTTCCTGTTTGACAGAACTGATCTGTGATACTGCTTCCTCCTTCCCCAAAGATGCCACCACACTATTCCATACAGTTTGCAGTGCTTCTGGGTGAGAAGGTTGTACCATCTACAGCACATTTTAGGGTGACAGAAGAAAAAGAAAGGCTGCCTGTCACCATCTTGATCGTCTGTCTTCGAACTGTTCCCATCCATTCTGACTGCTGAGTGTCTGACAGATTAATCCTATAACGTGTCTGCAGCCTACCTGCCCTAACCCTGCTCCATATCAAGTGGGTTTTAGCCCCCTTTTCATCATGGTTGTTTTTGCAGCACACTCTCCTTGCTCCTCACTGCCTCTGTTGGAACGTGATGTACTTCTGGATTCCCAGGGCTGAAGAAACAGAGAATGGGCACAACAGGACGAAATCCAAAGTGTAACTCCAGAAGGCAAAGAGAGGACAGAAGAGGTAAGAGGAAAGCCATCCTGTCCCTCCTTGCTACTGCATTTCCTCTCTTACAGGGGTGGTCGTCAAACAGAGAAAAGACAGCAGGAGGAATGTCTGTATCACCTTTTGACTGAGTGATGAATGAACCATGTACAATTCACCCAACTTCAGATGGAGAGACACAGTGACTGCCTGATTTTGTTATGCTACAGTCTGGTTAAGTGAATCAGCTTTGGCAAGGCTTTGAGAGCAACTTAATGACATTAGGAATTCGAAAACCTTGTCACAACTTCAGAGGCTAAAAACAAAGGCCAAACCCTGTGTGTTAACTATAGCACAAATTAAGCCCTGGGAATGTTTTAAGTATTTAAACTGGGAGACACCAGGGACAAAATAAGTAATCAAACTCTTTTAATCTCCCTCCTCACTTGAGCAATGAACAATCTTTGCTGCATACTGTCATCTTCCTTTATCTGAAGTATCTGCTCTTCATCTGCAAGACTGGCACAAGTTCAGCAATAAGTGCATATATTTGTGCCTATGAAAACATCTTCATCACGTGTTTCTGAAAAGGTGTTCAAGGCAAGATGACACCATGTAATCTGTGCAGGCAGCAGAGTAATGTTGCAATAAAAATCTTTTAATTATTCCAATTGCCTGGCATGGTGCAAGCCCTAACCCTGCTTAGAGGTGATTCTCAAAACTACAAGAGCGGCCAAAGGTTTATCAAAGGCCTGTGCTAGAGCTGCATGTGCCTAAACTGTTTCAAAATATGGAGGCTGATGAATTTTTCAAGCAATTAGAATTGGTCAATGAAGTCTGTGAACCATCACTTAACCCTGGGACTGCACAGCTGGAGAAGGATGTTTTCTGACCATAAAAACTCCAACTGCATAAAATCACACTGGTGCTAAGACAGTCTGCTTTTTTATCCTGCCCATGGACTGAAGGCCATGTGCAGGCTTGAGATTAAGGCTTTAACAGTCACTTCACAAAGGGCTGAAACTACCCGTGCTGTATTCACACTCGCAGCCTTTGCTGTAATGGCCACCTGCAATGGCTATTCTGTGGCCAGACGACAGCTCGGGCACTCCAGAAGCAGCCCAAGTTGGGTCAGCACAGAAAGCTGGACTTCATTTCTATGTCAGAGGCTATTCCTATTCAGAGCAAGGCTTCTGCTCCTCTCAAGCCTCCAGATGGCAGTTTTTTCTCCACTAATTGCACATACAAACTTTGGCCAGAGGCTTTATTTTGCTTGACAGTCCAAGGTGACCAGGACAAGCCATTTCCAAGAGAAGAGAAAAACAGAGTAAATTGTGTGTCACTTCCCAATTTTCTCTCACATCTATTTCGGAAGTAGGTCTGTACTTACAAAAAAATAAGGTCTGCTTTGGTACTGATTTTTTTTTTTCCTAAAGCCTCAAACAACAAATATTGGGACAGGATGATTGATTTATCACACTGCATGCAAACCTAAAAAATACTCCATTTTTTTCTGGTCTGTAAAGGGTCTTTACCCTACAGCTCTGCTTTTATGGAATTCCCTCAGAAATTGTACAGGTATACAGAGAAAAAAATAAATTACTGTTTGTAGGTTTTGGTTATTTTTACAGTTTTGTTTCCCTGCTACAGTTCAGTTTTAAATGCAAAGGAAACAGGCAAGGTTGTGCAGAGAGATACAAATTCTTTACTAATGAAACACCACTGTCCATGCTAGCTATTATGTAACATAAAAACTTTATTTTAGGAACACAAGATGTGTACAAATTAGTGCATAAGACCTGGAGAACAGAGAAAAATGATTTACTCAGTTCTAAGGACTTGATCCAAACTTAAGTTTACTGGTAATAATCCTATTAATTTAAATGGTCTTATCTCTGAGTATGGCTATAAAACATCAATAGCTGCACAGGTTATTTTTTTCACTGAGAAAGCTTGTGGCAAATTGATCAATAAAAGCTCTACTTTTACAGTTGTGCAAGCAAAGTCATTGGTAAGATGTTAATATTACCACATTTCCACAATGGTTTAAGTGTGCTACTTAAAGTTTTTTTCTGAGGGATTGCAGATGGATTAAAATTACACTTTGGAAATGATGAGTCTCAATAGCTTACAAAGAAGAGCAAACCTCCACCAAAATAAAGGAAAAGCCCAAGCAAATATGATCTGCCCCACCTCATCTGTGAATAGTTAGATCCCTAGCGAAAGAAATAAAATCTGTACCTTGCCTTTCTCTCCCTACTTAAATTTATACATTTTTTTACTTAAAAAAAAAAAAAAAAGTTTTACTACTGTTTCCTTTCAAATGCATAGGGAAAGCAGATGAAAGGTATTATGTTAGTATAAGAAACACTTCAGCAGTTGAGCAAAGCAGTGCAGTATGCTTTATGAACATGTTCTGTATCGCTCTGCAAGTATAAGGCACTAAGGTTCTGAGAAGTAAACTCAGCAAAAGAAGTTTCCTCTACCAGAAATGCCCCACCTTCATTAAGCAGGCTGTACAGGGTGCACACAAAGCAGGTGGTGCTGGAAATCACATATAATGCAAGTGAATGAGCCCAATTTTTAAGATTTCAATATAAAAATTCTGGAAGAAGGCAACTATGTGCTTGCAGAAGTGTTTATTTTCCAAACAAAATAAATAGGCAAGTGTTTTAGCCTTTATGTAAACAATAATTATAAATGTTTTAAGATTCATTCATCTGGTCTTCAACATTTCCCAAGGAAAACTGACTTACTAAACACTTCCACACCATTACTTCTAGCACTTGTCATTTCCTAATCCACCTTTCTCATCCACTTACCTTTCTGCATACACACGATGGAACCAGTCCCATTTACATTTCTCCTACACTTACCCATCACGGTGTTACAATACCTTCACTAGAAAAACAAACCCATTTACATTTCTTTTGTACTTATCCATCATGATGTTGTGCTCAAACTGTAATCCGTAAGGAGTCAAACAAGATTAATAGGAAAAAATATACAAAATGTCACTGAGGAATGGTTTTGCCAGCATTAATTAAACAGCAATTTACTGTTACTTAGTCACTGGTATTTCGCATCTTTTCCTTGGTTTAGGTTGTTGCCTCTTGTTTTCTCTTCTCCTTTCATGACAGCCAGTCATTTTAATGCAGTATATTCCCAATAGATTCTCTGTGTATTTTAAAAGGCAAAAAGCCACTAAAGACACTTAGAGCAGAAGGCTTCAGTGGGTGAATCATTTTTAAAATGAATAAATTACAAGAAAAATCATATGCACAATGAAATACTACATTTCAATAACCACACACAGGTAGCAGACCAAAAACAAACTAATGATGGAATGACTAGCACAGACTGTAAGTACTTCAGTTAACTTCGGCCCTGTCAACTGCATGTTGCCTTCATGGACACACTGTGTCGCAAAAACTGGCTTGATGAAAAGAAACCTTTCCTGATAACTGCGGTTCCAGTTAGGAGAACCTCTTTCTTTGGAGAGACTTGCTGAAAAAAATAATAATTGTGGAAACTAAGCTATGGAAAAGACATATTACTTACTTCCCTAAGACAGAGAAGATGCAAACGGAAACCTGGACATTCGATTTAGCTTTCCACGGAAAAAGTAGTTGCCTTTAACAGCTCACCTTTTATTGATGGAATGGAAAAAATCACCTTAAGACAGTGGAAGTCACAGATTTATTTTTGCTGACCTGGGTATCTTTCTTTGGCTTTATCCAGCCTGAAACTTAACGTTTGTAACGAAAGAAAGGACAGAGAAAAAAAGGTTTAATGAATAAAAAGCATTTATATACTGCACAATAACTGGGACTGGTTATGATACTGCCCTTGTTCTTCAAATTGTCGCAGATATCCCTGGTTGTATAAGGCTCCTGTTGTGTGCCAAACGGCTTTTGTCTTTTTTCTCATAAAGCAGAAAAGACTCAAGCCTGTTCCACTTTCTGTGGCACGTTATCAACAATACTACAAAGAACAGGAGGGATACACTGAAGCCAATTTCTGCTCTCCAGCACAAAATTAAAGACTCCTATTTTACTGTATAGAAGACTTCTAGAGGTTGTTCTCAGGTAGGTAGGAAAGTCAAGTAGTGTTATGATTTGCATACAGCTGGTGCCTCACATTTAAAACCACAAATAACTACAAAGTGGCAAGAGGCAAGAGCACAAGGCCATAGACAAAAAGTCAACAAAATACCAAAAGGAACAGACTGCAGAAGGAGGACAATTTCCTATACTAATGAAAAATCTTTGAACATTTTTATAGCACTAAGTAATCATAGGCTAGTATGGTATCTGCATGATAAACCAATCAAAGGCTAAAAGTGGTCCAATTAAAACATGCCCTGTCAGTGTAAACTCTCCAGGAGTTTATTATATAGTGAAGGAAAGTTAAGAGGCATTCTTAAGATTCCTATACAAATCCATAGCAATCTTCAGCTGGAAAATGTTAAAAAAAATGGGTTGGAATCCTTTTCAGATTAGAAGATAGAAGAACACGTTGCTTTTTGTTTTTGCCTCAAAGATGAGCTTTACTCAGTGATGGTGAGACTGCACCTTCGGAAATGTGTAAAGTTTTGGGCCCCTTGCTATAAGACATCAAGTCTCCAGAGCATGTCCATAGAAGGGCGATGAAGCTGGAGAGGTATCTGGAGCAAAAGTCTTACGAGGAGCAGCTGAGGGAACTGGAATGGTTTAGTCTGCAGAAGATGCTCAGTGGAGACATTACTGCATTCTGAAACTTGAAGGGAGATTGTGGCAAGATGGGTTTTGGTGTCTTATCTCAGGTAACTGCAATAAGATGAGGGGGAATGGCCTCAAGTTGTGCCAGGGGAGATTCAGGCTGGATATTAGGAAAAAATTTTTCTCCAAAAGCATGGTGAGGAACTGGAAGGAACAGCCTGCCCAGGGAGGTGGTGGAGTTACTGTCCCTGGAGGTGTTCAAGAAATCTGTAGTGTCATACTAAGGAACATGGTTCAGTGGGTAATATTGGTGGTAAGTAGAAAGTAGGACTAGATGATCTTAGAAGTCTTTTCCAACCTCAATGATTCTGTGATTCTATGATTCCAGCTGAACTGTGCAGACACATTTACAAGAACAGGCTTGAACAGTTATTCAGGTCAAACTCACCCTGAAATATATGAGTGCATCTTTCACTACCTTCACATATACAGCACACGGCCGCAATCATCAGTTTATTTGTGGTGTATCCAATATCAACCCCTTTTTAAAACTCACTTTACAAACGACTGATGATTATGTCAAAGGGAAACTTCCCTCTGCAATTGTCAAACACCCAGTCAAAGTCAGGATTTTTAACATCTTTGATGACACTCAAAAGATAAGCTCAAACAATGAGAAGTTCATTCAGGAAAAGTAGCATTAACTCTAAAATGTCATTCTCCCTACCTTCAGGAGTAGCTCAAAACAATCTTTCATAATACAGGCTATTGGTGGAGACAGAAATTCTGAGTTTATTTTGTTCAGTAAATTACAAGAGCATTCAAACTGAGGTGAAGGAAATTGACTAGTATTCCAGAAGAAAATTAAAGGTGAAAAATTGATTTTATTAAAAAAAAAAAAGCATAACGTCTGGAAATAAACAAAATGCAATACTGAATCTTTGCTAAGAGTTCAGTGAGGACACAAGGACATAACGTTCTGATCCAATGTCTCAATGACCCCACTACATCCTCTGCTCATCTTACAATCAAAACCCTATCAAGTCCTGTATATTTATTTACTTCTCTTTTAATATAAATCGAAGGAAAGATGCACCAAAGGCATAAGGTAAATTGTTTCTAGTTGTGGTAATCAATAAAAAGTATAACACAACTGATAAACTTCCCAATGCAAAGGCTGTATTATCTCATTTCTTTCTTGCACTGGTGGGAGACAATACCTCTGTGCTTAGGTATCATCTTGATTCCCCACCATATTGTCTTATTACTCTTAGTGGAGAAAAACAACCATGATCCATCGATCAAATGGCTTGCGTATCGTAAGGGAACATCTGATGAGAACAGTGATTATGCATGAAGAGTGCAAATGAGATTATGAGGACAAAAACAAGACTGCTATGAACGGCGGTGTGCTCCTAGTTGAGAATTATTTTATTACTTCTATCCAGTTCATAAAAAAAATACAACAGAGTTATGTTGAGTTTTGACATTTTTGTCCCAGTAAAATAAACAGCTGGAGAAAACATGCATATATTTTCCTATGAATGAAGCTTCACTTATAATCACTGCAGTATGTGAATATGTATTTCATCAATTTGTACTGATTCCATGAAGACTTTCAAGTGAATTCATAAACCTCTGTACAAGGAAACTCCATACTGAATCCCATTATTTATCTGTTTATCTATATTTTTATTAAACAAGGACATACAGTATGCCACTGAACTGAAACACAGCTCCACCAAAGACCAGTGGCTCAGCTTTCCATGGCATTTCCCCAGGAAATTTTATTGATAATAATGACATTAAAAAAAAGTAACAAAAACAAAAAACCCAAAGTACTCTGTCTAGTAATACAGCCTTTCATTTTTGCTATGAACAACTTGGCCAAACTTCTACGCTTTCTGCTTCCAAGTTTTCACTCTAAAATGCAGTAAAGACCTGGAAACTGGAGGTTTATGTGAAATGTAGACTTTGAATGAATACTATTAAGAGAACTGCTCCAAAAGCAGTAAGAAGAACAAGCTTAGCAAAATGTGATGGCAAATTTCTATTCAATGATCAAAATGCCTTCTTCTTCTTTAGTAAATAAGCTCTGATGTGAAAGAACTGAAAGATATTCAATTGACTCCAGCATTTATTAAGAATTTATTCTCCAAAGATCCAAATAGTCAGCCCCTCTTCAAACAGGAAAAGCCTATGCAAGTTCTGAAAATAATCAGTAAAATTCATGCCTGAAAATATGTACCAGGAGCTTTTATGTGTAGCAAATACAATCTCAGACTCAGTGAACCTGGTCACAAATTTCTGCTACTTACCATTCTAAGGGGTGTTTTACCATGTCAGAACATTTGCCCTACTCTTATGTTCTCTGTGCACCTCTTTTGGCTGCTGCTCAGTGGAAACAGTGGTTGAGTTTGACAACTACAACTATTCTATATCTTTAGCCAGGATCTGTTATCCAAATTCCACAAATCAATTCTTATGCAGGTTCATAGTCACGATTCCAAAAACAGCAGAGCTCCTTGGACTGGGGTAGCCAAGTACCCAGGGCACAGAGAGAAACCCAAGATCAGACTCACCCGTGCATTCGTGCTGCAGTCCCTTCCCATAGTATCCTTTCTCACAGATACACTCAAACTGGCCAGTGTGAGTGCCACATTTACAGCTTGCCATGATGTCGCAGCAGTTCTCTTTCGCCTCACAGAGATACGAACAGTGTGATATATCTTCTTGGATATAACTTCCAGAAGGCAGGTCTGAAACAGTATCAATTTATTAATTAAAGAAACCCAACCTCAAATTCCCTATTCTCTTCTTATGTAATTAGGGTAACGTTTCTGCAAAAGTTCTAAGCTTCAGTGATGATAGCATGAAATATACAATGCACAATAAAAGAAAAACCTCTTCTTAGAACAGAAAAATGCCCAATGAAACCAGTGCTGCAGAGGTTGTCAAGTTTTCTCACTTGGCTTGATTCTAACACTGCCAGAAGACAGCCTCACTCCATACAGACGCTGCTGATGCAGCTTGTCCTGAGTTTGGAGGATGCTCCCACTAGCATAAGGAGAGTATTTGGTCATGGAATGTAGAACTAGTTGGTCACATAAAAAAGAATAAATCTTTCCTTTTGTGCATTCACAAAGAACAATTTAGCTGGAACAAGCAAAACAGCAGTAAAACACACCACTTATGTAAAAGTAGCATTCTTCTTAAAATTAAACACAGCATGTAAATACAGCAGCTATTCTGATCCATGCACTGTCTCATTCAAGCAGCACTGGCCTTCATGCAAAGGTCTAGCTGTGTTCTCACTTGCTAATCTTCTGTTTTTCATGAAGGCTTTTTCAGAATTCAGTAGATCAAAAAAGGATAAAAGTCCAGTTCAAATTCTTTTTCCATCTCTTGCTCTTTCCAGTGTTAATGAATATGTGAGACCATAAAAACAGATCATGTTTACCTTTATGAACAGGAATCTAAACCTTTTTCTCAATAAGTAAGCTTTCACTGGAGTGTAAAACATCAAATCTAATAAGGACATCCATAAGGTCTGTACTGGGGGCCTGTTTTTGACAATCATGTAGCTAACCTTGGGTCAGCTAGTCAAACAGAAGTCACATTAGGCCAAGACCATCATCTGCTCTTCCTCAGACAAACAAAGAGTAGGATGGAAGAGTAGACATACCAGTGAAGAGAACTTAGGTCACATTTTGTTGATGGTGAGTTAGTCAAACTAATAGTTTATCTTTTTAGTCGAGGAATGGACACCCCTACTTGAAGTTAGAGAAGGAAATAAAAAGAAGAAATCTATACTACATCAAATGCAGTTAAAAGACAGTACTGGAGATCTTTATACTTAGCTCTATGCTCACTGCAGGACTTTTGGAATTAATACCTTCATGAAGAGCCCTGCGTGCCAGAGCTTCAAACTCAGTAAAACTGTGAAGAAGGTAACAATGATCTTCTTTTGGATGGGAGGCCATGTCATTCAGTTCTCGGATATTCCCCTGCCAGATCCCAAAGGTGAAGATCTCCACTCCAAATTCACGCAAGGATGCTGCAATAGGCCTTGGGTCTCCACCGTTAGAATATCCATCAGTAATGAGAAATATCACTTTTGTGGAATTTCCACGGGCATGTCGCAGTATTTGCTGGAAGAAAAAATGAAATGGCACATCTCAGGAAAGTGTTACCAGCCATTGATTTCAATACTGCTTTCCTAACAATTCAGCTCTTTTCACTTGGTTTGCGCAGGTAGTTTAAATCTTTGCAGACTACTCACCACAGCAAAGATAAATCACCTACAAGCAGAGACCGAGGTTAGACAGTGCTGAACATTGACTCAAACTTCAGATGGCTGAAGTCTGCCCTATCACCACTGCAAAATCGTAACATGATCTGAAATGAGACACTTCCATATTGATGGGTCAAGCCGACCATGTGTCAGACAAAACCAATCCTGATCAGTCTTTTTGCAACTTGTTTCAGTCTGCAATCTGAACAGACATTATACTGAAAATCTAGTGTGAGACCCTGAGGACAAAAATTCAGATGCTGCCAACCATCTCAGTGCTATGGGAGTGATGTGGACGCATATCAGTTGGCAGGCTGGTCAGTGTCTTTCTGTTCAGCACATGAAAGACATTTGGTTCCAAGCTTGCTAGCTTTGCCATACAGGGAAGCAAAAAACTCATCAAACTACACCATGAAAGTGTTCTGCAAATGGTGCTGCACCCACTCTCATTATAGTGGCTTCCAGTATGTGGACTATGGACAAACAAATCTTTTACAGTTTGTAAGGGTTAACTAAGAGAAACAATTTTTTTATTTGGATAAAAAAAGCCACTGATGTATTAGAAAAAATTGCAGGGATCAACATACCAACAAAAACAGAAGAAAGCATATGTAAAGATCTTGAAATAAGAGATCGCTTACACACAACAGCAACTTTCCACGTGAATAATCTGCCAGTGGTCAAATCTGCCACTGGAAATTTTGTCTTTCTACATACTCCCTCCCACCTTCCCTCTACCATTTCCTTTTCAAACAACTGAAAACCATTGAGTTTCTGGAAAACAGTGATTGTATCATTCTCTTCTTATACAAACCAGACAGAAAAGGGTGATTTATACCCAGAAAGCCCACGAGCAATTTAACAGTGTAGATACATCAACAGAGAACACATCACAGAGCACATGCACACACATATATGGGTAAGAAGGAAAAGGTAGTGAAACCAAAGTGATACCAACTGGAACAACAGTCCTGAAAATAAAGTGTCTTGGATACTTGACTTAGAATGCAGAGATAAACCTATACCTGATGAGGTTTCATAAGCCTGCCTTTATGTCAAAAGATTTCAGAAACAGACAAGAACATAGGACTGGTTAGAAGCAAGTTCTTAAGTCACTGGCAGGCCAATAATTTACAAATAAAAAGGAAAGATCTTTTTGTACATCTACATCAAAAGAATGACTATGTACAAGACAGGTTGCTTCCCTAAATGCAACCATAAGGTACTGAATCTATGTGGCCAGCAAAACTGCATTAGGAAACTTAAGCCTGGCGAAACTGTAATTCTACTGACAGAAGACAAAACATCCAGAGTGACAATGAACACCAGTTTCCTATGGCATCATATATTGAGGAGTTGAATATTAAATCAAAGGTTAACAAGCCCACCCACTAAAGAAAGAGAAATGTGAATAAAAAACCCTGTTTGCTTTATGCTGTGAAAACTGCTTGCTCCTAGAAGACCAAAATCCTTCCATCTGTAACATCCACAATGGTGACTGCTTTTCCATTGGTGGTCCCTTCTTGTTTTGCCTTCTAGCATGAGGTGACAAATATATTTTAATGTCATCTTACGTTCCGATCCACTAAATTCTAAGGTCCACTTCTGATTTATTGCCCTGCAGTATTGTGGTCAGCCACAGATTTTCAGAGAGTAAGTAAATACGGTACCATCACTGAACTCTCCTTGGTGAACACCTGTGGTCATAAAGCAGGTGATTCTGAAGGTGTATTTTTTGCTTCCTCTGTGAACATAACTCTCTGTAACGTCTACAAATTCCAAAAGCAGGCATGAACTGAATTACGATTCATAACAAACTTCTAAAAGTCAGAATTATAAATATAACCTGTCTGGATTTTAGATCACAAGCTAGGCCAGTCCAGACTGCCTGCAAAGATTTTACAACCTTCTTCATTAAGCCAGGCTACATTTCAGAACAACCTGATTTTGATTAGACAATTACTTGATTTCAGGTGGATTTCAAAGACAGAATAACAACATGCACTATTAACCAAAGCAGAAAACATTGGCACTGTGATCTGAAGTACTGCCAAGAGGATGATGCAGTTGGGCTTGATTCTATTACTGGTTGTATGCAAAACCTAGGGGGAACAAAACCAAATTCTCTTGCACACAAAATCCTTTGCAAACCAAATCCACCATTGTCTGTGTTGTTCAAGTCATACGTGGAAAACATGAGAGTGTGAAGTGAAAAAACAGAATGAAAGGAATTGGGAAGATGGAGGAAAAGACAATATGGAGATAAATAGTAAGGAAAAACACAAATGGCTCATTTCAATATGTGTTTTCAAACAGATGCTCTAAAATAAGCAGCACTGTAGAGGTGGAGAATGTTGTGTTATTTGTAAGCTAACAAGTATAAATAACTTTTTCACTACTAACTGTGCTACTTCAAACTAGAATGTAAGCAACTTAAGCTTCTATCAATCTATTAACTATTCAGGCTGAAATTTTCCACCCAGGATGTTTGTATCAAGTTAATGTTTGTTTCAGTAAAAACAGCTTTTATTTTTGAAAACATGATGACGAAAAACATATGTTCCAACTGCATTTACTTGTTTTTTTTTTGTTTTTTTTTTTTTTTTTTTTTTTGCAACTGTAGTGTCTCAGAGCAAAAGGAATTTTCAATCTGCAAGTCACGTGTTAAAAGGTAGGCTTCTACCACACCATGGAAAAAATAAAAAACAAAACAAAAAAACCCACACCACTCCGTAACCTGAAACTGGTGGAACTGAGATAGAAAACAACTTGCAGAGGGTTAAGAGGCATTCTGGAGCAATTCTTGGAGAGATCCTACCTGCAAGCATCTTGTTGCAGCAGAATATCATTTCGATTCATGATTATGTCAGAACATAGATCAAGGAGGGAAAAAAGCATCATTTAGGATCATTTTACCCATCTTTGCAATTTCATCAATACATTTTCAGGGCTGTTTCCCTCTGTGCATAGGACAAAGCTGCAAGAACTCTACATGTGAAAGTTGACGCCAGCATTACACATGGCATTCTTTTTTTTTGCACCTAGCCGTGCTCATAATAGCAGCAACCAAACCTCCACTTTCCACAAATTCAGAGACATGTCAGCATGGTCAATAAAACAAACTGGCTGCTGAACTCTTACTCATCTAGCAAAAGTAGCACACATCTCAGAAAGGACCACTTAATTTTTTCTCAGTAAATTAGCAAGAATCTCTGCTCCACAAAACTAGACTGCCTCCAGAAACTGCTATGAGAAGTACACAGATCCCCTGTCTTTCCAGGAGACCAAGGAAAGTTCCCTGGCTGTAGGTCACAAACTACAGCCCACCAAAGCCCCTTTAAAAATAAACAAGGGTCAAGAGTTAGCTGAGTAGTATTGGAAAAGCACTGTTTTTGAGGGGAAAATATTCTTTAGCTATAGTCTGGGATATGGGAAGAAATCAATGGCTCTTCTGCTCTTTGCATCTGAAAGAGCAACTGCTTCTCTGGGGCAGCACTTCTGTCAAATGCAACCACAAGTAGAGCTGGTGGTTGAGGGGGAGTGAAACCATTCTGCTGGTACCTGAGCTACTCAAATATGTAGGCAGCAACAGATGTGAGCAGAGGAACTGAGCACAGGAACTGACAGACAGACAGGCAGGATTGCTACACGTTGACCCCAGAAATCCAAACAAATCAAGGCTGCTGAACTGCTTGGCCCTCAACTGCTGCAGCTGTAACTCCAGACTCGTAATCCCTGCTGTACAACAGCTGAGGAACAGAACAAGGGAAAGACACATCCAACATCTGAGGAAAGAGAAAAAAATAAAAGAGACATAAATCTATTTTTATATCATTTATACATATTTGGTGGTCACACCACCGCGACCCAGAATAGCTAACAACCCCAATAACATCTCCTTGTCACAAACCTTCCTACAAGTCTTCGCATGATGCAGTCACCGCAGAGCTGCATCACTCCACTCCTTCTTTCAGGGAGAGGTTTGGGTTGGTGTGGTGCTGTGGAGCTGGGGGTTGGACCCCATGGTCCTTCTGGGTCCCTTCCAACTCAGGATATTCCACGATTCTGTGGTTTTTCACTTCCTTTGACCTCAACTCACTTTCCTCCGCTCCAAAACACCTTTCCTCTCCAGAAAGTCATTTTGAAAGCCATTTTTTTTTCCACACAGAAATTTCATCTGCTCTAAAACATCTGTTCACTTAACCCCTCGACGCGAAGCACACACAAAAATGACTCCATGTATTTGTCCAGTCCCCATCAACTTCATGGATGGTATCTACATAAAGCTGTCTTGTTTGTTTTTGTTTTTTTTTTCATGACAAGGCTTTGTGGTCCATTCATAAATCCTCAGGTTCTTCAATAGATAAAACTTAAGAACCCACTGAACAGTACTGGAAATTTAAAAGGAATGCGAAAACCTGATTCTCTGGTATGAAGATCCACGCATGCTTCTGATTTTAACATCAAACAAAACTAAGCACCAACCATAAATGAAAATAAAGTGCTGAATGATCTGTTTAATTGAGAACACGGCCCATTTGGTCACGACTATAAATCAATAACAAGGGGTAAGTGCAAACAAAAGAAAACAATGGTCCTGATAATTGCAAAATAATTCGCTGGGCTGCTTTTCCAGCGGCCTCTGTGCTTTACTACCTGTTTTCCTGTCTGCATTTTCCTCACAGGACTGATCAGTCAGTTCCAGCAATACTTGCAGATCTCAAATAAAACATTCTTTTCACATTAGCTTTATAGCCATCTGCATTGCATTCAATCTCTGTTTAGTGTGTACAAATATCTGGCAGACTTGACATTTCCTCTGTGCCAGTAACAGCCATTACAATTAAAAAAAAATAAAAAATAGAGTCTTGTGCAATAAGAAGAGATCACACAAAATTCTGCTCTAGAAATTCACTTCTCCAATGCAAAATTAAACACTCAGCAGAACACAGTCACAGCAACACCTAATACCCAAATTCTGTGTTTCTAATATTGGTGTAAAGTTTGTAATACAAAATCATGGGATGAGCAGCATCCCATTCTCATCAACCAAAGACCTGCCAGCCACTGAAGTGCCACAGCAACGACAGCGTCAAGGTTCTTTGTTACTGCCTCAACTACATGTACTGCACCTAATCCATAAACATTTGATCTTGTGCCTAATCCCTGTCCTTATTCAGTATTTGTCTTTTAAAGAGGATTTTGACCATACAGAATTTGCAATTCATATATCAGTCTACAGGGAAATAAACCAAAATGGGTCAATCTGTCTCACTCCGCAAACTAAGCCATTGCTAACTGCTAGCATCAGCCAGCCCCAGTAACCTTGCTGGGAGGAGCATTGCCTTAAAAGGTTTAAGTTGGAACCTAGCTTTCAAAATCACATTATCCAAGCATTAACTACACTGCTCTTTGTACACCATGTAGGGAATAACCTAAGGCCCACAAAGTGAATATTAGTAGGCCAGGAAGATCCATCACTGTACCTCAGAAGCGAAAATGAAAGCCCTCCTTTACTGAGCCATTTATCTCTGCTGCACCAATAAACCACTTACAATGAATGTGCTAACACCCTAGGAATTACAGAGAAGCTACAAGCCACGGGATGAGTCCTCAGTAGATGATTCTTTTTCCCAGAGGATCACTTGTTCACTATAAAATAAACAACCAGTTAATATTACTAACTGTAAAATAACAAAATCACTAATAAATTTATTTTAAAGTGAATGAAATATGTTTTACTATACAAAGTGCTGTGTAGGTTGGATCTATGATTTAAAATGGAATATTTCTTTGGGATGGGTTCAGAAGAGGATCTACGTCCCATTCACAAAGGGAAACAGCAATGTAAAATCCTTTTGTAAAGCTCACTCTGAGTTTTAAGCTTTCTCTGTTCTCATTCTTCTTGCAGGCAGAAAGTCTGAGCTTGTCAAGAAAACTTTATCTAAATGAATATTCTGAAAGGGAAAAAAATAAAGTCAGTACTGAGACTGACTCTACTGATGAAGTTGAGGCATCTTATCACCGAATCCTGGGAAATCCCAAGAAGGTTGATAGATTCATAGGAACAATACAGAGCTAGGAAGTGGCATAAATTCCGTTCCCTGAATCACTGTGTACATATTATCCCTGTACACAGAAGAGCTGATGTATGTCCTGTGTCCCCTCTCTAAAGCTAAAAATGTCTTCTTTCTCCACCATCTCTTTTGGCCATTGAACACTGCCACTTCCACTGTTCCACTTGAATTTTATCCTCTCTTAAGGTTTGTTACCCTTTTCAAAAGAGTAATGTCATGGTTCCACAGAGCATTAGAGATTCCGCTTTCCAATTGTGCTTTTCATCACTTTCTTCTGCACTGCTACATAAACTCCAACTCCACGAGCTGTTACTTGTATCTGAGAAATTAATAGTGGAATTTTCTCTGAATATTCACCTAGCAGGAGCTGCACTCAAAATTCAGGGAAAAGACGTGCCCACAGAGTGAATCTGTGTATTTAAGCAGTACTTCAACTAAAAGGAAGTCGAAGAAAATAACCAACAGAAATAATAAATAAAAAGAAACTTTCAATGCAGCAATGCTGTGCTGGTCTAGTTCTTGCATGACAATGGTTTTTACTTCAGTTGCAAGTACTTCAGTAACAGTACCTCAAAAAGAACGCATGAACTCTGTAAATTACTTTCTCATGATTCATTTCTGAAACAAAATCATGAGCAAAATCTATGTGTGTAGCTTTCTATCATCTTTTTTCATCATATTTCCAAATTTCATCTCTATGTAATGTCACATTTTCTGTATGTAACCGCCTTTCCTTCACCCTTCCAACTTCTCCAAATTAAATGTGTTTTCTACATATTTGAGAAAGAAATTCTGAATGTTTTGCCAAAACACAGTGCAAGAATCTTAATGAAGAAGGTAAGCTGTATTCCTTCATGTATCTTTGTAAAAACTCAGAGCCAGATCCTCTCAGTAGCAGCACGAGGTGCAAAGAACAGGCTATAGGCACAAAGAGAAACACAGGAAATTCCACTTAAAGAGGGGAAAAAAGTTCTTATGGGTGGTCAATCACTGGAACAGATCTTCCAGAGAGGCTACAGGGTCCACCCTTGAACGTATTCAAAACCTAAATGGACAATGACCTGAGTAATCTGATTTTGTTCCCTCTTTGAGCAGGGAAGCCAGACCAGATGGTCTCCAGAGGTCTGTCCAACCACAACAATTCAGTGATTCTGCAGTTTAGTAACATGAGAAGAATATCTGACTTCCAGTTCTTACTGTTTGCTACAAACCCAACTTTATTTACTCCTTTTATGGAATGGATTCTGCCTGTAACGCTTGTGCTGCGTTTTCAAAACTTCAAATGCTGCTGCACAGTTAAAATTGGCATTTCATGCATTCTGTACAGTTTTAAAAAAAGGAGAAATCTTATCTCAGTCAGCAAAGCTATTCACTTCAATCATATTCAGACTGCATAAGGGCTATTTATTCCCCCTACCATCAGAAAAACCCACAAACACCCAAGCAACTCACAAATCACCATTGTTCTCACAGTCACAGAAGCTACCACATACCATGCTGACCTGGATCCCATTCCACATAAGTGCTGGGACTGTTGGGTCTGCTGATCTGAAAGTTTGGGTGGTCTGCAGTTTTGAGATCCAAACCAGAAAACACAGAATGCACCTATTTTCCAGGAAACAACTAACACGTTACACTTAAGCCTTCTGAACTGGACTTTAGAAGACAATACATTATATACACAGCTATTTCCTCAGCTCTTGGTGCTGGATGAATTTTATCAACAAATTACTCATGAATGTGAACAGCTGCTGCAGGCCTCAAATGCTATATGCTGTGTGCCATGTTCAAAACACTGTCCTGCTAACAGACCCCAGTTTCATTTGAAACATATTAAATCCTGATTTTCTTTTTCTCTGACCAACTGCTATTATTAACATAACCAAGATGGTATGCTCCAGTCTTCTGCTAGTAATAAAAAATGGATTCTTAAATGCTTTACTGTACACACGATTAATCTTCATGTATTTCCAGACCAAGCATTCACACCACCATTGATTGGTGCAACTGACAAATATTTTTGTTTTCTGTGCTTGTTTTAAGCATTCATTATCCTAAAAAAGCTGAACAGACTAATTAATACCAACATTACAAGCACCAGCCTTCATGATCTGTCTCATCTGTCTGCTGCCACTGAGCAATTATATCTTATTTTCTTCCAGGACTGCTGCATTCAAGGAACATGAACATATGGCTATCACTTGTAAGAGCTGTCTGAGCCCAATGGGGTGTGTGGGAGTTATTTGGTACAGAAAAAGGACATGCAACTGGATACCCTGATTCCTTGTTTGTGTCTGCTTAACAAACCACACAGCCTAAATGTTAAAACTTTTTACAGGCTGCCTGTCAGATTCAAAGAGATTTTCATCTTCCTGGCTGAAGTTACCAGAGAGACTATGAACTGGTGGGAATACCATGACCTGAACACAATATTTTGTTTTTAATTGCATTCACTCCATAGAGAAAATGCTCAAAAAATTTAATAGGGTTCTGGTCACATGAAGAGGCTTTATTTGAGAATTTTAACATTCCAGTTTTGCTGTTTCAGGTCTTGACTTCAGGTCTTTCTACCAAGAAAGACATGGGGAAAAAGGAGGAAGGATAATAACAATGTCAAATAGCAATCCTGATCAACCTCATCTGTATGTTCACAGAACATCTTTCCGATTTTGTTAAGGGCATGTTTTTCATGAGTTCAAGTTAGCTATTTCTGTTAGCTAAAGTGCAGTACTGCTCTAATTTCCAGAACTAGGACGGTCAGAAAATTCCAAGCCGTAAGCATTCTGTGGTGTATGCAAAATACTCAAATTCCAGTATCAAGTGGAACTGGAGGACAGAGGCAAAAAATGCATCACAGAATGTGCAAAATGTACTACTGACCGAGTATCAGCATGGAGGATCACATCAGGAATTAAGGGCTGAACCTTCCCACCAATATCCCAATCTATTTTGTTGCCATGAGACAGATGGCAGCAAAGGGGCACTCTGACAAAACGGTCTGACGTGGAAGTGCAGATTAAGCAAAGGTGTGCCACTGAATTCCTCTGTTCATCAATGCTGAACGTTCATGGAGACCAGACAGTGGATGTGAGCACAGTGAGGGGGTGGGTGGTGGTGCAGACTGTTACACCTATGACATGCAGACTCCTGTTCATTGCTGATGAAAACTCAAGAGTTGATAGAGATGTCTATACTGAAAAACTAATTTGTAGCTGAGAACCTGCTGTATTAGAAAGTGTTACTGTGCTCTTTGTATCTCTTGTAGCTTCCATGGAAATAAATAGATGGCATTACTTTCAGAGTGACCTAAGTATATGCGGCCCAAGACAATCCCTCTTCACTCAAAGCTGCCCCAGACAAGTCAAAAGGTTGAACATCCATGAATTACTTAGTAACACTACTCATTTGGCTTTGTGCCTCTGGAGAAAACAGCATGATGAAGCATATTTCTCTGTGAAAATGCTAACTTTAATGGATGAGGATCAGAGCTGTTGGGCCACTCTGGCAAAGGCTCTGAAAGAGAAGGACAAAAAATGTTTTTCTTATGAAAAACTAACTATATTCTTGAAACATTCACATAAATAAATAAATTACAGATACTAGAGTGCTGAAAAGCTTACTTCATTGCCTTGTTACTTCTGCTGATGTATCGATGAGACGTTATTTCCCACTGCAATGTCTCATGTCTCCCACCTTTCCTCTGCTTCTGTAGGCTGCCCCAGGAAATGGCTAAAGACTTTGTGATACTGGGCTGTAAATAATAGTTCCTTTTGAGAGATGCTTATCTCAGCAAATAAGCAACACAGCAGATGCTGGCATAACTTTCTCTCTTTGCAACTCCAAACCTCCTCTTCTACTCACCTACTCAGCCAGCTGATAGAACACAGGTCAGAAAAGATACTGACCACTGAGCAGTGTAGGTCCTTCCAGGCAGGAATGTCTCTTTCAGCTCTCCAGAGGTAAAGGCCTTGAAAACTGTTAGGTGTGATCTGATCATGAGACACTGCAAGACTTACAGTTAGACCAGCAACATAGGAAAGCCAGCTCAAGTAGGCCCACAAATGCAAGACAAAGAAGAACTATTCAGTAATGCAGGCTGATAGAGCCCATTCCCCTGCTGGATCCAGCAAGAAGAGACAGAACAGCCTTCTCTGTGCTGAAACGAGAACATTCTCCTGTGGCTGTTCACTTTCTACAGAAAACCACTTTTTTCTTTTTGTCTTTAAAATGTGTAACAACTAAAGAGCATTATCAAGACTAAAATACCACTAATATTAACTACTAATACTGCTGGCATAGCTGAAAGGATCTCACAAGGATGAAAACTCAACTTCAGATGACTATTTTCAATCACCTCAGCAAAATGCATCCTATTATTAAAACATACTTGTCTGTTTGCACTGCTCCTTGAGGTCTTAAACGCTGCCAATAGCTTCTCCACTTCTGAAAGCCAGTGCCCACAGTCTCCTACTCAAAGCAGAAGAGAAAGTCAGAAAGCGTCAGCTCACCACTGCATCATTCAACTCTACTCCACATAGCATCACCAGGTCTTCACAGGTGGAAGTCATTAAACCCTCTATGAAACAATATACTTGTAATGGCTTTTTTAGACTTACAAGTCTAAGGACACTTCTCAGGAGAGTGGAAACTAGTAAAAATTTATACACTTCCTGTGGAACTTCAAGAGTTGAATGGAGAGTAGGATTTAGACTACATTTCACACAGCTTCAAAGACCTTATTCCTGTGTACCTGAGGACCACTGGCCAAACTCATAGTAGTGCAACAAGCAATAAATCATATGCCACAACAAGCATCTCAAAATAAAAGAAGAAAGGAAACGAATCTTCTAGCTCTTCTGAGGACTTGTTTGCCATTCTCAGAAAAAGCTGAATAAGCAAATTTCTAGGCAAAAGTTGTGCGAGATGTAAGGGTGGATGGTAACTTGGAAACTTCTGAACCAGATTTTACTAATTTACAAATGCGGGACAAAAATACTCTAAGTCACTTATGGATAACAATTATTTTATATAAAACATTCTGCATTGGTGTTACTTACCCCTAGTACTCACATTAACTTAGTACTGGAATATATCCAACAGTATAAAAACTGCGGTTTGTTAAGGAACACAGTTTAAGTAGCAAAGAGCTGACTTGTTCACACCATGAAATCCAATTATTTAAAAAGCAACACAGAACTGAAGAACGCTCGCTGGTATTTCTGGCTTTTCATCAGAACTACCAGCCCTACTGCTTCTAGAGACACTGGAAGAAGAAGAACATGAAGAATAAGGGAGAGGAAATGTAAAAGCTTGCTTCATCCCAGAGTCTGGAGCTGCATAATCCATCTATGCATCTGCAGTACCCTATACTCAATGATGAGAGAGATGCTGGAATAAAGATCTTGACCTAGAATTATCATTCAGAAGTTCTGTGCATGGGGAGAAACCATCTCTACAGGGATGTAAGACTCCAGGGCTGAGGTGCTGGAGTCCACCTGAAGGCAGGTTATGTCTCTTCTACATCTCAAATCGATTTAGTTTTCCCTGCAGTGGCAAAATAGTATCCAGCACTATCCTTCAGATCCTGCAGTGTCTCTTTCATATATATATTTTAACATTTTAAAAATCAAAAATTACTCTTACCTCAAAAGGAAGACAACTGCTAACCTGCTAAATATCAGACTTTCAGATGACAGACTTCTACTTCAACCAAAATGTAAGACAATTCTGGAAGCACAAGCAGACCAATTTAAATAAAAAGTCTTCCAGCAGAGAAAATAGTTACTCCATTTAGTCCGATGTATGATGTTACACGTAAAACTTTCTGCCAGTCCTGGCCAGGAAGACAGAGAAAAAAAAAAAGAATTACTTCATAAATTTTTAAGGTAGCCCCACTTCAGCTTGGTTAAATAACAGTGAACCCTGTGCAGATGCATATGCTGCCTATGACTCTGCTCCATCACTATATCAGACTGCAGCACACACAACTTGTCACTACCTCCACGTCGATTAAAAGCAGAGTTCAGAGCTGATGCTAATGATGGCTGACAGGAAATCCACTCCAAATTTGCTCAGCAGTTTTATCAACCAGCTCTGGTGACCAGAGAGGTAAACCAGGTTGACTTCTGTTTTCTTCTCTCTAACCTTTAATGCAGACTCTCAGGCTGTTGTCAGAACCCACAGAGACACACTCCTGTCAAACAGTCCATCAGCTCCATCGGACCAAAGCCATCATCTGATGTGAAGAACAGTGCCTGAGGCAGACTAAATCTCCTACTCTCTCATTATTAGCTGCTGATTTTGCAGAAGTCACAGGAATTTGAAACCATAAACTCATGTTTGGTAAATAATCAACACACATGACTATAAATGCAAGTCTTCTCAGTGCAATGACTCCACTACTTTTTTTTTAAATAAAAATGTATCCAACTTACAAGGTTAGAAATTGTTTTCAATTTCTTTTTCTTCAACATTTTCTCAATTTCAAAAATGAGATACTGAATTTGAAAATGCAATTGAATTACAAACCAACTGTTCCAGAGGGTAATAATGTCACATCTTGTGCTTTTGTCCTTTTGACATAGAGAACAAACAAAGCCACCGTGACATATTTAAACAAGCATTAAATAAGCATTAGAAGTGTTTACCCTAAATTGATATGTGCTTACATTCTTTTGAGGGCTATTTTTTTTTTTTATGTTTGTTAATCAGATGATAACAGAAGACTGTATCTGACATAATAGTTAGCCATTTATCATGCTCCCTCCAGATCAGATTAGATACAAAAGCCAGATTTTGTTTGTACAGACAAGATACAGTCGGAAATAGAAAAATGTGTCACCTCTGTAGGTGTTGTGGCTGACCTTCCACTTACATATGCTACTGACTTCAGCGGTGTGAAGCTGAACTACAAAAGCAGAAAGCCTAGTTTTTTTTAATTAACAACCATCACAACAATACAGACCAACTCCCAAAGCCTTCCCCAGCTACTCTTTTGCTAAGTTGCTTAGAACAATTAACTTGCCTGTTGAAGCCTTTCAAACTCTGACTTCAGCCCAAAAGCACTGCAACCTATAACTTCCAAGTTCAGTTTTGAAAAGAAAGAACTCCTATTTCAGTTGCACTGGAAGACCGTCTTCTTAGAAGAAGCAATTACTCTGTCAACAGGCAGCTACATGGAGTAGCTGAAATGTGTATTTTAATCTTTTCTTAGACTGTAACAATCAGGGCAGCTTCAGGAGATATAAACTGCCCACCTGTAGCAGTGGGGCACACTTCATTCTGGTAGCACTTACGTAACTGTGACTATTGTTAGACTCTCAAGCTCTGAGGATGCATCATTAACTTCCACTCCAGTATGTCAGTCCCACATTTCTTTTTCACAGTCAATCCGGTAAGAAATGCGCTCCCAAAAGGTGCTATGGGTGCTGGTGGCAGTGGTTACCTCTCAAGACCAAACGCTCCAACAGCATTTCATTTAACCCTGCAGTGTGCTGAGATTTTGGAACAGAGTGCCAGGTACTCAGACCTGGAAAACTCAGCACTTCATTCCACTGAGTTATTTTCTTTTTAGATGTATCCCCTGAATGGCATCCACAATACTTCCTCAAGCCTACTTCACTTACTTCTGCTTCAGCTATTCCTTACTGCTGCAACAGCTCTACAGACTTCTAATATGCAGTACACAATGTACATAACAGCCACTGCACATAGGTTGTGCTCTCCCAACAACTGTGTGAAAAACTGAACCAAAGAGTGCTCAACTTTCCTGCCCTTCCTTACACTATTTCTGTTCATGTATGCATAGGCTGAAAGACCACTGCACATGAGCTCATAACTCATGATTCATACTATAACTCTTTCCCTGCGTATCACAAAATAAAAACAAAATAAAAGCCTTTATTACATGGAAGATACCAATAAGCTAATAAGCTACAGCCTTCAGCCATAAGATGAGCACTGTATCATCAGTTTCACAGTCAGTGCTAACATCCTGGCAATCCAAGTCACAGAAACAAGCATCTCCAACAGAGTTGTTACTCAACTCCAACCTCATAAAGTAGAGCTTGTGCTATGCCAAAGTCACTGTCATGCCATCATCTAATTTCAGAAGCAGGACACACGTGTTATGACTGGTACTCTCTGAAACTTTAGTTTTCTTACTTAGCTCTTCTGTGCTCCTGCCTCACACGCTAATAAGTGAAACTAAAACTAGAAACCGCTAAAGCTGAAGAACATTAGTCAAACAATAATAAGAAGTTACAGCACCTGAGGGCTAGCCTGGAGGTCCACAAACTTTACAAGTTAATAGTAAGGTGTAATTGTATTTCTTACAGCTGTAGAGAACAAAGTTTTAGGAGTAAAATTATAATGGAACTCTGAGATGAACTAAAGATACAGCAAAATTGTTTTTTATCAAACCTGCAAACCCAAACACTGACAGTAGTTCAGCTCTCCTTATCTTGGCACTGTCTCCTGCCTACTGTCTTTCAACGTACCTTGTAGGGTTCATATTTTATTCGCTGGGCAGAAATGTCAAAGCGTGGTCCACGTGTAAGCAAGGACAGCTCTGACAAAGTGTAGAAATTCTGCAGGAAACCTTTCCACAAAGCACCTTTGGAGAGGATGCAAAACTGCAGAGACAATGAGAACTCCTTTATGAAGAAGATGGATATTGCACGGCCTTGCAACAGTCAGCAGAACTGAGTAGCTCTGCTTTCAGTGATGTGAAATGTCGTGTTTTGCTGCCACAGGTTCAGTAACAGTAAATGCTAAGTACATCTAGCTCCCATTAATTTACTCCATACTGCTTCCAGGTCAGCCACTTGGCTACCTTGATAATCTTAGAGAATTGACTTCTCTCTCCCTCTGAGCCCAATTTTTTCATACGAGTGTTACAGACTTGAGCTAATCCCTTTGGGACCTGCCCACCAGCACAAAGGCTTGAGCACCAGGATTACATGAGGGAGCTATGTAGATGTGGCACTGCGGGACATGGTTGGTGAGCAAGGCAGTGATATGGGTTGATGGTTGGACTGGATGACCTCAGAGGTCATCTTTTCCAACCTCAGTGATTCTTTTATTATAACAGCGTGCTTTCCTTCATTTTCTGTTACTACAACACTCAACTGATACTATTTCTGGGAGTTTGTCATGGCTTGCAGACACTTCCAGTTTAAAAAAAAAAAAAAAAAAAAAAAGCAGAAAATTCTGGTCTGAAGCAGAAGAAACCCCACATTAAAGCATAAGAATAAAAATGAAACATTCTAGGAAAGTGAAAGAAAAAATAATTACTATTTTAACAAAAGACAATTAAAAACAAAAGACAACAGTACAAGAGTCCTTAGGGAACACCAACTTCGTTATACTTGAAATACTTCTGTAAATTTATTCCAGTAGTGGCATTTTAAACATAGAACAGTCATTTTCTGAGGAGTCCTAGAAAGGAGAGTGTCCCCTGAGGCTGTAATTTGTCTTAGATGAGGAAGACACAATGAACAAACCACAGGACAGTGTACTCAACCAGTCAGCAAACCAAGCAAAACTTAACCTTGTTTCTCTCTGCCATCATGTGAATATTATTCTTCCCATGTTCTTCTGAGACCAGAGTGTAAAATTACAGCAATGCTGTTATGCCCACAAGATTTAGCTGCACTCATAAAACTGAATTGTAGGTTTCTAAACTGAATTTTTGTTTACTCCATTTGAAACAGATGATTAGTCAAGACTGTATCTAAGAAAACACTTTCTTCAACTTTTGTTCGTAAGGCTATTTTTAGCTCGTATCATTAACTTTTCCACACAGCATCCCTGAGACGGATCTGCATCAAATCTTGGTTCTAGAATGAAGATCTAACACTGGGATGCGTTTTCCTAACAGAGGTTTTTCACGTGAACTCTGAGCACACTGGAAAATGGTATTCCTGCCTCCTGCCAAATGTGAAAAGGATCTCTCTGCCAACTTCTTAAGCCCAACACTGACGGACATCTTGCAGCTCACTCGTCAACTCCAAATTAGACTGTGTAAGATGTCTGAAGATAAATACAATCAGTGCTTAGCTACAGTTTACTACCTGAAATCAGACACAAATAGGCCAAGTGGCAAGGAACAGCCAGCAAAAAAGCTTCCACAGCAGACTGCCTGTCCACAACCATCTACTGGGAAACCTCTCCAGCACACACCAAGCAGTGCTCCACCACTGCCGTGCCATAGGACTACATAACAGCACCACAAAGGATCCCATTCCAGCTCCTGGAAGCTTTCCTGGACACACTTCTACTTATTGGTACGTGACACACAGCCTGAGGACACCTGTGCCAGTCATTAGCAATTAAAATAGTCACTTGATGACAGTATATAGATACCCCTGACTGCTGACAGCTATTGCAGAACCACATCCTGCTGCCAAGACGCAAGGCAGATGCCAGACTCAACTCAGATAGACAGATATACCTCTGTCACTTCTGAAACCAGCACACAGGCTCCATGGTCCTTCTAAGTGCATTTCAGGCATTTCCTTTCCAGTCCAGCAGAGAACAGGAGAGCAGAAAGAACAGATAGTACGGGACAATGGCAACGAGTGGCCCTGACCAGACCATACCATGTCCCACACCACCACACAACCTGGTGCCCCTAAGCACCACACCACGGGGAAGGTCAGGCACCACACTACCTCCACACAGATGACCACACACTCTACCACCATCGCTGTGGGCAGGACCATAAACCACACGGCTGCACGAAGGATCACCCTCAGCACCACCACAGAGGATCACACGGTCACACACCCCACCACCTCCACGCAGAGGATCACACCCTACCACCTTCACGTGGAAGAGCACCGCTGCCATAGGGGTGATCAAACAGCACACATCACCACCACACAGAAGCTGACACAGTGACACCTCTACGCTGAGGACCACACCGCACACCACACGAAGCCATCACCACACCTCCACACCCACCAGACCTTCACCACCTGGAAGATGAGTACCACGCATGATCACGCACTGCAACACCGTCGAACAAAGCTCAGCCACCACAACACGAAGGGGTCACATTACGCACACCAACAACACACCGATCCCCACACTTTGCCCCACAAAGGACCACGCGCCAGACCCACACCACACACAGAAGACCCTTCCACTGGGGGCCGCACACAGGAAGGGGACAGGCTGTTTTGCAGGGTCCGCTGTGGGAAACGGTTTCAAACTAAGAGAGAGCGGTATATGAGGAAGGATATAAAGAAGACAAGAGCGGCGAAGCACTGCAACAGGTTGTCTAGAGACTGAGAGGATGCCCGGTGCCTGCAGACACTCAGGTCACGCTGGACCGTGCTCTGAGCACCGGACGGAGCCGCAGGTGTCTCCGTTCACCGCGTGGGAGCCGACACGGCCCTCAGGGGGCCCCTTCCAACCGTGCCTCTACCAGCACTCCCCACCACCGAACGGACACTGCAACACGCGGCGCACCACCTCCACGCGGAGGACCTCAACCCCCCCCCCCCCCCCCCCACGCGCGGCGCAGGGTCCCGCAGCCCGCGACGCCCCACGCGCGGTCGCACCCACGACGCGCCGCGCTCACCGCCGCCTGCTGGAAGGCGCCCTTGGTGTAGGTGCCGCCGCCGCGGTAGGCGATGGCGGGGATCTCTCGTCCCAGCAGCGCGCACTTGTGCTGCTGCGGCCGCCGCCGCGAGATGTAATCCACGCGCGGCACCACGTTGCTGCGCGAGGAGAAAGTGACGATGGCGACGCGCGTGGCCGCGGGCACCACGGGGAAGTCGGAGAGCAGCTTCTTGACGAAGCGCAGCTCGCTGGCGAAGTTGGCCGGCCCCACGCTCGACGACTCGTCCACCAGGAAGACCAGCTCCAGCCGCCCGCTGCGAGCCCGCAGCCGCCGCACCTGGCGCTTGAAGGCGCGGCCCAGCTTCTCCACTTTGCTCTCCGTCGTGTCGGGCAGCGGCGGCGCCGGGGCGGGCGAAGCGAGAGCGGGCGAAGCGGGAACCGCCGCCGCCGCCCGGCCCTGAGGCGCCGACAGCGCCAGGGACAGCGGTAGGGACAGCCCCCCCCAGCAGCAGAGAGCCACCAGGGGCCACATCGCGGGGCGAGGGCGGACGGCGGCGACCGGCGGCTGCTCGGCCCCCCTGGCGCCCCACGTCCCGCCTCCGCGCTCCCTGCCGCCGGCCCCCTCAGGTACCCGCGCCCTTTAATCCCCCCCGCGGGCCGCGCCGCAGACGCCTCCCCCCGCGGCGGAGGTGCCCGCCCCGCTCTCGGCCCCTCGCCGCTCGGGAGCGACGCGGCCCCGGCTCCCTCCCCGCCCCGCCGGCCCGCCCCGGCCCGCCCCGATGGGTCCCGGCGGCGGGGAGGGGAGGGCCGGCGGCCCCCGGTGCCCGCGGCCGCGTGGCTTCGGTTATCGGCGCTTCTTAACCATCCCTGTCGCTGGTCAGCTCCGTGCCTCGGGTAAATCCCGCTTCAGCCGGGTAAACCTGTTGATGGCAGCTCTTTCCTCGGTATTTCTCCCTCGTTCGTTTCGCAGCCCTTGGCTGTTGTTTGCTTTCGTGGCTGTTTAGCAGTGCTGGTACATTTGCAAGTCAAAGCCTGCATTTATATTTAATGGAGTGACTTAGTCCTTCTTCGCTGCTGATGGAAAGTCCGGCTTTGACTGTCCGGCAATACTCAGATTCCGCCACAGCTGTCGAGGGACTACGGGAGAGGATGGAGATACCATTGAATCACATTAATTGTGCGCTTTTGGCGCGTTGGGCTTGAATTGGAGATAGCGTTCAGACGCTCTCAGAGTGGAGTTTGGGTACTGAGGAGCGTGCTTCTCGTGAGCTGAATCAGTTCATCTCACTTTGATAACGAACCTGGCGTTGCCCAGGTAGTGACAGGCAACATTTTGCCTTGAAAGGGGCAGCTGGGAGCTTCTACGACACCCCACTGCCTCAGCAAATTGATTTGCTCCATTAGCCCTTTAGGGAGAAGAGGAGTACTGCCTCAGTTGCGTTGACTGTGGACTGAGTAATGACGCTGATGTATCTTGAAGCACTCCTCATCTGCAGTATCCCAGGCTAGAGACCGTGCCAATCTTTGCAGAACCCAGGAGTTATAGCCAAGAGGACGAGGTGAAAGTGGCTGAAATGAGTGGTTTCTGCAGGGTGCCCCTAGGTGAAAGGGAATAGTTGCAGTTATAACGTGTTCCTGTTACTCCGAATGTTCAGGTCACCATCAAGACGTAATCTTCTCTAGGCCAGTTTGATTTATTGGCAAGGCAACTGTCAGTTCCATTGCTTTCCCCTGTTTTTTGTAGGACACAGAAGAAAAGGAAAGGAGGATGACCTGGAAGCATTTTTAGCAAAGGGAGAGCAGTTCGTGTTTGTGGGCATTTTTCCTGTGCACCGCCTGCACCCCTAGCATGAGAAACTGCAACCAGGTAGGACTGACTTTGAAAATACAGCGATTAGTTTCAGTGTCAGTGGTCTGATCGGTATTGAAAACCCCCAAATTAACAGGGTAGTTGTAAATTAGCCCCTGATACAGACATGATTGTGAAAATGGTTGTTCTCACGGGTCACACAAGTCCTGTGTCCTGCTCTTACCTCTTCATCTGAAAGCTGAGTGTGCTGTGTGAGATGCCCCTGTATGTAAGGGCAGCAAAGTGAAGCCATCAGTTAAAGATGCAAACACATTAGTCCCCTAGCTGATAGCAAAAATAAGTAAATAGGTGAACAACAAAGATTGTGTGCAAGACTGAGACCCTCTCGTGGTGCTGATACAAAAAGTCAAGGTGGCAAGTTCCCTTTAGATTTGTGGATAATTAAACTGCAAAAGTTTTCGAAAGGAATGATTGATCTGTAACCAGTAACAAATCATTGCATGTGTGTTCTTCCATGTGTACGGCGCTGATAGCTCCCTTTGTAATCACTGGGACTCAACCTTGAGATGCTGAGGGGAAATGCTAAATAAAGCATTTTATGCTTCTGTGGAGCATTAGCATTTGTAATAAGCGCAATCTGGGTGCATGGGGGAAAGAGTGGGGGCAGTGTCCAAAATCTTCCAATGTGCTCACGTTGTGATTTGAGCTGAGAGAACTGGAGAATAATTCCTGGAATAAAGTGAATTTTAAACATCCTAGGTGCAGCCTGTGAAATCCTCAAGAAGGCATTTTATCCGAGGGATTGTGCTTGCAAAATAAAAGGTTGTCTTGTCAGTGGTGGAGGAGGAGGTTGTGTGCATGTGAGCGTTCACTGTATGTTCACTAAGCTTTTCTGAAAGCACAGTTTCCAGTGGAAATCTCCGTTGTAATGAAATTGCCTTCTCCAAGCCTGCCTGCCAGTTCTTTACAAATCCTTTCCATGTTGATATGCTTAAGCCCTCTGCTTTTGATGGTCTTTTCCCTGTTGTATTCATGCATATTATTTGTGCTTTGGTTCATGCTGATCTGTAGCAGATGGGGAAGTAGAGAGCAGAAGAAATTTTTTTTCCCCACTTCGAGCGTCCCTGAAGGTCAAAATATCTGCCTTGGGCTTCACTACTTGAACAGATAATACCAAATTCACATGGCTTGTGGCAACATCGAGCACAACAAGGCGGCGTTGGGCTGTGACTCTGTTCCATTTCAGAACAGCAGGTAACAAAAAAAAAACACTAGATCTTGTGGATAAAGTGCCCTTGTCGAGTGCCAAAAGAGAGCTGCCTTCCTCACAGGGGTTGTTTAAGAGCAGAACTTTACAATCACATTCCGCATCTCTTTAATTATCTTATTAAAATCCACAGACTTCACAAATTCCAGTAATTCTTCGCTGTCTCCCCCCAAGATCATATGGTCATTTAACACCACTCTGCTTACTAAACAAAATCTGTGCCCCCAGTTAAAAGCCCTTCTGCAAACAAACAGTCTGAGGACTGCTGTCCTTTAGCCAAATAGCTTTTTGGTTAAATTACTCAATGAAACGTGGCCAACCATCTTCCCAAATATGGAGAAGGAAACCATGATATTCCTCCCCCTTCGTGTTCCCCCAAATACAGCTGGACGAAATACATCCCCGTGCTCAACCCACACAGAATTCATGCCTGCAGAGGCAACGCCGCAGTGTTACATACCCTACAATTTTTGGAGAAACGCAGGTCAGCTTTGTTTTTACTGTGAAGATGTTCTGTTAGTGACTTTGTGCCATGTTTGGAAACTCAACTGCAACTGAAGCATTGCGTCCACTGCAGGAACTTTGCAGTGTTGTATCTGAGCAAGAGATAAAATGAGTTTTTGACCAGAAATAAGAACCTGATGTTACTTAAGCTTATTCTGAGTCTCCCTTTGTGCTCACTAGAGCATCCATCTGGGGAAACCTCACACAATACAGAGCTAGCCAAGCCAGACGTCCTTCCTTAAGGATGAAAAGCCGTAGGCAGGGCACAGGATTAACCTGCACTGGCCACTTCCCTTGTACATATCAGGCAGTGTTTCATCTGAGGGTGGTGAAAAATCAGCATGAGGAGCAAAGCTATCAGGAGTAGATTTTATGAAGTGGGAACTACTTGCATTCGTAGAAAATGACCTCTGAAATCTGCCTACTGGGGATCCATGAGCACTGTAATAGGGAAGAAGTGCTCTGAGGGCTGTCACTGGAAGGTGGTGTCCAAAGCCTTCCTGGAAAGGAGGTGGAAGAGGAACAAGGAGCTATGGGAAGTCACTTCCTCCTTCCTCCTGTAGTTTTGGGAAGAAGGGCAGAGATGACTCAGGTCCATCTGCTGAGTACTGGAAGATGAATTTTCTCCTCATCCCTAAAACGTTATCCTCCCAGAGCAGCACTGGTGCCAGTGGCTTGCCTACCTACAGCCAAAGTTACCGTTTTAATTTGCTGTCTCCAAACTATGACAAAGAGCAGGATCTGCCCTCGAGAGCTCTCAGCAGTGGGTTGTACTGCTGGAACACATTGCTTCAGCAGTTTCTAATCATTGGATATTATTTTTAGTAGCAATGGTGAAAGCAGTACGGAGAAGAGATCAAGATGTATTTTACATTTAAAACTGAGCTATTGAAGCTAGGCAGTACATGTCTCAATAATAGAAATTGAGTGATTTTTTTTTTCTTTTACTTTTAGGCATTGGCCCTTCTTGGCTCAAGCAAAATATGAAGCAACTTGCTTGGAGCAAATTAACAATTTTTCTGTGAAAGTAATCGCTCTCTAACAAAAAAAAAAAAAAAGAGATTAATCTTTTAAATTATTGCTTGTTTTATTGTTATCAAGCTAGGATAGATACATACTTTGGAATTCATTCAAATACCAAAATATCACCGGCTTTAATTATTTTAAGATGAATTGTTTAGGACTAGAAACTTGAAGTTCAGACTTCCCACATAAATTGTTTAAACACACACAAACTGAGAGCAGTCAGTTTTGATTTATGCATGCAGATCCCATTGACACCTCTGGGAGTTCTGACACAGACTGAAGAGAGTACATGGCCCTTAAATGAGGGCAAAGTGTCTGTCCACATGACTTTGGAAAAAGATTATTACGTAGGAGGAGAAGAGTCAGACTGCCAAAAGTTTCTGCTTTCAGGCAGAGGTCTGTAAAGGGGATGGGTGTTTCAGTCTTCTGCAGAGCAAACAATCACTTGAACGATCCAGGCAATGGGTTATTAGTTCAAGCTATAAAAAAAGAAAAAAACAAGATTCATATTGCTTTGCAGTATTCAGACAGTGGATTTCATCTTCACTTGTAGACAAGCCTAATGCACACTAAGAATATAGTATGACTGGCTTCCAAGATTAAAAAAAAGAGAAGGAAAGGAAGAAACAACAGGAAAAAAAAAAAGGTAGGCAAGATTAAAACATCTGCTAGTCTTTGTCTCCACAGCAGATGTTGCATACACTTTTAGGCTAAGCTCTTGAGAGTTGAGAAAACATACTTTGCCAGTTAAGCACAGAGTCAGGACACTCATGCTGAAGTGACTACATTTTAGCATATTCTGTACCCCAAAGTATGTGTTGCTGATTTTTCTGAAGATCCAGGCAGATACTAAGGATGAGGAAACTATGAAAGGCATCTTTGGTCATAAAAGACAGGAAGGGACAGGTTCAGATGCAGGGAAACTAGAGGCTTTGACAGCTCTAGTGTAGCGGGACGGAAGATCCAGGCAAAGTCCATAGGATTAAGTCTGTTCAGGAGTTTTATATTTTTTTCCAAAATAAGTTAACACCTTTGAAATGCAGTTTTGGTTGAAAGGCTCTTCCAGGTTGCTTTTTCTTGCTGCAGGGTATAATCTTGAAACACAAAAGCACTGGCAAGCTTATGTTCTACTTACTTTAGTGCTCAGTTACTGCTCGACTGCTTCACATGGTATTTATTCTCCACTAACCCAGTAAGGTAGGACCTTGCTGTAGAAGAATCAGAATACATTTCTGAATTCTCTTTTCAGAAGGAGAACTTACGTTCAGTTATTTGGAGCAGTTCTTTTCCACCAAAACTGAAGCTCTCGAGTTGAGAACTGTAATTTTTCTCTGTGGGTAAGAAAGGAATCAAGTCTCCAGGGCTGTAGCATCCTCATTAACGTTTGTACGACTTTCATATCACCCAGGAATATCAAATCTGTTAGCTGTGCACTTACGATGATGTGATATTCTTCTCACTGTCAGACAAGAAGTGCTTCTAACCTGGAAAAGTGATTAACTGAAAAGTGATATGTTGGGCAGAAGAATATGGTAGATCTGAAGTCATGAGAAAGACAGAGACAATGGATATGGAGCAATTCTGCCATTGCTTCCAGTGCAAAGATTGAGTGCCATGATGTGAAAAAGTCAAGGCTATGATTCAGAAGGAGATGCTGCACACAGCAGCATGTTACCTAAGCAAGTGAACTCCAAGCCATGTGATGCAGCGGACACCAAAATTTAAGAGTGAGGAAGAACAGTGAAGAACACTGCTTAGAAGAACAGTAATTTAAATAATTTAAGATATAAAATTTAATGATTATTTAATTATTTTACATTTTATCAATGGCATAAAAATCCATCCAGAGCTTTACAACTGTGCAAGTATATCGCTTCCCTCTCTGAAATCTTGGAGTTGCATATCCCAGATTTTGCAAGAGTGCTAACTAGACTTGCTGGGATTCAAATTGCTCCCTGAGATGTGATATTTGAAGGGAGGATTCAAAAGTAGGCAGAACCTTACTCTAGCCTTGTATGGTTGATGTTGCATTCATACCACCCCACTTTCCTTCAGAATGAGATTTTGTATGCATATTATTCAGAATATTATTTTGAAATAAAGCCAGACCAAATCAAGCTGAGGCTGTAGACATGAAAGTAGAAATGAGGATGGAAAGCCCTCAACACCACAGTTCCACAAGTGGGAAAATAAAAATGGCTGAAAAGGGAATGCAAGCCTGCAGAAAAAAGAAAGATTAAGAGAAAAAAAAGTGTGAGTGATCAACACTGAGCTCAGGATGCTAACAGGGGAGCAGGAAATGAAGGCAAGAACAGTGGCAAGGTCCAATTACCTCTTTCTGTGTTAAAGGAGACAGTACTGGGACATCCCAGCCAGCAGTTACGTCACAACACTGGGACAGCATCCGCCTCCCTCCTGTCCTCTTCTAGACATCTGCTGCATCTTTTCTGTCTGGACAGGAGGTACTCCTAGCTCCTGAAGAGCTTACAAATCCTTGATTGAACTTAGGCAGTCTGCCTTCGGCAGCCTATCAGGAGTAAAGACAAACAGAAAGGAGGACGCATTGTGTCTTTGGTTGCACTCACTCGCCCACTTGAAATCGCACTTAGAAGGTATATGTGTTTGTGACAGTTAAAGCAGAAAGGTAAGTGAACTTCGTGCTCATTTTAGAAGTCTGATGTGTTTGGTTCGTGTGAGTTTGTTTCTAGCTGAAGTGACATTTAGGGTATCTCCTCTTAGCGTTAACTGTCCTGAGTGTCTTCTTCTCTGTGTGATTAATGAAAGGTAAATAGTACTAAATGTCAGCCAAAAAACAAAAACCCAACAAACAAAACCCCGACAAATAACATCGGGATCTTTAAACTGGGGCTGACTGTTTTGGGCTTCTTTCCATCCATATTCAGGCATGACTCCCAGCCACGACTGGTGGAAATTTTGCCTGAGCAAGAGTTAAGGAAGGAAGAGACCCCTACATTGAATTTTTTTTCCTGGAAACATGACAGTTGACACCATTTCAGAATTTCAAATCTGAATCTGAAGAGAATTATCTAAATGTTACAGATGTTTTCTGTTGAGTGAGTAATGATCCTCATCCACATAGCTAATGGCCCTAAGGTGCATGAAGACACATCAGCACTGTGGCAGAATGTTCGCTTTGTGTGCTGCCTCTGTCTTTGAACTCTGTAAGTGATCATGTTGGTTTGTATCCTGCTGTTTACCTTTTCTGTGGTCTTGTATTTTGCCTCCTTATCACAGAGATTTGCTTGCAATTGTGTCAGTGAATCAGTATTGTGGGACCTCAAAGGAGACGGAATTTACACAGAAACAGAGAATCCCATAATCATATGGGTTTGAAGGCACCTCTAGTCCAGTTCTCCTGCTAAACCACGTTCCCTACATTAGTGCAAAGCAAACAACCTCCTGTGGTACAAACACTTGGTATAAAAACAACCTGGACATAGAGATTGCCACCAATTTACATGGCATCCAACCCAGAACAGGCAAAAATGTGTCTTCAGAAAGTCTAACCAATTCATGGAAGATGGTTTATTGTGGAAATAGTAAGTGTGTAATTTTTGTTTCCCAACTATATCCCTATTACAAAGGAAAATCAATGAGTGATGGAGAGTGATGGAAGTCCAGGCTGTTGCGCGAATACATGTGATGATGGATTGTGAGGTCCAAGGGCTTAAGACATCAGTGGGAGATGACTGTGACATTGCTAACCCTTGTAGAGAGCAGCCTGGCTCATGGACTCCATTTGAGTATATCTGTGATTCTTGGACCACTGAATGGGTATTTGATGGTCCTCTGGCGCTGCTGGGAGCTGCTCTTGGTACCCATCCACACAGCTCTGCCTGTGTTTCCCCAGCTCTGCCTGGCTCAGGCAGCTCAGGTCCTGTGGGGTACACTCACAGCAGCAGAGATGAGTGGTGTGGGGACAGTTAGGTCCCTTGGGGCAGATGGTGTGTTTCCTGTTGAGGGACTGGGTCATGGCTGCTTCCAGCATGTCTGTCCTTTGTACATCATGGCAGCCTCTGGAGCACCAGTGCAGGGAAGCAGCTTTACGAGCTTTGCTCTCCCAAGCCCACTGCACATCCTGGGGTCATGAAGGTGGTGTTGGACTGGACTTGCCCAATCTTTAGGGCTAGTCAGGACAATGTCTCCTATGTGACCTAGAGGGCTGTATTTCCAGCCTTCAGAGAAATGTGGTACTGTATATTAGTATACCTCCATACCTCTATTTCTCATAATATTCATTCAGTGATGTTCAGGTTCTTTTTCTATGGCTCCCAACTTTTCCAAATGCAAGAAGTAGACTTCATCCTTTCTCATGAAATGATGCAAGGACAGGTATGTTTGGAAAAGCAAGCAAGTTAATTGCTACACCTTTATGTGTAGTGCACGGTAAAAGATTAGCTGTGCAGTTTTTGTCAATGGACACTTTGCATTAAAAGCTGAAGTACTAGTATGAAACTAAAAAACATCACAGTGCTGTCACCCCTAGATTAAACTTAGGAAAAATTCATCAAAGAAATAAGGTGAATACCTTCTACTCTATCCTATACAATCTGTTTTTCTTATCAGTGGGAATTAATTTTTTTTTCTCCTAAAATTGTTCAAGGCATGCAAATGTCAAGTCATGTTGGAGGGTCATGTCCACCCAACTCGATTATATACTCCTCCATTTTGTAAGGCTGTGTACTTTGTGCTCTGTTCTTACTACAGACATACTTAACTGAAACCATTGTTTTAAGAGACTGTGATTTCATTTTAGCTGTCAGTCCTATGTTCACTGAAGTTTATGCAACTTCCAACCATGTTTCCCTTTGCATTAGACACCAGGCTTTGGGATATAGTTTGCTGAAGGTTTTCTGTGCTCTTACTGTATTGTTTTCTTCGTCATTAGTGAAGACAAAGACTGTCTCTGTGTTGAGCACTGTGGAAAAGGAAAGAGGCTTGGAAAGGGAAGAGCTTTGGGTGAGGGCAACCAGTGGAGCAAACCTTCATTATGCTTCAACAGTTTTTCACACTTGGCTGTATTAAGTTACAGAGCTGTTATCAGGGCTATGTGCTAAATACAGCTTCATGACCAAGCTCAGTTCCAACTAGAACATACTGCTGCTCGCAGCTTTGCAGTGTTCATCATCAGTTTCAGCTCCATTTTCTACATGGCTTTAAATAGCCTAGTGGATTCTCTCATAGACTTTTTAAAGAATTAATTTATCAGCTTCAAGTTAACCTAGATCAAGCCCCTTTATATCATAGGAGTGAAGTTTTAAGCACCTATTTTTACTAGAAACATGGGATGGAATCACTTAGTGTAGCATGGACATGCATTCTATACCCAGCAGGCTATAAATAGGGTTCATAAATACCTACTCACAAACTAGGGGGAAACACCAGAGCTCAGTAGTCATGAGGTAGAGACCAAAGGCCCTGAATCGTACACTGTGTAGAAAGAAGTACTTTGGCTCTTTTTTGCTATTTTCCATTCATTTGTGGTTTCAGTTCTCCTCACAGACTTAATGTTTACATTTTCCCTCTTCATAATCTTTATTTATACACAAAGCATATGCTCTTAATTTTGCCCATCTTTTAAGCATATCAGTTTAATACCTTGACATCAGCACACACTAACCAGATTCCATTCAGCCTCTTCAAAGAGCTTCTCCAGTTCTCCAGACATCAGGAGGCATCTGCACAGACCTCTGCTTGAGAGTGGACACAGGGTGTACTTATACGTACAAAGACAGTTTATGGATATACTTTTAAGATGCTACGATTTACATAATTGATTGCTGGATACAGTCTCTAAATCATCTTCCTCAACAGGCCAGAAGAAAACATAATCAGTTTGAAACCTCTTTTTAAGAATCAAAACAGTGTCTCATTTCACAGAATCGTGGAGTGGCTTAGGTTGGAGAGAACCTTAAAGATCATCCCATTCCAACCCCCTCAAGTACTGGAAGGCCACAACGAGGTCTCCCCGCAGCCTTCTCCAAGCTAAATGAGCCCAACTCATTCAGCCCTTCTTTATAGGAGTTCTCCAGCCCTTGGATTATCTTTGTGGCCCTTCTCTGGGCTCCATACCCCTTTTGCTACTGGGTACCCCAGGCTGGGACAGTACTCCAGATGAGACCTCTCAAGGGCAGAGCATAGGGGAACAATCCCCTCCCTCTCTCTGCTCACCCGACCCAACTTCTGTTGATGCAGCCCAGAATACTGTTGGTCTTCTGGGCTGCAAGGACACACTGCTGTCTCATGTCCAGCTTTTCATCCACCAGGACCCCAAGTTCTTCTCCACAGGGCTCCGTTAGATGAGTTCTTCTCTCAGTCTGCACTCAGATCTGGGACTGCTCCAAACCAAGTGAAAACCTTGCACCTGACCTTGTTAAAACTCATTAGGTTCTCGTGTGCCTGTCTGTATTCCTATGGATGAAATCCTTTCCTTCTGTTGTGTCAACCTCACCACTCAGCTTGGTGTCATAAATAAACTTGCTGAGAGGGTACTTGGTCCCAGTGTCTGTGTCACTGATAAATATATTGAAGAGCACCGGTGCCAAGACAGACCCCCAGGGCTCTGCTTGTGATCAGCCTCCACCTGGACATAGAGCCATTGAGAACAACTTTCTGACTGTGGTCATCCAACCAATTTTTATCCACCCAATAGCCCAGTCTTCAAATCCACTTCTCTCCAGTTTTGGGATAAGGGTGGTAGTATGGGTCTGTACCAAAGGCCGTGCACAAGTACAGATAGATGATGAGAGTTGCTTTTCATTCGTCCACCAATGCCATCATCCCACCATAGAAGGCCACCAGGTGGGTCAGGCACAATCTGCCCCTGGTGAAGCAATACTGGTTGTCGCAGATGATCTCACCCCTATTTAAATTTGTCCATTTCACCAAAAGCAATGTAAATAGTTTTCCTGTTCGTGCACAATTTTAGATAATTGCAAAATAATTTCATCAAGAACATATTTAATTAGTTGGGTTTTTTTTGCTACATTTTATTGTTTCCACATATACAAGTGCCAGCCTGTGAGCTACTCTCGATTGAATATCTGGTTAAGGTGTTTACAGTGTATATCACAGAATAAGGTTTCAACTCATATGAGATATTTTCAGAAATAATTATTTTGTTCCTTAATCCTTTGTCTGTAGGGACGTATACAGTCTTCAGTATCTTTGTATTCAAAAATGGTTAGGTCTACAGCAGTGACGGTCTTAGATACCAAATTAACAGGGGGTATTAATTGACTGAGCTGGTACCTGTAGTATCTAGCCATGTGTATAAACACAGAACACACCAGGTTTACTGGGACATCATAGCTGCAAAACGGTGATTTTTACTATGTATAAATTAACTTTTTTTCTCAGCTTCTATGGCCAAGACCCATGCTACTAGGAGTTTACTTTCTTTCTCTCTCTTCGCAGCTGATGAGCTTTTGAACTTCCAAGGAAACAAGGTGCTTTGGATAAAAAAAATAACCAGAACAAGTCCCACTTGATTGGAATGACAGGAACAAAGAAATAACAAGTGAGTGCCAAGCTATTTGCGTATCGCTTACACAGACCTAGAAAAGATTCTGTCTCTCCCTAAAGATTTTTTCCAATGAAGTGCTAAGCTCAAAGTCTTTTGTTCTACCTTCAGAATTTTCCAGTTTCCATTACTTTTGCAGGTTTTCTTGTTTTATTTGCAGGAATAAGTGGATTAGCTATGTACTACTCCTGTATTTAAATAAATACAAGGAAAAGGAGTACAATATAACACAAATGCAAAATTTTTATTATAGCCTGAGAAATGTTTAATGTTAAAAACAGAAGCACAAAATACATTCACATGCTTTTTAAAGAGTTCTGTGAACTTGTAAAGCACTGAAGAAAGAGTTTTATGGACAGGAGGGAGGAGGAAGAGAGTCTAATGTCCCACGAACTCTTTCAGTGAGTTTTACTACAAAGGTGTCTTTAAAAAAAAGAAAGAAGTGATGGTACTGCATATGTTTCTTAAACATATGGTGATTTGTAAACACTGTAATTATCAGTTTGCATATTTTTCTTTATTATATCTTATACAATCTTGAATTGACAGGTGAGAGAGTTGCCAGCATGCCCACAGAAAGTAATGTGGGCATTGTTATGAATGCACTCTCTTAATCCTCCAGTTCAGATATGTAACCCTGCTTGATCAGGAAAGACTTGTGCGATAAAAACGCTCCTTTGAGTCAAAGCCAAGTTCAGGAACAGCTCAGACTCTCACTGAAGTCTTAGAAAGTTGAATTTATAAGAAGAGTGAAAAGTTCCAATTTTGTGAATAGAGTTTGCAGAACTAGAAGGAAGGCGAGAGTAGAAACTGCTTTACATCCTTAAAGAAAGGGTGAACAATTACAAAAGTGTTGTTTTCTGCAAAGAAGTTAGTTTGAGATTTAAAACTTGCTGATTTCGTATTCTGTGTATGAATTTATCTCAGGCTGCGTATGTTTTAGACCAGCAAGCAAGAGAGCCTTTCAAAGCAGCAAATGTAGCTATGCTCTCACTGAGTGCTCATATTCTTTTCTTTCTCCGTTAAATAAAAATAAGATACTGTAATTTCTTATTTCATCCATTCCTTCACCTTCACTTCACTTCTGCTCTTTTCTGCTGCAAGCACATTTACAAGTTTGCAGTAATGGTATAGGTTTCTAGAATGAGAATGTTTCTGGGGAAAACTCCAAAGAGGACGCCTCAGAAAAACACAGAAAAAAAGATGATGAGCTCCTAGAAGAGGGTGAAAGGGTACGGGAAGCAGCTGCCTTGAGGTGTGGAGTCAAGTTTGTTCACTCACAATGGTTGGAATGAAGGGAGGCTACTTTTCTGATTTTAAAGTCTAGGGCCAGCTGTCCTTTTTGGTGCTGAATATACCAGTATGTATGGATATGATTATTACTGTTGAGCTATTCCATAAAAAGAGTAGGTCTGCAGGTACTTTCTAATGTAAATACAGGGAAGGAAGAAAATGAACTGAACTATTTTTTTTACAAAAGGAAATACTGGAGCATTTCAAGTTACATTCTTCATCCTCTTCCTGTGCCTTTGGCATGACTTACTGTCTCCAGTCATCTCTCCCTGCCTAAGTGGAGTGAAATGGGCTGTCCACTTCTCTTTGTTGAGAAAAGTGTGGTTTCCTGTCATCTAACCATTGGCTCACCCTATAACATTAGGGTGAAGAAAACCTGTTGGTGGTTTGCTGGTTTTTGGTTTTTAACAATGGCCAAATACGAAGGCCACCAAGATCAGAAACAGTGGTTAAGATAAAGAGCTTGAAGGCAGCTGGAAAACGGAAAGAGCAAAGGATTCCCTTTTTTTCAGTTGTGTAAACCTAACTGTGTAAGCTACAGAGGTAGAAAAAAACCTCACTACTCTAAGCTTAAGAAAAACCAGATCAGTTACAAATAGAGACAGATGAACTTTTTCGGAACAAAACAAGGAGGGATTTGAAGCTTATCTAGATAAATGGGATTTTGATGTTAAAGCATGCCTTTTCTCATGGGCATCATTTATTTTAATTGTCCTACACAGGGAAAAGATTATCCTTTGGACAGGAGGAATTTTGCTTAGACATCTTGACCTAATTAAGAGTTCATTGACATTTTATATTTGAATTTTGTCACTAACATGCACATGACCTTGGAAAATCACACTGGTTATTGTTTCATAAAACAATCTCAGTCAAATGAAACATAGTGGGAAGGATCATTTATTTTTCTGGGCTTTGAATATGGCAGGATTTGTCCACTTATACGTTAAAATGCTAAAAGCACTGCACAAACTGCCTAAAATAAATTTAACTTCCTGGGCTTGGATGGTTAAATAGTCTGCATAGTTGTGGCAAAAGGTTAAATGGCAAGACACTTACTTCACTTACTTCTGGCATGTCACGTATGAACATACAGAACATACAAAATGCACTGTGCTCCGTCACTTCAGCAACAGATACAGGCAGCACCAACAGTGTGTGTCCTTCTGCAAAGCTTATAGCTCTGCTTTTTGACATGACTTTTCTACACTCTGTCCTCCCATAGGATTTCTGGCAGGGTAGGGAGCAAGGGAAGCGGGGAGAGTTATATTCAGGCTATGAAGCCAGGAGCAGGAATTTAATAGAAGGAAAAGAGTACATCGCTTAGAAGAGTGATAATGAGTGTTGCTATTGTCATCTTGGGCTATGAGTGAAGGCTTGTGTGGTGGAGCATTCAGCTTCTGTGTCACGAGGTCATCAAGTTCAGAGCTGATAGGTCCTCTAGATTTACCCAAAAGGTTTTCAAGATTGGAAAAAATCCATCCCCATTTAACAAAGCACGTATTTTTTGCAAAAACCATAGATAAAATTCAAGGGGATTCTTGAAATGAATGTGACAAATTTGCTGCTAAGAGGTAGAAAATGTCCACCCTGGACTTCTGTGTCTTGCGAGGGCCATTTTGTTGTGATTAAACTTCCTGAAAGCATTGGAAGAGATTTGTTTTTCCTCTCTCACACATTGAAAACAAGTTTTGAAACCTTAAGAACTGTTGTGAAACAATCATCTGGCAGGCTCTGCTACTTTCTCCTTCCAAATATTTTTAAATTTATATTGTGTCTAGCACACCATTTTTTCCAGAGAGTTACTGGAGGCATGCAGTCTCTGTCTGCCACCTTAGTTCTATCTTTAAGAGTGCTTGAAGATTTTGAGGGATCTGTTCAGGTTGCAAAAGTTCTGAAGCTGTGCCCTTTAGGCACAACTGTTCTCACTGAGCAAGGCAGCAGTATCATGAGTAAGGTATACCGAATCAGGCTTACAGGCAAACACACTGGACTAAATGAGCATTTACTGTTTACTTCAGAAAGTGTCAGACTTCAGCTCCAAATTAGAAAAGGGATCAGCTTTTTTTGCTGTGTTATTGTTTTGAACAGAAAATACAACACGAATAGAAGATACACAGGGAAGAAGCATCTCATTGCCATTCCACAGACTGATGAACTTTCAGTCATTACTGCAAACAGGTGCGTATATAATGCTGTATGCTGCTCAGGGAAGCTCCTGTAGAGAAGTAATTCACAGAAACTAGTATGTCTTTCAGTGCAGCTCCCAGTGCCTTCAGAAGAAACGGGGCAGTGTTCAGCACCTGAAAGCGTGACTTTCATTTCTACATGCTTATGCCAGATGCAGTTCTGGTGTGCACCAGAAAAGCAAGTTTTCATGTGGCACTGCCTGCAATCTGTTTACAGTAGAAGTTCTGATGCTGGAGCCCAAGTAGAACAACCTCTGAGCATGGTCTGACACCCACATACATCCAAATTATTGGATTGCTTCTAACATTCTCAATTTTGTCACAGGTTGAAAGCATGAAATAGCGCTCGGCTGATACAGCTCTTTCAGAGAGATTGCTTTATGGCAGTAGCTCTGGATTTGGCTGAGCTGGTTGTCCTTTCCCTGCTCTCTTAGGAGCCTCATGAGCCCACTGGCTCCAGAGAAACAATGCAGGAAATTGTTTGGATCAGTTTATTATTCTGTTTGTTTAGTTATGTGGGGCTCTCACTATCTCTGGCATGCCAGAGCAGCCTAGCTTTGAGGACCATGCTGACGCTGCTTAGCAAATAGGTGAGTCAAGCTGTCTGTTCTGCGCCCTCTTTTTTTTTGTTTGAAATGTATCTGAAAGAATCAAGACAAGGTGAAGTAGATGCTGTCCAGATTAGAAGTCCAATGGTTACTCATTAATAATGAGTTTTGAAAGCTAACGAACCAGCAAACCTATGAAGGCTTTGCTAGCAGGGTGCAATCAGTTTAGTGGGATTTAGTACCGGGCTGGTTGCAACATACATTGAAGGCAGCATTCCTGTAGGGGTAAGCAAAAAACTGAGCCTGAGCTGCAGGAGAAATGGGAATCCAGAAAACTTCCAGATGTGTGTTTTTACATTGTTTGATTTCCACCCATCTTTCATTATTGTGATCCAGATGGACTCGGTCTGAATGAAGAGAGATCAGAGCCCACTATACCTTGTGTTGTGAAAATACTCTTACTCTTCATGAATTTCAAGTCCCTGTATATGCCGAAAAAAAAAAAAAAAAGTAAAAAAAAGAATCCTTTTGAAAACCTTCCACTTCTAGGTACAGAGAAAGAGCAAAATAAAAAGCATTGCAAACATATATACATACATAAACCTCTCATGTAGCCACTTCATTGTTATTATATATCTTCTCCTGCCTCATCTCCAAGTCAAACTACCCAAAACATAGAAAAAAGCACTAAATTCATTAAGCAGCTCCTGCTCTTGGGAACTCCGTTTGCTCTTTGAGCACCCTGATGTAGCTGTGTGTGTCCCTGTTCTTTCTAGGGGAGCTGAACTTGATGGTTCCTTCCAATTCAAATGGTTCTATGATTCTATCACAGTGCTGACTGAGAACAGAACTATGGGGCTTAAGCGTGGACGATGGAGAAAACACTGTTGTTAATAATTCAAGGAGTAAGGGCGAAAGATTTTAAATTTGAGGCAGACAATTTCTAAAATTAGACTGAACTCTCCTTTTTATATATATATATTTCCTCTTCACTGCATGCACTGTGGAAATTAAACTCTGGAACTCGACTAGCATGGAGTATTTTAGAGGGCAGTAATATCACTGAGTTTTCTGGTAGATTCAGAGGAGGGAACTAATTGTGGCTATTGAACACTAATGAATACTTCAGGTGTACACTTCAGGTGTACACTTTACAAAAAGTTCTCATGCTGTTGGGTGATGGAAACTGAGACATTCTACCAGGAGATATTTTATCTTGTCCAGTTGCGTGGCTTTCTTAAAGTGGCCACTGTTGGAGGTGAGCTGCTGCTCAGAGCAGCGCTTGGCCTCACCCATTATGGCATGTTTTTTTCATCCTGTGGGTATGCATTTTTTAACTGGTCACTGGATATCTTCTCAAAACATTTTGCCAGGCTTTACAAGCTTGCAGTGAAACCTCTTCTTTCGGTGTTTTAACAGCTCATGATGGTGAAGAAACCAGTTTGTATGCATGGAAACAGAAATAGGAACATCATGCACAGAAGTTGCGGACTAAGCTAAAGCCAGCTTACTCAAGGAATGCTGGAGAAAAAATATTTCCCATCTGTTTACATAGCTGGAATGTTTCCCCCACTTGTCAGCAGGTCAATACTTTTATCCTGGCTGTTCAGCAGAGCCAGGATGGAAAATCATGTTACCTTCAGGTGCCTCAAAGTACAACAAACACATGATAGAGCAGCTTTGCAGTTTATCAAAGAACAAGACACTTGCTAATGCAGCAGGACATGCTCTGCTGTAGAGCCTGTCTGCTCGTCACGGTGGGAGCTATGTCCGTGTGTGTTTGTGCATTATGCAAACCTGGACAGAGTCAGTGGGAGCAGAGCACTGTGTGTATCTGAGAGCTGCATGTCTGTTTCCCACCCATCTTAAAGACAGACTGAGAAGGAGAGCTTACTCCCAGAGGCACTGTCTAAACATAACCATGTTTTGCTCGGAGCCTTGGAACAGCAGACAAACCTAGTGATACCACCCAGGAGATGGGATAGCCTGCAAGCCCTGTACAGAGTGCAACAGAAATCGAGACATATCTGAGGAGGAGCCCCACTCAGCTTCCAAAAATAATGCAGCACAAACCACAGCGTGCAAACTTGTGAAAGGTCTGTACAGACTGTATACAAGTTCACAGTAACTTGGAACTGGCGCTGCTCGTATTTGCAGGGGCATTTCTTAATCTCTTTTCCTTCACTCTCAGTTCATTGATTGCGAAACACATTTTTAAGAGTAGCTTTTGATTAAGGATGAGCAACAACGAAAAGTACATGCAAAGAGGATATCCAACATCCTTTTCAAGGATGTAATGCATTTCTGTGTGATAGCTCTTAATTATGCAACTGCTTGCATCTGATAAGACAGTGCACATGCTTAGAGTGCACGTTCATGCTGAATGCTTGATGGGATCAGAGCCATGAGGCCTGACTTAGAGACTCTGAGGTGCCAGAGAACAAACATGTTCACCGTACTAGTGTCAGCTAAATCAGAAAGTATCTTTGCATGGAATTAGTTCTTTCTGTCAAGCTGACAAGGATTTTGTAGAGGAAGCATTAGCAGCATGAAGGCAGAGGATGGCTATGCAAAATCCTGTAGATTTCTAAGAATGCGTTTCAGTTAATACCCAAGATGAGAATCAAGAGCCACCAGGCTGCAGTGTGTTCAGCCCCCTTCATTTGCAACCCAAGTGAGGCAGCTGGTGGGCCAATTGCTGTCTTTGGCTGTAAGAACAATTTAGAGCCTCTTGCAAACCTGTCCTCAAATTACAACCATTTTTATCAATTTCAGGCAGAGAACTGTTGGGTTTGATAGGGCTGCTAACCAAAAGCCAGGGCTTTATTTTAAAAAAAATCACTAGTAATCAGTAATTTACTCACAATTTCTATTCTATGTACTTCCCATATTCCACCTCAGCTTAGCCCAATGCTAAGCTCTCCTGTGTAGCCTTACTGCTGCAAACTGAACTGAAATCAGACCAGGTTGTTTTCACATGCACAGATTTTATGGCTCTTGGAGCTGAACCAAACTCTGGTTATTAGCAGCTCAATAATCAATTATGACGTGTTTATCACCTTTTCAGCACACAGAAACAAAGTGCAGGTGGATGCACAATGTGTGCTTCCCATATAAACTTTGAACCTGAGAAAGAATTGCAAGTCTTCGTGACAGTAGAAGAGAGAATCTCAAAGAAACCAACAGATACTGAGCTATTGTACAATTCCTGGGAACAGACACACATCACAGGGAGGCACACTTTAGTAGGGTAAGCCAGATGTACAAACTTAAACTTTACTAGTTGTCAGAGAAACCAAATTACACAGTAGGAACCTCCAGCAACAGAAAGTGTAAAGTGTTGGAAGTTGGCATTTCCCTTGGGGAAATACAGAGCACGGGGATGGGTGCTCTTCAGCTCATGAAACAACTCATTGTATGAAGCCTGGCAATACTGCTAACCAGAGCCACAAATCACCAGTGTGTAAAATCAGTGTCATGAAGGGTGTGATTTAATTCACTTTAGGCAGATGGATGCAGATATTTATTTCTGCTTGCTGTAGCCTGCAGGAATTCCTGTGTGACAGGTGTATGTGGTCTTGCTGATTGTGAGGACAAAGCTGGGGCATGGGAATTTTTTGCTTTAATACTTTGGTTTACGAAGTTTTTTTGCTCTTTCCTCTTAAAGAAAGGAGTCAGGCTGGTGGAAAAGGAGAAGAACAGAAAGAGTGGTTTCCTCCCTATGGGGTCAAGTGAAGAAAGGCTGGCACAGATTTTTTCTTATCATTCATTCAACCACAGTCATCTGTCCACTAGCAAGCAGAGAGAAAATTGGATGGTGTTATTTGGGGCACACATAACGCATAGAGGAGGACAACAGCTTCCTGAGCATCACTTTGGCCCCCCACGTGGAGGCACCTGAGCTCACCTAGCAATGCTAAACTATTCCTGTTATATTCATAGCTTTAGTGTGCTATTTTTCCTTCCCATTTGTCATCAGTTTATCCAGGAATGGTTAGGCTGAAGGAGATACTTTCATTTGAGCTCTTTACTTTTTGCAGCTGTGTAACTTGGAGCACCGTGAACTCACTTATTTTGATCAAGATCAGAGAGTCTGTGCTTTACCAGTTGTGTGAGCCAAAGGAAATATCAGACATCTTCACTTATTTTCAGATGCCATAAAGAGAGAAAAACAAAACAAAAAGACAGAGCCTGTTCTTCAGAGGGCAGTTTGAAACTTAAGTGTGTCTGATAGAACATATTCCCGATAGTGAAGGCAGAATAAATACCACCAATACAAACTAGCCAGTGATCAGATCACTGTAGAGAAAGGGGGCAGTCACAGTACATGAGGCTATGGACTGTTTTTCCAAGAGCCCATGAACACTGTTCATGAAAGCCTCCAACACATTTCATGCAGCTGGAAAGTGACCACGATTAATTTGATCTGCTGTACCACTCATTTATATTTTTCGTGTCCATCTACCTACTCTCTAGTTTCATGTGTCCCCCACATCTTTATATTTATTGCCATTCAGGTCTGATTTCTCCCAGTCTTAAGTAGTATGTAGCCAAGCTTGGCTGAAGTGAGATTTTTGCCTTATTTATCTCCACGGATCAAAAGCCACCATATAAATCTGTAAGGCAAAGCCTTTTCCATGCTACAGCCATGTTACTGCACCCATCGTAGGGCAGTAGGAGAGGGAGACCATGGGGTAAGGAGGAGTCTTGGCACAGTATTTTTTACTTTTGGGAAGTCATGCTGAAATGGGCTGCCTGATGGAGCCATTGGCAGGCTGTTTCTTACACTTGGTCTGTGTCAAGCACAGGAGAAGCTGAGTTTCTTGTGATTAACTCAGACTTCTAACAGCAAAAACTGACAGCATTTGTCAGAATCCACTCTTACTGAGTGTCATTAAGAACTGACTCCAGAGAGGATGTGCGCACAACATTCCTTTCTCATTTTTCTCTGAATCACTACAATATAAAATACCACAGTTTGTGTTTGTTTGCCAGAAATTACAGTCCCCATTGCTACCACATCACTGATTTATCAGAAAAGTAATTTCAGTTTCAAGCAGGAATTTCGGACACCTGCCCTGCTTGGCTGCTGGAAATAGACCACCAAAGTCTGATGTTGGGATATCCTAGATAAAGGGAGGAGGCAGACAGAGGATGTCTGGAACTGCAGGATAGCTCTGGGAGTCTGATATCTCCCAGGCTTGATTATCCCCAGTGTTAAGCAGCTGGGTGGTCACCTGGGCTGAAACCTCTGTTGTCATGAATGGAAAATAGCTCGTTAAGGGTCCTGTTAGGATAATACTGAAAAGTAGGGGTAGAGTGTGAACTGATGAAACAGTGCTCTGGTTAAACACGTAGTTAAAATGAAAGATAGATTTTTTTTTACAGCCTGTGTTCCTCGTAGTTTGCTGCAGCATCATCTAGTGGAAATGTACTGAATCGATTCAGCTCATGCTTCTATGGTCCAGCTGTTAAACATCAGTTTATGCCCACACCAATGGTTTTATCTATCTATCTATCTATCTATCTATCTATCTATCTAGTAACTGAGCAAAGCAGGGGCAAAAATGCATCCTGTAAACTAACTTTTTTATCAGTTACTCTTTCGCAAGAAACAGTGAAAAGCATAGAAGACAGGCTCCTATTTCAGTTTCTATTTCTTGAAGCTAGAATAGCAGAAAATAGTAACTGATACTGATAATGCATGAGAAGCGACCCAGTATTTTCACACAATCTGAGCAGTGTTGGACCACTCCTGCACAAGAGGGAGCACGAAGGTTCATCTTACGAGGATTTTAGCCCCATGTTGTCTTTCGAAAGAATAAGGAGAGTAAATTAATATCACCTTGTTGTGGTTTAGTGGTTTTGATGCCGGTATTCCACATCAGAACATCATGCAGGCCGTTAAGGAGTTAATGCTGTGGGGAGCAGGGGAGGGGCGCGAGGCCCGCGCTTTTTTGTGGCGCGCTCTGGGGGCTGCCGTGAGGAGTTCAGCACGTGTAAAGTAAGCTCCCAGTTTTCTGGTTTGGAAATTTTGTCTCTCTCTCTCTCTCTCTCTCAATTGTTCAATTTTATTAGATTTAGTAAAGTTACCGTTCCTTCTCAGATCGTGCCGTTGTGTTTTTCTTTACAGACCCTCTATTCCCTCTGTTTCCCCCTCCCCCCGGAGCGCGCGGCTCTGCTGAGGCGGCTGGGCATTTTTTTTTCCCCTTCCCTTTCTCTTTCCCTTCTCGGTTCCCCCTTGGGTTACTGTCACGGATAACACCGTGACACATTATTGGTGGAGAATGCGGGCAATGCACTATTTGTACCCCACTGTAAAACTGCTGCTGAGTGGGCTAAGGGTTTTCATGTACCTTGGAGCATGTTGGCGTCTTTTTAAGCTCCTCATGTTCAGCACCGAAGTCATATATGCATACAGCTGCTTCAGTGTGCTGATGGGGTTACCTCCCTCCTGCCTAAACGCCCTGTCTAATATGACAGATTATACGGCGTTTGGATTGGTTTCCAGGTACTCTTTTCAGTTTTTTACCTATGTCCAAGATGTCAGCCTGGCAACTGTGTTATCTGTTTTTCTGCATGTACTCTCTGTACCAGTAACTTACATCCTGTGTAGGAAGCCTTCCTCAAAACCAAAGTGTTGAATGGCAGGGAAGGTGGGAAAAATTAGGAAAGAAATTAGAAGCGTGGGGTCCCCCGGTGCAATGTGATTTTGATCTTGAGCACCTGCGGGATCCTGAGAAATACTCAGTGAGTGTTTAGGTCAGGAGTCATGTGACTCAGGAAGATCTGAGAAGGAACGGATTGTTTGGGGCTTGGCTTGTGCTTGTCGAGCTGTAATTGATATTCTGGAGAGAAATGGTTTTTAAACCGAGGTTCAGAGCAAAAATGAAAACCTTGAGGTTAAACCTGACCAGTCACAGGAAGCACCGGCATCCGTGTCGGTTGCCCCTGTGGAAGGCCAGAAATGGAAACGAGTGTCCTCTCGGCTAGAACAGAAAGAAGAAGAAGCAGAGAAAAAAGAGGAAGATCCAGGTGAGGGGCCCTCCTCAGCACCACCACCACCACCTAAAAAGGCCACTAAGAAAAGTGTGAGACATGGAGAGGACAGTGATAATGAAGAAAATACCATTACTACTATTCGTCGGCCCCTAAAGATGACTGAAATCCAGGGTTCAAGAAAGGAGTTTGTATGGCACTCAGATGAACCTGTTGTCACCTGGTTGCTGCGGTGTTGGGACAACGGTGCCAGCAGCGTGTCTCTAGATGGCAACGAAGCCCGCCAACTGGGAAGCATTGCTCGAGACCCAGCTATCGACAGAGGGATTAGTAGATGTTTGAGTGGAGTTGCTACCCTCTGGGAACGAGTACTAGTGGCTGTAAAGGAGAGATTTCCTTACAAAGACCATCTGGAGCCTAAGGTGGAAAGATGGAATACTGTGGAGAAGGGTGTCCAATTTTTGAGAGAAATGGCTGTAGTAGAGATGCTGTACGATCCTACTTTCATCCCTAACAGTCCACACCTGAGAAAGCATGGTGTAAAGCTGATGTATATTGGAAGCTCTCAAAAAGAGCACCAGAAAGGTACGCAAGTACACTGGTAGCAATGTTTAATATACTCAAGGGCCGAAACAGAAGACTCCCATTTCATGAAGTGGTTACTACACTTCAAAACTTTGAACAACAACACACCTACGGGTCGTGAGAATGAATGCAAGGCACGGGAGTCTGTCCGGTTGCTGTGGCACTCGCTGGGAGCAGCAGCTAGCACAAAGCTTCCTGCTGCCCTCTGGTGTTCCTGCTGAAACTGCAAGCAACTGAAAACGGGAACAAAACCTGTAAAAAGTCCAATTTTTTTTTTTTGGTCAGACATCTGGTTCTATTGAACAAGACATGTTTGAAATTGTTGGAGCTTGATTAAGGAGTTGCTCAGAGCTATGCTTTGCAATATACCTGCGGAAAGGGCATTTTTCAGATGTGCATTTTAGTTCCAAGATGGTCAGCGCTTAAGTTATTCAGGATACATATATTTACCTATTTCAGATGTGATGACTTCGAAATTGCTCTAGTGCCCAAAGTACCTAAGCAGAATCTGAGCATCTTTGAGTTACAGAGGTGTTACGGGAATCTTCTTCCACCCAGAAGTGATTTGAAATAACACAAAGAAGGAGGTCAGTAAGCCAAGCAGCCATGCACTGCTGCCTGCAAGCACTGTCTCATGTCTTCCTGTCATTTAAGAGGAAGGAAAGAGCACCATGCTAACAAGCAGTCTACGAAAAGTGGCATTTATCTGACAAAGCCTTTCCTAGAGATTGCAAGGAGTTAGGTGTTAGTGCAGCCTCCTCAGAAATGCCCATGGTTAGCAAGATTAAGCTGTTTTATCTCCATCTTTATCCTTTATCTTAACTTTTAAAATCGCATTTATCCAAACCGATGACAACTCCATAAATACTCAATTCTCTTTAAATATCAATGATATCTTGTTTCTGTTTCAGCTGATATTACTGTTTTTTGAGATTTTTTCTCTCTGTTTCAGGATGTCAGGAGTACAAACTGTTTGTGAACTGGAGCACAATATCGTGCCCATCTCTTCTTCCATCTCCCCATCTGCCTGTCAAGTTCCAGGATCCATGATCACTTGCGTCATGCCTAAGCCACAGAGGTGGCCCAGCCATGATCCATCCCTTCAGGCCCCTGAGGTCACCCAGAGAGCATTACAGAGGTGAGGAGGGCACCTGAGGGATCTGAGGGAGGCAGAACTTGCAGGGCCTCCTCCTCACTCAGCCATGTACCAGCTCCCCATAGGGCTTCCTCCTGCCTAGGACTGTCAGCCTGATGTTTGCTTATTGCTCCCTCTGTCACAAAATATGTCTGTCACCCAGATCAGAGGGGACCACCCATGCCCACGGGTGGCCATGGGTCCTGCCAAGGCCTCCCCTGTGTGGGCACCATTAAGATTTTTCCAGACTGAGGAGGAGAGGCAGGAGGAGGGGCTGATGTGGATTGTATGACATGTACGAGTGCAGATTGTAAACAGTGAAGTCTCACATGGTTTTGACAGAAACCTCCCTGTCCCCCAAGTGCTGCTCACATCTTCTCTCCAAGCCTGTGAGTTCTTGTGCTCTTAGGAAAACCTGTCATGAAAGGCTTAAAACCCAGTGTGATGCGTGGCATTGCACAGCCCCAGCTGAGTTCTATGCCATGAGCCTTCTTTGGAGTAAAACACTCTTCACAGCTTCTGAAAGGCTGGAGCTGGGGGAAGTACCATCCAGCACGTTATCAGGTAAGACCAGAAGTACAATCTCCAGCTTTTTTCTTTGCAATAAACATGTTGAACTTTTAAACCTTAAAAAGTTAGTTTTATCTGTGCCCCGCTAGAATCCACTTTTCTGGAAGGGAGATGATGTCCTCTAGCTAATGAAAGGTGTAACAATTCTTTCTTTCCAATACAATTTAAGCTACACTGTAGTAGTCGTTACTACAGGGAACTGAGTGACAATTACAGCCTTGAGTCCCAGACCTGTCCTCACCCCTAACTAACCACAAAGGCCAACTTAGCTTTAGATAAAGAATTCCTGTGAGTTTTGGCAAATGGGAATAAATGTACTATTCAACACCAGTTTTTATCTGATAACCGATGTGCTGTTCATAGGGGGTTTGAAATATACTGCAGACCTTAAACAGGATTTACACACTGCATTTTTAAAATACAGGTACTGAAGTATTCTGTGGGCCTGCTCTCTGGCCCTCCAATTACCTCCTGCCCATCTCAAGCAAGAGAGAGGATTTTGAAATATATGCCTGTCCCCAGATGAACACTTTTTGGGTTTTTATTACTTCAGATGCTTTTTGTTTGGGGTGCCAGCCATGCAGGCTGGCCAGAGAAGGACAAGGTAACTGTCACCTTGACCCCTGATGGAGGCACTGTTGACCATGGAGTGTGGCAGCAGGTTCCTTAGGCTTAACCTTCAGCCACAGCAGCTCACCAGATATCCAGACACACCAGATTATAGAATCATAGGATCATGGAATAGCACAGATTGGAAGGGACTTCAAAATATCAGGTCCAACATGATCTAGTACTGTGTCCAAAAGAATCTTGAAGACCTCCAGTAGAGGAGTTTCTAACATGTTCCTGTGGAAGCTGTTTGAGGAAAGAATTGTTCTTGCTCTAAAACCTTTACTGTACCAAGATGAAGCCTCACCACTGACTCCCTCTGTATGACTCCTCATGAAGTTAGAGCCTCCCTTCTCTTCATAGCTACCCATAATGTTCTGTGATAGTGTGATGAGGTCCCCTCTAAGATTCTCCAGGGTAGGAAGTCCTAACTCCATTAGTTTTCCCTCACAAGGCAGAGTGTTCAACCCTTTTATTACCTCTGTGGCAGAACTTTGGGTTTTCTTCAGTCTGTTCTACTTTCTTATCCCAATTTTTTTGGGCCAGAACCAGGCAAAGTACTCCAGGTGTGGACTGACAATCGCTGAGAAGAGTGAATCTTTCTCTCTTTTTGCTAGCAGTGTCCCTGCAGATGCAGCTCAGGATCCTACTTGCCTGCATTACTGCAGCAGCGCACCATTAAATCATATTCAGCAACCCCATGTCCCTGTTCAGGAAGGCTCCTCCCCAGCTGCTCAGATCCCAGCATGTACTTAGCTCTTGTCCTAAGAGCTGTCTCCCATTTTCCAGGCGTTTTAAGTTAATGATCCTGGAGTTTCCTGGGTCCTCTTTTTTGCCATCTGTGTATTTGAGTATGATATTTGTCCTGTTCTGGTCATCAGAGACGTCCTCCTGATCTTCATGACTTTTCAGAGATTATAGATAGGGACCTTGCAAAAAGATCAGCCACTTCTCTCAACACACAGGGATGAATCCTGGCAGGGCCTGCAGTTTGCTATTGCTTGGGCTCTTCCAGGAGGCCACAGCCCAGCCATTCCTCCTACTAGAAGGCTGATGCATGGATTGTCTTATCTTCTTGATCCTGTGATCTAGTTCCAGCTAGATCCAGTGGTGAAGAGAACCTTTGCCTTTTCAGCATTCTTAGTAATAGTTTCCTTGTCGTGATCAGCAACTGGCCTGTCTTCTCTATGAAAAGGGGGATTACTGAATGCCAGCTGGGCAGTTTATCCATCTCTGCTGATCACTCTCCCCAGAAGACTGACATATCTGTACAGCATAATCTCCTGAACTCCCCGTGCTAGACTTTTTTCCCAGACTGGTGTTCATGATATAGGTTACTTTCTTTGTCTCCCAGATCTCCTTTATTCAAACTATCCAGATATCCAACTCCCTATAATTTCACTTACTTGTTTTCATTTTTTTTTTGTCCATTCCCACTCCTCGTGACTACTATTGTTAGAGAAAAATGACACTTCGTGTGAAGCCAACAAGTAACAGCTTATTTGTCTGAGTTAGAATACTTCTGTGATAAACCAGTTGCATGTGAATGACTTCCACAGCCAAGCATGGCATCTGCAGAGGCCTTGGCCTCCCTTTTTAGCTCATTAGTTGCCTGCAACTCTACCTCAGAATCATTCCAGCTGCCCTCCTCAGCCGTCTGCAACATCCTGGGTCTGCTGACTTTGTGTTTCATGGAGGAGAAATATATGATCATGGTGGTCTTTACTCATTCCTCATAAGCCTAAAGCAGTATTGTGGCTTCTGAGGAGGAGCACACTCTCTGCTCAGAGAAAGGAGAGGTGGGAAACAACCAGCACCGTGGGTTAAATTAGTCTGAAATAGACTTAGTGAAGTTATATATGAGAAGATTTTCCATAGCACCCTTCACCAGGGAGCACTTCACAAGCCAAGGTGGAGCTCAGAATCATGTTATTATAGGTTTTTTATGTCTTATACAGAATGAATTGGAAATTGATATGTAAAGATGATTTACCCTATATGCAGAGATGAGCATTTTGAAGAAGTGGCATTCCAGACTTCTCTTTTCCACTATAATAACAGCAGTTCTCTGACTAGAAGTGCAAAAACTCCATAGAGTAAAACAAAAACATAGAGCAAAAACTCCATAAGTAGAAGGTTTAACCCTGAGCTATGCTTTATCAAAATGCCAAGTACTCATAAGCAAACAAGCTATCAAAGTTCAGAAAGAGCTCTACTAGGAACAACATAAAAACAAATAAAGAAAAAGAATAAAAAGCCTGACCATCTTCTTTCTGGTATACAAAAAATATTTCAGTTATCTAAATCAAAACTATCAGCAGTTTGTGTCTGAAGGCTCTTAAAAGCAACTCTGCTCAAAAGGTCTCTTATCTAAACACCAAACATACTCTTTATTAAAAATGCTGTTCAGGGGAAGTACTGGAAGCAGGGATCATTTGCAGCCTGGGTTTCATGTGTCACTCAGTTGTAGATGTCTTTTGTCTTAAATTTTGGATATGCACTCTGACATGAACAAAATGGATTTCCTAGGCATGTGATCTGGGCTCATGCAAGTGTAAATAGGTCTGCAGGGATCTGGGGAGAAGGATAAGGACAGGTCACATTGAATCAGCATCTCCTGGACAATGACTTCACCTATCTTCATCTGAGGGCAAGAATTGAATGGTGAAGATGGATTTGAGTTTTGTCACTGGTAGCTGTGCCAGGACTTGTGAAAGAGTGGACTAGAGAACTTTGTCTTTTTCTTTAGCACTTTGGGTACAGTGAACTTGAAAAACTCTGCTGCATTTCAAGCTTCGAATCTGTATTTTTTTGCTTTTTTTTGCCTTTTTTTTTTTTTTTTCCCTCCGTGGTCTACCTTCCTGAAATAAACTAAGCCAGTGTAGTTCTGTGTAAAAAATGAGAGTATCTCTTGCAAAAACTCACCTTTTGTAAAGGTTTCCTTGTAGCACAGTTTCAGTCATGACCAGTAGATGTCAGTATGCTCATGAAGAACAATTCAAGGTAGGTTTTCAAGAGTAGATGACTCTAAGTAGATGCTTAGCCTTCATCGAGGGGCCAATATTTGGATGACTTTTTATATATGACATGGATTAGGAGGATTCTTCTCAGAGAATTAAAGTTGTTCGATATTCACACAGGGAAACAACTAGGCTGCCTGCACCTGTGTTTTTGTCATGGATGAGGTCAGGCCATCCTATTTCCAAAACACAGTCCTTTGTTCCCAGTTTGTAGTTCATGCTCAGGGAAAGGGACGCATATACAGAAAAAAAAAAACCAAACCCACAAAACAGAAGGGCTGTAAACCAGAGCTAGTCTTTACTGAAAGTATTTGTGACCTCTAGATCACTAGCTCTCGTGTCTCAGATTTTATGGGTGGAATATTGTTAGCATTTGACATGTGTTTGCTGGCCTTTGGGTTGGTAATCTCCATGCAATTGCTCATGAACAGGCACACCCCATCTCATAAATCAGTGCTGCTAAGAACATCCAAAACGAGTGTTTCAAAGAAACCAGGAAGCGATGGTCAAAAAGAACAAGCTGCTCAATTACAGGCAGCTTAAAGAAGCAATGGAGACAATCCTGGAACTTATTCATGTATCAGGAGAATATTTTCAGAGGTAGTCAGATCAAAGGGTACAAATAGGACTTAGTTATTTGCCTAGTCAAAATTGCAAGAATGCTGTCCTTGATATGAATCATACACTGGAAGGCTTTCAAAATGTAATTCAGTGAAAGCATCTGTAAGCCCTGGAAAAAAGAAAAGCCTCTCTGAAAAAGGGGTGCTTCAAGCACCTAGCTGAACTGTGCTCAGCTTGACTGCTTGATTCTGAAAGAGTGACCAAACCTCTCTATATTCTGAGAAAGCAAGATGATGTGTTACCAATAAGATCTATCAGGAGTCAAATCCTGTTTGTCTTAAAACTCTGTGTTGCGGTCCAGACCAAGTCAACAGAAATCCTCTGAAGAATATAGTTGTTTTTTTTTTTTCCCATTTTGCTTAGTTAAGCAAGTGTTTGTGTGTTTGTGGTGGTGCACTGTCAGCTTCCATCACCACAGTAACACAGCATTTGACCTGTGATGTATCCAGATGCTGAAATGCACCATCTACAGAAATAACTTCAGCATTCCTCCACTTTTTAAATGAGCTGTTTTGCGAGATCCATCCATTTAGGAAACAATACGCAGGTGTTTTCTGTGAAGGCCACATGTCAAGAGGCCAAAGGTCTGAAGGATGGAGGAAGAGACACACAACAGCCAGGAAACAACTGCTTTTCAAGTTTTCTACCTACTACTCAGCATCTTGTTCAGTTAGTTTAAGAAAATGCCTTTCTGGTCTTAATTTGTGGGTGCTATGAAAGCTGTGGATAAATCCTAACATTGCAGTCACACTTCTCTCAGGCAGCGATTAGAGAAATCTTGAGCAGTTTTGGAAACAACCCTCCAGGTCAAAATATCTTCCAACAAAACAGCGTTTAACAAAACTGCTGCTGGGACAGGACATGGAGCCAACCCATCTTAGCCTTGTAGGTCCATGTTCCAGTCTGTCTTCCTCTCCTCCAGTCCTTCTCTCATAAATCTTCTCTGTCTGGTGGAAGAGAGAGCTTCGTTGTCCATCAGTATACTGTGCTAACAATCAGTGTTCTGTGTTTTCTCAGGTCTTAAATATGCGCCTGTATTTCTGCAGTGCTAAAAAACAGACACCCATGGTGCGAGGAAGGGAATAGTGTGGTTTATCCATGTCATGAGGGGGATATTGTATTGTTTCACAGCTTATGGAATATGCATCAGTCTCACAGGAAGCCCTTTGGAAGGAGTTTCACAATAGGATCTGGTTTCAAGAGCTGAAATTTCACCTGAAAATATGGAATTTGCAGAGATGGAAAGCCTACTGTTATTTCCTCTGTGCATTGTCAAAGCATATCCCGGGATAATGAAACATTTGTGCCTTAAAGTATGTGCTTGAAGCAATGAAAAGAGGTCTGACGTTTCCTATGTCCACATGCTCTTTCACGGGTGGATGCAAGTGGCCGTGAGAGTGATCAGTCCTCTTCCCAGAGGTGCCAGGGCTATGGAGCAGTGCCCAAACCTGAGCGAGGGGAGCAGACGGAGGTGTGCTGATGTCTTGCCCTTTAAGTACAGTGCAGGACTGGTGTTGGTTATGGTTCATTTCTCATTGCAGAAAGCAGACGTACTTTCCCAGGAACAAAGCTAGATTCCTGCACATGTGGCCGAGAGCCTCAGGCTTCTTCAGACCTCACTGCTGGAGTCTGTTTTCAAAAAAAGTCATTTTTCATCACAAGTATAATTTCTTCCAGCTTTTCTGACTGCATCACTTTCAGACATTAAAAACATCACAAAACTTCACAAAATAGGCTCCTCTGACTTACAACAAATTCAACTTTCAGTGAGGGCTAAATTTAATATAAAAAATAAAGTCATTTAGCAGCAGATAAAGGCTTCTTTGAGCTCTGAAAATGAGAAACAGCTTGTCAGTAGAAACAGTCTGGCTCTGGCACTCTTCCTTATTCACCTTTAAGAGAGTTTGGAAGCAAACCTGGAGAGTGCCAGATGAAGTCAGCGAAGTTTGCGGCTGGCTCAAGAATAATCCACACTGGGAAGTGTAGGTTATGCCACTGCCTGAGAACTGAGCAGAAGTTTGGGTGTTCTGCATTAAGGGCCAAAAACATCCATGTACAATGGCAAAATGGGTGAACAAATAAGGGTGAATTTCCCACTTGAGGCAAAATGAAGCTGAAAAGAGATTTTCAATTTAAAGGATTTTTTTTCCCTTGAGAATCTACATATTTACTCTTGTTGGATTTTTTAATTTATTTTTTTTAATGAAGAGGAATAAAAAGCCCTTATGTGGAAAGGCAGTCAGAAATTTTGAAACACTAGGAGTCTGCTAAATCCAGAGCAGATCCAGAACTGGGATCGGAAGCCTGTTCTTCACACAAGTGAACAAACAAACCAGCCATTCAAAGAATTAATTAACTTAAGGAACAGCTAAGGTGGGAAGGGACCTATGGCTGTCCAGACCACTGCACAAGGCATTTCCTGTTAAAGCATATTTCCTTGTGCAGTCAAAAATGGAATATTTCCTAGTCTGGAGACCCCACAGTCCTCTAAGATCATCTAGTCCAACCCTCCACCTACCACCATTGCTGCACTGAACTGTGTTCCTGGTATCAGATCTACGCGTTTCTGAGCACCCTCAGGGATGGTCACTCCACCATCTCCCTGGGCAGCCTGCTACAGTGCCTCACCACTCTTTTGGAGGGGAAATTTTTCCTAATATCCAACCTGAATCTCTCCTGGTGTAACTTGAGGCCATCATCTCTCATCCTATCGGTGGGAGAAGGGACTGTGCCCACTCTTGGGCTATAGGGGAAACTCCAGGGGAGACAGATCCCCAGACCAGTAGAACAGGGGAGCAGAGACCCTCATGGATAGAAGAGCTGAAAGTAGCAAGAGCCCAAGTGCCAATGGCACTGTGGCAGACGCAGGGCATTCCCAGTGCATCATTATTTGTACAGAAGACAGCTAACTTTGCCGTGAACGGTAGAAAATGAGTTCAGCTTTTGAGCAGGCACATCTTCTATATCCAGAAAGCCCTGAGAAGGAAACTTCTGTATGAAAACTACAGAAATGCACCTTTTCTTGGCTTGAAGGAGTCCAGAGCCTTTCTGTGAATTTCAGAGGTGCCTTCAGCAGGGCCTCAGCTTTCACACAACTGTTCCATTACCTAAGCTAAATGACATTTAAAATGCCTTGGCCACGGAGTCGGCAGCACGTACAAGGATGTTCAAGCATGTTTTTGGTTTATTAGTTCTGTTACAGACACTCGAGCAGATGAATGTAAGAAGAGAAACTGGCTTTATAGTAAAGAGAAAGAGACCTACAGCAGTGACAAATTAATTTCCATCCTGTCATGACTCATGAGACAGTGCTACAGTAACAGTAACAAAACGTCAGTTAAAGCAGTAGTAATTATTTCCATTGCTAATACTGACTCTGGCTTAACAACATTTACAGGCTTTGTTACACTGTCATAAAATAAACACCAATATAGAAACAAACCAGATTATCCACTTTCGAAAGAGTGGACTTTTCTCCTTCCTGTGCCCATGACAGGATCATGCCTTGTGAAGGAAATCTGGGAAGAAGGCAGATCTGAAAGCACCTCACGAAAAACCCCGTTGAGGACTTGTGCAAGGTTTTTGGCAGCAGCATCGTGTCCAGTATCAAAAGGCCACGGCCTTGCTTTGCAATCCAGGCTGCAGGCAGAGGTGGCAGGATTAGGACCCCAGCGAGGACTGTCCAGCCCAGGTCAGTCCACTGACCCTCTTCAGGTGGACATGTGTGACTTCACCATGGCAGACTGGCAGGAAAGAATTATAAAATCATTAAGTTTGGAAAAGACCAAGATCTTCTAGTCAGTACATCTACCTACCACCAATATTGGCCACTAAATCATGTTCCTTAGTACTACATTGACACAATTCTTGAACCTTTCCAGGGACAGTGACTCAACAGCCTCTCTCTGAGCAGCCCATTCTAGCACCTGACCATTAAATACGCAGACACCAGTATCGAACCTTGGGGAACACCACTTGTGACCGCTCTTCTGCTGGATTTAACTTGATTTACCACTATATTCTGGGCCCAGCCCTTCAGCCAGATCTTTACCTAGCAAAGATTACGCCTGTCCGAGTCACAGGCTGACAGCTTTGCCAGGAGAATACTGTGGAAGACAGTGCCAAAGGCTTTGCTGAAGTCCAGGTACACTACGTCATTAGCCATTCTGTCATCCACTGGGTTGACTGCTCTATCATAGAAGGAAATCAGGTTGATCATGCAGAACCTGCCTTTTATGAACTCGTGTTGGCTGAGCCTGATGCCTCTGCTGTCCTGCTCATGCCATGTAATCTCAGTCAGGATGATCTGGCCCATAACCTCCCCTGGCACTGAGGTCAGGCTGACAGGCCTCTAGTTCCCCATATCCTCCTCACAACCCTTACTGTAGATGGGAGTCACACTGGCAAACCTCTGTTGTTCTGGGACCTCTCCAGTTGACCAGATACACTGATAGATGGTAGAAATTGGCTTGGAAGTCACCACTGCCAGTTCTCTCAGCACCCTTGGGTGGATTCCATCTGGCACCAGGGACTTGTGATAATCCAGGTAGACTAGCAGGTCTCTAACTTTCCACCTGAATCATGGTGGGCTTATTCTTCTCCCCATCTCAGACTTCCAGATCAGGCAGTAGAGTACTCCGAGGATAACCAGTCTGACTATTAAAGACAGAAATAAAGAAGGCATTGAGAAACTCAGCCTTTTCCTTGTCCTCCGTGGTTATTTTCCTGCTATAGGATGGAGATTCTCCTTATCCCTCCTTTTACTGTTAATATAGGAACTGGTCTCCCAGCAGTCAAAATTTTTTCTCTCCTGTTGCACATGTTGCATTGCCTCAATTTCTCACAGTTTTATGTGCTACCAGTACTCCGGTTCTGCAGCCGCGAGGCAGAGTGTTATCTGCAGCATCCTGCGGACAGATTTTCTTGTGGTTTCATACCAGAGTATCAGGTATTGTTCAACAAGATGTCAGAACATGCCCTGATAAAGAAGTTGTCGTAGGAAAAAATACTTTTCTTCATGGAACTTTGTAATAATGACTAGTTCTGACACATACCTCAGATTAATATCTCAATGGGTCTGATTTTATTTTTGTATCCCAAGAGCCCCAGTGTTGTCCAGCCTTCAGATGGAGGTGAGGGTCAGCCTCTTCCCTGAATGGCAAAGGACTAAGAGGAGGTGGCCTGTGTCTGCATCAGGAGAGGTTCAGGTAGGAAATCAGGAAAAATTTATTCTCTGGAAGAGTGGTCAGGCATTGGAACATGGCTGCCCAGGGAGGTGAGAGTGTCACTGCCCTAGGGGTGTTCATGAAACATGGAGATGTGACACAGACTGACATGGGTCAGTGGGCATGGTGAAGATGGTTGATGGTTGGACTAGATGATCTTAGAGGTCTTTTCCAGCCTTAATGATCCTATGATTCTGTGGTTGTTCCTAGAAAGTACTTTTAGGCAGAGAATTGGAGCTCTGGTATGGCATTACTGTGGGGTTTTAAGAATGCTTGTTCAAAATATAAATTAGTAACTCCCACCAGACTTAATGTAATAATTTCTTGTCATAGAACGCTACTTCTAAAAGGCTGCAGTCTTCAACATGGAACAAAAATGGAACCAAGCTTCAGAGTTCTCTACAAAATATCTTCAAGAAGCTCATGTGTGGCTCCTTTAGAACTGTGTGTCCTGGTCTCCGTAAGTACAGTGAGTTTTACATAATAATAAATGACTAATTCTGTCCTTTTCATGGAGAATATGTTCAAGAAAAGTAGATTATTCTGCATTTGTATCTTTAGCCCACATGGGAACACAGGTAAGAAGTCAAATAATGAAAGGTCCTTTTGTGTGCAGACAGGATTTCCCCCCCCCCAGATGATGTTATTGCACATATTAAGTTCTCTCCTACTTTTGACTTGGTGGCAACCTCTGAAGCTTGTCCTCAGACTTCCTGAGAATGCCATTTGGTTCTGTAACTTGCAGTTCCCCAACACACTGCTTCATGGGCTGCTTGCGCCTCTACCTCTAGAAATGCAGATACCATCAACCACAAAAATGTCCTGCTGAAAGAGAAAGGACACACTATTTCAGATGTGCCTGAAGTGCTGCCTTGTTGCGGTGCTGAGAGTGAGTCACTTCAGTGCTGAACTTCAGTTCACACTTGCTGCTGCCGGGGGTTTAGTTTTGAAACCAAACCACAAGGCATGTTGCATTTTGTACCAAGTGAGGCTATTATTCATATCAGCAAATGGACACCACACCGCAGAATCCCATTCTTGTTGCATTTCTTCAAACCAAAACCCCTCTGCAGATGTCTGAGTAGTTCAGTCTCAGCTAGATTTGAACTACCATGAATCAGACTGTAATTAAATCAAAGGACCATTATCCATGGCCTACTCCTAAGAATTATCAGTACATTGAATCTAACAGAGGCTTAGTGTGCCAGAAATCTCCTGGGAATTAGTTCCAGTCTGCATTTTTCTTTTTAAGGCCTTACTTATTTTTCCTGGTGTTTGGGAGAGTTTAACTTGGCAGTGCTCAATGATCCCTATTATCTGACTTGTAAAAAGTAATAGCTTTTAGATCAGATCACACACTTCACACAGTATTAAGGAAAGATTATCTGAAGACTTGACTAGAATCCAACTGAGGAGCCAATCAAATGAGGAGACTTTCCTTACATTTTTCTTCTCTGCCTATTCCCCGTGTGAGGGTGTAGAGGATCAATATTCAGTGTACAGAAATGCCTCTGCAGGAAAAGCTTCTCTAAATGGCTCTCTGTAGAAATACAGTGTAGACATTAAGGTATAACTCTACAAAAGAAGTGGAACAGGTCTTCATAATCCACTTACAAATAACATTTTTTAATAACATCTATCTCTTAACTCTCTGAATATGCTGGTAATGAATGACAGTATCAAAATTAAGATGCATCTCTAGAACATCCTGGCATTTGTTTTAGAACTATGCATAATTATACCCCATTGTCCAAGTGCCAGGTTTTGCTTACTGTGAGCCCCTCTTTGTGTGCAGTACAGATCTTCTAACCCTGGGCGGCACTGCAGGTCTTTTTGCCCTTGTGGATACACTTCTGGAGGGAAGGGTGGCCCCCAGAAAATCCCATAGCAGAAACAAGCCACCCATGTTGGCTTCCAGGTTACCAATGAGCTCCAGGTGGGTTAAAATCTCAGTACTTGTTGCTGCTTTTTTGATAGCAGTGGTTAACATGAATTTCTGACCTTTGCCTATGTAGGCAGCATTGGAAGTATGAGGTGTAAAAGCAGCTGTTGGAAAGGCCTAGGTAAGACTGCTTGCATAGCAGGGAGGCTGTTTCATCATGCAGCAAGTAGGTTGCATACCCTGGTGTGGTCAGGTAGCCGGATCAAGTCTTGCTCAGCCAGACATCCCTTATCACTGTCCCATCCATTAGCATGGCCGTCTTTGGTCCGTGTGTCATACTGGATGTTCCTTTCCAACTTGGATTATTTTCTGATTCTGTATCTCTAATCTGCTAAGTGCCTTCATCTCTCAGTGCAGAATTCTGCTTCTCCTCACACCCCTGGCCAACTGCAGGTCTTTTAGGACTCATTACTTCCCTCTTCTTTCTCCTGTAGCTGGAAAAAGGGCTGACAGATGTAAGGACTTGTCTGGAACAACTGAAGGGCCACAAATCTTTTATCATCAGTCTGCATGGGAACTTGGGTTGGGCAAAGCCCACATCCTTGGAGCTCAAATGAGAGTGAGGAGATTGCTCAGATACCAGCCACACTGGAGGGACTGAGTACATTTGTGCTTCTGACATCACGCTTTCAAAGGCAAAGCATGATGAGGAAGAACTGAGTCCCTTTTCTTAGCAAATGAATATGGTACTCCTTCTTTTGTAACAGAGTTGTGGGCAGATACAGCATGGCAAAGAAATTGTAATGATATTCACTTGCTGGAGATGTTGGTGTACACATTCTGGAAAACATGCTGTGAGTTTTCCAGAAAAAAAAGATGTGATGTGGTAATTAAGAATTGGTGAATGAAAGGTCTGTTAGGTGATGACTGCTACCCATATTTCAGAAAGAAAAGATGTGGGGGAAAAGGGACACTCAGGGTAAGTTAATGCTTCTCAAATAGAGAAGTGTTGTCAAATACGGAGTAATCCCCAGCCAAATAGGGGATTTTCTTCTCCCCATGCAGAATGCACAGTGGCATCTTGAGGAACTGAGAACTTGTCCTGCGTCCACAGTCTGCTGTCTTGGTGGCACCCAGGCAGACTCTTTCTTCCCAAGTAAAGCTTGAAAAACCTCGGGAGACCCTTTGGTACACTATGCTTTGCTGTGTCGATTAATTTGTCACTGCAGAATTCAACCCCTCTGAGTTGTTGGTTTTTTTGCCATTCAAAGAGACTTTTTCTATTGACTAGAACTGGGCTATAATGTGCCAGGCATTTCTCATGGTCACCATCCCAAGACTGCAGCCTGGAACAGGGATGGCTGTGAATCCCTCCACTGGAGAAGGATAATCTTGGAGGTGGGCTGCTTAGCCAGGTCCCAGACCTACTGCCAGCACTACACAAGTCAGATTCTGCTCCAGTAATTCCAGCCATTGGGATTTTATCATGTAATCTGAAGTTCTGCTTAATGCTTTGGCCCCTAGAGCTGTACAATTATGTAAGAATCTCTTCTTTTATTACAAAATAAAGTTCATTTTCCAGTTTTTCCAGAACTCAGAAATGTGACCCTTAACAATGTAGTCAATATGAAGTTGCTAGCACCTCCCCCCAGCCATCATATTAAAGCCAGCTATAACTTTTTAAAGACCTGACTCATGATTTTTGAATGCCTGAGGGGACACTGTAGTGCATTTTCAAAAGTACAACTCTTGTTCAACTTCTGAGCTTGATTTTTTATTTCCTTACTCTGACAGCATTGCCTAATTCAGGGATTTTTGTTTCCCTGAGAGTTTTGAGTGCTGCAGCTCTGTCATGTCTCTCTGACATTCCAGGAGCAATCCCTGGGGAGCTCTGTCATGCATCTGCTGCTGGAGGTGCTGTAACAAATGTCCTACAGCATGTTTACAGTTTCAAAATCATACTTGTATGCATATAGAAAAAAGAAGGAGAAAAAAAAGAAGAGAGAAAAATGTGGTTAGCCATATCACTTCTGGCACCGTTTCCTTGATGAAACTTTGCTTGAGAGGCAAATTCCACCAGCAATGAGAAGAATCCTTCTTATTTCAACATCTGAAAGCACAGACGTGGGCTGTGGAGCAACCATGTGTGCATCCTGATAATGCATCCTCAAGAGCTGTACTTTAGCTGTTAGACCACCTCTGTGGCATAAGTCTTCATGGACTCTTAATTTAAAATCCCTCTATGGGGTGAAATACTTCTTCTTCAGCTGGAGGTAAGGCACCAAATGGTGTACAGGCCATGGCAGCTGCATGGAGGGCTTCTGATGTGCAGATAAGACGAGCAGCTGAAGTCTCAGAGATGCTATTTGAGTCTGAAACACAGACCCAGCTCCACAGTTGAGGGCAAACTGGCACAGCTCCACTATTGCCAAGGGAATCATAACAATTTACACCAGCTGGAAGTCTGCAGACGTTCTGTGGAAATCTGAGCCCATCCTTCCTTTTCTGCTTTGCATCCTCAACAGTCTTCTTGACACCAGTAGGAATTTGTCTCCCAGTGTTGGGAAAAGTGGCATTTCCAATGGGAGGGGATAATCCAGCCCTGATGCAGTCAGAGGAGGCACTTTGGAGATGACTTTGTCCCGGAGCACTTTTTATTAATCTAGATGCTCCTAGTATGGAAAAAAATGGTAGTGGTGCAGGGTGCTGAAGTGGTGTCCAGGATGTTCCTCTCTAGTTGGGAGGGACTAATCCAGTTTTTGTCAGAGCTTTGAACCGGATCTTATCAGGGAATGATAAAGTGGCTTGGATTGGAAATGGCCTTAAAGATCATCTGATTCCAACCCCCTGCCATGGTCAGGGTTGCCACCCACCAGATCTGTTAGCCCAGCGCCCCATTCAACTTGGCCTTGTGCACCTCCAGGGATGGGAAAACCACAGGTTCTGTGGGCAACCTGTGTCAAGGCCTCACTGCCTCTGAGTGAAGATTTTTCTTTTATCTACTCTGTATCTCCCCTATTTTAGTTTAAAGCCATACCCCCTTGAACTATCACTACAATCCCTGATGTAGTATCCCACTACAGCTTTCTTGTAGGCCCCTTTAGATACTGAAAGGCCATAATAAAGCCTCCCTAGATGCTTCTCAATGCTGAACAAGCTCAGCTCCCTCAGCCTATCTTCATAGCAGAGGTGCTCCAATCCTTTGATCATCCTCGTGGCCTTTCCCTGGACCTAGCTCCACATCTTCTTTGTGCTGAGTACTCCAGCTAGGGCCTCACCAGTGCAGAATAGAGGGCAACAACAGGATACCGCTGGCCTTACAGGCTGCAAGTGCACACTGCCTGCTTATGTTGAGTTTCTCATCCACCAAGACCCTCAAGTCCTTCTCCACAGGGCTGCTCTCAGACCATTCTCTGTGTCTTTTTTAGGAACAAACTGATTCCTATAGAAAAATACTGGCCAATATTTATAAAGGTTGTGCAGGACAGCATGGCATCGCATGGATGCTCATAAATGTCACCTGCAATGCAGAGCCTGCAGAAATTTCCTCTCGGCGTCTAGTCTTCCCTAGACTTGCCAGGCATGAGCCAAATCACATACTTAACCCTCCTGCGTAGCTCCCCTGGGCCATCCCCTGTGTGAACACCCTCTGTGCCCCATGGTCAGGTCTACAGGGCTGCAAAAGCTTTTGGTATCTGTGCAAGCATGGTTCTGCTGCTGGGGCACGGAGAATCCCTGTGGTTCCTCCTGGAAGCTGGAATACCCATCATCTGAGGGTAGCAGTCCATTGCTAAGGACATTTTCCTGGGGTCTGTGTCTTTGGTACTACTCTTGCTTCCTGTCTCACAGCATTCAGGTGGATATCACAATGGCAGTAGTTGGCTGTTGAATAGGCTGAATGTGTTGGATGAGGCTTTCAGTTAAAAACCTGCCATTTGCCCAATGGGACATACTCAGACATGCTGTCCTGGTCACTGTAGTGCTTTCAAACAATATCAGATCTTAAATGACAGACAGTGAGACTGTGGTCACAGATAGACATGGGGCTAATACAAACCACTGCGGCCAAAAATGCCGTGTTGGGTAGAGTTCACAGCAAGACCTGGTCTCTGCATTTCAAGCCTCTTTCTCATAGAAATGCATGGGATGTCACCAAGGATTACGGCTTCAAATGAGCAGCAGGTGAACTCCTGAGAAATGAAGATCACAGGCAACCTTCTGCTCTCAGTTACACTCCATTGACGTCAGTGGGGTTGCCTGGGGTTAACTTGGAACAGAATAATTAGTGCCTTGTATTTAATGCATATAACTGAAGCCCCCCAAATGCTGCACGTTGTACACAAGCTGATGCATGGGTACAGATCCTTCTGACACCTGAATGCATCCTCATGTCACACCTGTGTCTCATAGCACCTTTCTGGCTCCAGAAAGATGCTGCTGCCTTTCCAAGATTCCATTGGAATGGGTGAGAAAGTATCTGCAGGGCTCTGAGTACAAGTCATGTAGATAAACTTATCTCTGCTGTGCCCTGCAGTCTTACACTCGAAGCACTAGACATCAGAACTGGCTTTTCCTCATGGCATGTCTGTAAGATCCTGCTTCTCATCTTTGGCTTCTTTGCAGTGCAAAATAACAAGCAAGAAAAGCCATAACAGCCCAACAGTGAAAATGCTTTTTCAATCTGACACACAAGGCGAAATAATACTGTTCCTTGGTTTAGTTTAGTTGCTTTAAAGAGGTGGAAATCAAGCATGGACCCGGCAGCCTACACTCCCCTGATGGTGTCCTGAGTCTGCAAGGCTGACAATAGAGGCTGGGGAACATTGTAAAATGCTTGATGTTGTGATGGCAAATGAGACATTGCAGGCAGAGCCCCGTTGAGTGACAAAATGAGTTGTTCTGTACCATGAATGGCCCAAGAATAATGAGTGAATTTCTCTCTTTTATCTTGAAATATGAATAAAGAATAAGGAAATACCTGAATAAATTGATGAAAAGCTATTTCCTATATCATCCTGGTGACATAGATGGCTATGAAGGAAGTCCTTTTCCTCTCTGCAGAATCTGACCTTGAACCCCAACACCACAAGAGGACATCATGACTGATGGGTGATAGCATTACTATAAAAGTGACACCTCAGTCTACGATAAGAGAAGATGGACAGTGGTGGAATAATCTCATGTTCTTCATAGTCAATTGTTCCTGTAAAATTTCATCATTTCACTCTGCTCACCAATTACAATGGCTGAGAAAGAGCTTCCTCACCCCCTGTGCCATATGCACTGGTGTACAGTTAGCTAGCTGCATCACAATGGGTCTTCCTCTTCTATTACAGTATTTACTTCACTGCAGTAATTGCTCTGCATTATGCTGCATAATTACACTCCACTGCAAGACAGGAGATGAGTTTAGGTGGGCCTTGATTAGTGTGACCAGATCCTTTGAGCTGAAATATTCCAGAAAAATTCTGTAGATTGACTACAGCAAGAACTGAATGGAAATCTTAGATTTCCCAATATCCTCAAAATATGAGGAGAAGGAGGAATACTACAGAATCAGGCATCAGAACTCAAGTGCCCCTGAAAATCTGCAAGTGACATGTGAGAAGTTGGGTTAGGACTTTGTTTTTTGGTGCACGTGTAGAATATGGTGCAGGAGTAGAGAACTCATCTGTGTATCTTACTTGTAGGCTGTAGTACTGCAAGAGGCAGAAGTACACCTGGTTTATTTACTTCCAGATTAGGCTTTGATGCCTACTGCAAAATCCATATCCAACCAGAAAGGCCTCCAACCACAACCAGCCCTGCAGGCCCCATTTACAAGGCAGTGCCTTCAAAGAAGCATCATTCTGTGTACTTCCACATGAAGAACGTCTTCACTGTACAGAAAAATCACTGGTACCATTCTCCACCCCCAGGCACTCTGTGCATCCCAGCGGTTGTTTTCAGTCTACACTGAAGGCAGTGCTGCCTGTGGTAGCCTCTGCTCTTGTTTATTTCGTTTTTCCATCAAGACTCTATCTTGCCTTGTGGTGACAACGTGGTGATTCTTCAGTCTGTTGGTCACAGTGTGGCTTTGATCATTTCACTGCCAGAGCATAGGACTTTAGAACTGTAGGATCATAGAATCATTAAGGTTAGAAAAGACCTCTACGTCCACACATCAGCCCATCCCCACAATGCCCACTTAGCTGTGTCTCTAAATACCACATCTACATGTTCCTTGAACACCTCCAGGGATGGTGGCTCAATAACCTCCTTGGGCCTCCTGTTTCAATGCCTGACCACTCTTTTGGGGAATAAATTTTTCCTAGTATCCAGCCTCATCCTCCGCTAATGCAACTTGAGGCCATTCCTTCCAGTCTTATCACTGTTACCCAGGAGACTGACCTCCACCTTGCCACAACCTCCTTTCAGGTGTTTGTAGAGAGCAATAAGATCTCCTGTGAGCCTTTTCTTCTTCAGAATGAAGATCCCACTTCTCTCAGCTGCTCCTCATATGACTTGTGCTCCAGACCCTTCGCAGCTTTGTTGTCCTTCTCGGGACATGCTCCAGAGACTCAGTGTGTTTCTTATAGTGAGCAATAGAGGGAAAACAGAGTCCAAAGCATGGAAGCTTGCATCTGTACACAGATAAGCTTGCATCCATACACAGATATATCCAGTTACTCATTTCGGGTACAAACCTGTTACCCATTTGTTGCCCCTATTTCAACAAAGTGTATGTCTGCTTTCAGGCATTTTCCTCTGCACTTTAGTGCTTACTGCTTACATACCAGACTATCAAGGAGTTACTTATTTCTTCATCTCATTCACTGATGACCCCTGTATTTACTAATTCAGGTGGCCACCAGTGCAATTTATGACTGCACTGAAGTGAAGCCTGAATAGTGCTGGGTCCTACACTTTGGCCACAGCAACCCCGGGCAGTGTTATAGGCTTGGGGCAGGTTTAGAGAGAACTGCTGGTGATGGGTGGATGGTTGGACTTGATGGTCTTGTAGATCTTTTCCAACCTTGGTGATTCTATGAGTCCATGATTTAGTACTGCGGGTTATTAAATTTGCAAATTGTTTGCAAAGAGAAAAAATGATTGAATACCCCAACACACCTTACCTTTGCACACTGGACTTCATGCACGGACTTTCTGTGCATCCCTTTGCAGTGCAGAAAGCTTGGCTGATAGAAGCAGAGCTTGGATTGCAACTCCAGCTAGCCAGGGATTGGTTCTTATCACAAGCTGCTGAGAGTCTCATTTTAGTAGAGACCTGGAGGCAACAATAATTAACTTCAAACTGTATGAATTTCAGTGAGATTGGTGAGGCATTGGAATTGCCTGCCCAAGGAGGTGGTGGAGTCACTGTCCCTGGAGGTGTTTGAGAAACGTGTAGATGTGGCCCTGAGTGACATTGTTAGTGGGTGTGGTGGTGGGGGGTCGGTTGATGGTTGAGCTTGGTGATCTTAGAGGCCTTTTCCAATCTGAATGCTTCTATTAATTTCATCTTTTTTGGGAGGAAAGAAAAAAAAAGACAATCAAATATCACACTAATAGTTGCTAGATGTAAAAAGTTAAGAAACATTTACTTTGGGAAGCTAAGCCCGAAAACAAGTAGGAATTAAAGGAAATTTGGTGTTCCTGTTGTTTCATTCCTCTTTCTTTCTACAATGGACAAAGGTGGTCAGCAGCTTGCAGTGTGTGTTGCCCATCAGCCATCCCACATGCATAGCTGGAGAACAAAGCAACTGTACCTTAAACACCCATATGCTCTCGGCTCACATTTACAGTGTAAATTTCCATCTTTTCAGTTTAGAGCAGCTTAGTTGACTGAAGTCCTTTGTAAAGTCTTAGAAAGCAGAGGAACTGAGAGGTTACCAGCAATCTGATTACCCTAAAAATGTCGAAGTACTCTTTATATTTAACTGACATTGCAGCCAATGTCATATTGAAATGCTCTAATCAGTCAATAAAGGAGAAAGGACAATTCCAGAGATGTAGAAGTCTTTGGTCAGTTTTCTCCTTGGGGGAGTTTTACCCTAAAAGACCATGTTGCATTTCTATGGAATAGATGAATTGGATGTGATTGGACTTAAACAAAGCAAAATAAATATTTGTAAGTTCAGCTGTAAGTCAGGATTTCTCAGTTCCCTGGTAGGATTTCTGTTGTTTCATCGTTGCCTTGTTGTTTTGCTTTGCTGTTACTAGCTCCAGAATTCCTGGAAGATCTTTAACACATGTTTGTTGAGTGTTTCTGGATCTATCCACACGCAGAGATCGCTTGTCTGGGGACCTTTGCTCCCAGTCAGACCAAACTCACATTGCCTTTATCACATCGTGCTGAACCTCTGGGATAGTTACACCCCTAGCCCTGTCCAGCCTGGCTCCACTTGTTGCTCAGAGGGGCTGCCACTCATTATTTGCAGAAATGACTGCTAATAGGCAGCTGAGATGGAGAGGCTCAGCAAATAAAGGAAATTCCAGAGATCTCCACATACCTTTTATTGTGATATGTTATGACCTCGCATTCCCTTTTCTCAACTGAGACCTTTTAGTACTTTGCAAAGCCAAGTTTGCATCCGTTTTGCTGATAACATGATGGAAAGTATCTGGAGTCATGTTCCCAGGGCATCACCATCAATCCGATTCTCCAGAGTGAAGTACTCATTATTCCCTCTTCTCCTCACACAGATGTTGCCCCCACAAGGGTAAGACTGATTGCAAAAGCTGTTCATACACATTTTTACAGAGGAGAAGCATGGGCCAAAAAGGACTTGGCATTTTAAAGAAAGATTGTATGGTACAGGCTGCTGGGATAGGAGGTGGCAGATGGGTGAGGAGATGTCCTCAAGCCTGGTGCTCCCCTAGACCTCTGAAGAGAGCTCTCACTGACAGTCTGTTGCTTTAAACAGAGACTTCTAAGGCATTTCTGGGGGATTAACAATGCTAGCACACATTGTGTATATCTTGTCAGTGCCCCAAACCCCTGGGCGGCTGCTGATGTTGAAGTGAAGCACAATTTCCCTCCTGTTGTGAACATGACAACTCATTTCTGTCTGTTTCAGGACAAGACTCTGCCTTCTTTGTGCTGCAGCAGTTTCCAAATGCTGATGGCAGCCTTGGTAGAGCTCTTTCAGCTCCTCAGTGCCAGCCTCCTGCTGCACTGAAGATATCTGTTAGGAAAAGAAATGCCACCAGCAGGGAACAGGTGGTATATTGCAGCGAATCACCGAAGGTTATAATAAGACAGAGGGAGAACGTGCGAGAGGGAGGGGAGGAAAAAATGAAAAAGAGCAGAACAAAGCTGAAGGAATGCCCCATGGAAAGCACTTTTTCCTCCACTGCTTTTACACAGCACAGGGTGAAATATTTTGCTGCTTTCCCGGTTTTGGGGTCGGGTATGGCCCTGCGACGCACTCGCCTATTGTCCTCCCCACTGTTTGCTTAGAAGGAATTCAGGAGGGATTTGCTTTCTCTTGTTTCACAAGCCCCACGTTTCCACACTGCCTGAAGTGGATATGCACCAGCTGGCCACGTCCATCACTGCCACTGGGACGTGGAATTCCTGATTATACTTAGAGCTGCAAAGCCTGCTCCGTCATTAGCAGAGCAGCTCGACGTGCAGCAGTGGGGACCGGGGCTGTGCTGGCCTGGTGGTGCCAGGAGCTCTCCGGACCAGGGATGAGAGATCTGCTGGTGGTGCCCCTGGGGCACGTCCTCACCCTTGCTGCCCTCAGCCTGGCCGAGACACTTCAGAAAGGTTTGCTGTATGGGATTTGCTCCAATTGGGGTTTCGTGAAGGGGAAGGCATCTCTAGCAACAGCGGGGTGGGCAGCACGACTGCGTTACCAGAAATGGGTGGAAATGTACTACTTCTGGGCCTGTCTGTTGAGTAGTTGCTTGGCTGCTGTTGTGAGGGGCGGTGAGAATAGCTTATGTCTATGTGGAAGGATAGCAGTGAATCTGATTGCAGTGGGAAGAGGAAGACTTTGGATTCAGCCTGGGTGGGATGGACATGTCCTATCACAGAGCTTGCTGCTGAGCGCAGGGCCAGCACTGTTGCTTCTGTGGGGATACACAGCTTAAAGGCAACGCTCTGAGGTTTGCTTAGCCATGTGAATGTGGGTGCAGATGTCCAACATGTCCGCTATGTGAAGCAGAGAGTTACTGCCTTTACTTCCACTCTTGCACGCACGCATGCATTCATCCAATGCATGAAACTGAGAAATTATCTGCTTATAGAAGTCCCTTAGGTGCCAACATGTTCAGGATTTACCATCCCGTAACCCTGTGGACGAAGGGATTTATTGCACAGTGATAATCAGGAGGCATTCAGGGCTGTGTGGGAAAAAAAAAAAAGGAAGATAAACCTCAAGGAGGAGTCCAGGAATCAGCAGATAGGCCAGCATTGCTGCTCTCACCCATGACCAGTGGAACTCAGGTTGGCCTCAAAATGGGGAAAGAATACCTGCTTTTTATGAAAATGTGCAAGTCAGAATGTCAACTTTTTGTGATGGCAGTAGTGTAAGGTGGTGAACCCCTCTGTTTCAAAGGATGGGATCAGTTGGACAACCAAGAACCAATGAAGAACGTGACTGCCTCCTATCCTGGCAGCACAGTGCAGTGTGGAGATAGGCACCTGCTCTTAAAACGTGGTGTATGGCTGTGTTACCTACACCCAAAGGGCCTGGTAGCTTCTGATGGGTGGGCACAGCATGGGGTTTGGCTTTCCCATGGGCCCCGTGACTGCCGTTGGATCATTTTGCTATCTTGGGAAACTACAGCTGACATCCAGAAAAATCGCACCAGAGTGGCTTTGCAGATGTGCAGCTTAATTGATTTTCAGTGTTACCTAATCCCATAGGGCTGCCTAAAAATGTCAGAGAGCACCAATGCATGCACGCGATGCCATTTCTTTATACTGATAAATACATAATGCGCTGTTTCAATTTTACTTTTCTGCATTAAAACTTGGTTATAAAGGCCTCGTAAGTTTTGACTGCTTTCCTGAGGAAGCTTGGAATGATGCTGATACCTTCTGGATGGCTTTTGTAAGGAGGCACCATCTCAACCATTTTGAGGCTCTCTCACTGCATATTGACAAAATGGAGGCGTGCTCCATTGGTTCATAAACCCTGAATATAGGCCAAATGACTTTTAGGCTCACGTCCTCTTTTCTCTGGCCTCAGTGAAAGGAGTACTGCCTTCCCCCTCCTTGCTGGCCCTGCATTTGGTTATAGTACGGGAAATAAAAAGAACAAACAAGAGAATTACACAGTGCTGTTGTCACGGTCATTCTCTGAGGCTTCAGAGTTTAGGAGGATAGGTGTAAAAAAATTCCCTTTCTGTTCTAACCATGGGTGATGTCTGGCCAGTTTAGACAGCATTCTCCATGAGCAGGGAGTTGGATTCTGTTCCAAGAGTTTGTTTTCGGAAGATGTCAGGTGAACAACATTGCTAAGAATAATTGTGTCATATGTAAAATGAAGTAGAAGCAGTGGAAGTACTTAGCTGTTGTTAATGACTTTGTTTACTGCATAAAACTGACAGCCACACTTGGCTGAAAGAACAGAACACTCATTGTACACGCAGCAAATCTATCTTTATTATTCATCGTGTTGCCATTTTCATTGTGACGATGCAATTCCAAAACAGGCTGCTTTGCATTTTTGTTACTGCAAAAAAAAAAACACACAAAAACATTTCTAAGGGTTAAAAAAGCATCATCCCAGAGATCGAGGCATGTGGACAACAGCAGTAAAAATGTACAGTGTAAAATTGGATAATAAAACTCTATTTCAGTGAGTCTTAATTCCATCAAAACCTCATAAAGTCTGACAAGAAAAAACAGCGTCTCCTTTGAGGCAGGCAGGATAACCATCAGTAGAAGTTATTCTCCAAGGACAGCTGCTAGTAGCAGGGAAATTTAGGCTTTCTGAAAATTTTCCACTTGGTTTCACTGAGATGCGATTCATCCGGGGATGCCATGTGGATGATTGCTTCTATGTAGTATGACCTAGAGTGACTCAATAAATGGAAACCTGATACACTTTGGTGATCTCAAGAGAAACTCTGTTGCAGATGTGTTTTAATTAACATTTAATAATATGATATTTAACTCTACCTTCACTGTATTATATAACATCTTCTATGTAAATACAGCAATTACCAGAAATGCAATATGAAGTCAAATAATCCAGAAATGATATTGAGGCAAGTTTGTGCTAACGAGGTTCATAAAGTGTCGGGGTATCTTTGTAAAACAATTACAAGTCTGAGATGGAAGTGTCAGACACAGGTATTACACTTCTAACCCTGGTGCTACATGGTTAGAAAAGGTGAAAGAAGAGAGGACATATACCAGTCACGCCTCAAGTCTGGAAGACCTGGTGGGTCTTTAAGAGCCTCATTTTGGAAAAAAATTAGTCTTGTATAATGGATTGATATGCCTTGTGCCCCGTAGAGAGAGCAGGGGGAAGAACCTCAATGATAGGCAAAGAGCCACAGGGTGACTTGCAGGGGCATGATTGCCTCGACATCCTCTCTCCAGTGAGGTTTTAATTCTTTTTCTCTCTTTGTGCAGCTCCCTTTATCAGCACTCCTCTGGAAACTGTGGATGCACTGGTGGAAGACGTTGCCAAATTTGTGTGTGTGGTGGAGTCATACCCAGAGCCGGAGATCACATGGACACGGAACAGCATTCCCATCAGGTAGGGAGCATCCTTGGCCTGCTTGGGACCTCCTTCCTCTACAGCAAGGGCTTTCCTTCACAACAAACGTGTGATATCAGGAAGCATCAAATGGGTCCGTGGAGAGGAGCAGGGAGTGTGGCTGTAATTGCATGTGAATCCGTGTTCCTTACAGGAGTGGTACTCCTATATCACTCACTCAGATGTGTGGTTGGTCACAATAGAAATAGAGATCTCCTATTAATACTCAGGGCAGGGAGTCCAACTCTTGCTGTCTATGTGCTTTCTTATGTAAATGTAGAAATCCATTTTCTTGGTGCTTTTCTTGTTTTCAGTCTGTCTATGCTGGTAATGGTAGTGTGTGGCCTTGAATTTTCTTTGAATCTCATTCTGTTATGTTAGAAGAATCTATCCTTTACAGCTTCACACACTGAGCTTGGAGACGGTTGGTTTCTGCTGTGAGTAATGCAAGGAATTTGCTCTCCAGCTACACACAAATATACAATTCTCTCTCTGTGCCTCAGTTCACTCCTTGACAGAGGAGTATGATGAGGCATGTTTGATCAGAGCTTCACCAAACCTGCTGCCTGAATGTCTGCACCATGCTCAGAAACTTTGCATGGAAGGGGTTGCAACAAGCCATTCCTGTTCACTGCTGCACCTGATGGTGGGTCTTACTTCTAGGAAGCCCATTTTGGAATAAGAAAAAATAGATATCTACATTTAAGCATCCTAGCCTTCAGAAATCTCATCTATCACCCGCAGAAGAACCTTATTAAAACCCTTCTCCTCTTACTGCCTTTGATGTGGGGCGGAGGTCTGATTTTCCATGGATGGTATTTCCAAATCAGGTCCACTTTCACCTTAGTCCTTTCCCATTCATGACACCGTGCTCAAGAGTCAAATCTGGCAGAGGAAGTCATTCATGTGGGACCATGGAGATTACTTGCTTTTTTGTCCTTTTGATCATAAGATCATAAGAAAAACAGGCCAAAACCCCCAGGTTTTCTCTGTCAGAAGACAAACACACCATTCTAAAAGCCATCCCACTGTTTCTGCGACACAATCTATGAGACCAAAAATGAAAATTTTGATCCACAAAGATCTGTCAGTGAGGTTGCAGAGCTCAGCTGCTTTGTTAACACTTCCTCCTGTCTGAAACCCCATTCTGAAGCAGCAGTAGCAATAACTACATCACTTTCCCAAATGTGTGCTGGTGTTAACAGCTGGTGCTGGTGGATACAAAAGCTGGGACCTGTGGCAGGGAAACAGTCGAGCTGAAAATATCTGTTACTTTCCAAGAACATGGATTAAAGTATTTCCACAGTAGAATCGGATCAGATCATGGGCTTTTTTTCTGAAGACGAGTACATTTATGTGTGTTTATGTGTGTATCAGACTTCAAAGGGTCCAGACAAAGCCAGCAATAAATATTGGTTATTTTGTTTATGAAGTTTTCTTCTGCTGCCAAGGTCAAAATGCCGTGTACAGGCAGCCAGGCTAACCTTTAAAACAAAGCAGGACGTAAACATGCAGCTTTAATGGGAAAAGTGCCAGGATGGAGGCTACTGTCGGCATTATTCTTCTGGAAGATCGTCTGTGTGTCAAAAGCTTGGGCAAGTGCAGTGGTGTGTCTTGGGCTGAGCTCAGCCTGCAGCACCAGGAGTGGCACAGTCAGATTGCACAGGGGCTGCAGCTCGCTCAGGCTTTGGGGATTTGTGGCAGACTGGGAGACAGTCCTCCAGTCAGATCCATTTTGCTACCGCTTGTTGGAGTGAATTGCGTGGTGGTGTGAAAGTCAAACGTGAAGAAAATGAAGTGTTCTGCAAATCACCCTTTAAGGTTTCACCATAGTTTTCCATATTTGCGAGGAAAATCAGAGGGCAGCCCTCTGCTTTCTCCCTCTGTGCACTTTGTCTCTCTCACATGCATGCACAATGTTCTCTTGTTTACAAGTTGCCTCTGCTCTATAGACTTCTCTGCAAAACCCCATACCTTTGTTGCTCTGACTTCGTGGCTTTTCTGGATTTATCTGAGGTCTCCAGGTCAAACCCTGTTGTCACTAACTTTTTTCTTCTATGTTTCTGCTTCCCTCACCCCACTAAAAATAACATTTCCACAGTTCAAAATAAACAAGCGAAACCACATCTGGATGCAGACTGGACTTCGGTTGTATATATAAGTATATATCTATATACACATATATGTATTTTAACAAACAATAAAAATATTTCCAGTAGATTATATATTTTGTGGGGAAAAAAAACAACACAATCTGATTAAAATTTTCCTTAAAAAGCTTCAGCCAAAGGTATTTCTTGTGTAGGCAGCCCTTCTCTTGCACTGGATGATTACTCCTGAAACAGGGCCCAGCTTTTTTAAGGCTATTGGTGCTCACACCTGTCGTTGGATGGGCAACCTGGTCTAGGGAGCTGCTTTGGCAGGGGGTTGGACTTGATGGTCTCTAGATGTCCCTTCCAGCCCCTACAATTCTGTGATTCTGTGACACTGGCAGATGCCAGCACCTCCTGGATGCAGCACTGCCCCCATGCTGGTGGCCACCAAGATCTGCATAGTCTGGATGATCTATAGTTGGATGATCTCAGTGGTCTTTTCCAATCTTATCGATTCTATGATTAACGCTTCTGTGGTTTAGTGAGGCACAAACTTAAACTTCAGGCTCATCTTGATGTTTTCAATCCCTTCCCTCATCTCCAGACGATAAGAAGCAAATCCATTTGACTTTTTATGGTGCAGTCTCCAGACAGAGTTTCCTCACCACCTGTGCTGTGCCCCGCAGGCTGTTCGACACCCGGTACAGCATACAGAGGAATGGGCAGCTCCTGACCATCCTGAGCGTGGAGGACAGTGACGACGGGGTGTACTGCTGCACAGCAGACAACGGGGTTGGTGCAGCCACCCAGAGCTGCGGGGCTCTGCAAGTCAAAATGCGTAAGTGGGAGAGCAGAGGAGCTCTCAGCTCTATGGTTGCCCACAGGTTGGAGCCAGCACGTGGTGATAGTTTTGTGCTGGCTCAGTGATGCACGGTAGAAGGAAAGCTCAGATCACCCAAAAATGGTGAACTGGAGATCCTTTTTCCTTCCACCGAGTGCAGACTAAGTTACATTTTTAATTTGGGCAAAAGGAGATTAAATTTGTCCCACATGACCTTTGAGGGAGTTAGAATATATTTTTTATTTTTTATTTTTTAAGAATCCTTTGTCCTTTTTACTGATGTGGTCACAGATCTTTCAGTTAGGGCCAGTAATTACATGCCCTTCTTGCTGAGCTCGAATCAGAATCTTGTGGGCTGAATCAGTTAAAAAATCAATTAACTCCTGGTCTTATCTTTCACACAAGACATTGTTTATGCAAAAAAAAAAAAAAGAATGTCAAAACCAGGAATGCAAACATTCTTCAATACTGGACCTGGATCTGGACTTCAGCTCAGATCCTACTTCACATGGCTGTCAAACTCCACTCCTGGAAACAAAGGACCCACACAAGATAGCTGTTTTTGTGTCCATAAACTGGACACAAAACAGCTTTCCAGTGCAGCTCATGCCCTACCAAGGATCTGTCTTTCAGCTGCAGCAATGCAAAGAAAAAGCAGCAGGGGATTTTGTTGTCATGACTGTGAACTTGTCCTTTTATCTCTTAACTTCAGTTCAAGCTTAAATTTTGCCTTTTCAAATTTTAGGACCCAAAATAACCCGGCCACCTGTAAATGTGGAAATCATAGAAGGTTTAAAGGCTGTTCTTCCATGCACTACAATGGGGAATCCAAAACCTTCTGTTTCGTGGATCAGAGGAGAAACAGTTGTAAAGGTGAATAGAGAATGAAATTTCACTATTGCCATTAGCTACTGCCATTTGCTGTGATTTAATATTAACATCACTTCCAGCACTTCCAAATTCTTCTTTCTAGGAAGAAAGCACTTAGAAAAAACTTTAGCTCATCTTACTGCTTACATTCACAATAATTCTGCTTTTCTGTTTATTGAAGTTTTACATTTCATGTATTACTAGTAAGCACGGCTAAATACAAATGCAAAATACACTTGTGAGTCTCTCATAAATAGGACCCAGGGAGGCACTTGAGTAAAACTGATGACCATTTTGAAGCTGTAACTCACTGATCTGCAGAAATAAAGATGGGTGAGTGGGTTGTAGCAGTGCTGAGCGGAAAGGTCTGAGCTCAAATTCTTCAGTTACGGGGTAGCAGAAATCAGTTCTATGCATATAAGCCCAAACTTTGCAAGAGGACATTTGGTGCTGCTTGTATGTACGGTGTATGCAATGCTCTCACCTCAGTCCCTCCTTCCCCTGGCAGGAGAATGCACGCATTGCTGTTCTTGATTCAGGGAATTTGAGGATCCACAATGTTCAGAGAGAAGACGCAGGACAGTATCGATGTGTAGCCAAAAACAGCCTGGGCACTGCCTATTCAAAACCTGCAACAGTGGTCGTGGAAGGTGAGTAGCCAGTTCTATCTGCTGACCTACACAGCTGGCTTGGGTTAACCTGAAATACCAGTTGGCTGTTGGCAAAAATATCCTAGGGTGGGCAAAGAGGTGGGGGAAGTGAAAGTAGGGTGAGAAATGGGATTCCTGACGTCGCTCATTCTCAGTGCATGCTGTTGGCTTGTTTCTTGTTAGGAAGGTGCCCCCAGTGAACTGTGGGCTGTGCGTTTTGACTTGTGGAGATGGGCAAGTAGGAAGCTGATGGCTCTGGAAACTTGCTGTGGAGAGACTGGTTGGAGACAGCTGCAGCACAGCATTTTGCAGCATCCTTCCCTTTTCCCTTTGATTTTCCATCTGAATTGGTTGATTCTTCAGCTAAACAGAGGTGTTCTTTTCTTGGACGTACACGTTTTCTGCCCACTAAACCCAACACTGGTTTGATTTTTCAGTTTCTGGTCTTCATGTGTTCTGTATCCTTCTTTTATTTACAGAAGGTGTTTGCTCTCTGGTATAAATCATAGCCAGTTTCCCAGTGCTGGTAACAGTGGGCTGCAGGGGCACACAGATGTAGGCAATGAAGCATTCAGTGTTCCTGGACCCTAAAAGAGAATCTGGGTTAAGCAAGGTTTTGCAAATTGGGAACAGGGATGGGTGACACAGCAGAAGAGCTCACATTTGTTTTGTACTCAGAACTGAATAATATGTACAGCAAGAGAGAGAGAAGGGCATCCAATTGTCCATTTTTCAAAAGATTTTGAGGTTACATTGAGTCTGGGACTTTCAGAGGTTATTCAGGGTGCAGTCCTGCTTTTAAAAGGACCATTGACTGTCGTCCGGGAGGAGGTCAGATGTATTTGATTCAGCTGCACATTACTGTAGGATTGCTGTTTTCTTAAAAAAAAAAAAAGCAATCATTTTCTTTCTTCCTTTTTAAAATCTTAATAGTAATGACATGCGCAGACTTGAGTATGCTAGAAATTCCTTAAATAGCTTTAAAAGAGGAAGGCAGCTGGTTCTAATCTAGATTCAGAGCTGTGTAGCTCCTGATGAGGCAAGGTTAAGGTCTGTCTGAACAGAGTCTGGGGCTGGGTTCTGCTTCTGCCCTGCTGCTGATGGAGCAGCCCAAGGCTCACCAAGAACTGACTAAGCCAGGTGCTGAGTGCTGTGCTTGAAGGACCCCCCTGGTCCTTCAAACAGCCTCAGACACTAAGGTTTTATTTCTCAGACTTACCAGAGCATTTAAAAACCTAAAAATGGACTGGAACTGCATCAGTCTGCACTGTAAGGGCTGCTACCTTGTTTTGTCCATGTCCCCAGAATTATACAGCTGAATTCAGGGAATAGCAAATTAATCTACAAATACACGGCTTGCAAAGGAGAGTCTGTGTACGCTCTTTTTAAAAGCAGATTAGCTCTTAATTAATCAATGGGAGCTCAGTGTTCCTGCACAACTTATCCCTTCATGTTCCCTTCATGTGTTGTGAGAACAAAGTGATGCTGTTCTCCAGGCTCGCCTTGGTTTTCCTGGTAGGGCACCCATATAATGCACCTTGTTTCAAGCTGCCACCCAAACTAGTCTGATGAATGTTTGTTTTACTTTTTTGGCTCTCAGAATCCGAAGGTAATAATCCTGACTGCAGCTTGCTGTGTACACAGATCCCTTCCCCTCCCAGTATTTAGATCAGCTCTCATGAATATTTAACATACAGATGTGTGCACCGACCTGTGCATGCATGCATGTTCATGCTTCTCTTGCAGCCTAGCTCACTCAAGTTATCATTATTTTTAGTGTTCCTACCCCCTCAGTGCTGGCAAGTTAGGATAGATCTGAGTCAGTAATAATCTAAAACGACTCAGTGCAAGAAAATCAGACTTCAGATGGCCTTTTCTGAGCATTCATTGGAGCTCTGTGTTCTGAAAATTCATGAAAACATGCTGTTTGATGCTTCTCTGCAATAACACAACAACATTTTTCCTTAAAACTTGGTGCTACCGCTCTCTGGAGTTACCACCAGGCATAGTGTGGCTTAATAAAATAACTAAGCATGGCTATGAATATTTAATCCTGAAGCAGATGTCCATTCAAAGAACAGTGCAAATATTTATGCCTAGCTAAATTGAGATCAGGCGGGTCCTGACTTCTGGATGAGGTTTCTAACTTTCTGTCGCGTGTTAATGGTTTTGACACTAGTCCTGCAATTAGTTCAAAGCATGTTGGCATCCAGCTTTTACAGGACTGCACCCAGACATGCTCCTTTACACAGGTACCTCAAAAAAAGGGCACTGTGTTCATCTGCCAGATTCAGATTTCAAGCTCCAAAGTTCACATTATGAGCTGTGAACTCTAATCAGTTAATTAAGCCTTGATACCCAGAGCTGATTTTAATCAGAAGGGTTCATAGATTCATAGATTCATTAGGTTGGAAAGGACCTACATCATCTAGTCCAACCATCCTCACACCACCATCCCTACCCACCAAGCTACGAAATCAAATCCCTTGAAAAAGCTTGTCCGTCCAGATTGTGTTTTTCTCCTCTTCTGCTCCGAGTTCAAGGCAAACCCGTGTGCATTTGTATAAGTGATGGTAGATGGTTGGATACTGTGTAAAATTTATTCTCCAGAAGAGTATTTGGGCACTGGCAAAGGCTGCCCAGAGAGGTGTTGGAGTCACTGTCTCTGGAGGTGTTCAGGAAGTGTGTGGATGTAGTACTGAAGGACACAGTTAGTGGGCAGGATGGAGGCGGGTTGGGGTTAGACTTGATGATCTTAGTGGTCTTTTCCAATCTTAATTATTCCATGATTCTGTGAAACATTTTCTCCCCTTAAAAAAGCACAGTCTATTAGGGGCAAGAATGCGATCACCGCAGAGATGGCTGCTGACAGCAGGGAGCAGGCAGGGGAGAGAGGACAGGGGAAGCCTTCTGCACACTGCTCTGCAAAAATGAAGATGTGAACAGTGGCCCCTTTGCTCATCCCGTTAAAGTTAGGAAGTGAGAATGACTTCCGGTTACTCGCATACATATCGTGGTGGCAGCAGAAAGATCCTATGTCCAGTGAGACAGAGGAACAGTATTATCATCTTGCCTGCTTGCCAAGAAATGTGGTTTAAATTTCCTGGTGATAGCACTTCTGAACAGCAGTTTTGTATTCATTTTCTACCTTAATAATTTTGCTAACTAGCAGTTTAATCACTACATCTTCAGTTCTGAAAATTCTGCTAACCCCAGAAGAGTGTTTATATACTCTGTGAAGAAGTAGCTTGCCAAGGCACTAGTCAACATCTATACAAATTTCCTGTTGATTGTTCTACCAGTGCACAGGGTGAATCTGTGACTGAAAGGCTGTTGGATGTATTCAAAATTCAGAGCTCTGGGACAAGTTTTCCCTTGCTTACGTGATTTGCAGTTCTTGCATATGTTCAAAGGGCAAACCTTACCAACAAGATGTTGGCTAAGGAGTTGCATCTGGTTTTACCTGAAGATCAGTGCTTTGGAAATAAATAGGAGAGGGGCTACTGTCTTCAGTAACTCTGAGAGCTGCCCTCAAGTGTAGATATTCCCAGTGGTGTCATTGGAAGCTGTGGGCCAGGTACAAGCTCTTGGACTGCGCCAAGAATGCATTTCGTGGCCTTCAAAGCAAGTTTGAAATCTGTGGGGTTTGCGTGCTAGGAAACATTGGTGAGATATCCAAGGTTTGTACCTTGCAGTACACAGTTCTTTGTGTAGCACACACTGCAGAACAGGAGGAATATTCAGTTTTCAATGGTGTTTGCCATGTTGTTGACCCAGACCACTAATAGGAGCAGTCCAGCAAAAGCTATACATGGGCTGATCAGGTTCAGCTTCTGGGTTTACTGCCTTCGGCAGTCCCCATGTCTTGACGTGTGCAACAGTCTTTGTGTATAAATTTTATGACAGATTTGAAGCTACAAACCCTTGCCTAAAAAGAGGCATGAGAATATTGGCACTTGGGGAACACTTGCAGCTCTGAGAGAGCTCTTAAAGACTGAGAGAAAAGTTGTCCAGTTGTCTTTTATTTTTTTCTTCTTTTTTTTTTTTAACATGGAAAGAATTTCTCAGGATGTTTTTCTTTACCTTCGTGCTGTCTTTTTCAGATGTGACTCTTATAACCAATATACAAAGTATAGCAAATTCCCGCATCAAATTGGAAGTTCGTGTTACAAAACAGCAGGAAAACAATTCATTTCTTGATGAGTTACAGGCCTGGATACCTGATCTGGGCTCTGTGTTCTGGCAGAGTTTTTTGTTCTGTTTTGGAGAATGCCTCTTGCTCTCCTTGGGAGAAGCAAAGTGCCACTTCATGAGTAGGTAGAGTAGAAGCAACAGATGTTCGTAGAAGAGGCGTAAAGATATAAACCGTACATTTCCAAAATGGTATTATTTATTTCTGCAGCACCAACTACAGAAAAAAACATTTTCTGGAAATGAATGGCGTAACTGCCATTAACATGTACAAAAGGCTGAAGGTAAATCATTCACTAAGAAGATTCAAGGTCAAATGCTCTTTGGAGATGTGTCCTTCCACTCCAACATTAGCACGTGTAAGTTCTGTGCAGTAAGAAGACGATCTTGGTTGTTCAGATTCTTTTTTAGCTTTAAAAAAAGGTATGTGCTTCTCCTGACGATGAACAACAACCTTCATGTTGTACCTTTCTAGGAGCTGCACACAGTTAATGAACTTCCAGCTTTTCTGTTTGCCCAGTGATGCACTTTTAGTTTGATATCCTGAATGACAGAGGTGATAAATAAGGTATAATTTAAATAAAGGTGTACTTTGAAAGGAAAGATAATGGATGGCTGTGTACTGAGTTAGGTGGATCTCCATCTTGTGATTTACACAAAGCTGAACTTGATCTCCAGGCTGTGTCACCAGAGAGCTGTGGAATTCAGGAGCTTTGGAGCACATTGCGTGATACCGTTGGTTTTGAAGTCGTCACAGTGCAAAGGCAAGTCTGGAAAACAACAATCATAAATCTGTCAGGAAAGAAAGAAACAAACAAAAGAATTAGCTAGGACAAGTGCTGGAAGATCCAGTGTTCTCATCAAGACACTAACTGGATCCTCCAGGGCTTTCATAGCATGTTTGGATCAAATCTTCCTTGCAGTTTCCAGTTGGCTAAACACAAGCATTGATTACAAGTTACTGATCCTTTACCCAGACGGTTTCATTCATCCCTCTGTTGAAATGCTCCTACTTGACTTCCTCCTCTGCCACACTAATGTGGACAGCACAGAAGTGAAATAAATCATAACAAGGGTACTCTTGCTACTCTGACTGAGATGTTTGTTCTTTGCATTCCAGTCCTGGTAGATAGAAGTCTTTTCCTGCCCACAGTTTATTGCTTATTACTGGCTACTAAAATAATACTCTGCCACAGGCCACAAAAATGTTCCCCTATAAGCCACTTGTGAGAACTGCCTCAGCCTTAAAAATAGGGAAGTCTTCCTTGGAGAGTCATCCCTTCAAAGGAAAGGATCTGCCAGTGTATGAGTAGATTCAGTCTAGGTTTTTAATGTTTTTCGATTGTTCTGCACAATTGGAAACAGTGTGGGGACAGCAGGCCAGAGGACAGCAGAAAGCAGTGCCTTAGCTATTGGGTTAACTATTGAACTAATCTCAGTTCATAAAACAGTTCTACCTGTTTTATGAACCTCTTCTGTAGTCTTGGGTCAAGTTTGCACCACAGATAAATCAGAAGGTTATGCAATAATTCTGGTCACAAGAAGGAAAGTCTGCTTTTTAGTGCATCTGTCCATTCGAATGCACCATGTTCCAGAGGCAGGTTTGATTTCTAATGAAAACTACCTCCAGATGTACCATCCAGCCAGTTCTCTACATTTTTGTGTTGATACTTCTTTGCATAAATGAGGTGGGAAAGGGAGGTACCAAGGTATCACACTGATGGGCAGTCAGCACTGTCACCCTGACTCTTGTGGCTGTGCCCACGTGTTGTCTGTTGCCATGAAATCTGATTTTTTTGTTTGTGCTGTCTTCCAAGGTTTTTGGATGAGATGGAAACAGGTCCATTGCCAAGAAGCAGGGTGATAGCACAAGCCTGCCTTTTTGCACTCAAGCACCAGGCTAAGTTTTCTTGGGGAAGCTCTGATAGTGACAGTGAGCAGTGTTTGGCCATGCCAGGGAGAGTAATTCCTGTCTGTTGGCAGTGGTGCATCTGCATGAGGCTGCAGGCAGGGTCCTGAGGCAGTAAGTGGAGTATACTGCAGGTTGTTGTGCAAAATTGCGTAGGGCTTGGGGGCAGAGAGCACTGCAGGGAAAGAAAACAGAACTGAGCTTGCCTGTAATTACACCAGAGTAATTGACTGGTCCCAGCAGGGTGGCAGTGGGCAGCACTGAAATCCCAGAATATCTCATTAAATCTCCTCCTGCCTACTGAAGTAACTAACCGTCATCGTCCTGGGGTTCTCAGATGGTGCAGATACGTGTATAGCCCTAATTACAGGGCAATGGGGCAAGCTGCAGGAGAAAGAAAACATCCCCAGACCTCCTGGAAAGCAGTGCACAAGCATTCAGTGTGCTCTGCACTGGTGTGGTGTGGGCACAGCGTGCCTCCAGTGCCTCCAGCTGATGGCCTTCTGTGCTGATGTAAGGCAGGGCTCCTACAAGCACAAGGCTCCAAGCAGCAGTCCTTCTTTAATGGACTTAGGTTGTTTTTTTTTTTTAATGGAGTTAGGTTTTCCAAGCAGTATGGAAAATTTATACGATCTCTTTAAATGTGCACTTTTCTAAGGTACCTTTGGGCCAGTAACCTTTTATATCAGGGCTGTTGACCCCCATCTCACAGTGACATCTCCCACATTTCTCATTCACAGAGTCTTGTGGGAGATGAACCACCTGTTCTTTTTTTTCCCACTGTAACTACTCTTCCAAATGGTACCGTGTTAGATCTTGTCCTAGTGCTAGCACCAGTTCTGTTGTCACACAGTATTTCTAGGATGTCCACGCAATGAAAAGTGCCTGCTGTTGTGCCACTGTACAACAGCAGTCCTTGCACAGCTCCGGAACTGAAAAGGACATCTCGAATTAGAAGTCAAGAATAAAGACACGAGATTAACCTGTATTAGGATGGGCTGGCAGAGTTTTTATCACTGAAAACTGAGCAAACAAAAGAAGGAGTGATCATGAGTACTGCAGATGAGGTGAGCAAGAAACAGGCCACTTGTTATTACCCCTGTACAAGAAGAACCCTCACAGCCACTGTGAGCAGCACTTTGAAGCAGACAAAAGGAAGTACCACACATCTATATGGCTGGCACTGACACGAAAAGAATTTCCTTATTCACTTCCTTGGGAAGTAATTTGAACATGTTATCCTCACTTGTCCTTGAATCTGATGTTTGCTCTGTATATGGCAGTGAACAGGTCTCATATAGTTACACAGGATATAAGCTATCTATTTACATTTTACTCTTGATTATTATAGCTTTACATATTTGCAGGGTCTGCTTTGGGATTCCAGAGCCATCTACAAGCAATGCAAAGCCTTTCACAGATGGGAAGTTTCTGTGCCGACCTGTGCATTTAGCTCTCAGGGAGGCCTGCTGAAGCAAATTGTCCTACTATCCATAAATCTTGGAGCTCACCCTAGAATAAGGTTACCTTGGAAAGCTATTGCCTAGTTAAGCAAAACTTGCTTTGATATTAGACACCAGAGCTGAGAATCTGAAGGCATATGCTTCAGGACGGAGATGATGTGATTTCCTCCACTTCCCTTCTATGCAGACCTTGGATTGTCCTGGCTGTCATCTCACAGGGTTGTTGTACATCCCTGGGCCCCAAGTTGTAAACATAATACTGCTGTCCTGTGCCCTTCTGGAAAGAAGGTCTCAGACTTAATGAAAGCCCCAGACTTCTCAAATCGTGTATCAGGAGCCAGAAGGGCTTTGGAGATGGTGAGGTTTGTAGACAGTGTTAAGAATCCAAATCTGGTTCTCCTTACAGATTAGCATGACTATCAGCAGAGGGCTGGTGGTACCAAGAGGACAGGCTGATGAAACAACAGTTGCCTATGGCTCCATACAAACTGCTCATCTAGGGCCAGTGCTTAGCAGTCCTGTTCGTTTAGAAATAATACAGAAGTTGTATGCGTTCCCCACAACATTTGATCTTTTTATTTTTTTTCCTTTGGATAATCTATATGCACATTGTTCTCTGGCAGTAAGCATGCCTGGATGAAGGTTAAGTGGAAATAGGCAAAAATTTGATAGAGAAAAGGCAAGTGCTACAGCTTTCTATGTGTTTATGAATATATTTTCAGACATCCACTCATCTCTCACTGGTGAGAAGGAAACCGTAGCCCCTCTGCTTAGAAGCAGAGGGAGGAGTATCCTTGGCCGTCTGCTTTAGGTTTGTCAAGATGAGTGAATGGATGTGAAAGGAATAAATTTGGATGGGGATTTGCATGGCTGGACTTCTTACTGGCAAAGGCTGCAAATACGCTGGCAGAAGTTTATGGTCCTTCAGAGCATATAGGTGGCAAGCATAAATGATTTCATGCAGATTTGCAAGTGGAGTCCCAGCCTGGGGAACAGCTCTGTTCAGAAGGAGCCGTATAAATCTGTCACACCAAAAAACTACCAAAACCCTGTGAAACGTGAATTAAGAAATGCTTACAGGTTAGCTGCCAATTGCTTATACATCACTAGTGCACCGGGCAGAGGCTTTGCCAAGGTGTTTCTGAGGAATGGGGGGGGAGGATTCCTGAGGTGATGTGTACCGTGCCAGTTCTTCCAGCAGTGCAGAGCACCACTTCCCAACACACAGCAGATGCCTTTGCCCACTGCTTTGTGCAGGTTAGCTGCCCAAAACTTGCAGCATGTAATTGTCGTATTGATCCAGAAAGTTACTTTCCATGATAAGTATCAGAAAGCTGGGATGTCAGGTCCTGCAGCATGGAGAAGCAGGTCTTGCTCGTGTACTCAGCCAAGCTGAGGCAGGGAAGGAGCACTGTTGCTATGTAGTTGCTGACAGAGCTGAATTCTCTGTGGCCCTGTCTCAGTTTGGACTACCAGGCACACTTTGCAGTGTTCCAGCACCAGGAGCAAGCTTCTGAAGAGTGAGCTTGTGTCCACGTTCACCAATTGGGTGAATTCGCGTACATTGGCAAGCATTGGCTGTGTTCCCCTGGAAGCCAAGGCTCAACCCATTCCAGTGGGGGTATGAAAAGAGCCCCACCACAGACCCATGCTTGACAGGGCCTAATGCACCACAGCCAGCGATAGGACTTGCAAAACTCACCCGCTATGGGTGTTCTGACATGATGGGGCTGGGGCCGATGGTTTTTGTGGGCTGTGGGGATCTAAGCATGGCTTGGCCCTTCCCTGAATGCCCCAGCCCACCAGAGCTGCAGCTGGGTGCCAGCAGCCCAATCCAGCCAGCTTGCATGGAAAAACTGGTCTGAGCAGGACGGCAGGATCAGGTTGAAATCTCCTGGAAATGACAGACATCTCAGCCAAAGGCAGAGGGAGAGCGAATTCACCTGGAAAGAGTTAGCTGCTCAAACCGGGGGGGACACTGCTTTAATCTTTTTATAGCACAAAAAAATTCATGACTGGGTTAAAGCCCTACTGTTTGGACTGGATGATGTTACCTAATTCTCAGAAATGAGAGCAGCTGGCCGTGGTACAGATGCCTCCTAGCAAGCCCCGCGGCTTGCAGAACATCATTTAGCAGAGCTGTAAAAGAAAGGACATTTATTAGGGGGCTTGGGAGTGAAACTGAGCATGCTGGCTGGGCTTTGAGCTGGCAAGGTTTCATATGCAGCTCCTCTGAGTGAGGCACTCTGTTTCATTTTCTGCTGAAATATATAAGTAAATAAACAGAGCCCTCTTCTCCCACCCTGCTCACCCGGCCAAGGTCACTGTGTAGATGCTGATAGCTTATGATTATGCTGTGAAATGAAGGAAGGTCCTGGTAAAACCCGTGTTTGGGAGGATCTGGATAAGGAGGACTTGTAATGGAGGTGTCAGAAATCATCTGACTGCTGGGGATTTTCACTCTGAGGTAAAACGAGAACAAAACCATGCCCTAAGCCAAGCAAATAACGTGAATATTGCAAACATTTATTGCCATTTCCTGTCCCTTCCTCTTCCTGCCTTTCATCTCCCTATGCCTTCTGGTTGCTTAGCTTGGCACCATCAGGATCTTTGATTCTATCGCCCCTTCTTCTATTTCATCATGTAAGACAAAGGAGAAAAAAAGAGTCATATTTTTGGGGTCTGGGTTCCTCCCTTCAGCTCCAGAATAGATTTCATCACTAATGCCATTGCCAGCATGGTTCTCAAGCTTGCCCTGGGGGCCTTGCCTCTGCTTGCCTACCTACTTGCATGCAGCCTGCCCTGGTGAGCAGCCAGCACCAGAAGAACAGGAATACATATCTGTCGCTTTGTTTTCTCCCCACGTTTGGTAGTTTAGGCTGGAATAGCCTGCCATGTTGCCTTTGCTGTGCTCAAGCCAGCAGGGCCATGGCTGCTGAGGTGAGTACTGTGCTCAGTGCAGGCTAGGGAACCAGGGGAACCAATTTCAGACTTTTGGCCTTCCCAGAGGCACTTGAGGCACTTGGTCTTGCTCCATATACATGGATAGAGCTTTGCTTCCTAACCATGAACATGCTACCATGTTCTTTCTGAAGGTTCCATGCAAATTTTGAGAGAGCAGTGTGTAGAGGGGATGGTACAAGTGCCTGTGTCTGACAGTGGCTAACAATGCTATTAATTTGCAGCTATGATCTGCAAGGCTAGGTCAGAGTAGTGGGGTTGGTGTGTGGGCATGATCCCAGAGTCACGCTGCACAAGTAATGGCAGCATGAGAAAAGCCTGCAGGGCTGTATTCTGGCTTTGGGATTCGAAGTGCTGGCTTCAGCAGAAGCCATGTGCATGTATTTGCTGCCAGAGGACCAGCCCAAAAGTTTAGAATTTCTCCCAAAAAAGTATGAAAGTAATCATGAGCTTGGCCCATGGTGCTTGGGGTGGAATTCACAAATATCTGGTGCTAATGGCCTGGAGCAGAACTTTGGGCAAAAACTTGATTTCACTTCTTATTCTTCAGAGAAGTCCCTGTCCAGGCACTGTGGCTCTATTCACCAGCAATGGGGCTGTGTCCTATGCCAGTCCCTGTGAGTAGCATCCATGGAGCCAGGAGTTCAACACATGCCCTCCTGCTCCCATCACTCAACCAATGCTGAATGTAATCCTCCTAAAAAATCCCTGCCCGGGACTCCAGAGTGTGTGTACTCCCAGAGCAGCAAAGTTTCTAGGAAATGCATTCCTATTATTTCCTGTCTGTGAACAAAACTGACTTCAGGTGTACTGTTAACCCAAACCTCAGGTAGAGGATGAGCATTACTCACTAAGCATGGGAAACTGGACTAAGAAATGGCATAGAGTTATCCAGCCTGCTTCTGTACAGACGTTCAGGCATCTCCATTGAAATTTTTGGGTCAAAACTCAGATGTTCCACGTGGGAGATGCCTCTCTTCTCTGCTTTCCTCTATGCTGTCCAAACGCTGCTGCTTAAATACAGCTTGTGGAGGTTTGTCAGATCCGTGCTTCTGGATTACAACAGGTTTTCAGCAAAAATACATAAGGTCTTCTTTTCACCAAAAAAGTAAAACAATCCTTTTGGAGAGGGGAAGACCTTGGCTTTGAACTGTCCAGTAACCCTACTGCGACAGAAGCAGTACTGGAGGTGAAAAGTGACACTGAAAGCTTCTTGCCCTGTGCAGCCTCATCTTCCCAAAGTTTTTGCCAGCCTTTCCCCCATAGTTAAGTGATAGAAGCTCACCACCCAGGCTCATCATGGCATGGAAAATAATGGGGTTTGTAGCTCTCTGTAGTGAGTCCTAATTGCCACGGTCACACAGATGATCTTATCTGACCCCTAACCTCTACCACCATGGTGGTCCTCTTGTGGTTTCAAGTTATAATATGCTTCCTATTCACTGCAAGCCATCTGGGTAGTTTCTGCATGTTACCTCCTTTGAACAAGGGCTGTGTGTAGATTTTCAGAGCTAAAATTTTGGCTTTTAATGTGTGGAATATGACCACACTGCCTACTTCATTTCTTCTCCTTGTCTCTCTCTTGAGACTGTTCACCACGACTCTGCTCACTTTTCTTTGAGAGGCTGTGGCCTGTTTGGAGACGTGCTGGGAAGAGCAGCCTCAGCTGTAAGCACCCATTCAACACAGTGCCTGTGTTTTCTCCCACAGTTTTTGCCAGAATCCTGAGGGCTCCTGAATCCCAAAACATCACCTTTGGCTCCATGGTGACACTGCGGTGCACAGCAGCGGGTGCTCCAGTCCCCACTGTCACCTGGCTGGAAAATGGGAAAGCTGTAAGTGCTGCTTTTCTCCGGTGTCTCCGGTGCCTGTTTCTGCCTTCTGTAGTACTTGTTGTCCAATAGCTCTGAACAGCCTTGTCTCCTCACTGTAGTGCTCAGCCCTGTGAAATGCTCTGCCTTGTCTCCAGGTGTTGCAGGGGTTAATTGGGTAGGATCTGGAATGCCAGAGGTGAAGGATGCTTGAGGTGCTTGCAAGCTTGGCCAGGGTGTCTAGGAGGACTTATCAATGATGAGTTCTTCTACATCCATCTTTCCTGGACTTTCTCCTAGTGTGATGACAATAACATGACGAAATGGCTTATTTGACAAAACAAGAAAAGCTGAGGCAGTTAAATAGAGCCAGCTTGTTTTGAGGCATAATATGCTGCAAGCGCCAGGGCTTGAAAACCGTCTGGTGCTCACAGGAATGTGATGTGTTGATTAATCATCCTGGCCATCTAATGTGAGTGCCTCCGTTGCATTTACCCAATTTAATGTCCAAATGTAAGCCACTGAAGTGCTCTTCGGCTGGACTGAGGGGCCCCTTGACACCCAGCATAGCCCCCCAGGGGTGAAGATGCATGCCAGAACCACAGCAGCTCTTCAATAGGTGCAACACAGGATTCCTTCCAACACCCTTTCTGACATGGATTTCCTCCAGCCTTAACGTGTTTGTAACGGCCATGGTGTATATTCTCCATGGTCTTCCAACAGCTTTCATGAAGTTGTGTGGCCTGGATCACAGTGCTGTGTGTATACCAGTGATTTGCCTCCTCTCTTTCTCACTGATCCCTCTGGGCACTGGCTGGCCACGGGCATTGCTTATTGTCTTGCTTGTCCAACAGGACCAATGGATCCTCTCACTGAAATTTCTTACTTCAGGAGGCTACTGCTGTCCTGCTCCATATCATCTCTCTCTCTATTAAAATTTGTAATTAAGGAGCTTGGGCTATTCTGCAGGCTTGTCTCACCTGCTTTATCTCCACTAACACTTTTCGTATCCTCTGGATTAGCAGTGCATGTCCTCAAGAACCTTTTTATCTACTCCTGCCAGTGACTACGAAGCCATGCTCCTGCCTGTAGTTTTCAGAGCAGCTGAAGAGATAAGAAAGACGAAGAATTCTCTGTTCTCTTTTCAGAAAGCTGATGAAGAGCAAGGGGCCTCAGAGCTTCAAGGACCTACATTTTAGGACAGCCAGTTCTTCACCTTCTTTGCTTTCAATGGCTTTTGGTTACCTGTGCTTTGCTTTCAATGGCTTTTGGTTACCTGTGGGAGTGGAAGGAGCCTGCTGTGCCATGGGTGCATGAGTCTTGTAGAGAGCTGAATGCTGGTTGATGGTGTGTCACTTCTGGTGAAAGCATGGCTCCTGCTGTGTTCACTCCGTCAGCTGACATGGAACATTCTTCATTTCTTGGACCAAGCTGGGAAGAACAATCTCAGATCTCCGTGGTCAGATTTCCTGACATGAGAGGCCTCTGCTATGCAAAATCCAAGGGGGGTCCAAGGGGGAATCTGTAAACAGCAAATTGGATGAAGGCAGGGGAATCATTTCAGACTGCAGCAGATACTGCTGGTGTATAGACAGAGCACTTCACCCAGATTGATCCAGACACACGACTTTCACTGTCCTTAAGGCCAGGACATACCAGTGGAGCCCACAGATAGCCACTTTTCCCTTTGATGCTTCCCACTGGCATGAAGAGCAGAGCAGGCAATACTGCTGTGTGCTACTACCTTTGCGAAACATGGTCCTGATGTGCTGTGTCTGATTTTAATGAGTGCCAAAGGAGCAGGAAAGGCTTGAAGATAAAACCAATTCTGTCTGGCCAAAATCAGCAGGCTCCAAGTTCATTCACCTGGGAACTTCTCTTACCCTGGGGAAAGACCTGACCAACGTCACCACATGTGCTGCCACTTCCTCATTTCCAGGCATCAGGGAAGAAAATGTATGGGGTATCTACTAGAGCATTGGAGACAGACCATTTGCTGCTCTGAGTCAGAGGCTGCGTTAATCCAGAATCAATAAGTTCACGGCTATTTTCCTTACATCTGGGCTTGGGTGCACAAAGCCATTTTGTGCTCCACTGAGTACATGAAGTGTCCTGGTAAAGTCCCTGGAGTAATTAGCCATGAAAAACTGAGATCTTTGGAACTGAAAATCAATTGCAGAAGTATGACTAGGAGAAGTCTAACATTTGGTTTTGTCTGTGAAAGCTATGAAAACACCAAAGTAATGCCAGCAGCTCCATCTCTCTGCCACTTCCGTCTGCTTGCTGCATTAGCTTGTTTCGAAGTGGTGAATCCCTTGTGGTTTTTTTTTTCTTGGTTTGTTTGCTTGACTTTGTTGGAAATGCCATTGACTTGGCTTTTCATTCCCTTAGGTTTCTGCAGGGTCTGTATCAGAAAGTGTGAAGGACAGAGTGGTTGACTCCAGGCTGCAGGTTTATGTCACCCGACCTGGCCTTTTCACCTGCCTTGCCACCAACAAACACAGCAAAACCTTCGGTGCTGCCAAAGCCGCCGCAACCATCAGTGTTTCAGGTATGCTGGGAAGGAAGGGGTCGTTAATAACTCACCCTTCCCTGCAGGCCTGGCTTTCCTACTGGGAGATGAAGTGGAGGAGGAGGGAAGACTTTGAAGAGCTCGTAGTTCACAGGAGGCTAAATTTGAGTACCAATGCCTGCCCTGCTGGGCTATTTCCTCATATATTCTTACACCCTGCAGACTGACACAGCTGTTGCTTCCTGCATGCTTGGTGCTGTCTTGTACATTATGTCCCAGAAGCACTTGGTAAGTCCATCCACGCGGAGGAAGTCGTGGCTGCAGCCCAACTTTGGTGTCACCTAACAGCAAGGTGAAAATAGCTTTCCTCAGACTGTGAGCTTCTCAGGGGCTGCATCTCTCCTACCACCCCATCTCTTGATGGGAGAAAGAAAGGAGAAGCACGGGGAGCAGCTGCAGCCACCCACCATGTGAATGCAGGATGCTGTCTGGTGGTTATGCAGGGCCCAATGATTGAGGCAGATTTCCTACCATGTAACTCTTAGCTACAACTGTGACAATGACAGATCAGTGATGTCTTTTCTATTTCTTCTCTCTTCTGACTCATCGCCATTGCTGGGCCCGGTGCCTCCCCGGCAGAGTGGAGGTAAGGATGGATTTTATGGCTGCCTAGGGATCCCGTGGGCCAGGGAGGGTAGCAGTGATGAACCAGGGAGATTTGGTGAATTTTTCTTGAGTGAAAGGGGTAGGTTTCTGGATGCCAAGCGTGCGGGTGAGATTCACTGGAGAGATCCTTTATACAATTGTGAACAAAGCCTGGGCCCAAAAGATAACGGTGGCTTTACACTGAGCCACAAGTGGAGCACATATCACAGTTATGTGTCCATGATTTGACTAACGCTATAGATTTACAGACAAAAGTCCAGCTGTGTGTTAGGCTCCTGTCTACACAGAGCCAATAAATGTATTTTTGTATGGAAATCACTAGAGTAAGGCAAAAAACGTTTAGATATTTGTTGGAAGCAAAGTTGTAGATGAGTAAAGCCACTCGTATGTGATCAGAGGTGCTCTTTTGCCAATTTCTTTCTGGATTAGTCTGACTTTTATTTTTAGAGCCCTAGCATGTTCCTGGATGTGGTGTGGGTAAATCAGTCTGAAAGGAAAATGCAGGGGCTAGCTGGTGGCTCTCAGAGTGAAAAACAGAGCCTGAGGAAATGTAAGAAAATGGTTCAGCTAAGCTGCTGGCACACCTGGTTCAGGGTGTTTGCAAAAGATTTGGAGACCCCAGCAATGATGGCAGACTTCTGCCTTGCACCTTCACCTGTGTAGGAGTGACAGGCATAAGAACTGTGATCCGATGCCCACCCTTTATCTCCTGTGACTGCTCTCAGCATTTGCTGCACAAAGTCCCCTTTCTGTAATAAGGCACTGCAAGAAAGATTGCTTCTGCAGGCTATGTCCCTGCAGGTGGTGAAAAAGCAAGGAAACATAACACTTAAAGTGGTGTGCTGACAAGAATGGGACCAAAACAACAACAAAAAAGAAACAGATTAACATTGAACCCAAAACAGTGCAGCTAAACAGGGACCAGAGAGCATCACCTGCTGACTACAGCATCTGCAAAGCAGAAATTTGGACATCCTGTGTACTCTGTTGCCCACGAAGGTCCTGTTTGCCTAAGAAAAACAGCAAGAATGCCCCAGAGCATTGACAATGGGGGATTATTTGGAAAGAGAAGTAAAAAGCAAGGTTACAAATAACTCTGCTGGCTGCTCCAAATGGTTGGCATGTTGAGAATTGACCTCCCTGACCCCAGTTACGCTGGCAGGGTGAGCAATAGAGACAGCTGCACACCCAGCTCCAGTATGGGAGCAGGGAGGGTCATTTTCCCAGGTGTGCCCTGGGGGCAGTGCCCTCTGACCTGGGTGCATCTGCAGACCTCTGCTGGCACTCTCCCCTCCCAGGGTTGTGGATTTACCCTGTGTGTTTGCTCTTGTCCCCGACAGCAAACTGTATAAGGGTGATGCAGGCTACTGCAGCACCTACAGAGGTGAGGTGTGCAGTGCCGTCCTGTCGAGAAATGCTCTTGTTTTCTTCAACTCCTCCTATGCTGACCCCGAGGAGACCCAAGAGCTGCTTGTTCACACCGCTTGGACAGAACTGAAAATGGTGAGTTCATTCTGCCAGCCAGCTGCCGAGTCCCTGCTGTGTAACTACATCTTCCAGGAGTGCAAGCCTTCAGGAGTGGGGCCTGCCCCCAAACCCATATGCAGGTAAAGAAACACAGTGTGCTTTTCTTTCCGTGGGCATGTGGCTGGTTAGAGTCTGCCCAGTCACGCATTAGCACTGTGCGCTCTGGACTGGTGTGTTTGTTTGTTTTTTCCTTTCTTCTCCCTTCTGCATGCACAGAGAGGGCCTGATGTAGTGTCCAGTGGTGGGCCACAGAGATACATCCCTTTGAATGACACCGTTGATATAAGTAATTAACGTATTGCCATCAGTTAGATCTTGCTAGGTCAGTGTGCAGCCATTACCATTACCAAAAATGTGCTTGTTCAGAATTCTGACTAAATACGGATGCAGCCCGTGCTGCAGATGTGTCCAGGGCAGGACACTGATCGTTCAGCACTTCCCACCACTGCAGCCATGGAACTGAAAAAGACTGCCCTGGAGACACTGTCAGCCTAACTGCACCTGCTGAACCAAACCTCCCCTCTGGCACACACGTCCTCTCATAGCCAGAGGAATGTGCAGTCAAATGGACCTGGCAAGGACCCGTGGAGTCCAAAGCATCTCACAAAGCAGCAGCTAATCCCCTGCTGACAGGTGCCTGTGTGGCACATCCCAGGCACAGAGGCTGGGAGGTCAGCCCTCCCCATTGCACTCTCTCCACTCCAGCAACCACCGAGAAGAGCCTCCTCCTTCCTCTTTGCAGCAAGATTTGAAGAAGCCTTCCCCAGCCTAGAATGAACCAGCTTTCTCCAAGCTCTCTTCCATAGGTCTTCAATCCTCTTTATCTCTTGCAGCACATTTTTCCATGAGCGCTAACTGTACGTGTACCCAAACTGTGGGTATGCGTCTGCTCCCCATGATGGCACAAGGACTGCCCGGTGTGCTGCAGAGAGCAGCGCCTGCCGATAGCTCTTGACCCTTGTGAACTGCATCTTGAAGCAGATTATTCAGATCAGCGTTCACCAGGAGAGCGGCCACAGCTCTGGTGCCTTGTCTGAAATGGCACATCTTTGTCTGCAGACGCAGCAGGAACAGAGGCAGTGCTCCGGCAGCTGGACGTGGGCCAGCTGTAGCCTAGTGGCAGTTATTTTTCCAGTTACGCAGGGGCTTTTTAGGACAGCAAACGTCACTCTGTCTTGGCATTCAGGGCCTTTCTGACCTCTTCCACAGCTCCGAAACAAAGGCACAGAGGAAAACACCAACACGGAGCCTGACAGTGCACTGCGTTCTCTATTTGATGTTCCTGCTTGGTGTTCCTCAGTCAAACCACTTGTAGCACGTATCCCAGGAAAGAAGTGCATTTGCACATACCCACAGATAATCCCGCAGGGAAGTGCTGAGGTTGCTTTTTGTTGGCAGGCTCCTCCCCTCTGCTTTGATGTGCTGCTTTTTGTCATCGTGCCCTTCAGTACACCGTCTCTCTGCCTATTTTCAAGATGTGTGACAGTATTTATATCTGAGCCACACGAGCGCAGCACATTTGTCAGTGGAGGACTTTGCACGGTGCTCCACGGGACGTGTGAGCGAGGGCTGGGTAAGGCTTCATTTCACCCTGCTCATGGGTGGCCCAGCAGGGATCAGAACTGGTGTGAATGAGGACTTGCCCTCCTGGGGCACTGCTGGGTGGTGCAAGCCACCAAAGAGCTGTCAACTCGCAGGGAAAGCCTACACAAATGCATCTGAATACTTACAGGTCCGTCTGGCATCATCCTTCTTCAGATCCACAAGACGACTTGCGGATGCATCTATTTTATTTTTTTTCCTTTAGGAATTCTTCTCTGTGATTTCATTGTGAATTTAAATGTGGCTTTCTTCATGACAAGAGCCCTGGGACAGTGTTCCTCTGGTTTCCTGTTCCCAGAGCCCATTGGCTGCCCAGGATTCCCTGAAGCCCTATATCCCCACACTGTCTGATAGCTCGGACATCATCTGTCCTTCTGAATGGTTGAGACCTCAGGGGGCTCCTGAATGCATTTTGCACAGTCTTGATTGCTTCCCAGTTATCTTATCTGCTCGCTACTGACAGCTTTATACCTCTCTGCTCAAACTGTCTAGACAACACCAGCTTTCAGCTGAATTGCATCGAGAGTAAGAATTTAGTTGTCCCAGAGGCTGTAGAAATCACCTCATTTTTGAGGGGCACATTTCCCTCAATATGTTTTTATGTGCTTCTGTCTTTTTAACTTATTCTCTGTACCATTTCTTCTCTCCTATGCAATTTCTGTTGTTCATTTTCGTTTGGGAACTCGTTAACCTCGAACAAAGCGAGCAAGGCTTTTGTAAAAGTAAGCGCTGGCAAAACAAGATGAAGTGAAACTGAAGAAAAGAACATGAGGAAAGCTTTACTTTCCACATATTCAGATGCAGATTGATTAGCTTAAGAATTTTCTTGCTTCTAAGGAAAAGTGATACTTCATCTCATAATTATTACTTCTGTCTTTTTACCGTGGGTTCTGTGATATTAGGATGAAGCCCCTCCACTTCCATTTCAACCACTGCTGACATGAAGTGATGGGGCACAACCTCATGTTGGGAAATCCTTCACTTTTGTCACGTCCTTGTGTCCCCCTCCTCCTCTTCAAGGCCCTGTGGGCTGCTGGCCCACCTGTCCTCCTCGGCTGCTCCTGGTCTTTGTCCCTCTGTTACGTTACATAAAACTTCTAATAATACTCTGAAGTAATCTTTGCATATGATCTCATCAGGCTCTTGCTGCTGGGGATTAAGTGTTATAACAATGGCATGATCTCAGCTGCAGGAGGCTGACTGCCCCTCCCTCTGGCTGCCTTGTCCTACAAGCAGCCATGGGGCTGGGGTTGAGGAGCACATCCCTCTGAAGAGGCAGTGGAAGGAGTTGCAGAGTTCTTTGTCTTTTTGCTGCTGCACTTTGCATCCGAGGCTTGTTCTAGGACTCTCTGTCTGTAGGAGTGAAAGCAGCTAATGCAATCCAGGTCTCTCGGTGTCAGACAGAGCTTCAGATGCCACATATTCCCATTTCCCTAGCTAAACATTATTATTTTTACTTCAGAAAGTAATTCCTGTTCCACATGTTGTTTAACCTAAAAAAAAATAAAAATACATCTACACATTGCACCCTATGGCTGCATTCTTGCTCTCGTGGAAGTGAGAAAGGAATCAACCAAGAGCAAGGCAGCTGGGTCTTCAGAAGCTTCAGCCTGAAGATGTGAAGAGCACCCAATGCCATTGCAGAAGATCTGCCACCCTGGAAGAATCCCCACAGGCCCCCATCCTTTTGGTGCTGCAGAAGATTTGCAGTGATGGTGTTCATTCCTGGAGCTCACGACCTTCTACTCTTGCCTGGAGCTGTTGGTAGCAGTGAAATTGCATCCAGCAGCCAGGTGGTGAATTTGGATGAAGCCTTCAGCGTGGATGCCAGCTGTGTATTTCTGCATGACTGTGGTGGTCAGGAAGGACTTGCATCCTCAAAGGGCTGCAGTCGTGTCCAGCAAAAATCATCTCTGTACATTACCTCCAAGCTAGTTGTGCAATTCAGGCTCTCAAGAATGAGTGAATAAATAAGCAGATCACTGACAAATTAATACAACAAACAGTCAAACTTTCCAGTGTGGCACAGTTTCATTTATGTTTTTTATTACTGCCTTGGCCTTCTTCACAAAACAGCTTCAGATCTAAGGAGCATTGAAACATACAGTATTTAAACATACACAGTATGGCTTGCCAGTGAATAGTTCACATTGTCAGGGAGGCAATACGTTAGGTAACAGGCAGTTTGGTCTCTTCTTTCACCTGACGTTGAAAAGACTTTGCTGCACATAGCAGACAGATAAAATGGGGAGAGAAAGGCTGAGAAAAGAAGGTAATTGGGTGGCTGGTTCTGTGAGATTAAAAATGTAGGCAAATATTTAGCTTAGGAAAGATTAAGATTTGCAGCTCAGCTCTGGTTTTGAACAGATGGCACGACAGTACAAAATTTATGAACAACAGGTGAGATTTTCAGAATGCAGCAAAAAGGCTGAGATAACTCCCAGATGTGCTGTTTGTTGCTAGAAGATGGCAGTAAATGTCTAGGAAATGATGGAAATGAACTCCTCGCAGCCTGTGATGTGTGTTGCATCTTGAGCATAACCCTGCCTCGTTAAAAATGTAGCTTTGTGGGTTTCCTAAAGGAAGCTATTACATTTTATGCTGAGTTTCCTTTATGGTTTATGAGCCAGGCAGGCTGGCTTAAAGAAGCACAGCCCCACTAATGGTTTTCTGTCAGCCTGTATAACCCCTGCACACCACTGCTAGGTGCAGCAGCTGTTATCACGCCATTGACCGCCGTATTTCACTGTTTTTTGCAAAATAATGTAGAGAGAATTGCCTTGCTGTAAAGGATCTCTACTGCTTTAAGGAATGGCTCTCGATGGAGGAAAGCTCTCAGCGGGGGATTTACAAGCCGGGGTTGATGATGCTTGCTCTTCCCGAGTGCAACAGGCTGCCCAGCCTGCACCAGGACCCCAGCGCCTGCACACGCATCCCTTTCTTTGGTAAGAGGCTGCACTGCCCATCGTCTGCAGGGATGCTTTCTTGGAGAGGAGGGCATGAAGGACACCCATGACTTGCAGCCAAAGCGGGGGCCTGACAGCCTCTCAGCAGCTGTTCTGTGGTCAGATGTGGTGTGCCAAGTGGGAACCATCCCCTGTGCCTCTGCACTGTGCTGTGTCACACCCCCTCCTTACACCTTGTCTTGTCTTTTCACAGATTTTAAGAAGGAGAATATAACCAGTAAGTAGACTTCTTCCGGATCTGTTCTTCAAGAGGGTGGGCACTGCACTTGTGTTGAAGATGCAGCTTGCACAGCATTTTTTAGTGTTGTGTACTGGTCTTTGCTGGCTGGATTGGGGTTGTTACCAGAGGATGACTGAACTCTCACATCCAAGGCATGGGGAAACAAATTTCCAGCTGCACTGGTTTTAAGGAGAGCATGGGCTGGTAGTTGTTGAAGGTGATTAGAGAGTGATGGTGCTTTTAGATCTCCAGTTGTTACCCTGCCTTTCATTCTTTTTGCTGTGTTTGGTACTTCTGAGACTGCTGTCAGGCAGACCCACCCTGGGGACAGAGCATGTGGCAGTTTCAGCCTTTCCTTTTTCAGCATGTCCACCTCTGAGACCTCTGTATTTTTCAGACCTTTAAGGGCACAGCGATGCTCCCCTTTGCCCCCCAAGACTCTCCACATTGTTCCTCAGAGATGTCTCATGGTTGTCACATTCTGTGCAAAAAGGCTTCTTTTCATGTCAGCCACTTGCTCAGACGGATTTCAGGCATTGCTCTCCTTGCCTTTTAACAGGCAACACCGAGAACACTGAGCTTAGGCACACAGCTGTATTTTAGGGCGGTTCAAAAAAGGTTTTACACTTCTGCAGTGCTTACGTACCAGCCAAAGAATCTCCAATTACCTTGGACTTGTGAGGAGCCAAGTGTTTTCTTGGAGTCTGCAGCCATTTCTAAACTGAGGTGCTTTCACACCTTGGGCTGCAGGGACTCAACCTTGTGTTTGAAGTCACCTGCCCACAGTAAACCTGGTGGTGCTCTGCTGCCCACGGGCACAGACTGGCACTGATGGGGGTGCAGAAAGATGAGGTTCTGTAAGAGCAGCTGTGTTGCAAGAGGAAAAGAGAAAGCAGCCAGTGTGGTGTGGTCAAGAATTGCTGCTGACATTGGTCTTTACTGCAGTGCTCAGGTGCTCTAAACAGGCATCCTGTTAGAGCTGCAGCCCTGCAAAAATTAATCGGTCATCAGCGTTTCTCCTGCAGGAGAAACATGACAGTCTGCTTGAATTAAAGTGTGTAGCCTTTGCCTCAAGCCCGGATCAGACCTTATACAAATCTTTACTGAAGTGGAAAAGCATTTGCTTAAAAAAAATCTGTGTTTCTGAATGAGGCAGGTTTCCTCCTGCGTTAGTTTTTATGAGCTGCAACTTCAGTACAATTGAAAATCAAGCTATGACAGCGCTGTTTGCTGACTTACTAATTTAATTAATAAGATTAATAATGCAGCATCTAACAACGGGTCCCTAATGCATGCCATCAACCAGAATGCTAATCCATGGTCAGCAGTTTCCACACAATTAGCTGGCACATGCTATGTGTATGAGGCTGCCCCTCCTCTGCTGTCCTTCTTACTTCCTGTATCGTGCCAGCATGCATTAAATTCTCCTCTAAGGATAAGCGATGCCCACATTTATGTTTTGGGAACCTGTTCTGGGAGTGAAAAATCTCTAGATTTCCTGCTGACTTCTTCTGCAGCCATGGTAAGCTCTGCTTATGTGAAGTCAATGGCACATTCTTCATTGTGAATAACAGTGCTTTGTGCCAGCTCCATTACTTCAGATCCATAGCTCCCTTTAGCTTGTGGTTTCCACACATGCTGGGAGCCACAGTCCCAGGCATCCAGTCTGAGATGGCAAGCACTCCACAGAGGCTAGCAGGAGAGTGCTCCATGCATGACCTTGCTGCTCCCACCCCAGCTGCCCCTGGCACTGTGCAGCCAGTGCTGCAGCTTGCTTTCTGACATGGTTTGGCTCTGGAGCATCCCTGTGGGCCTGCGCTGCTTTGTTTGGTTTTGGGGCAGAGTGACAGCCACAGACACATGACTCTGTTTCTCTGGAAAGCTTCACTCCTTTCCTTGGGGTGTTACCAGATGTAATCCTATGTACAGAGCTCAAAATCCATTTCAGTGTAAACAGAAAGCTAAGCTCTCCTGTGACTATCACTGGTCCTTTTGTGTGCTTCAGATCTGCTGCTGACTGTTCTGGCTCTTGTGTAAGGACATGATCTATCACTCTTCACTGCAGGGCATGGTCTATAGTGCTTGTGCCCACTTCATTCTTTTTTTTTTTCCCTGCCTAGGGACTTGCTACAGTGGTAACGGCCAGTTTTACCAGGGCCGGGCCAACGTCACTGCCTCCGGCATCCCCTGCCAGAAGTGGAGCGACCAGGTATGCATCAACCAGATAGAGTCTTCTTCTGTGAGTTTCCCAGAGCTGGGCAACCCTGTCCCACGGAAGGGCTGGGCAGATGGCAGCTCGCCTTCATTCTTGATTCTTTCATATTTCAGTCTGCAAATTCCCCTTCCCATTGCCAGATGCTTTCTGGTGATTCTTGCAAGTTACTTCAAGCCTCTTACTTCTACCTTTCTCTGTTGCTTTTCCGTTTTTATTCTCTTTTTCTTCCTTTGTTTTCTTAATACCATTGGGAAAAAACTATTCTTAAACACTAATCCAAGCGGTTTCCTACTCCAAGGCTCCCCACTTACACAGAAGGACTCCTCAGGTCTTCCCTGAGCTGTCTGATGCTGAGAATTACTGCCGCAACCCAGGAGGTGAAAATGAGCGTCCCTGGTGCTACACCAAAGACCCATCCGTCACCTGGGAGTACTGCAGCGTGTCTCCTTGTGGAGATGGTAGGTGACTGCAGTTTATGATTTCTGTCATTGTGCTTGTTTTGGGACCAGGTATAGTGCTGACATGCTGCCCCTCACACCACGGGTCTCACGGCCCCATGATTAATTCTGTCTTCTAGATTTATCCAGCACTGGTTCTTCACACAGATGCACTTAGCATCTTCAGTTTGAAGGTGTAATACATACTTCACTGATGGGAAAATCAGTACAGACAAACTGAGCATCTTTGCCAAGACTGTAATAAGTCCTAAAGATGAAATCAGATTTCCTGTGGCATTAAGAGGGATAAGCTGGCTACTGCGTGCTCTAAGGAAAAAGTAAAGCTGATGGTGAATCTTCCAAAGTTGTTTTCATTCTGGTGATTTTTTTTTTTTCAGCACTACAAACCCCACACGTTTATATCTAAAAATAAATTTGAAAAAGTAGGAAACATCTTCACTCTGATTTGTTCAAAGAGAAATTTTTGAAGCATGTTTCATCAAAGATACGAGGTTGTAGTATTTCAAAGCATTTTAGGATCTCAGTGCTTGGTAACAAGGCAATTCTGCTTGCACAGAGAACAAAGATGCTGTAAAGTCAGTGGAACTAAGGTCAGTATCAATTTAGCTGGCCTTAAAAATATAGTGTAAATTTATTTCTGTTCTCAGTCGTTTTCTAGAGTGGCTGAGAAAAAAATCAGTGGAAGTGTACCTGAGTCCCTTTACCCCTAAAAAAAAAAGAGTGAAATTTTACAGTAGTTTACCATATTTGAGCCATAAAGTCTCTGAAATGCAAAGTTGTTGGAGAGAAGAGGATGGTGCAGGAAAAAGAGCACCATATTCTTGCCTGGGGCTGACACTCCTACCTGCAGAATCCTCCTAAGGACATGATTCATTGCAGAGTTTAGTTCCTTCCCAGTACATCCATCAGCTTATTTGAACACGTTGAGTCCATCAGATACGATCTTCCACCTGTAATTCTTGCAAATTATCTGATTGCTTATCAAAACTGGGTTCCTAGCTCTGCAGGAACTGTGTCTTTACTAGGTCCTGCACTTTCACATTTGTTAAGCAGAAATGTTTGATCCTCTCACACTGTTGTATCTGTAACGTTAATAATCATCAGGACAACAGGTTAATCAGCTGTACACAAGTACATCTTGAGAGAAAGACCCATCTCTATAGAACGGATATCATCTTCTGATTTTGTTTGCTTTACAGCGTCATTATCTCTGGGAACAAGAAAACCAAATGGAGAGACACCAAACCTCCCCCCTCCTCCATCTTATTCCCCCACGTACTCCATGAATGTTGTCATCTCCATCATCTCCAGCTTTGCCCTGATCGTGATCCTTGGCATCATCACCCTTGTTTGCTGCCGTCGCCGAAAGCAGTGGAAAAACAAGAAAAGGTAAAGCCCAGGACTCAATTCAAGGCAACAAATGCTGCTTTGAAACAGAACTTGCCTGTTTCTGAGTCCTGCAAACTCCTGCAGGATGGAGAATCCTGCGGCAGCACCAGTGCGAGTTCCGAGGAGAACCTCTGTGGAAAGTGGCCTGGTGGCTGTTTTGGGGAAATGATGTGAGACTGCTGCAGGGTTCTTTCAGCAGCCCTACCACACCTCTCTTTCCCATCCTGGAAGAATCCAGCCCCAAGGAACAGATGTAGATCAGGAGCCATGCACATTGACCAACAACTGCTCTGTTGTTTCAGAGAGTCAGAAACTCCGACACTCACCACTCTTCCTTCTGAACTCCTCCTGGACCGGCTGCACCCTAACCCCATGTACCAGAGGATGCCTCTTCTCCTCAATCCCAAACTACTCAGCCTGGAGTATCCCAGGAACAATATTGAATATGTGAGAGATATTGGGGAAGGAGCATTTGGGAGAGTTTTCCAAGCAAGGTAAGCCACCCATACGCGAATCCTCTCCATCTGGAGGTACGTGTTAAAAATAAGCAGCTGGGCATCCATTTGTTTGGACATCAGGAATTCTTTGTTCATTTACCCAAGCCGAAATTGGTGGAGGAGTCATATAGTTAAACTCAAGCTTGAATAATTGTTGTGCCTACTTTTTTTTTTTGTTTGTTAAAATACTGCCACAAATAAGCTTCCTGTTCTTCTCTGTAGAATACACTGTGTCATACAAAGCCTGGCATAGAAGCTTAGCTAAATTTATAATCCTTGTATTTTTTCCAAGAGTATTGCCTGTGACATGTGACCTATTGTGAAATGCCTGCGTATCCCAGTGTTTGCAAATCTGCAGTGTGTATTGGTGTGCTCCTTTACAAAGTCAACATTAGGCAGTACTTACCACAGAGAGCAATGTGTCATGGTGCAGCTAGATCCTGACCCAGTTTCCATTTGATTCAGTGGCAAAACCAAACTAAACCAAAAATCCCCTAAAACCCCAGCCTACTTGATCCAACATCCCTTTTGTCTGCATGTGCAACTTACTTACTCAGTCTTTATTCTTGGAATCCATGACCGTTGTTGCCTGTTTTAAATTTAAGGCATTAGAGGAGGTCCCAGTTCTGTTAAATCTCGGTGGAGGTGAGGTATTTCTTCATATATGAAACACGTGTCATTGAAAACCCAGAGCTGAACCCAATCCTACTCAGACTAGGGTGGATGGAAGGCATCTTGTTATGCTTGACAGATACTGTAATGCCTGCAGGACAGCCTTTGGCTGATCTGCTCTTAGAAAATCCCCCTCCAAATTCCCAAAAAAAGAGGGGCAGACTGTCCAGTTTCATTTTTGCTCAGAGTGAGTATTCCTTGTCCCTTGGAGCTAATGACTCCAAGATGCAGCTGACACTGTCACTGCACTATCTAGAGTATATGACCAAAGCCACCAGGGACTATCAGATCCATGACCTTCCTGGTGGAATTGCCTCCAGTAACTTCCAAGCTGAAGGACTCTCTGTGCAGAATGCAGCCATAACTGCAGATACTTTCAACATTTATAGTTACGCTATGGATATATCCACGAGGAAATGAGTTATGGACAAGTTAAATTATTAGAGTACAGAAAACAATTTCAATAGATGTGATGATTTTTTTTCCAGGTGAAGGGATATGGAAGAAAAGCGGGCATACTTTAATATAAAGCAAGCTAAAAATAACAAAGCTTAAAGGGCAGGCAGTGCGAAAATTGCAGATGCTTAGCGTGTGATTGATTGTTAGCCTAAATGGTTGAGCTGAATACATCTGAACTGGAGCAGAGAATAAAGCAATGAGGACTGCACCACAGCTGCTGCTTTGGTGCACAACAGTCCCTGTTCTGGCCGTGGCACAGTGTTGAGGTTATCCCATCATTTGCAGCCTTCTCATGGATGTGACAGCAGAGCAGGCAGTCCCACTGCCAAACATCGACTGTGTTGGAGCTTCAGTGCAGCCTTGGTGCTGCCCAGGCCCTCATGAGTGTTGGCTCTCACCCACCTTGGGCAGGACCTCTCAAAAGCCATTTCAATGTCACTGACATGCCGAGTGAAGCAAGTGTTGAAATGGCTTCATGTGCATTTCATCCACCCCAGTGTTAGAATTCCTTTTAGTTAAACCTTTTTGCTATTGTCAGTGGAGAATGGCAAAAGACAAACACAAGCAATGCAGTCTTCTTAGCCAGCTTTTGCAATGCTGTATTCTCAGAGATGCTTTCTGTCTGAGGCTCAGGGAAGGAACTGCAGAAATACCACTTCTTCATCAGAAACCCTTCTGAAGCATTGTATTCTCAGGGTAAATTTTGGCCAGTGCGCAGCTCTAAGAGCAGCAGAGGCTGATGTGCTGACATCCAGCAGCACCAGCTGCACATCCCCTCAGGTCATGAGCACCATCATGACTCAAACCTTCACCTTGCCATTGCAGATGAATAAAACATACTTCCCTACATGCGCTAAGTGGACATCTTGAGCTAAGTTTAGCGGCCCTCTTACTTCTCCTGATCTCATATTTCTCCTGCTCCTGTAAACACAGCTCTGCATGCAATGCCAGTGATGCCTTTGCCAGTTGGCTTGCTGCGAGGCCTGATTCAGTGTTTACTCACTCCTGGGTCAAGCAACATGTTAGGACAGGAAGTGTCTGGCTATCGTTTACTCACTCCTCCTGAAAGGCTGCAATGTCCGCTGAGGGCTCGTACGCACTGAACAGGTTGAGGAAGTAACTAGTTTCCTTATCAGATGTCTTTAAAGCAGAATGTGGGGCTCAGCACAGGTCCATCCTGACTAGGCCTGGTTTGGAGACAAGGCTGTCCCAAGGGCCCCAAGCTGCCCAGGGGTGGCTGATCAGAGGTCAGGGTGGCAAGATTTCCACTTTCACAGGTCTCCTCGTGTTCTTTGAAGGAGTGTTGCAGAGATCCAGTGATAGTGGAGAAAGCAAGGACAGTTGCTGTCTGTCCTGTGCATGAACAGTGAGGTATTTCATGTAGGCTAGAGAGGAAACCCAAGCTAATTTCTTGATGTTTCCTATACCTCAAAGAAAAGGAGCTGTTTCGTAGAAAGCACACTCCAGCCTAGGACTTGAATTCTGTTTAATTTCAGAAGCAGGATCTTCCCTGCACGTGTGCCTCCATCCCTTTCTTCTCATGATGTCTTCTGGCTCAACTTTGGCAGCTGCTTGCCAGGGCTGTGCACAGAGCCTTTCTCCCTCTTCAGTGCAGTTTCAGTGTATCTGTAAATACTGGGCTGAAGAAGACCCAGAAAAAAAGTTCTGTGCAGTTTAATCTCACTTAGAGTGTACACTACAGGAATCCAGTGGAGAGCAGGTGGATGGGTGTACTTCAGGCTTTGGGACAGGGTGAGCTGCTTTCTCCAAAGCGCACAATGCAAAGGTGTTGTTGCTGCTCTGGTCTGCCAGCCAGCCATGAGAAGTAATCTACAGCGAGGCTGATGAGAAGAAATAAATGCCCCCCCCTTCTTCTAACTGCTGCGCTGGTTTCTTCTGAGTATTGCTGCTGACTTTTTTAGGTGCTGCAGTTAAAAGATGTCTTCACTCTTACTGTGCTGGAACCTCACGGCCAGCACAGGGTTAAAAAGCAGGACATTTTGCTATAGCAAAGGCAGTAGTAGACAAACGTGGAGTAAGGTCCTCCATTCTGGCATGCCAGATCTCCTTGTCCAAGCCCTTCAGCTGTGACCTGTCTGCCTGTGATATTCCTCTCTAGATGGGCATCCTGCCATCTTCTGACATTTGACATTTACAGCATCTCAGTGCATCTGTTGCAACTACCATATGTCTGGAGTAGATGACAAGGAAACTGGAAGTTTGCTTTGGAAATCTGAACCTCCTCTTGTGACTACTGAGCAGTAAAGTAACTTGGCATTTGAGCAATGGGGGGGCAGTCAGGCAGGAGCACACACTGTGAATGAGTGCCGCTGTTCGTGGGCTCTAGCTGCCTCTAAGGAGCGTGCCTTAGCTTGAGAAGAAGAGGCATGGGCAACAAAATACGTATCTGAAGCTTGACCCACATCTGAAGCACAGAAGGTTGCTGTGCTCTAGGAGCACTACCTCTTACCTCTTCATCAAGCCTGCCTAACTAAGGGCAGAGCAACCTGTGGATAGCAAACCAGAATGAGCCTGTGATTGCTTGAAGCTAGGAAGCTCCGTTTCCTGTAGATTCGTGTCTCAAAGCTGAAGATTCGGTGTTCAACACAGAGTATTGGTGCATGAGCTTATTCTTAACAGGGCTTGTTTGTGCTTTCTTCCTTCTTACTTGGTACCTATCTCCACAGCGCTTGCAGGAGCATTACTATTTGCCAGTCCTCAGCACCACTCCATTAAATGCAACCAAAATTAGTAAATGGGCTTTTAACTTGTTAATTTAGAGGTGTAACTCTTCCTATTCCCTGAACCATGCCAAAGGATTATTCTCCTAATCAGTCCAGGCGAACATGCCTACTCTAATTGTTACTTGTTCCCTGATAGTAGCTAGATGTACCAGTGCCACAAGCGTGAAGGGTGAGAAACAAAATTGAGCATAAGGAGGCTCTTTCAACATTTATGCATAAAATATGTTTATTTTTGAGGCAGTGCTTCTTCATTTTGAAGCAGGAACGGCCTGTGTTTGGTGTGCATATAGCTCTATCGATGCTTCCCTCTCTTCCAGGGCCCCGGGACTGCTGCCATATGAATCTTTCACGATGGTGGCAGTGAAAATGCTGAAGGAAGAAGCATCTGCGGACATGCAGGCCGACTTCCAGAGGGAGGCAGCCCTCATGGCTGAATTTGACAATCCGAACATTGTCAAGCTCTTAGGTATCTGAACAAGGTGCCCATGTATGGGGGTATCTCCTCCTGCAAATCTGCTGCAGTTTTGCTTGGGGCACAGGGGTGAACCCGCAGGCATGACCAGTGCTGGGTGACGATGGACTGTTCCACAAGAGAAAATAGCTTGTTCAAAAGGGGTGAGCTTTGCTATGAGTCGCTGCATGCTCCGCTAAATTCTTCATCAGAACAAGTCTAGAAATGCAGGTCTTAAGCAGCTGCCTTAGCAGGACAGCACCTTGTAACAAAGCCTCCTCGTCCTGTGCTAGAGCCTGCTGCTGACCCTCTTGCTGCTTAGATCCACTTCCAGCTTCATAACACTGGGGCAGATGTCTTACAGGGAAGACACGAGCTTCCTGGAGCTGTGATTTATTTTGCGGGTACTAAAAGGAAAAACAACAAGCACAAGTCTTGTTAGTTTTATAGATCCCGCTTACTATTGTAATGTCGGAATGTTCACCAGCATTAGGAAAACAAAGTGAAGCAAACAAACAAAAAAGCCAACCGCAACAGCAGTCTCTTCCTTCCCCCCCTTCACAGCTGAAAGAAAACTATGTTTTCTTGGGATTTTTAGAAAGACTTGGTTCCACAGCCTGGCCAATAGGTCATTCCTCTGCACAGAAAGCTGCCAAGCAGAGCTTATTACAGTTTCTGACTAGTGGATGCTGCTGTCCACCATCACCTGGCAGTCCTGCAGCACCTGGCCCTGATTCCTGTGATCAAGCAGCTGAGATCCTAATTTATTTCAGTAGTAAATTTCACAAGATCTGGAAATGCATAAACCCCAGGTTTGGGAAAATTGGGTTGACACAAGCACTTCAGCAGCAGGAAAGAACAGCAGGAAATGCCCCAATCTCAAGTAAACATCATGTTTATTGTCAACACATTGTAGGTCAGGAAAGGTACAGGAACAAACTAGTCTCACATTCAGAGGTTGTGGGAAAGCAGACACATTTCTGAGCACAGCTTAAATGATAAAGCCCTCACAAATGCTCTTTATGCATGTCAGATCCTGATTTTATCACACTGGAAGCAGCTATCTGTTTTTTCTCAAAGATTCATGTGTTATGTCATCAACATGAAGTTCAGATTTCACAATCAGTTGGATCACCAATTGCTAAATAAATGCCCCTAAGGAAGCAAAGCACATACACTTCAAATGCTGGCTTTTGCTCCTTGACAGGTTAATAGCAGGCACACAGATATTTTTGCCTCTCTCTCTAACGGGCTTTCTGTCACCGTGTGCTCTGTAAATCTTGTTAAAAAGTTGGGTTTGGGAATGAATACGATAAACTGGTGATCTGTCCACACGTTCACAATACTAATGCAACGGAGACTCTTCTACTTCAAGATTTTCAGGTAGAATATGTATATTAGGTACATCTACTTGGTGTGTCTGGTCTGAAACACAGCAGTACATCATTAGAGATCTTTGGACAAAGCAAGGTGAATGTTTCTTTACAGACTGGCACGGTGCAACTGAGTGACATTACTTGCTGTTGCTCTGTGGGAGTAGAGTAATCTGCTCACTCTGGTCCCTGGTGTAAAACCGAGCATGTTCCTGCCAGTTGGAGTGGGTTAGTGACATTTTAGTGTCTCTCACAGAGCTCAGATTCAGATTTCCATTGAAGGAGCTTCGAAGGCACAAAGAAACGTGGTGAAATTAGACGGTATTTGCATGCTTCACATTTTCCTCTGCCTCCACATGCATTCTTGGGAATCTCCCCTTTGCGTTAAGTATTTCTGGATATTTTTGGTCTTGCCACGGCAGAAACTTCTTTCTCTTACAAATGACCCGAACGGTGCACCTATCTTCTTCCAGGTGTGTGCGCTGTTGGGAAACCCATGTGCCTGCTGTTTGAATACATGGCCTACGGCGATCTCAACGAGTACCTGCGTGACCGCTCGCCCCGCAACCTCTGCAGCCTGGTGCAGGGTGGCCTGGAGGCACGGGCGTGCCTCCCCAACCCTCTGGCACTGTGCTGCACCAGCCAGCTCTGCATCGCCAAGCAGGTGGCTGCAGGCATGGCCTACCTCTCCGAGCGCAAGTTTGTTCATCGGGACTTGGCCACCAGGAACTGTCTGGTGGGGGAGAACATGGTGGTCAAAATCGCGGACTTCGGCCTCTCGAGGAACATGTATTCAGCTGATTACTACAAAGCCAACGAGAACGATGCCATTCCCATCCGCTGGATGCCCCCCGAATCCATTTTTTACAACCGGTACACCACAGAGTCCGACGTGTGGGCCTATGGAGTGGTGCTGTGGGAGATCTTCTCCTATGGCATGCAGCCCTACTATGGGATGGCTCATGAGGAGGTCATCTACTACGTGAGGGATGGGAACATCCTGTCCTGCCCGGACAATTGTCCTCTGGAGCTCTACAATCTGATGCGTCTCTGCTGGAGCAAGCTGCCAGCTGACCGGCCGAGCTTTGCCAGCATCCACCGCATCCTGGAGCGCATGTATGAGAGGGCTGTGGCCTCCCCACAGGTCTGAGGGATGTGGTGAGGTGGTCTCTGTGCCTACCCACCTGCAGGCTCCTGAGCTCAAAGCTCTGATTTAGAGGGAGGAGAAACACCTCGTTCCTTTACCAAGCAAGGAGTGTGGACTGCACCCACCTTGGGTTGGACTGTGCCTCCTTGAGGTGGACTGTACCTCCCAGATTATGGGGATAGCTCCCAGCCACCAAGCTGGTGCTCCTTGGGTTGGTTGGAGAGCCAGCTGCGCTAGCTCAGGACCTGCTTTAGTCATTTCCAGGAGCACAGAGTTCCCCGGGCAAAGCAGACCAACCTTTTCCTGGGGGGACTTCCCTTCCCAGCAGTATTCTCCCTGTTCTTCTGCATTTATGCACCTGGCTTTTAACTTTATTTTCCCTTCCTTCCATGCTTTCAACTACAACCTGTAAAAAAAGGAAAAAAAAAAAAAAGGTTGCAGAAATGAATCCAGTTTTGGATTCTGTTTACCATTTCATTTTCACGTGTTTACTTCATTTTGTAGAGGAAGGATACTGCTGAAGGCATAGTCCACTGACATCTCACCAAAAGTCTGTCTCATGTATAGCAGTCAATCTTCTTACCTAGTCCTACAACAAGCCATGGATTCTTAAGGGACAAATTTATCCTAAAGGCCCAGTCCTGCAGCCATCTGGTCTCTCAGGTGTGTTTATTTCCCTCTGCCTGCCACACAGTGCCCACCATGCTGAGATCAGGGAGAAACATAGGTTCATAGGCTTGTAGAATCACCAAGATCAGCCTGTCCAACCATCCACCTTCCACCAGTATTTCTCCATTAAACCACTGCAAAGAGAGTACCTGTCCAAGCCATGGGCTGCCAGCTTCTGCAGGAGAATACTGTGAGAGACAGTGTCAGTGGCTTTGATGAAGTCTAGATAGACCATGTCAACAGCCTTTTTGTCATCTACCAGGTCGGTAGATCATAGAAAGATATCAGGTTGGTCAAGCAGGACCTGCCTTTTGTGAGCCAATGCTGGCTGTGCTTGATCCCCACGTTGTCCTGCACATGCGGTGTGAACTCTCTCGAAACGATCTGCTTTATAATCTTTCCTGGCACTGAGGTCAGGCTGACAGGCCTGCAGTTCCTCAGATCCTCCTTACATCCTTCTTGTAGGTGGCAGTCGCACTGGCAAGCCTCCGTCCTCTAGGACCTCTGATTTACCAGGAACACTGACAGATGGTGGAAAGTGGCTTGGCTATCACCTTCCCCAGGTCCCTCAGCACTCTTGGGTCGATTCCCATCTGGTCCCATGGACTTGCTGCAATCTAGATGGAGCAGAAAGTCTCTTTTCCACCTGAATGGTAGTGTGTTTATTCTGCTCCTCGACCCAGACTTCCAGGTAAGGGGGTAGAGTACCCCGAGGATACCTGGTCTGACTTTTAAAGACGGGAGTAAAGAAGGCATTGAGAACCTTAGCCTTTTCCTTATCTCCTAGTCTTCATGTCCCCTTTCACATCCAGTAAAAGATGGAGATTCTCCTTAGCCCTCCTCTTATTGTTAACACATTTAATTTAGTTTAACATATTTATCTTTTACCCCAAAAGACAAGTTCAAATTGGTCTTTTGCCTTTTTATTTTTCTTCCTGCATATCCTAACGACTTCTTTGTACTCTCCCTTAGTTGCCCATACCTTCTTCCACAGGAGGTAGGTTCACTTTTTATTCCTGGACCTCTTTGCTCTTCAAGGACTGAGTAATGAGAGATACTACCAGTGTCCTGAACAGGTCAAAGTCTGCCTTCTGGAAGTCCAATGTAGCTTTTGTGCTGGCCCCTCTCCAGGGGTGATATGTACTATCAGTTGCCTTCAGAGACAGCCTACCAGCTGGAGGACTTCACTCTTCAACGAATTGCCCATTCACAAGTCACAGATGAGACTGCCTCCCTAATATATGGCCCTCATCCCACTTGCAAACCCAGTATGCCATTTCTCTACTAAAAATTATCTAAATAGTAATGTATATATCACTGCCAGAGAAAAATAGGCTCCTCTGTGTACACATTTTACTGTTTGCTTCCTTGAGGAGTAATCATCCCAGCCAAATTACTAACAGAGACAGGGTGAGAAATGGGGATGAGCGTTCTCCCTATAGAACATGAGCGCAGGTGAGTGAGTGGCTGGTGTGCCTTCTGTAACTGGGACACCTTGACTGAGCTCACCCAGTGAACAGCAGTGGAGAGCAGCTGCCCACAGGGCTGCCTGGAGAAGCCTTGGTTCCTGGGAGGTAAGTCTGGAAAGTTCTGTGAAGCATGACGTAGTTCAGAACTGGAAGACGTGCCTTCCATGGGTTTGGCCACTCTCTGCAGAGAGAGCAGGATCCCCATTTGGACTAGAGTGGTTTGGATCCTGAATGAGTGTGGCAGGGAAAACAGCACCTCTTCCCTACATGAAAGATGTCCTACACCAAGAAGAGGTTGGAGGAAGATGCTGGCGTAGGCCTACCATCACACAATTGGAAAATCTGGTTTTCTTTCTTTGTCTTTCTTTGCACTGCAAGCGCGTGTTGAAACCTGCATTGGTTAGCAACTGCAGGTTAGGATGGAAAACGCTTCACCTGTTGTAAGAGAAAATCATAGAATCATAGAATCATAGGGGTTGGAAGGGACCTCAAGAGATCATCGAGTCCAACCCTCAAAAATCTTTTCAAGATCATCTTGCTGAGCAGCTCTCTGCAGCATGCTCTGGGAAGGTGATCATTACATCTGCAGAGCAGTCCAGCTGGTGGGCTTAGTGCTGGTGGGCTTACTGCAACAATGGCAGTGTCCTTTGAGGATGACATGCAGACAGGTCTGCTGCTGCCCTGGCTTGTGTCTGGATCTTGCCCTGGGAGTTTTCTCCTTGTTCACCTGTTGTCCCACCTGATGAAAGCTGCAGGCTGACTTGCTTTCAGGATTTGGCTTATTTCACACCTTTGTTTTTGTTCCCTTCGTTTGAGAGGTCTGCTTTCCTCTGTGGATGCTCGATGCTTCTGCAGAGATTTATAAGCAGTTCTGTATATCTATCACATAACTAGATATTTTGAATGGGAGTAAGTAAATGTGAGAGAGGAGAAAAGAAAGGAAAATCCATAAATCAAAAACCGTTGGAAAGTACAAATATTTTGCAGTGTCAAGATTGGATTTACGGGTTCGTGCAGACAAAGAGGTTGTACCAAACCCAAGCATTCTGTCACTTCATTTCCCATTCCCACCAATGGCAGTCAGTGGCACTGGATGAGAATAACGTGGAGAAGGAGAGGATTTACAGCACAGCTGAGATACCCGCTCCCTCTCCTAGTACCCTGGCTGAGCATCTGCAGCACTTACAGTGCAAGGAAATTTGACCAACCAGACAGCATAGCAATACTCCCCTATTTCTTGTCAGCTGCATTAATTGTGCAGTAAAGCATAAATTCCCTCACTGAAATTTGGTTCGGAGGAGCTGCTTTCAAATGCTCAGCGGCTTCGGTACTCCAGGAGTATGCAATCATTGCTCCTCTTTGGCTGTTTGTTACAATTTCATGAATGGAGGTTTTGAACTGTGCCTCAAGCAGAGATGTGTAACTCTTCCTATCCTCACCTGCATAGCTCACGTGTGTAATATTTTATAAAATAAAGAGATATCAGAAAAGGATAAGTACTGATCCTGAGCTCTCTGTTCTCTTCTTCCATTTGGTTCTTATGCCTGGACTCCCACACCAAAATTACAAAAGTGGAATGAAAGTGCTGTATAAAATCAGAGGGGAACTGGATGTTCTGTCTGTAGAATACAACTGAGGTAATAAGTTGTTGCTGATGTGTTTATATTAAAAAAGCCACAGCTCCTTTACCTGACGTGGTTCTTGAGCATGACTGTTCAAACGACCCCCATCAACTCCGGTGATGTTTTGACTATTCTAAAACTCACTGATAATCAGAAGTGGAAAGTAAAACCAAACATCCTGACTACAACCAGACAGGGTGTGTGTGGGTGATGCTGCTTGCCCCAAGGATCAAGGGATCTGCAAGCCACAAGCAGTTGTGCTAGCTGAACAGTTCCATGACCCAGTCCCATATTGTTGCTGGATACATTTCACATATGGGCATCAGGATTGTCACAGCTGCCAGGGAAAGAACTGCTACATGAGCATCATCTTAAGGGCTGCAACAGAGGGAAACAGAGCAGAGATGAAACCCACTGACCTGCAGAGACCCGCCAGCATCCCCTCTGGGCAATGCCAGCTCCACGCATTGCTTTAACTGACCAGAAGGACTGTGTGAGACAGAGAGATAACATGGCCTAGGGTGCAAGGCTGGAGGAAAAGGAAAGGTGAAGTCCCTCCTTTCACGGCAGAAGCATGCTGAGGGCTCCCAGCTGTAGCCAAGCTCATCTCTCAGGTACCCCTGAGCTGTAGGCTGCTCTGGGATGCAGGGAGGGGGAGATAGGCTGGCTGGAAAGGTCCTGGCTCCTTACCTTCCCCCAGTGTCTGCTGGCCAGGAAACCACAAACCTTCCACATCCTCACCATTGCCCTGTCATGCACATCATTGATCAAGGAGCTGGTGAAAGGCAGCAGCACCTGTGAGGAGAAGAGCTTCTGGTTTGCCTGGGAGCTGCTGATGGCCACTCCAGCTGCTCCCAGTGCCGTTCCCATGAAGAGGGCACAACAAATTCTATCAAAGAGACCTCTGGGGACAGAGCTTTTCCAAAGAAGAGTAGCTCCTTTCCTTCCTTTCTGTGTCCGTGGCTGCTGCATTTGAACTTGTTCTCATTTCATGTAGCTAAAGACACCCCACTATTATTGCAGTACTTTCCATCCCATTATAGCATTCCAACTGCTAAATCTTTCCTAGAATTGTTCTTTGGTATTGTGAAATCTCTTACCATTTTTGCCTTTTGTTAGGCTCATTTCAGCAGCTGCCTTTGCCCGATCGAAGTCCACTGCTAGTGTTTGTGTTCCACTACTGCCACAGAAGCGAAGTTCTGATAGTCGATGGAAAACGTTAGAATACCTATTGGAGGCATCAGCACTGAAGTGAACTGGCACTCTGAGATTAGGACAGTGAAAAATAAAGAATAACAGGATTGCAGACCTCAAAACATCACTGAGTCCAACCCCCTAGCTAAAGCAGATACCACACGATAGGTCACACAGGTGGGCATCCAGATGGGTCTTGAATATCAGCAGAGAAGGAGACACCACCAGCTCTCTGGGAGAGCTACAAGTGATCGAGGAGACTCCTGCAGACTGATTTGGGTGGGAAGGGACCTTTAAGATCATCTAGTTCCAAGCCCCCTGCTATAGGCAGGGACACCTCTCACTAGACCAGGTTGCTCACAGCCCCATCCAGCCTGGCCTCGAATGCTTCCAGGTAGGGGGCATCCACAGTCTCTCTGGGCAACCTGCTGCAGTGTCTCACCACCCTCACACTAAAGAATTTCTTCTTAATACCTAGTCTAAATTGTCCCTCTTCCAGTTTAAAGCCATTTCCTCTCATCCTGTTGCTACATGCGCTTCTAAAACATCCCTACAAGAATGCAGGTCAGAACAGACAGGCCAAATAGGGAACGGCTCCTCTGCTAAATGAGAGAGGAGAACTAGTTACAGCAGTTGTGGAGAAGGCTGAGGTACTCAATGAGTTCTTCACTGGACGCTCTGAACCTCTAGGTGGGAACTGAGGGAGCAAACTCTGCCCACTATAATGGCAGTGCAAGTCATGAGAACGTGAACAAGTCCATGGGGCTGGATGACGTGCTTCCCAGGCTCCTAAGGGACCTGGCTGATGTGGTTGCTGAGCCATTCTCCATCATTATTGAAAAGTCATGGCTGTCAGGCAGATTCTGGGCTCTGGAAAATGGGAAGCATCACTCCCATTTATGATGAAGGGAGGAAGGAGGACCTAGAGAACTACAAGCCAGTGAGCCTCACCTCTGTGCCTAGGAAGAGATCCTTCTGGAAGACGTGTTATGGCAGGTGAGGGGCAATCCAAAGCAGCCATCATGGTTTCACCAACGGTAGGTCATGCCTGACCCATCTAGTGGCCTTCTATGATGGCATCAGTGGACTCTGTAAGATCTTTATCAATTACGTAGATGATGGGATTGCATACACCCTCAGCAATTTTGCTGAAAACACCAAGCTGAGCAATGTGGTTGGTACAGCTGAAGGAAAGAATGTCATCCAGAGGGACCCTGATAAATTCAAAACGTGATAAATTCCTAGGTGAACCTAGTAAGGTTCAACAAATCAAAGTGCAAGGTTTTACACTTGGGTTGGTGTGATCCCAGATGTGCATACAAACGGGGGGAGGAACTCCTTGTGAGTAGCTCTGCTGAGAAGGACTTAGGGGTCCTGGTTCATGAAAAACTGAACTTAAGTCAGCAGTGTGTGCTTGCAGCCCACAAGACCACTGTTATCCTGGGTTCTGCCAGAAGATAGGTGAACAGCAGGGCTAGGGACGTGGTTGTCTCCTTCTCCTCTGCCCTCGTGGGGCTCAACTGGAGTACTGCGTTCAGGTCTGGGGCTGCTAACACAGAAAAGATGTGGAGCTTTTGGAGTGGGTCCAGAGGAGGGCCGTGAAGATGATCAGAGAGCTGGAGCACCTCTCCTGTGAAGACAGGCTGAAGGAAGAGGGCTTGTTCAGCCTGGAAAAGAGGAGGCTCTCAACTTTGTGCAAGGGTAGATAGTGATAGGACAAGGGGAAATGGTTTAATCTAAAGGAGAGTTATACATTAGATATTGGAGGAAGTTTTTTTTTTGTCTGAGAGATTGCTGAGGTTCACTCCTCCCTTAGTGTGCAGGACAATGGAGAATTGGACTCAGTTCGCGTGAGACAAATCCTGGCAGTGTAAGGGACACATTGCCTGTTTAGAAACACACACTGACTCAACAAGACTTGTACAGATGTTTTCTTTGGACAGCTACCATACATTCAAGTAGCTGAAGCATTGCCTAGAGAGGCTGTGGAGGCCCTGAGATTCTTTAAGGCCAGGTTGGTCGGGGCCCTTGGCAATGTAATCCATCCACTTGGGGATGAGGAGTGATTACACAAAGTCTGGGAAGGGTGTCCTCTCCAATGGGGCTGTTCTCTGCCTTTTCATCCCTCAGCTTGTCCTGATAGCAGGGGTTGCTATGACCCACGTGCAAGGTTTGTTGAACCTCGTGAAGTTCAGTTGGGCCCACTGTTCGAGCCTGTCTAGGTCTCTCTGAATGGCATCCCGTCCCTTGGGTTTGTTAATGTCACCCCTCAGCTTGCTGTCATCCTCAAACTTGCTGAGGGTGCACTCGATTCCACTGCCATTGTCATTGGTGAAGATATTATAGAGCTTTGGTGCCAGTCCTGATTCCTGAGGGACATAACTGTGATCGGTACTCTTCAGTATCTTTGCAGCTGTTTTTTAATGTCTAGGATGCTTTTTAATAGCTGGATACTATCACAGAAACAGAGTAGAGAACAGGAAGAAGGAGCCAAGTTCATCTGGCATGACATATCAGGGCCACACAGCTGTGTGCTGCCCCTTCTAGCAGCAGCAGTCCTGTAGTACCAGCTGGGACTGAACACCAAAACTGAGTGAGCTATCATGTGGAGCCCTGTCCTCTAGTCCTGCAATAGGGAGACCTCTGGTCACAGCTGGCTGGATGGCCCCACTGATTTATGGAGCCTGGTTCGATCTGTAAAGCAGCCATTGTGTGAAGCTATCAGATGTTCTGGGACCAAACCACTTTTTTTCCTGCAGCCTTGGCTGTACTGATATTTGAAAAGCACCAACAATGGCATTTCTTAGCAAGTGCTTTCTGCATTCAGTCACTGTTAGCTATCAGTCCCTCTGCTTCAAATGTCTGCAGCCAACTTACTTTTATTTTATTTTATTTTTTGCTTCCAAACCCTGAAACCGTTGATCTCAGCAGCTGGCTGCCTCATCTCCCTAGAGCAGGTCTCCTTCCAAGGAACTCCATGATTCATCTACAGATGGCTCCCTGGATCAGCGGGCAGCTCCAACCTCAGCCAAGGAAACTAGTGACTGCAGCACCGAGCCCACAACGTGAAGCCAGCGCCCTTTCACATCCTCATGCTGGTGACCTCGTGCTTCCCATTTACCTGGGGCTCAGTGCTTAGCAGGGAGGTGGAAAATAGCATGCCCTGCAGACACATCAACTGATGAGGGACCGAAGCCAGCAGTGACAGAAGGTAGTCGTGTTGTTCCAGGGCAGGAGTTCAGCTCCAAACTGTGTCTCTGGTCCTCATGGCAGCTTGCTCAACCCTGCAGGCTGACCTTCCACTGATCTTGCAGCTGGCAGTTGAAGCTGACTTGCTCAGAGCAGGCCAGGAAATGCCATCCTCCCATCAGCAGCAAGCTCTTCCTAATGCCAGTGGTTACGCAAGGCAAAGATTTACAGCATCACTGCTGAGGCAAATCCTGATGGTTCTGATCACGTACAGCAGCTTTTTGAGTTGCTGCATTTTTGTGATGGAGTTATATAAGTGTGACCTGGACCTGACCTTCCCTGGCAGCTCCTCCCGTGTAATTAGAGATCTCCTGTCAACAAATCCGTGCTGGGATCCAAAGAGTTTGGTGAATTCCAGATACTTGTTTTTGGCAAGCTGGAGCTCCAAGCAGCCTGGTGCAGCTTCTGGAACCTCATCGCAGGGGAGGTGCAGGCACTTGGTGGCAAGCAGAGAGGGAAAATTACTCATTACTGTTCCTTTCTTTCCATTCCATTCCTCTGCCTTGGAGGTACATCAAGGTGCTGGCTTCCCTCTAAAATAATGGGTTGTAATGACCCCCTCCTATGAGGAAGTGCCCCTCCTTTGAGGATATTGTGTGGCCCTTGCTGCCTTAGAATGCTTACGACACAGTGCTCATCCCTGCAGCAAGAGGAAAGCAAGTGGGAAAGGAAGTGGAGGTGCACCCCTGACCCCATGGGGAATCAGCAGATAAAGGGTGCTGAGACATGTCATCCTTAGTTTTACTTAGCACAGCTCTGGTCTGAATGAACAACCAAACCGTGGCGTTAGGGACAAGGTGAGTCGCTTTACAGTGTTGGCTGATGCCCTAATTTGTCTAAAAAACATCTTCCAAATTCTATCTGTCACATGCATCAAAAATACACCCACAGCAGCACAATAGAAATGTTGCTAGACCCACCACAGCCAACATATTTCAGGCTCATAAAAAGGGCTTGGTCACTCTGATGGTGAGCAAAGAGAGCAAAGAGCTGCCCTTATGAATGGGTCACTATCAAGTTAACTATTAATCCCTGTTGAGTATTTTGTGCAAGATGCTAAGAGCTATTTCTGTGGAGCCAAGAGGTGAGAATGCCTAACACTGCTTGCCATAAGGATTTGAGCACAAATGGTCTGTGTTTGACAAAAGCAGTTCTGTAAACAGATGACTAGGATCCAGAAACCTATTAGCAAACAAATCAGATATATCTCTGAGATATGCTCAGCCATTTTCTTCACCCCATTCCCACATTTTTATTATTATTTCTTCGCAATCTGGTGTAAAATGTAAATGAAAGTACGGTGTGCATCACTAAAATAGTTCATTATACATATTATAATGAGGTCTGATCCAGCCTCCGTTCAAGTCAGAAGTTATGTTAAACACAAACCCAAGCATTCATAAAGCAGTGAGGGGCATGCTGGCATCCTAAGGAGTGCAAGAAAGTACATGTGCCTGAACCACTGTGGGATAAATTCTTACACAGAAAAAATTCCCTCAAGGGCTTCTTCTTCCAGTGCTGTACCAGTTTCTTTAGGTACTACATCAAATGAGCAAAACTTAAATGAGTTCTGGAATGGTATTTGTGAAAGTTGTGGAGACAGACCGTGTTTTGTATCTCTGACCGTGTTTTGTATCTCTGCTGCTTTCCTTCACTCCTACGTGTATCACTTCCCTGGCTGTTGGCACTGGCTGTCCCTTTGTGCTTTCTCTGTCACAGCAGTGATACATTTCTGTAGACATCCTGGAGAAGAAGGCGTTGCCATTTTTGGTGAATAATGAATGAAAATATCACTGCTGTGGAGCTGGACGAGGCTCAGACCACACAGGTTGCATCACCATTAGAAGAGAGTGCTTCTGGTGGGGCACCTCTGCGCTCCCTCTTGGTTGGGTTTTGTTTACTGGGGCAGGAGAATCAGCTCATCACCTCTTGCACTGATGGCCCAAAATCTTGACAGCTCTGACTAACGGTGCTCTTGCCTCCTCCCTTCAGATCTTGAGAAAACAAGGCAATAACTTGCATGACTCAACACCTCTCAGAACCAGGCTCTGTTCTTGCTCTCCTCCCTGCTTTCATTGCAACAGAGAATCGAGGATGAGATAAGGCAAAGATTTGTAGTTGACAGCAGTAAGGTTTGTGTAGGCTGAGCCACAAGCAGAGACATTAGCTCTTGTCTATATGCAAAGATTCAGGTTGCATCTTCATCAATGGGAGACACAGAACATTGGAAACTGAAGGAATTAAGAAATGCCAGGAAGAAACAAGACTCTCCCCACAAAAAGAGAAAAACAAAAACACCCCACCACCACCACAGATGAAAGCAGGAGAGGCTGCATCTGGCGAGCTCCACATCTTTTTGAGTGCAGTGAGCAGGGGGTGACAGCAGGGAGGGCTGCACAGGTGCACAGTGACAACAGGTTTGTGGGAGTTTAGGCAGGGTGTGTGTCAGTTCCTTGGGGGATGATGGCCTGCCAAAATATGATGCTTACACATGTCAGAGCCATAGGCAACACTGCCACAAGGGAAAAGACAGCACAGCTTATTTTTCCAGGAGGAGAATGAAATCAGAAGAGCCAGAAGAGCTCTGTGAGAGCTCACAGAATGTCTTTTACAGGTTCAGCTCTCCTTCCACATCCTGAGAGGGTGAGAGGCACAGTACATGTTGCCAGTGCCCTAACTGAAGAGAGCTGCAGAGGCCCACTGCTTACATTTGGTGCTTTATTTCCGGGCCACATCTTTCTTAGCTAGCATTTTTTTATGTCTGTGTGTGTGCTTGCAGGCAAAAAGCAATGTCTTGTGACTGGAGAATGCTCTGTGGGGTCTCAGAAATAACAACCATTGCCTTTCTGGGGAGAGAATTAGCTTGTAAATATTTACAGGACTGCTAGTTACAGCAGTTCAGAGCTATTAGCAGGACAGCTTTGATCAAAATATGGGAGCAGAGGGTTTGGCATGCCTGACTAAGTCTGGTATTTGCCCAGCAAGATCATTTATGAGTGCAGGGAAAGCTGCTTGCCTCCCTCAGTTTTGCAAATAAATCAAGAGTGCACATTGGAGGAAGGCAGCAAATGCAGACCCTTTTTATTTTAATGGACACATGCTAAAGGATCCCAAGGCTTGACACAATGTTTTAATCAGAAATACTGCAGGGTAAACCAAAGGATAGAAAGGCCACAGTAATTAGATGAGGGACTCCAGCATCTGGGGAAATAAGAGGGATCATTTTATGTTCCCCAGTCCAATCCAGTTTAGTCCAATTCAGACTAGACTTGCACAGAACCCAAAGGCCTGAACGAAACCACGCTGGAACAATTTCACTGGTGGTTGATCTGTGTTGTAATTCTCTCACCCATGCTCGCCGTGCAGGTGTGGGTGTTTTGTGCCATTTCTTCATGTTTTCTCCATTCGCACATAGGCAGCTCCACATGGCTGCATGCCACGTGAAGTTACTGCTGTATCAACCGACATTGGTACTGGTGCTTCCTGCGGTTGGTCAGGTTTGACTTGGAGGTTTCCCTTTTAGTTTTGGAACTCGGTTTGGAAAACATCTCTCTCAAGAATAGTATTATATAGAGCTCGGTTAGCACAACCCAATCCCCTCAAAAAACTGTTCCTCCTCAGAGCTTTTTAGCCGCACCACCCCTCAGCCAAATCCTTGCTTAGTTTCTCAAAACCCCACAGGTGTTCAAGAGTAAAATACCCTGACACTGGGGGTCCCCATGCTTCTAATCTCTTCCCTAAATGTCTTCACATTCCCTGCCACTCAGCATTCTCGGGTTTTGAAGAAAGCTTCCTGCACATGACGTAAATTACTACTGCAGAGAGTACATGCAGGGAAACATAACACAGTCCTTATGCTGGCATCCTGAACATACATAAGGAACTGGAAAGCAAACCTGGAAACCAGGCCATCTGTCAGTTACATTAGCTGGGGTGTCTAGGCACCAGGTAGGTAGAGAGAGGCTGGTGTCCAGTCCGGAGCCCCTCTGCCACTCCATGCGTTAACACAGCATTCACTCTTCAACTCCAGCATGATATGGAATACTGGCATCAAAACCACAAAACTACAGCTGATGCTTTTATCTCATACACAAGATTTTGATCTATCCCCTTTATTGAGATACTTTTCCACCATTTTCTAACAGATGACCGTTTGTCTGAAGTGGCATAAAAGGACAAATGTGCACTTGACTGTGTGGTAGCAGTCCAAGGAAATCATCTGTACAAGCCCTGTTGAGTCAGCTTATGTTTCTAAACAGGCCAGGTGACCCTTCCACTGACAGGATTTATCTCAAGCAAACTGAGGGCAGTACTCCGCTGGAGGAGTTTCTCCTGAGCCATTTGAAGATGGAACCCAGAACCAGCCCCGCCCGGGCTGGGCAGCGTGTCACAGCGGGGCCCATTGTGACTCATCCCAAGACACCCATTGATAGCTGGTGCCGACACGGAGACCACTCAGTGTCCGGCAGGACAGCGAAGGGACAGGGCAGGAGTGAGCGGGTCTGGTGACGAGCCCCCGAGCGCAGCCCACCCACGTCATTTAGGTCTAGCCCCGGCAGCTCAGCTGCTGCCCCCTCCTCATCCTGCAGGATGGAGGAGGAACCCCCAAGCCGCCCCAGTGTGGCCTGGGAGGAGAGTGGGTCTTCCTGGAGCAGAACACCTCCACCGGAGCCCAGTGAGGAGATCGAGGTGCAGGTGCTGAGTGACGGTGAGTCAGGGTCCCCAGCATGGCGGGCAGGGCTGGGGCAGCCAGTGCCCCCTGCTCGACACCAGGGCCCCTTGTCCTCACAGCCACGGGCACACTGTGCCAGGCTCGCGCCTGCCTTCGGCCCCTCTACAGCGCTGCTCACTCTCCTCCCTGCTTAGATGCTGACTGGCTGCCCGTGTACGAAGAGGAAAAGGAGGCTGTCGATTGCATCAAGGCCTACACTTCCGACGTACACGGGGAAAAGGTAACTGCACGAGTCTCCAGCTCCACTGTGCCGGCATCTCCGAATTGTCCCTCCGGCTCTGCTGTCAGGCTGCAGGAGGGCTGCTGGCTGTGCAGAGCTGCTGCCCTCCAGGCATCCCGCACTGCTTCGCACCCCAGAAGGCTCGGTCTCCCTGGCCGTGGCTTTCCCCACTCACACGCCTTCGTATCTCTGCGTGCCCACCAGGATCTGGCTCAGAAGATGCGGTTCCTGAACAGCATCCTCATACTCTGCAGCACTGCTGTCATTATGGGTTTGAAAAAGGGCCTGGATGTCTTCTGCTCCACACACAGCCTGGCAGAGCATATCGAGGTGAGGGGACATGGCCCCTGTGTTGTGTATCTCTACCCTGGGAGGACAGGGCTGGGGCAGGGGGAGGCAGGGAAATCATGCACAGGCACCGAGGTTCCCCAGGCGGGACTCCAGGTGTTGCTGAGTGCTCAGCAGTGGGGGTGTACGACAGCATCTGTGTGCCAGTGCTGGTTAAGGGGCACTGGAGCTTCTCAGGCCCTGCCAGCCAGTGCTAGGCGCGCCGGTGCTGGGCGCTGGTGGCTGCCAGGTGCCATCCCAGTTGTGCTTTGCAGGTTCTACTGCTCGAGGAGCCCACACAGCAGCTGAGCACATATCTGAGATTCCAGAGCATGAATGCCATTGCTGCCTTGAGGTAAGCTGCCCAGCCCCCGGTTTGGCCAGCACATCCCCAGGCCGTGATCCCGGTGGCCCTGACCCTAGCAGGGAGGCATCCCACATTTCAGATCCGATGGCCCCAGCTCTCCCCTACTCCAGTCCCGTGGAGGAGAAGGCACCTCCTGGCAGGGCTACCCACCTCTCCCAGGGAGTCCTGCCCAGGGGAGGACTTCTTCTACCCCAGCCTCAGCATCGAGGCACCGCTCCTAGCATCGAGGTCTCTCTATTTGCAGCAAAATGAAGGCCATTACCAAGGATGAAATATCACGTCTCCTACGCACGTGCTTTGAAGTCGTCTTCTACCTCCCTCCGGAAGAGGAACTGTGCATTTTCCTCTACGACCATGTACGTAGTGGGTGAACTACTGCAGACCTTAGGTCTCCGGGCTGCCCCCTTAGATTACTTGTGTCCAGAGATTAACAAGGATCCTAGTGGGGCAGGATTCGCTTCCCTTCACCCCTACTCTTGCCGTGGGCCAGGCAGCCCCCCGTGCTTGCAGCCTGCTCTGCACACTGCAGCTCTGCAGCCCTGGGCCCTCCCCCAGACTGTGCATAGATCTGCAGGTGTTTTTCCTCTACACTGAGAGCGGTTCGCGGCGGTCCCGTGGGGGTGAGAGGGACCTCTGAGAGACCTCCATTTGCTACTGTCTTCCTTGCAGACCCTGCATGCTATGGACGAGATGCTGCAGATAGTGGTGGCCAACTATCCCACCCCCAGCGTCACTGAGAAGCTGCACGGCATCTTGGAGGTCTGTCTGTTGCCGAGCTCTGTTCCCAGAGGTCTCTCTGATAGAATTTGTTGTGCCCTCTTCACGGGAACGGCACTGGGAGCAGCTGGAGTGGCCATCAGCAGCTCCCAGGCAAACCAGAAGCTCTTCTCCTCACAGGTGCTGCTGCCTTTCACCAGCTCCGTGACCAAAGTTGTGCATGACAGGGCAATGGTGCGGATGTGGAGGCTGTGTGGTTTCCTGGACAGCAGTCACTGGGGGAAGGTAAGGAGCCAGGACCTTTCCAGCCAGCCTATCTCCCCCTCCCTGCATCCCAGAGCAGCCTACAGCTCAGAGGTACCTGAGAGATGAGCTTGGCTACAGCTGGGAGCCCAAAAGGAGGGTCTTCACCTTTCCTTTTCCTCCAGTCTTGCACCCTAGGCCATGTTGTCTCTCTCGGTTTGACGTGTTTTCACTCCCTTCCTTCTATCCTTCCTACACAGCCACTTGCAGAAAGACTTCTCCCTTCTCAGAGGACAGATTTCGTCCTTCGGACTCTGGAGACGACCATTAAAGACAGCAGCACTGAGGACAAGGAGAGATCCAAGATTATACTGGATGCAGTTCTGACAGAGCCTGGCATCTGGCTGATGGATGTAAGCACTATGAGGCTGTATCAGCGTGCCTTTCCCTGCCCTGCCCTGCCCTGCCCTGCCCTCCACAGCTCGTGGGCGTCCAAAGCCATTTTAAGCCAGGAAAGAGCAGTGGGAAGGACAGCAGTATCAGTGGCAGCAGGGCAAATGTCTGCAGTACAGCAACAGCAGCAATCTCCCTGTCTCTTCCAACCAGGTTCCACAGATTCTGGGGTTCATCCACAGAAACCTGGGAAGCATCAGCACATCGCACCAGCACATCCTCTTCTCGGTGGTTGATGTGCTCATCAACGAGTTTCGCGGGGATGCGCTGATGAGCGTGTTGACTCAACTTCCACAGAGTGACAGGTACCAGCCCCGACAGCCCCACACATTGATTCCATGGGATGAGCAGGGCTTGGAAGATGCTCTGGCTGCCAGAGCCAAAGAAAGCTGCAGGACATCATCGAGGAGCAGGCCTTCCTTCCCACCGTGCCTTTCAGTGCCGGTGTGCCGCTCAGGGCTGCAGCAGCCAACGCTGACCGGGGCAGCCCAGAGCCTCCCATACGTCAGGCTCCTGCCCTGCCCCACGGGGAAGGCCATCTCAGCCCCTCCTGCTCACCCAAGCCGGGTCCCCAGGCCATGGTGGAGCCATGGTGCTGTGGCTGAGGCAGCCCTGCTGACACAGCATTGCTCTTGCTTTGCAGCTCTACCCTGGACATCTGGAGGTTGATGCTCCACCTGCCACATCCTGCGCTAATCGTGGAAGAACTGTACAGTGTTCTCCAGGAGCAACAGCTGTGTGAGATCTTTAACATCAGCACAGCGGAGCTGGGCCTCCTTCATCTACCTGTGAGTTACCAGACAAGGCACCGTGCTCTCTTTCAGGGCTCTCTTGCCCCAGCTCCGTGCCTCCCCTGCCTTGCCCACCCCACCCAGACTGGAAATCGGGGCTTGGGCAGAGGCAGTCAGGACTACGGCAGGGCCAGGGATGAAGCCGTGGCTCTGCACAGGCTGAGCAGGCTGCAGGGCCGGGGAGGGGAATTGCCCGTGGCACCCAAGTCTGGTGCCATTTTTGTGTTAGATTCTGCCGGCCGCATGCTCCCAAAGCTGTGGCTGGTCCGAGGGCAGGAGAAGCAGGCCTGTGTAGTGCGAGGCATGGGGCACAGGGGGACCATCACGCTTTCCAAGGACACTGCTGCCCAGCTCCTGCCCTGAGCTGCCAGAGGAGCCAGGAGCTGCAGGTTGCACGGAGTCCTGCTGCCTCTGTCCGGCTCTCACCGCTGCCTTTCTTTCAGGTGATGCCCCCCACCGAGGGAACCCTCAAAGACTTATGTAAGCCTGCAGCCCTCCAGAATATTCTGAAGACGGAAAGCCTGCCAATACTCTGGCTGGGGCTCAGAGGCCTTCTCCTGCTGTCGGAGAGACGTGAGACGGTGAGCAGGACCTAGTCAAATGAAGCCCTGTTGGCAGCCTGGTGCTGGGGTGGTGGGCATCCTTGTGCCGTGGCCTTGCCTGAGACTCAGGAGTTGGGCTGAAGGATGGGGCCAGGGTGGGCAGAGCCCTCTTGATGAAGAGAAAATTGCGTGTTTTGGACAGGCAAGAGAAATACGGGCCCTGCTGCCAACTATCATGGAGACCACGAGTACCGGCAATGCACACGTCATTCTGGAGGCGCTGCGCATCTTCAAAAACGTGATGAGACACATGGGGATGAGAGAGGCCAGTTCCAGTGCTGTGACGCTGGCTGAGAAGATGCTGCCTCTTTTTAATCATGTAAGTCCGCTGTGGGAGGCCAAGCTCTGTGCACACTGCACAACGGGAGGGCCCTATCCTTTCTCTCTGGGCTCCTTTGGGCTCTTGTGGGATGTCTTCAGAGCCACGCAGCCCAGCCGGCCTCGTCCCTGGCAGCTTTGTCGCTGTCAGTGATGTGAGGCCCCTGTGTGGTGGCCCAGACTGAGGCCTGCGCAGAGCATCTTCTGCCAAGGCTTGCTCTCAAACCCACGAGCACTCCCTTTACTTCCAGCACCAGGCGCTGTCTCTGGCTGTTGTAGCAGGGAGCTGGAGGCTGAGCGGGCAGCTTGTGCCCCAGAGGCACTGCTGAGGGCCAGGCCTATCTCCTCCTTGGCCTGGAGCCTGGGGAGCTCCGCTTGGCCGTGGTGGGGCGGCTGGGGGAGCACTGGGAGGCACAGGCACCCCGTGCCGGAAACCTGTTGCACTGCTTTGCACCACCGCACAGTGTCCTTGTGCAGAATGGGACTGATGCATCTCCCTCCACATCAGCCATGCCTTTGCTCATGCTCACCATGGGCAGCGAGAGTGTGGCGCTGAGGTCCTCCCATCCTTCTCCCTCAGGTGTCAAGTGAAGTGCGAGAGAGTTCCATCCGCCTCTTCCGAGATCTGATGGAGGCTGTGGTGTGCTGGCAGAAGGGAAGCATGAAGAAGAACGTGCGTGGGGGCCTGCTTCCTCTGCTGCTTCGGATGAGTGACGAGATCCCGAGTGTTGCACAGGTACGCGTTTCAGACCTGATCAGGATGCAGGCAAGCGTGTGCCGAGCTCAGGGGTGGACTGGGAATGGAGGGCAAGGTCGGCAAGCATTCAGACTCTTGGGATGCGTGCCTGTGGTGCCAACTCCCAGCGTCTGTTCTCTGTAGGCCGCTAGGGAAACCCTAGTCACTTGTGCCAAGTTCCTGAGGTGGAAGAGGCTGAAGCGCGCGGCCCAGGAGCAGAACACACTGAGGATCAGGGATTGCTTGGTAAGGACAACCCCAGAGCCACAGCCCCCCTGCTTGTGGGAAGGGGATGCTGGCAGGAGGGGTGGGTGACCCCAGCAGCTGAGGAGGGTCTGCAAGCCCCATGCCTTTGTGCTCTTCTCCAGCTGTGCGAAAACCAGAAGAGAGTGGTCGGATACCTGCGGCAGAGCCTGCCTTACCTGAAGGATCCTCAGGCGTCTGTGCGATTTCAGGCTGTCAGATTCATCCGTGAGTGCAGCCCCTGAGTCCCCTCTTCGGGCCCTGCCCTGGCAGCAAGGTGCAGCCCTGCACCCCCCAGGCACACCCTGCCCGTGCTGGTAGCCCCGATGGGCGCCTTGATCAGGTCCCCCCTCAGGCATCGTACCTGCCTGGGGCACAGCAGGGGAAGCAGCTGGGCTGGCCGGGCTGCAGCCTGTGCTGCTGGGAGCGTGCTGGGGAATGGGGGTCTGACGGGAGCTCTCTACCTAGGGCTTGCTGTGTGCTTCTCCAGAGTTCATAGTGAGGAACTGTGCAATGAATTCCAAAGTGGTGAGTGATGGCAGTGCTGTGCGTGCTGGGACCGGGGGCAGGGGGCAGAGCCTGGGCAGTGTGCAGCCAGGCCTTGTCAGGCTGCAAGGAAATGATACACGGGCAGGAGGACATTCCTGGGGCAGCTGGGGCGACCTTGAGCAACGGCTTCAGCTGATCCCTCGGTCACTCTCAATCCGCCTGTCCAGGAAAAGCAGTGTGGGGCTGGCATAGCCCGGAGGGGATGGTGGCAGGTCTCTGCAGGTCAGTGGGTTTCACCTCTGCTCTGCTTCCCTCTGTTGCAGCCCTTCAGCCTTTGGAAGATGATGACCATCTGGGAGTTCGCTCTCTGGCAACCGCGACAATCCTGATGATGAAACCTAAAAAGCCTCCAGCAAGCAATAAAAAGGAACGGAGCCTGGAGGAAATTATCATCTAGAACCGTGAAACCACGTGCACTGGAAGCGGGGGTTGGGGGAGGGTGTGTGGGGGAAGGGTGCGGAGACAATGGATGTTAAAAAAAAGAAAGAAATAATAATAAAAAAAATTTATAAAAAAAAAGAAAAGAATTTGTGGAGGAACCGTAACTTTACTAAATCTAACAAAGCGAGGAATCGAGGGAAACAAATTTTTCCGAACCAAATCTTAGATCTTACCTTAGAAAAACTGCAGGAGAAGCACACATACTGTCACTCTGCGGCAGCCCAGAGAGAGCACCGAGAGAGAGAGGCTGGAGTCCGGTCCTGAGCTCCACCCCTCTTGCACTCCCCGCCACAGCACTGACTCTTGAACTCCCAGCTCGACGTTCTGAAGTGCCATACCGGCATCAAAGCACAACAACCTTGGATCGAAGGGCCAAGTTTGATCATCACCAAACCTAAACAGCATGACCAGGTTGCTAGCAAGAACTTTGAGAACAAGAGAATTCCCAAGAGCAGACTTTGAAAACAACGTCTTCCTAAAGCATGGTGATCTGTCATCAGAACCACTACTTTCCTCTCCCCTTTGTGCTGCCATGAAGGGACGGGAACCCAGCTTGATGCGAGCTAATGTTCGTTTTTTGAGCAACAACTTCAATCTTTTATACACAGAAAGGCAACGCGTGTTCAGATCTGATTGGGCGAAGGTTGCATTCCTTAAGGTTAAACATCATCACAATACAAGGCACTCCTGGTCCTCTAAATGAGCAGTTCCCTATCACCTTCTGTTACAGTGTCCTGTTTCTTTTCGCTCCTCAAACACGGTTATCTTGACCTTGTCAGCTTATCTTTACACAGCCTCCATCCAAGGCTTGTGGTCAAATTCCTGCTTAGCTAGCAGTTCTGTCCGGCTCGCACTCTTGCCATTGCCCACATCTCCCCCTTTCTGTTGCGCTATGAGTATTTTCTTTGTAGCACTGTCAATCATGTTTTGCACACATTGGAAAATACAAGGAAGTAACAGCAAAAGCATTACAATAGTCATCACAATATAGCACATCATTTTTGAGGTGCTGCAAAGCCATCCGTTGAGACCCCATCCCAAGAACAAGTTGTCCAACCAGTGCCAGTCCCTTTGTTCCTGCAACCTGGATGAGCGGTGCTGTTGAGGGGGATGTTTGGATCTGGGAGACAGGATGTCTCAGGAGCAAAGGCAAGCAAACTATGCATTCAGCGCAACACAGAGGATTAGAGTTTTAGTCAGCATACACTCACACACACAGACATCTATTTTAGCTAAGTGTAAGCCATACGTCGAGAGGTAAGTCGAGCCGGAGGGGAAGAAGGCCAGTGTGGATGAACTGGGAACTTCTGTTGAGACTCTGGGAGAAAAAGAGAGTCTATGTCCTCTGGAAGACGGGACAGGCTACTTGGGGAGACTACAGAGAACTTGCCAAGATTTGCAGGCAGGAAGTTAGAATTGCAAGAGCCCAGCTTGAACTTAGACTGGCTACTGCAGTAAAGGAGAGCAAAAAATCCTTGTACAGATATACTAAGAGTAAAAGAAGAACTAAGGAGAATTTCCCTCCTATACTTGATGCAGCCGGGAATGTAACCACGGAGGATAAGGAAAAGGCTGAGGTTCTCAATGCCTTCTTCACATCTGTCTTTAACAGATCAGTTATCAACTGGGAACTTTTTGCCCTGACCTGAAAGTTTGGGACAAAGGGCATCATACACCCCCTGTGATCCCAGCAGAGACAGTCAGAGACCTGCTCCTCCATCTCAACTGCCACAAGTCCATGGGACCAGACGGGGTCCACCCAAGGGTGCTGAGGGAGCTGGCAGAGGTGGTTGCCAAGCCGCTTTCTGCCCTCTATCAGCATTCCTGGTCATCTGGAGAGGTCCCACAAGATTGGAGGCTTGCCGACGTGACTCCCATCTACAAGAAAGGCCGTAAGGAAGATCCGGGGAACTACAGGCCTGTCAGCCTGACCTCGGTATCAGGGAAAGTTATGGAGCGGTTGATCTTGAGGGAGATCACACGGCACGTGCATGGCAACCAGGGGATCAGACCCAGCCAGCACGGGTTCACAAAGGGCAGGTCGTGCTTGTCCAACCTCATCTCCTTCTACGACTGGTTGACCAGGCTGGTAGGTGAGGGAAAGGCTGTTGATGCAGTCTACCTGGACTTCAGCAAAGCCTTTGGCACGGTCTCCCACAGTATTCTCCCGGGGAAACTGGCAGCCCGTGGTGTGGGCAGGTTCACTCTTCTCTGGGTTGAGAACTGGCTCGATGGCCGTGCCCAGCGGGTAGTGGTTAATGGAGTTAAGTCCAGCTGGCGTCCCGTTTTACGAGTAGTGTCCCCCAAGGGTCGGTATTGGGGCCCATCTTGTTTAATATCTTTATTGATGACCTGGATGAGGGGATTGAGTGTACCCTCAGTAAGTTTGCGGATGACACCAAGTTGGGAGGATGTGTCGATCTGCCTGAGGGTAGGGAGGCCCTTCAGCGGGATCTGGATAGGCTGAACAGCTGGGCTGAGGTCAATGGGATGAGGTTCAATAAGGCCGAGTGCCGGGTCCTGCACTTTGGCCACGGTAACCCCATGCAATGCTATAGGCTTGGGGCAGAGTGGCTTGAAGACTGTATGGAGGAAAAGGACCTGGGGGTGTTGGTTGATGCTCGGCTCAACATGAGCCGGCAATGTGCCCAGGTGGCCAAGAAGGCCAATGGCATCCTGGCCTGGATTAGGAATAGTGTGGCCAGCAGGAGCAGGGAGGTGATCATCGCCCTGTACTCAGCTCTGGTGCGGCCACACCTCGAGTACTGTGTTCAGTTTTGGGTCCCTCACTACAAGAGAGACATCGAGGCCCTGGAGCGTGTTCAGAGAAGGGCAACAAAACTGGTGAGGGGTCTGGAGCGCAAGTCTTATGAGGAGCAGCTGAGGAAGCTGAGATTGTTTAGTCTGGAGAAAAGGAGGCTCAGAGAAGACCTCATAGCACTCTACCACTTCCTGAAGGGAGGCTGTGGTAAGGAGGGGGTCGGCCTCTTCTCCCAGAAAACTAAAGACAGGACAAGAGGGAATGGCCACAAGTTGAGCCGGGGAAGATTTAGATTAGATTTGAGGGAAAATTTTTTCTCTGAGAGAGTGGTCCGGCACTGGAATGGCCTGCCTAGGGAGGGGGTTGAGGCACCGTCCCTAGCGCTGTTCAAGAAGCGTTTAGATGAGGTGCTAAGGGATTTGATTTAGTAGCTGGGTGGGTAGGGATGGTGGTGGGTGGATGGTTGGACTAGATGATCTTGTAGGTCCTTTCTAATGTATCTAATGTTTATTTTCTAACAGATGACCGTTTGTCTGAAGTGGCATAAAAGGACAAATGTGCACTTGACTGTGTGGTAGCAGTCCAAGGAAATCATCTGTACAAGCCCTGTTGAGTCAGCTTATGTTTCTAAACAGGCCAGGTGACCCTTCCACTGACAGGATTTATCTCAAGCAAACTGAGGGCAGTACTCCGCTGGAGGAGTTTCTCCTGAGCCATTTGAAGATGGAACCCAGAACCAGCCCCGCCCGGGCTGGGCAGCGTGTCATAGCGGGGCCCATTGTGACTCATCCCAAGACACCCATTGATAGCTGGTGCCGACACGGAGACCACTCAGTGTCCGGCAGGACAGCGAAGGGACAGGGCAGGAGTGTGCGGGTCTGGTGACGAGCCCCCGAGCGCAGCCCACCCACGTCATTTAGGTCTAGCCCCGGCAGCTCAGCTGCTGCCCCCTCCTCATCCTGCAGGATGGAGGAGGAACCCCCAAGCCGCCCCAGTGTGGCCTGGGAGGAGAGTGGGTCTTCCTGGAGCAGAACACCTCCACCGGAGCCCAGTGAGGAGATCGAGGTGCAGGTGCTGAGTGACGGTGAGTCAGGGTCCCCAGCATGGCGGGCAGGGCTGGGGCAGCCAGTGCCCCCTGCTCGACACCAGGGCCCCTTGTCCTCACAGCCACGGGCACACTGTGCCAGGCTCGCGCCTGCCTTCGGCCCCTCTACAGCGCTGCTCACTCTCCTCCCTGCTTAGATGCTGACTGGCTGCCCGTGTACGAAGAGGAAAAGGAGGCTGTCGATTGCATCAAGGCCTACACTTCCGACGTACACGGGGAAAAGGTAACTGCACGAGTCTCCAGCTCCACTGTGCCGGCATCTCCGAATTGTCCCTCCGGCTCTGCTGTCAGGCTGCAGGAGGGCTGCTGGCTGTGCAGAGCTGCTGCCCTCCAGGCATCCCGCACTGCTTCGCACCCCAGAAGGCTCGGTCTCCCTGGCCGTGGCTTTCCCCACTCACACGCCTTCGTATCTCTGCGTGCCCACCAGGATCTGGCTCAGAAGATGCGGTTCCTGAACAGCATCCTCATACTCTGCAGCACTGCTGTCATTATGGGTTTGAAAAAGGGCCTGGATGTCTTCTGCTCCACACACAGCCTGGCAGAGCATATCGAGGTGAGGGGACATGGCCCCTGTGTTGTGTATCTCTACCCTGGGAGGACAGGACTGGGGCAGGGGGAGGCAGGGAAATCATGCACAGGCACCGAGGTTCCCCAGGCGGGACTCCAGGTGTTGCTGAGTGCTCAGCAGTGGGGGTGTACGACAGCATCTGTGTGCCAGTGCTGGTTAAGGGGCACTGGAGCTTCTCAGGCCCTGCCAGCCAGTGCTAGGCGCGCCGGTGCTGGGCGCTGGTGGCTGCCAGGTGCCATCCCAGTTGTGCTTTGCAGGTTCTACTGCTCGAGGAGCCCACACAGCAGCTGAGCACATATCTGAGATTCCAGAGCATGAATGCCATTGCTGCCTTGAGGTAAGCTGCCCAGCCCCCGGTTTGGCCAGCACATCCCCAGGCCGTGATCCCGGTGGCCCTGACCCTAGCAGGGAGGCATCCCACATTTCAGATCCGATGGCCCCAGCTCTCCCCTACTCCAGTCCCGTGGAGGAGAAGGCACCTCCTGGCAGGGCTACCCACTTCTCCCAGGGAGTCCTGCCCAGGGGAGGACTTCTTCTACCCCAGCCTCAGCATCGAGGCACCGCTCCTAGCATCGAGGTCTCTCTATTTGCAGCAAAATGAAGGCCATTACCAAGGATGAAATATCACGTCTCCTACGCACGTGCTTTGAAGTCGTCTTCTACCTCCCTCCGGAAGAGGAACTGTGCATTTTCCTCTACGACCATGTACGTAGTGGGTGAACTACTGCAGACCTTAGGTCTCCGGGCTGCCCCCTTAGATTACTTGTGTCCAGAGATTAACAAGGATCCTAGTGGGGCAGGATTCGCTTCCCTTCACCCCTACTCTTGCCGTGGGCCAGGCAGCCCCCCGTGCTTGCAGCCTGCTCTGCACACTGCAGCTCTGCAGCCCTGGGCCCTCCCCCAGACTGTGCATAGATCTGCAGGTGTTTTTCCTCTACACTGAGAGCGGTTCGCGGCGGTCCCGTGGGGGTGAGAGGGACCTCTGAGAGACCTCCATTTGCTACTGTCTTCCTTGCAGACCCTGCATGCTATGGACGAGATGCTGCAGATAGTGGTGGCCAACTATCCCACCCCCAGCGTCACTGAGAAGCTGCACGGCATCTTGGAGGTCTGTCTGTTGCCGAGCTCTGTTCCCAGAGGTCTCTCTGATAGAATTTGTTGTGCCCTCTTCACGGGAACGGCACTGGGAGCAGCTGGAGTGGCCATCAGCAGCTCCCAGGCAAACCAGAAGCTCTTCTCCTCACAGGTGCTGCTGCCTTTCACCAGCTCCGTGACCAAAGTTGTGCATGACAGGGCAATGGTGCGGATGTGGAGGCTGTGTGGTTTCCTGGACAGCAGTCACTGGGGGAAGGTAAGGAGCCAGGACCTTTCCAGCCAGCCTATCTCCCCCTCCCTGCATCCCAGAGCAGCCTACAGCTCAGAGGTACCTGAGAGATGAGCTTGGCTACAGCTGGGAGCCCAAAAGGAGGGTCTTCACCTTTCCTTTTCCTCCAGTCTTGCACCCTAGGCCATGTTGTCTCTCTCGGTTTGACGTGTTTTCACTCCCTTCCTTCTATCCTTCCTACACAGCCACTTGCAGAAAGACTTCTCCCTTCTCAGAGGACAGATTTCGTCCTTCGGACTCTGGAGACGACCATTAAAGACAGCAGCACTGAGGACAAGGAGAGATCCAAGATTATACTGGATGCAGTTCTGACAGAGCCTGGCATCTGGCTGATGGATGTAAGCACTATGAGGCTGTATCAGCGTGCCTTTCCCTGCCCTGCCCTGCCCTGCCCTGCCCTCCACAGCTCGTGGGCGTCCAAAGCCATTTTAAGCCAGGAAAGAGCAGTGGGAAGGACAGCAGTATCAGTGGCAGCAGGGCAAATGTCTGCAGTACAGCAACAGCAGCAATCTCCCTGTCTCTTCCAACCAGGTTCCACAGATTCTGGGGTTCATCCACAGAAACCTGGGAAGCATCAGCACATCGCACCAGCACATCCTCTTCTCGGTGGTTGATGTGCTCATCAACGAGTTTCGCGGGGATGCGCTGATGAGCGTGTTGACTCAACTTCCACAGAGTGACAGGTACCAGCCCCGACAGCCCCACACATTGATTCCATGGGATGAGCAGGGCTTGGAAGATGCTCTGGCTGCCAGAGCCAAAGAAAGCTGCAGGACATCATCGAGGAGCAGGCCTTCCTTCCCACCGTGCCTTTCAGTGCCGGTGTGCCGCTCAGGGCTGCAGCAGCCAACGCTGACCGGGGCAGCCCAGAGCCTCCCATCCGTCAGGCTCCTGCCCTGCCCCACGGGGAAGGCCATCTCAGCCCCTCCTGCTCACCCAAGCCGGGTCCCCAGGCCATGGTGGAGCCATGGTGCTGTGGCTGAGGCAGCCCTGCTGACACAGCATTGCTCTTGCTTTGCAGCTCTACCCTGGACATCTGGAGGTTGATGCTCCACCTGCCACATCCTGCGCTAATCGTGGAAGAACTGTACAGTGTTCTCCAGGAGCAACAGCTGTGTGAGATCTTTAACATCAGCACAGCGGAGCTGGGCCTCCTTCATCTACCTGTGAGTTACCAGACAAGGCACCGTGCTCTCTTTCAGGGCTCTCTTGCCCCAGCTCCGTGCCTCCCCTGCCTTGCCCACCCCACCCAGACTGGAAATCGGGGCTTGGGCAGAGGCAGTCAGGACTACGGCAGGGCCAGGGATGAAGCCGTGGCTCTGCACAGGCTGAGCAGGCTGCAGGGCCGGGGAGGGGAATTGCCCGTGGCACCCAAGTCTGGTGCCATTTTTGTGTTAGATTCTGCCGGCCGCATGCTCCCAAAGCTGTGGCTGGTCCGAGGGCAGGAGAAGCAGGCCTGTGTAGTGCGAGGCATGGGGCACAGGGGGACCATCACGCTTTCCAAGGACACTGCTGCCCAGCTCCTGCCCTGAGCTGCCAGAGGAGCCAGGAGCTGCAGGTTGCACGGAGTCCTGCTGCCTCTGTCCGGCTCTCACCGCTGCCTTTCTTTCAGGTGATGCCCCCCACCGAGGGAACCCTCAAAGACTTATGTAAGCCTGCAGCCCTCCAGAATATTCTGAAGACGGAAAGCCTGCCAATACTCTGGCTGGGGCTCAGAGGCCTTCTCCTGCTGTCGGAGAGACGTGAGACGGTGAGCAGGACCTAGTCAAATGAAGCCCTGTTGGCAGCCTGGTGCTGGGGTGGTGGGCATCCTTGTGCCGTGGCCTTGCCTGAGACTCAGGAGTTGGGCTGAAGGATGGGGCCAGGGTGGGCAGAGCCCTCTTGATGAAGAGAAAATTGCGTGTTTTGGACAGGCAAGAGAAATACGGGCCCTGCTGCCAACTATCATGGAGACCACGAGTACCGGCAATGCACACGTCATTCTGGAGGCGCTGCGCATCTTCAAAAACGTGATGAGACACATGGGGATGAGAGAGGCCAGTTCCAGTGCTGTGACGCTGGCTGAGAAGATGCTGCCTCTTTTTAATCATGTAAGTCCGCTGTGGGAGGCCAAGCTCTGTGCACACTGCACAACGGGAGGGCCCTATCCTTTCTCTCTGGGCTCCTTTGGGCTCTTGTGGGATGTCTTCAGAGCCACGCAGCCCAGCCGGCCTCGTCCCTGGCAGCTTTGTCGCTGTCAGTGATGTGAGGCCCCTGTGTGGTGGCCCAGACTGAGGCCTGCGCAGAGCATCTTCTGCCAAGGCTTGCTCTCAAACCCACGAGCACTCCCTTTACTTCCAGCACCAGGCGCTGTCTCCGGCTGTTGTAGCAGGGAGCTGGAGGCTGAGCGGGCAGCTTGTGCCCCAGAGGCACTGCTGAGGGCCAGGCCTGTCTCCTCCTTGGCCTGGAGCCTGGGGAGCTCCGCTTGGCCGTGGTGGGGCGGCTGGGGGAGCACTGGGAGGCACAGGCACCCCGTGCCGGAAACCTGTTGCACTGCTTTGCACCACCGCACAGTGTCCTTGTGCAGAATGGGACTGATGCATCTCCCTCCACATCAGCCATGCCTTTGCTCATGCTCACCATGGGCAGCGAGAGTGTGGCGCTGAGGTCCTCCCATCCTTCTCCCTCAGGTGTCAAGTGAAGTGCGAGAGAGTTCCATCCGCCTCTTCCGAGATCTGATGGAGGCTGTGGTGTGCTGGCAGAAGGGAAGCATGAAGAAGAACGTGCGTGGGGGCCTGCTTCCTCTGCTGCTTCGGATGAGTGACGAGATCCCGAGTGTTGCACAGGTACGCGTTTCAGACCTGATCAGGATGCAGGCAAGCGTGTGCCGAGCTCAGGGGTGGACTGGGAATGGAGGGCAAGGTCGGCAAGCATTCAGACTCTTGGGATGCGTGCCTGTGGTGCCAACTCCCAGCGTCTGTTCTCTGTAGGCCGCTAGGGAAACCCTAGTCGCTTGTGCCAAGTTCCTGAGGTGGAAGAGGCTGAAGCGCGCGGCCCAGGAACAGAACCCACTGAGGATCAGGGATTGCTTGGTAAGGACAACCCCAGAGCCACAGCCCCCCTGCTTGAGGGAAGGGGATGCTGGCAGGAGGGGTGGGTGACCCCAGCAGCTGAGGAGGGTCTGCAAGCCCCATGCCTTTGTGCTCTTCTCCAGCTGTGCGAAAACCAGAAGAGAGTGGTCGGATACCTGCGGCAGAGCCTGCCTTACCTGAAGGATCCTCAGGCGTCTGTGCGATTTGAGGCTGTCAGATTCATCTGTGAGTGCAGCCCCTGAGTCCCCTCTTCGGGCCCTGCCCTGGCAGCAAGGTGCAGCCCTGCACCCCCCAGGCACACCCTGCCCGTGCTGGTAGCCCCGATGGGCGCCTTGATCAGGTCCCCCCTCAGGCATCGTACCTGCCTGGGGCACAGCAGGGGAAGCAGCTGGGCTGGCCGGGCTGCAGCCTGTGCTGCTGGGAGCGTGCTGGGGAATGGGGGTCTGACGGGAGCTCTCTACCTAGGGCTTGCTGTGTGCTTCTCCAGAGTTCATAGTGAGGAACTGTGCAATGAATTCCAAAGTGGTGAGTGATGGCAGTGCTGTGCGTGCTGGGACCGGGGGCAGGGGGCAGAGCCTGGGCAGTGTGCAGCCAGGCCTTGTCAGGCTGCAAGGAAATGATACACGGGCAGGAGGACATTCCTGGGGCAGCTGGGGCGACCTTGAGCAACGGCTTCAGCTGATCCCTCGGTCACTCTCAATCCGCCTGTCCAGGAAAAGCAGTGTGGGGCTGGCATAGCCCGGAGGGGATGGTGGCAGGTCTCTGCAGGTCAGTGGGTTTCACCTCTGCTCTGCTTCCCTCTGTTGCAGCCTTTCAGCCTTCGGAAGATGATGACCATCTGGGAGTTCGCTCTCTGGCAACCGCGACAATCCTGATGATGAAACCTAAAAAGCCTCCAGCAAGCAATAAAAAGGAACGGAGCCTGGAGGAAATTATCATCTAGAACCGTGAAACCACGTGCACTGGAAGCGGGGGTTGGGGGAGGGTGTGTGGGGGAAGGGTGCGGAGACAATGGATGTTAAAAAAAAGAAAGAAATAATAATAAAAAAAATTTATAAAAAAAAAAGAAAAGAATTTGTGGAGGAACCGTAACTTTACTAAATCTAACAAAGCGAGGAATCGAGGGAAACAAATGTTTCCGAACCAAATCTTAGATCTTACCTTAGAAAAACTGCAGGAGAAGCACACATACTGTCACTCTGCGGCAGCCCAGAGAGAGCACCGAGAGAGAGAGGCTGGAGTCCGGTCCTGAGCTCCACCCCTCTTGCACTCCCCGCCACAGCACTGACTCTTGAACTCCCAGCTCGACGTTCTGAAGTGCCATACCGGCATCAAAGCACAACAACCTTGGATCGAAGGGCCAAGTTTGATCATCACCAAACCTAAACAGCATGACCAGGTTGCTAGCAAGAACTTTGAGAACAAGAGAATTCCCAAGAGCAGACTTTGAAAACAACGTCTTCCTAAAGCATGGTGATCTGTCATCAGAACCACTACTTTCCTCTCCCCTTTGTGCTGCCATGAAGGGACGGGAACCCAGCTTGATGCGAGCTAATGTTCGTTTTTTGAGCAACAACTTCAATCTTTTATACACAGAAAGGCAACGCGTGTTCAGATCTGATTGGGCGAAGGTTGCATTCCTTAAGGTTAAACATCATCACAATACAAGGCACTCCTGGTCCTCTAAATGAGCAGTTCCCTATCACCTTCTGTTACAGTGTCCTGTTTCTTTTCGCTCCTCAAACACGGTTATCTTGACCTTGTCAGCTTATCTTTACACAGCCTCCATCCAAGGCTTGTGGTCAAATTCCTGCTTAGCTAGCAGTTCTGTCCGGCTCGCACTCTTGCCATTGCCCACATCTCCCCCTTTCTGTTGCGCTATGAGTATTTTCTTTGTAGCACTGTCAATCATGTTTTGCACACATTGGAAAATACAAGGAAGTAACAGCAAAAGCATTACAATAGTCATCACAATATAGCACATCATTTTTGAGGTGCTGCAAAGCCATCCGTTGAGACCCCATCCCAAGAACAAGTTGTCCAACCAGTGCCAGTCCCTTTGTTCCTGCAACCTGGATGAGCGGTGCTGTTGAGGGGGATGTTTGGATCTGGGAGACAGGATGTCTCAGGAGCAAAGGCAAGCAAACTATGCATTCAGCGCAACACAGAGGATTAGAGTTTTAGTCAGCATACACTCACACACACAGACATCTATTTTAGCTAAGTGTAAGCCATACGTCGAGAGGTAAGTCGAGCCGGAGGGGAAGAAGGCCAGTGTGGATGAACTGGGAACTTCTGTTGAGACTCTGGGAGAAAAAGAGAGTCTATGTCCTCTGGAAGACGGGACAGGCTACTTGGGGAGACTACAGAGAACTTGCCAAGATTTGCAGGCAGGAAGTTAGAATTGCAAGAGCCCAGCTTGAACTTAGACTGGCTACTGCAGTAAAGGAGAGCAAAAAATCCTTGTACAGATATACTAAGAGTAAAAGAAGAACTAAGGAGAATTTCCCTCCTATACTTGATGCAGCCGGGAATGTAACCACGGAGGATAAGGAAAAGGCTGAGGTTCTCAATGCCTTCTTCACATCTGTCTTTAACAGATCAGTTATCAACTGGGAACTTTTTGCCCTGACCTGAAAGTTTGGGACAAAGGGCATCATACACCCCCTGTGATCCCAGCAGAGACAGTCAGAGACCTGCTCCTCCATCTCAACTGCCACAAGTCCATGGGACCAGACGGGGTCCACCCAAGGGTGCTGAGGGAGCTGGCAGAGGTGGTTGCCAAGCCGCTTTCTGCCCTCTATCAGCATTCCTGGTCATCTGGAGAGGTCCCACAAGATTGGAGGCTTGCCGACGTGACTCCCATCTACAAGAAAGGCCGTAAGGAAGATCCGGGGAACTACAGGCCTGTCAGCCTGACCTCGGTATCAGGGAAAGTTATGGAGCGGTTGATCTTGAGGGAGATCACACGGCACGTGCATGGCAACCAGGGGATCAGACCCAGCCAGCACGGGTTCACAAAGGGCAGGTCGTGCTTGTCCAACCTCATCTCCTTCTACGACTGGTTGACCAGGCTGGTAGGTGAGGGAAAGGCTGTTGATGCAGTCTACCTGGACTTCAGCAAAGCCTTTGGCACGGTCTCCCACAGTATTCTCCCGGGGAAACTGGCAGCCCGTGGTGTGGGCAGGTTCACTCTTCTCTGGGTTGAGAACTGGCTCGATGGCCGTGCCCAGCGGGTAGTGGTTAATGGAGTTAAGTCCAGCTGGCGTCCCGTTTTACGAGTAGTGTCCCCCAAGGGTCGGTATTGGGGCCCATCTTGTTTAATATCTTTATTGATGACCTGGATGAGGGGATTGAGTGTACCCTCAGTAAGTTTGCGGATGACACCAAGTTGGGAGGATGTGTCGATCTGCCTGAGGGTAGGGAGGCCCTTCAGCGGGATCTGGATAGGCTGAACAGCTGGGCTGAGGTCAATGGGATGAGGTTCAATAAGGCCGAGTGCCGGGTCCTGCACTTTGGCCACGGTAACCCCATGCAATGCTATAGGCTTGGGGCAGAGTGGCTTGAAGACTGTATGGAGGAAAAGGACCTGGGGGTGTTGGTTGATGCTCGGCTCAACATGAGCCGGCAATGTGCCCAGGTGGCCAAGAAGGCCAATGGCATCCTGGCCTGGATTAGGAATAGTGTGGCCAGCAGGAGCAGGGAGGTGATCATCGCCCTGTACTCAGCTCTGGTGCGGCCACACCTCGAGTACTGTGTTCAGTTTTGGGTCCCTCACTACAAGAGAGACATCGAGGCCCTGGAGCGTGTTCAGAGAAGGGCAACAAAACTGGTGAGGGGTCTGGAGCGCAAGTCTTATGAGGAGCAGCTGAGGAAGCTGAGATTGTTTAGTCTGGAGAAAAGGAGGCTCAGAGAAGACCTCATAGCACTCTACCACTTCCTGAAGGGAGGCTGTGGTAAGGAGGGGGTCGGCCTCTTCTCCCAGAAAACTAAAGACAGGACAAGAGGGAATGGCCACAAGTTGAGCCGGGGAAGATTTAGATTAGATTTGAGGGAAAATTTTTTCTCTGAGAGAGTGGTCCGGCACTGGAATGGCCTGCCTAGGGAGGGGGTTGAGGCACCGTCCCTAGCGCTGTTCAAGAAGCGTTTAGATGAGGTGCTAAGGGATTTGATTTAGTAGCTGGGTGGGTAGGGATGGTGGTGGGTGGATGGTTGGACTAGATGATCTTGTAGGTCCTTTCTAATGTATCTAATGTTTATTTTCTAACAGATGACCGTTTGTCTGAAGTGGCATAAAAGGACAAATGTGCACTTGACTGTGTGGTAGCAGTCCAAGGAAATCATCTGTACAAGCCCTGTTGAGTCAGCTTATGTTTCTAAACAGGCCAGGTGACCCTTCCACTGACAGGATTTATCTCAAGCAAACTGAGGGCAGTACTCCGCTGGAGGAGTTTCTCCTGAGCCATTTGAAGATGGAACCCAGAACCAGCCCCGCCCGGGCTGGGCAGCGTGTCATAGCGGGGCCCATTGTGACTCATCCCAAGACACCCATTGATAGCTGGTGCCGACACGGAGACCACTCAGTGTCCGGCAGGACAGCGAAGGGACAGGGCAGGAGTGTGCGGGTCTGGTGACGAGCCCCCGAGCGCAGCCCACCCACGTCATTTAGGTCTAGCCCCGGCAGCTCAGCTGCTGCCCCCTCCTCATCCTGCAGGATGGAGGAGGAACCCCCAAGCCGCCCCAGTGTGGCCTGGGAGGAGAGTGGGTCTTCCTGGAGCAGAACACCTCCACTGGAGCCCAGTGAGGAGATCGAGGTGCAGGTGCTGAGTGACGGTGAGTCAGGGTCCCCAGCATGGCGGGCAGGGCTGGGGCAGCCAGTGCCCCCTGCTCGACACCAGGGCCCCTTGTCCTCACAGCCACGGGCACACTGTGCCAGGCTCGCGCCTGCCTTCGGCCCCTCTACAGCGCTGCTCACTCTCCTCCCTGCTTAGATGCTGACTGGCTGCCCGTTGTACGAAGAGGAAAAGGAGGCTGTCGATTGCATCAAGGCCTACACTTCCGACGTACACGGGGAAAAAGGTAACTGCACGAGTCTCCAGCTCCACTGTGCCGGCATCTCCGAATTGTCCCTCCGGCTCTGCTGTCAGGCTGCAGGAGGGCTGCTGGCTGTGCAGAGCTGCTGCCCTCCAGGCATCCCGCACTGCTTCGCACCCCAGAAGGCTCGGTCTCCCTGGCCGTGGCTTTCCCCACTCACACGCCTTCGTATCTCTGCGTGCCCACCAGGATCTGGCTCAGAAGATGCGGTTCCTGAACAGCATCCTCATACTCTGCAGCACTGCTGTCATTATGGGTTTTGAAAAAGGGCCTGGATGTCTTCTGCTCCACACACAGCCTGGCAGAGCATATCGAGGTGAGGGGACATGGCCCCTGTGTTTGTGTATCTCTACCCTGGGAGGACAGGACTGGGGCAGGGGGGAGGCAGGGAAATCATGCACAGGCACCGAGGTTCCCCCAGGCGGGACTCCAGGTGTTGCTGAGTGCTCAGCAGTGGGGGTGTACGACAGCATCTGTGTGCCAGTGCTGGTTAAGGGGCACTGGAGCTTCTCAGGCCCTGCCAGCCAGTGCTAGGCGCGCCGGTGCTGGGCGCTGGTGGCTGCCAGGTGCCATCCCAGTTGTGCTTTGCAGGTTCTACTGCTCGAGGAGCCCACACAGCAGCTGAGCACATATCTGAGATTCCAGAGCATGAATGCCATTGCTGCCTTGAGGTAAGCTGCCCAGCCCCCGGTTTGGCCAGCACATCCCCAGGCCGTGATCCCGGTGGCCCTGACCCTAGCAGGGAGGCATCCCACATTTCAGATCCGATGGCCCCAGCTCTCCCCTACTCCAGTCCCGTGGAGGAGAAGGCACCTCCTGGCAGGGCTACCCACCTCTCCCAGGGAGTCCTGCCCAGGGGAGGACTTCTTCTACCCCAGCCTCAGCATCGAGGCACCGCTCCTAGCATCGAGGTCTCTCTATTTGCAGCAAAATGAAGGCCATTACCAAGGATGAAATATCACGTCTCCTACGCACGTGCTTTGAAGTCGTCTTCTACCTCCCTCCGGAAGAGGAACTGTGCATTTTCCTCTACGACCATGTACGTAGTGGGTGAACTACTGCAGACCTTAGGTCTCCGGGCTGCCCCCTTAGATTACTTGTGTCCAGAGATTAACAAGGATCCTAGTGGGGCAGGATTCGCTTCCCTTCACCCCTACTCTTGCCGTGGGCCAGGCAGCCCCCCGTGCTTGCAGCCTGCTCTGCACACTGCAGCTCTGCAGCCCTGGGCCCTCCCCCAGACTGTGCATAGATCTGCAGGTGTTTTTCCTCTACACTGAGAGCGGTTCGCGGCGGTCCCGTGGGGGTGAGAGGGACCTCTGAGAGACCTCCATTTGCTACTGTCTTCCTTGCAGACCCTGCATGCTATGGACGAGATGCTGCAGATAGTGGTGGCCAACTATCCCACCCCCAGCGTCACTGAGAAGCTGCACGGCATCTTGGAGGTCTGTCTGTTGCCGAGCTCTGTTCCCAGAGGTCTCTCTGATAGAATTTGTTGTGCCCTCTTCACGGGAACGGCACTGGGAGCAGCTGGAGTGGCCATCAGCAGCTCCCAGGCAAACCAGAAGCTCTTCTCCTCACAGGTGCTGCTGCCTTTCACCAGCTCCGTGACCAAAGTTGTGCATGACAGGGCAATGGTGCGGATGTGGAGGCTGTGTGGTTTCCTGGACAGCAGTCACTGGGGGAAGGTAAGGAGCCAGGACCTTTCCAGCCAGCCTATCTCCCCCTCCCTGCATCCCAGAGCAGCCTACAGCTCAGAGGTACCTGAGAGATGAGCTTGGCTACAGCTGGGAGCCCAAAAGGAGGGTCTTCACCTTTCCTTTTCCTCCAGTCTTGCACCCTAGGCCATGTTGTCTCTCTCGGTTTGACGTGTTTTCACTCCCTTCCTTCTATCCTTCCTACACAGCCACTTGCAGAAAGACTTCTCCCTTCTCAGAGGACAGATTTCGTCCTTCGGACTCTGGAGACGACCATTAAAGACAGCAGCACTGAGGACAAGGAGAGATCCAAGATTATACTGGATGCAGTTCTGACAGAGCCTGGCATCTGGCTGATGGATGTAAGCACTATGAGGCTGTATCAGCGTGCCTTTCCCTGCCCTGCCCTGCCCTGCCCTGCCCTCCACAGCTCGTGGGCGTCCAAAGCCATTTTAAGCCAGGAAAGAGCAGTGGGAAGGACAGCAGTATCAGTGGCAGCAGGGCAAATGTCTGCAGTACAGCAACAGCAGCAATCTCCCTGTCTCTTCCAACCAGGTTCCACAGATTCTGGGGTTCATCCACAGAAACCTGGGAAGCATCAGCACATCGCACCAGCACATCCTCTTCTCGGTGGTTGATGTGCTCATCAACGAGTTTCGCGGGGATGCGCTGATGAGCGTGTTGACTCAACTTCCACAGAGTGACAGGTACCAGCCCCGACAGCCCCACACATTGATTCCATGGGATGAGCAGGGCTTGGAAGATGCTCTGGCTGCCAGAGCCAAAGAAAGCTGCAGGGACATCATCGAGGAGCAGGCCTTCCTTCCCACCGTGCCTTTCAGTGCCGGTGTGCCGCTCAGGGCTGCAGCAGCCAACGCCGACCGGGGCAGCCCAGAGCCTCCCATCCGTCAGGCTCCTGCCCTGCCCCACGGGGAAGGCCATCTCAGCCCCTCCTGCTCACCCAAGCCGGGTCCCCAGGCCATGGTGGAGCCATGGTGCTGTGGCTGAGGCAGCCCTGCTGACACAGCATTGCTCTTGCTTTGCAGCTCTACCCTGGACATCTGGAGGTTGATGCTCCACCTGCCACATCCTGCGCTAATCGTGGAAGAACTGTACAGTGTTCTCCAGGAGCAACAGCTGTGTGAGATCTTTAACATCAGCACAGCGGAGCTGGGCCTCCTTCATCTACCTGTGAGTTACCAGACAAGGCACCGTGCTCTCTTTCAGGGCTCTCTTGCCCCAGCTCCGTGCCTCCCCTGCCTTGCCCACCCCACCCAGACTGGAAATCGGGGCTTGGGCAGAGGCAGTCAGGACTACGGCAGGGCCAGGGATGAAGCCGTGGCTCTGCACAGGCTGAGCAGGCTGCAGGGCCGGGGAGGGGAATTGCCCGTGGCACCCAAGTCTGGTGCCATTTTTGTGTTAGATTCTGCCGGCCGCATGCTCCCAAAGCTGTGGCTGGTCCGAGGGCAGGAGAAGCAGGCCTGTGTAGTGCGAGGCATGGGGCACAGGGGGACCATCACGCTTTCCAAGGACACTGCTGCCCAGCTCCTGCCCTGAGCTGCCAGAGGAGCCAGGAGCTGCAGGTTGCACGGAGTCCTGCTGCCTCTGTCCGGCTCTCACCGCTGCCTTTCTTTCAGGTGATGCCCCCCACCGAGGGAACCCTCAAAGACTTATGTAAGCCTGCAGCCCTCCAGAATATTCTGAAGACGGAAAGCCTGCCAATACTCTGGCTGGGGCTCAGAGGCCTTCTCCTGCTGTCGGAGAGACGTGAGACGGTGAGCAGGACCTAGTCAAATGAAGCCCTGTTGGCAGCCTGGTGCTGGGGTGGTGGGCATCCTTGTGCCGTGGCCTTGCCTGAGACTCAGGAGTTGGGCTGAAGGATGGGGCCAGGGTGGGCAGAGCCCTCTTGATGAAGAGAAAATTGCGTGTTTTGGACAGGCAAGAGAAATACGGGCCCTGCTGCCAACTATCATGGAGACCACGAGTACCGGCAATGCACACGTCATTCTGGAGGCGCTGCGCATCTTCAAAAACGTGATGAGACACATGGGGATGAGAGAGGCCAGTTCCAGTGCTGTGACGCTGGCTGAGAAGATGCTGCCTCTTTTTAATCATGTAAGTCCGCTGTGGGAGGCCAAGCTCTGTGCACACTGCACAACGGGAGGGCCCTATCCTTTCTCTCTGGGCTCCTTTGGGCTCTTGTGGGATGTCTTCAGAGCCACGCAGCCCAGCCGGCCTCGTCCCTGGCAGCTTTGTCGCTGTCAGTGATGTGAGGCCCCTGTGTGGTGGCCCAGACTGAGGCCTGCGCAGAGCATCTTCTGCCAAGGCTTGCTCTCAAACCCACGAGCACTCCCTTTACTTCCAGCACCAGGCGCTGTCTCCGGCTGTTGTAGCAGGGAGCTGGAGGCTGAGCGGGCAGCTTGTGCCCCAGAGGCACTGCTGAGGGCCAGGCCTGTCTCCTCCTTGGCCTGGAGCCTGGGGAGCTCCGCTTGGCCGTGGTGGGGCGGCTGGGGGAGCACTGGGAGGCACAGGCACCCCGTGCCGGAAACCTGTTGCACTGCTTTGCACCACCGCACAGTGTCCTTGTGCAGAATGGGGACTGATGCATCTCCCTCCACATCAGCCATGCCTTTGCTCATGCTCACCATGGGCAGCGAGAGTGTGGCGCTGAGGTCCTCCCATCCTTCTCCCTCAGGTGTCAAGTGAAGTGCGAGAGAGTTCCATCCGCCTCTTCCGAGATCTGATGGAGGCTGTGGTGTGCTGGCAGAAGGGAAGCATGAAGAAGAACGTGCGTGGGGGCCTGCTTCCTCTGCTGCTTCGGATGAGTGACGAGATCCCGAGTGTTGCACAGGTACGCGTTTCAGACCTGATCAGGATGCAGGCAAGCGTGTGCCGAGCTCAGGGTGTGGACTGGGAATGGAGGGCAAGGTCGGCAAGCATTCAGACTCTTGGGATGCGTGCCTGTGGTGCCAACTCCCAGCGTCTGTTCTCTGTAGGCCGCTGGGGAAACCCTAGTCACTTGTGCCAAGTTCCTGAGGTGGAAGAGGCTGAAGCGCGCGGCCCAGGAACAGAACCCACTGAGGATCAGGGATTGCTTGGTAAGGACAACCCCAGAGCCACAGCCCCCCTGCTTGAGGGAAGGGGATGCTGGCAGGAGGGGACGTGGGTGACCCCAGCAGCTGAGGAGGGTCTGCAAGCCCCATGCCTTTGTGCTCTTCTCCAGCTGTGCGAAAACCAGAAGAGAGTGGTCGGATACCTGCGCAGAGCCTGCCTTACCTGAAGGATCCTCAGGCGTCTGTGCGATTTGAGGCTGTCAGATTCATCTGTGAGTGCAGCCCCTGAGTCCCCTCTTCGGGCCCTGCCCTGGCAGCAAGGTGCAGCCCTGCACCCCCCCAGGCACACCCTGCCCGTGCTGGTAGCCCCGATGGGCGCCTTGATCAGGTCCCCCCTCAGGCATCGTACCTGCCTGGGGCACAGCAGGGGAAGCAGCTGGGCTGGCCGGGCTGCAGCCTGTGCTGCTGGGAGCGTGCTGGGGAATGGGGGTCTGACGGGAGCTCTCTACCTAGGGCTTGCTGTGTGCTTCTCCAGAGTTCATAGTGAGGAACTGTGCAATGAATTCCAAAGTGGGTGAGTGATGGCAGTGCTTGTGCGTGCTGAGGGACCGGGGGGCAGGGGGCAGAGCCTGGGCAGTGTGCAGCCAGGCCTTGTCAGGCTGCAAGGAAATGATACACGGGCAGGAGGACATTCCTGGGGCAGCTGGGGCGACCTTGAGCAACGGCTTCAGCTGATCCCTCGGTCACTCTCAATCCGCCTGTCCAGGAAAAGCAGTGTGGGGCTGGCATAGCCCGGAGGGGATGGTGGCAGGTCTCTGCAGGTCAGTGGGTTTCACCTCTGCTCTGCTTCCCTCTGTTGCAGCCTTTCAGCCTTCGGAAGATGATGACCATCTGGGAGTTCGCTCTCTGGCAACCGCGACAATCCTGATGATGAAACCTAAAAAGCCTCCAGCAAGCAATAAAAAGGAACGGAGCCTGGAGGAAATTATCATCTAGAACCGTGAAACCACGTGCACTGGAAGCGGGGGTTGGGGGAGGGTGTGTGGGGGAAGGGTGCGGAGACAATGGATGTTAAAAAAAAGAAAGAAATAATAATAAAAAAAATTTATAAAAAAAAAAGAAAAGAATTTGTGGAGGAACCGTAACTTTACTAAATCTAACAAAGCGAGGAATCGAGGGAAACAAATGTTTCCGAACCAAATCTTAGATCTTACCTTAGAAAAACTGCAGGAGAAGCACACATACTGTCACTCTGCGGCAGCCCAGAGAGCGCACCGAGAGAGAGAGGCTGGAGTCCGGTCCTGAGCTCCACCCCTCTTGCACTCCCCGCCACAGCACTGACTCTTGAACTCCCAGCTCGACGTTCTGAAGTGCCATACCGGCATCAAAGCACAACAACCTTGGATCGAAGGGCCAAGTTTGATCATCACCAAACCTAAACAGCATGACCAGGTTGCTAGCAAGAACTTTGAGAACAAGAGAATTCCCAAGAGCAGACTTTGAAAACAACGTCTTCCTAAAGCATGGTGATCTGTCATCAGAACCACTACTTTCCTCTCCCCTTTGTGCTGCCATGAAGGGACGGGAACCCAGCTTGATGCGAGCTAATGTTCGTTTTTTGAGCAACAACTTCAATCTTTTATACACAGAAAGGCAACGCGTGTTCAGATCTGATTGGGCGAAGGTTGCATTCCTTAAGGTTAAACATCATCACAATACAAGGCACTCCTGGTCCTCTAAATGAGCAGTTCCCTATCACCTTCTGTTACAGTGTCCTGTTTCTTTTCGCTCCTCAAACACGGTTATCTTGACCTTGTCAGCTTATCTTTACACAGCCTCCATCCAAGGCTTGTGGTCAAATTCCTGCTTAGCTAGCAGTTCTGTCCGGCTCGCACTCTTGCCATTGCCCACATCTCCCCCTTTCTGTTGCGCTATGAGTATTTTCTTTGTAGCACTGTCAATCATGTTTTGCACACATTGGAAAATACAAGGAAGTAACAGCAAAAGCATTACAATAGTCATCACAATATAGCACATCATTTTTGAGGTGCTGCAAAGCCATCCGTTGAGACCCCATCCCAAGAACAAGTTGTCCAACCAGTGCCAGTCCCCTTTGTTCCTGCAACCTGGATGAGCGGTGCTGTTGAGGGGGGATGTTTGGATCTGGGAGACAGGATGTCTCAGGAGCAAAGGCAAGCAAACTATGCATTCAGCGCAACACAGAGGATTAGAGTTTTAGTCAGCATACACTCACACACACAGACATCTATTTTAGCTAAGTGTAAGCCATACGTCGAGAGGTAAGTCGAGCCGGAGGGGAAGAAGGCCAGTGTGGATGAACTGGGAACTTCTGTTGAGACTCTGGAGAAAAAGAGAGTCTATGTCCTCTGGAAGACGGGACAGGCTACTTGGGGAGACTACAGAGAACTTGCCAAGATTTGCAGGCAGGAAGTTAGAATTGCAAGAGCCCAGCTTGAACTTAGACTGGCTACTGCAGTAAAGGAGAGCAAAAAATCCTTGTACAGATATACTAAGAGTAAAAGAAGAACTAAGGAGAATTTCCCTCCTATACTTGATGCAGCCGGGAATGTAACCACGGAGGATAAGGAAAAGGCTGAGGTTCTCAATGCCTTCTTCACATCTGTCTTTAACAGATCAGTTATCAACTGGGAACTTTTTGCCCTGACCTGAAAGTTTGGGACAAAGGGCATCATACACCCCCTGTGATCCCAGCAGAGACAGTCAGAGACCTGCTCCTCCATCTCAACTGCCACAAGTCCATGG